>CM038677.1:741120861-741774574 GCA_021605205.1 Aegilops longissima
CTTGCAAGTCTATAGTCACCTACTATGTGTTATGATCCGGCAACCCCGAAGTGACAATAACCGGGACCACTCCCGGTGATGACCATAGTTTGAGGAGTTCATGTATTCACTATGTGTTAATGCTTTGTTCTGGTACTCTATTAAAAGGAGACCTTAATATCTCTTAGTTTCCAATAGGACCCCGCTGCCACGTGAGGGGGACAAAAGATGTCATGCAAGTTCTTTTCCATAAGCACGTATGACTATATTCGGAATACATGCCTACATTACATTGATGAATTGGAGCTAGTTCTGTGTCACCCTATGCTATAACTGTTACATGATGAACCGCATCCGACATAATTATCCATCACCGATCCAATGCCTACGAGCTTTTCACACATTGTTCTTCGCTTATTTACTTTTCCGTTGATATTGTTACAATCACTACAAAACCCAAAAATATTACTTTTGCTACCGTTACCACTACTATCATATTACTTTGCTACTAAACACTTTGTTGCAGATATTAAGTTTCCAGGTGTGGTTGAATTGACAACTCAGCTGCTAATACTTGGAATATTCTTTGGCTCCCCTTGTGTCGAATCAATAAATTTGGGTTGAATACTCGACCCTCGAAAACTGTTGCGATCCCCTATACTTGTGGGTTATCATTCTCCAACTTTAGCTGAACCGAGTGGGGATACGCCCGGCCCTTGTGAAGATTAAAACAACACTAACTTGACAAAATATCTTTGTGGTTTTGATGCGTAGGTAAGAACGGTTCTTGCTCAGCCCGTAGCAGCCACGTAAAACTTGCAACAACAAAGTAGGGGACGTCTAAAATGTTTTTGTAGGGCATGTTGTGATGTGATATGTCAAGGCATGATGCTATATTTTATTGTATGAGATGATCATGTTTTGTAATGGAGTTATCGGCAACTGGCAGTAACCATATGGTTGTCGCTTTATTGTATGAAATGCAAACGCCCTGCAATTGCTTTACTTTTATCACTAAGCGGTAGCGATAGTCATAGAAGCAATAGTTGGCGAGACGACAATGCTACGATGGAGATCAAGGTGTCGCGCCGCTGATGACGGTGATCATAACGGTGCTTTGGAGATGGAGATCAAAGGCACAAGATGATGATGGCCATATCATATCACTTACAGTTATTGCATGTGATGTTTATCCTTTATGCATCTTATTCTGCTTTGATTGACGGTAGCATTATAAGATGATCTCTCACTAAATTTCAAGGTATAACTCTTCTCCCTGAGTATGCACAATTGGGAAAGTTTGTCGTGCCGAGACACCACGTGATGATCGGGTGTGCTAAGCTCTACGTTAAAAACAATGGGTGTAAGCCAGTTTTGCACACGCAGAATACTCGGGTTAAACTTGACGAGCCTAGCATATGCCGATATGGCCTCGGAACACTGAGACCGAAAGGTCGAACGTGAATCATATATTAGATATGATCAACATAGTGATGTTCACCATTGAAAACTACTCCATCTCACGTGATGATCGGACATGGTTTAGTTGATATGGATCACATGATCACTTAGATGATTAGAGGGATGTCTATCTAAGTGGGAGTTCTTAAGTAATATGATTAATTGAACTTTAATTTATCATGAACTGAGTACCTGATAGTATTTTTCTTGTCTATGTTGTTGTAGATAGATGGCCAGTGATAGTTCCTTGAGAAAGCAAAGTTGAAAGATGATGGTTACAATTACACGGACTGGGTCCGTAACTTGAGGATTATCCTCATTGCTGCACAGAAGAATTACATCCTAGAAGCACCGCTGGGTGCCAGGCCTGCTGCAGATGCAACTGACGACGTCACTACAAAAAAAAGACACATCCGTGACATTTCAGGCCGAACGAATTTTTTTTCTGTCATACATATGACACTTCTATGACGATAATTGTGACAAAACCCGATATCATCATAGATGTGGTGGACTCCTACTTCTATGACAAAAAATCATGACAGAAAATGGGCTTTTCATCCCGGGCGGGCCGGAGATGCAGCTGCATGACATTCTTTGGGCCATCCATGACGGAAAAAAACATGGTAGAAGTGAGGGGGAGGAAAATTTCGGGGAGTTGCCGGTTACGGTGGGAGGTCGGGGGCCGAGCGATGTGCGTTTCTCTCGTACACGTACGGGCGTGTGTGCGAGGCGTTGGCTCTAACTGAACCCGAGCGAGACGTTGGGCTCTAACTGAACCCGAGCGATCAGACCGCAGCTACGCGTTCATCGAACCCGAAGCGGTCGATCGATGGCTGTTAATCGAACCCGATGGAGCGATTCCTTCGCTACTGCTGCTAACTGAAGCCGATCGATTGGATGAATAGTGAGTGTTGCGGGGGGTTGGATGAATAGTGAGTGGTGGCGTTGCCTCTGGATGAACAGGACCCCGTGGTGTGGAGGGCTGCATGAACAGTAGACGGTGGAGGGGTGGCTGTGGAGGGGTGGTTGAACAGGACCCCGTGTTGTGGAGGGCTGGATGAATAGTAGACGGTGGAGGGCTGGATGAACAGTAGACGGTGGAGGGGTGGTTGAACTGTAGCCGGTGGAGTAGCGCGCGGTGGAGGCTGGATGAACAGGAGCCCGTGGAGGCTGGAGGAGGTCGACGGTGGAGATGAACAGTATCCCGTGGAGTCCCGTTTTGCGGTACGCCACACCCCTCTCGATGAACAAGACCCCCGTTTCGACCGTAGCGCTCCAACACAAGTCCGTTTCGTCCGTTTTGCGGTACGCCACACCCCTCCTGATCAACATGACCCCCGTTTCGACCGTAGGAGGTCCGTTTTATCTGTTTTGCGGTACGCCACACCCCTCCCGATCAACAGGACCCCCGTTTCTACCGTAGGAGGTCCATTTCCTCCGTTTTGCGGTACGCCACACCCCTACCGATCAACAGGACCCTGTTCCGAACGTAGGAGGTCCATTTCCTCCATTGTGCGCTACGCCAGGCCTCGTTTCCATCGCCTATTCTGTTCAAGCCCTCCCGATGAACACGACCACACATTCCGTTCCGACCCAGCCGGTTGGCTCCCCATGAACACGACGACGACCCTGTTTCTCCATTCCGACCCAGCCATGTACGTATGCGCGAGTAGGCGTTCGAGACCCTGCCCGTATGTACGTACGTGGCCGTACTTTCTTTCTTGCACCCTCGCCATTGTACGTACGTGTACATGCTACGTGCGCTCCTCTACTACGACATGTGCGCACCTCTACTACGACACGTGCGCGCCTCTACATCGACCAGTATGTACGTACATGTCGATCAGAATGACAACGCTACGTACGCTTCGACCAGGTGGGTCCCGACTGCCAGGCACTTCCTTGCCTGCGAAGATGTAGCTGGTGGGTCCCAGCAGTCAGGGGGGCGAATTTTTTTGTTTTTTTTGCCCGGACGCATTTCCTTGCGTGCGGAGATGTAGCTGGTGGGTCCCAGCAGTCAGGGGGGCGATTTTTTTTTGCCTGGACGCACTTCCTTGCGTGCGAAGATGTAGCTGGTGGGTCCCAGCAGTCAGGGGGAAACGTTTTTTTTCACGAAATACGATGGCCCATCCGATGGGTCCCCGCTTTCAGGTGGAGGAATAATTATTTTGCACGTAATAAGGAGGCACTTCCTTGCTGCGGCCGTGGACCCAGCTATCAGCCTCTCCACGTACAGTCCACGTCCGACGGAAGCCGTTCCTTGACCACGTTGACCACGCCGCGCCGAGAGCACCAGGGCGGTGGACAACGGCGAGGCCTAGGAAGGGGACAACACAGAGCCGGGGAAGACGCGGCAGTGGATGCCCACGCGTAGAGGAGTACGAGGGTTCACTTGTTCGCTGCGGTGTGAGGCTGCCGTCGCCGCAGAATAACAGGGGGTGTGGGTGAGTAGAGGGATGGCCTGGCCAGCGGTGGGAGTAGTAGGGGGCGGTGACGCCTCCGCCGCATCGCAGACGGCCACGGGAGGCAGGAGCACGAGGCACGACCGGTGCTGGTTTGGGCGGCTGGAGCAAGAAGACCAGAGGTTGAAGAAGCACTACGGCCATTGGATGGACATCGTACAGTCACTGGAGCTAGAATCGTGCATATTGACTAAGTTGACAAAGCCCTCCGTCCCCATCTACTTAGTAGGCCCATAAGTCAGCCTGCACTATACTGGGTCCCAGCTAACAGGGGGAGTATTCATTTTTTTGTGCGTAATAAGGAGGCACTTCCTTGGTTGCGAAGATATAGCTGGTGGGTCTGAGCTGTCAGCGGCGGTAACGTTTTTTTCGTGAAATACAGAGGCCCTTTCGGTGGGTCCCCGATGTCAGGTGGAGGAATCATTATTTTGCGCGTAATAAGGAGGCATTTCCTTGCGTGAGGCCGTGGACCACGCTGTCAGCCTCTCCACGTACAGTCCACTTCAGATGCATGTCGGTTGTTGACCACGTTGACCAGGCCGTGCCGAGAGCACCAGGGCGGTGGACGACGACAAGGCCTAGGAAGGGGACGACGTGGAGGCAGGGAAGACTCGGCAGTTGTTTCCCACGCGGAGGGGAGTACGACTGTACGAGGGTTTACTAGTTCGTCTGCCGTCGCCGGAGAATAACAGCAGGTGTGGGTGAGTAGAGGGATGGCTAGGCCAGCGATGGGAGTACGATGGAGCGGTGAGGGCTGCGCGGCAGCACAGCCGGCCACGGGGAGGAGGGAGCAGGCAGTCCCGCCGGCGCTTGTTTGAGCTGCTGGAGCAGGAAGAGCAGAGATTGAAGAAGCACGACGGCCGTTGGATGGACATCATATGGTTACTGGAGTTAGAATCGTTCATATTGACTAAGTTGACAAAGCCCTCCGTCCCCGTCAACTTAGTATGCCCACAAGTCAGCCTCCCACCATGGTGGGTCCCAGCTAGCAGGGGGAGTATTCATTTTTCTGTGCGTAATAAGGAGGCACTTCCGGTGGGTCCGAGCTGACAGTGGGGGGAACATTATTTTCGCAAAATACGATGGTCCGTCCGGTGGGTCCCAGCAGTCAGGGGAAAACGTTTTTTTCGCGAAATACGGTGGTCCGTCCGGTGGGTCCCAGCAGTCAGGGGGGAAACATTTTTTCCGCGAAATACTGGTGGCCCGTTTGGTGGGTCCCTGCTGTAAGGTGGAGGAATAATTATTTTGCGCGTAATAAGGAGGCACTTCCTTGCGGCTGCCGTGGACCCAGCTGTCAGCCTCTCCACGTACAGTACTCTTCCGATGGAAGTCGGTCATTGACCACATTGACCACGCCGCACCGAGAGCACCACGGTGGTGGACGACGACGAGGCCTAGGAAGGGTATGACGAAGAGCCGTGGAAGATGCGGCAGTGGATGCCCACGCGGAGAGGAGCACGAGGGTTCACTGGTTCGGCTGCGGTGTGAGGCTGCCGTCGCCGCAGAATAACAGGGGGAGTGGGTGAGTGGAGGGATGGCCTGGCCACCGATGGGAGTAGTATGGGGACGGTGAGGCCTCCGCAGCAGCACAGCCGGCCATGGGAGACAGGAGCATGCAGCACGACCGGCGCTGCTTTGGGCGGCTGGGGCAAGAAGAGCAGAGGTTGAAGAAGCATTATGGCCGTTGGATGGACATCGTTGACCACGCCGCGCCGAGAGCACCAGGGCAGTGGACGACGGCGAGGCCTACGAAGGGAAGGACACAGAGCCGGGGAAGACACGGTAGTGGCTGCCCATGCGGTGGAGAGTACGAGGGTTGACTGCTTCAGCTGCCGTCGCCGGAAAATAATAGGAGGTGTGGGTGAGTAGAGGGATAGATAGGCCAGGGATGCGAGTATGATGGGGCCGTGAGGCCTGCCCGGCAGCACCGCCGGCCACGGGAGGCGGGAGCAGGCGGTTCCGACGGCTGTGGTTTGGGCGGCTGGGGCAGGAAGATCAGAGACTGATGAAGCACGATTGTCGTTAGATTGAAATCTAACGGTCCGACGTTGGGAGAGTCGATTGTTGACTAAGTTTCTTTTTTGCGAAACCTTGTGTATGCATGAACATGGTAGGCCCACAAGTCAGCCTCCAAATTTGTGGCAGACAACATAAAGCCCATTTGCTATTTTTTATAATTTGCAGCCCATTTGCTAATTCTTAAGTAATTTATTACAACCCATTTTCTGCCCAGGACCACGGTCAAAAAGTTCAACCTTATTTTGCATATTTTGATGGAGTCCGAACTGTTGTAATCCTGAAATGATAAACATTTTTTTAAGAACTTATTGATTTGCCAAAAAATCGTTTTGTTTTTGTGAGCAAATAAGACGTGGGACAATTGAGTTGGTTTAAGGGAAAACCAGTGGTAAAAAAATCAGCGCTGGGTGGGAAAAAACAACAAAAATAAGGATGTAAATATGAAAAGGGAATTTCATGTGTTTTCAATATAATGATACGTGTATATGAACTATTAAAACTATAGATAGAGATTAGAAAACAGATGTAGGACATGCGTTTCAAGAGGAAAATAGAACTGGGTTGTGTGTTTGATTCAGTAAAAAAAACTGCCTGCGGATGTTGTAAGACAAAATATAACTAACGCTGGCGGGCGAGGCCGAGAGATACCTGCTGGATCTTTGTGCCCGTTGTCGTCATGGGCTGGGCCTGTTGAAAACAAAACCAACCTCGGGCAGTCTCAGCCCAGCTTGAAACTTGCTCGACCTGAAACAATATCGTGCTCAATAAACGGAGAATTCTGCAAGTACAGATCGATAAGCGGGATGCAGCACGGATATTGTTTTTTATCGTGATAATAAGTGCATGCACTTGTTTGAAAAAATTAGAGAACTGAATTAACGGCGGTGCTTATGCTACCCATCAAATAAAAATCAGGTGCCTGAAAATTCGTTTCAAACAAATGATTCAGCTTTATATCCACGCCGACCCTCGGCATGATGGTTGGAAGCAAATGCAAGTTCATACCAAAAGATCGTTAACAACAATACCAACTTGCGGACGACAAGGTAGTACAACTACAAATACCTAACTAACTTATAATCTTTTACTACTGGCCCTAGTGTTAAATGCGGTAGAAAATCTTGCAGAGGACCAGTTCCCCTCCTTCTCTTGCTCCAGGTCCCGAGGTGGTACGGTGCATCACCCGATTGGTCCTCTGCTGGTGAAGTTCTTGTTGGTGTGCAGCACCAGAACCTTTTTTGCTGCCCGTTTGCCGGCCGTTGACCATCACCGGCAAGGTATTGCCGGTCTTGAGCCACATCGCGTGCATGCCGCACTCTGACTGTATCTTGCGACGCGTCCACGTGCCCCTTTTGAATGCCCTGGAATTGCGCTGGAAAAATTGCTTCCTTAGGCCACTCAGTGTGATACCTACAGTATTGTGGAATACAGGTTTTAGTGTACGTAGTTGGCATTTTAATAACATCTTTGGCATGTTGCAGTCACTTGTTTCACTTTTTATTAACTGTCAAATTGTAATTGCTTCACCAGGTCTGCGTCTAAAAAGAAAAATAGAGCTATAAACAAAGGAATATGTTTGTGCAAGTAGACGACCGATCGGTGTCTTAACTGGAAGTTTCTTAGGTTGGGTGTAGCATATGCTGTGCTCGCTGTCGATGGTTGGTATGAACAAATCGATGAGAGACTGAAATCTCATGTTGTCGTGATCACTTTGGCCTCAAGGTGCTCGATCAGCTCCTGATCCGTGGGATCGAACTTGACGCCCAGCCGGCAGCACCGGCCAATCCTTCTTCGACTTGCATCGGTAATTCTAGTTATATGGTACTCAATGTATGATCAATTGACTGTTTTAAGTGAATGATGAAATATTTTGTCAGATAAGTGGTACTCCAAATCTGAAGTCCAGAATACCCAAACACGCCGCCGGGATTCTTGTGTCACCTCACGCGCAGCGTGTTGTCACGTAAATTCAATGTGTGGACATGATGAATAATTTGACCGACGTATACTAGTACTGCTACTGTACTACTTACTAGTCGTATTTAGTGTCACAATTTATACATAGGTTTAACTAACAAGTATGCACTTGAAGCCTATATATATATATATATATATGGCTTCTGCACATCATCTCCATCATCATTATCAGTACATCCTACACAGGTGAGTTAGGATGCACTTGATCCCAGGAAGGTATCTATCCTTCAAACCAGAGGAGTGCTTCAAACTAACAACAGTACATAATATCCAACAAAAGAGGGCCGTGCTACAGCAGCAGAATACATGGCTCAGTCTAGATATCAGCACGAATCAGGTTGTGCATATTTGCTGTTGGCATGAACCACATCGCCGCATGTCGGGTTTGCAGAAGCCATCCATCACATGGAAGCTTGATTCCTTTCACACACTGAAGATTACCTGGCAACAAGCTATGTCGACGAATCTCTGGATATGGCAACAAGCTGTTGGTATGATGTGTAAACACAGCCCCCCTCGCGAATGGAAGTTGGATAGCACAGTAATCATCGCCGGTGATATGATCGATGATTGGGTGGATGATCGGATAATTGAGCCCGAGGAACAAGGAGTGGTTGTCGAGGCTGTAAAACCGCCTCCAGTTGAATACGCCTGGCCCAACGGAGCTAGGATCTTTCTTGAACACGAAGCAGCCATAGCCATCAATGTCACAAATGCCCCACGCATTGTACTGCATGTGGTTTGATGTAATGGTTTGGTCAATTTGGTACGTGCGAATGAGCATCAAATGACCGCCGTCAGCTGAACGAGCGATAAACCACCACCCATCGGCTGGTATGATTCCAGGTCCTGGAATCATGAAGGCCAGCGCATTTGCGTCTGCTGCAACAATTCAAATTGGAGACCAAAAGGACAAAAATAAACAATCATGTTCGGAGTATGTGTGGAATTAAGATTATTATAACAGTGACACATATCATAGAAAGAGAATTGCAATGCCGTGGTCATAATCATACCCCAAGTTAAAAATATAAGCCAATGGCTTTCATATTGTAGAAACATGTCATGGTTCAAACATCATGTAACAATGAGAGGAAAACAACTATGACAACGCCTACTCATATTCTACCATAGCACTTACTACTACTGTTCTCATATCAACTCTAAGCAATAACATGCATTGTTATAAAAATCTTGTAAACGAGAGTAACATATAGCAATCATGATGTTATGCTCATAATATGTATTCTAACAATCATTAGATGCCAATTGTTCTCATATCAACTGTAACAATAACATGTGTGGTCATAAAAATCTAGGAAATGAGAGGAACACATAGCAATGATGTGGTTATAGAAATGCTATGCATTCTAAATTTGTAACAAATGAACAGGCAGTCTTATTCATAAGGTAAAGATGAGATGAGATAGAACAATTACACGACGATAGATTCCACCAGTATAGGCAGCCAACTGTATGGCCGATCACGTAAACAATGCCATCGTGCACTATAGCATCGCATGTAAATGTTGCCTCAACAGATTGATGATGAGCCATAACCATGTATGGCGACCGGATTCCAGATAGACTAATCCCATGTTGAACAAGGCAATGAGCTTGTAATCCATGTAGTCTTCGATGGTGTGGGCACTTCACAGATTACAACTTTATGCAAGCAGAGGTCGAGCCAAAAGCTTGACGCGCCGTCGCGTAGTAGGCAGGAGTGTCCGCGGCCGCGAGGCTTGATGTCGGCGGTATCCAACGATGGAAGGGTGATCTTCGCTGGGTGTAGATATCCACGAGACGCCACGGACTACGGTGTGGTGGATGAGGGCGATCAGTTGGCCTTCATGCCCGCCCGATGGTGGCCGCGCATGAAGGACATGTGGACGGGTAGTGGTAGCATGTCGAGGGCACCACGGCAACCTCCGTAGGATCGTCAAGTCGGTGTCTGGGCCACCTGCGAGGATCGGGCATCAGCAAGCAGGGTGTCTTGAAAAGAGCCGGCCGGTTGCAGACGAGTAGACGGTACAAAGACACCGAGCATGCAGCCAGACGGACGGTGCTGAGTAGGTCCATACGACTATAGATCTGCTCCAAGAGAACATCGGGGAGGGAATTCCAATCGCGGCTCTGCGTGTCAGTCGGTTCTGCCATTGGGGTTTTGGTGCCTGCGAGCCAGCGGGGAAGTGGATTCAGGCGGGCGAGCGAAGAAGCTTCTCCTCGTGTGGCCAAGCAGTGAGCGGGGGGATATGGTACGCGCGAGCTACCAAGGAAGATGGCGCGGCGGCAAGCAAAGTGAGCGGGGTAAATGTAAAAGCGGCCGACGATGGGGAAGAGAGGAGGAAGAAGAAGAGAGGAGGAAGAAGAGTGGAAGACGGGGAAGAAAGTGCATTAAATCTCAATTCTACTAGTACTACTACCAGGATATACCGTCCTTTGAGTGTAAATAGTTACACCGATGACATGTGGGTCTACCACAAGAGGGCCCATATGTCGCTTAATGGAGGACAGAGGTGCGAGGCGTATTTCTTGAAGCGTGCTCTCATGGCAAACATGATGGCAGATCTTGGGTAAGGCTGATTTAGTAACAACAACATGCTGGTTCAGCTTATTAATTACGTGTCCCATCTGCTGCGGCGTGTATTGTCACTTCACTGCGAAGACTAGTTGAATAGTTCTCTCTGACCGAGATGGGGAATAATGGATCGCGAGGACTTCCTTTCTACAGTATCCCTATGCCTCTACGCTCACTTCACTCATTTTGCTCCGTACCTAGTCACTTGTTGAAATCTGTAGAAAGACAAATACTCCGTATTTGGGAACAGAGGGAGGCTTTTACTCCGTACTATTTGGGAATAGAGGGAGTATCACCATATGGAGGGAACAGAGGAAGCTTGAAATATGAACATGTCAATGGGAGGGAGTAAGCCCCATGCATGCATGCAACATGCAACACTCACACGTACACATGGACGCACGCCACACTCACGCACCCATGCGGCACACAGCACACGACGCAACACACACAGCTCACGCTCAAGTGCTCAACCTACTCCCTACGTCCGTGAAAGACTGTACATTTAGAGATTTACACATTGACAAGGGCATAATTAACGCCCAAAAGTAGCAGACTTATGTGTGCATGCGACCATTGAGATAAGAAGATTAAATGAAGGCCGTTGCATGCTGTAATTAAGGATAGACATGTAGCCTATACCTACAGCACAAGTTGGTGCATTAGTCAATCAATATAGATTTGGATTAAAGGCTAAATGCATTGGAAGTGTAGATGTACATTATGTACCACACTCTTTGTTTTGTAGCCGATGTACACTCTTTGTTGGAAGACCGAGGAGGACACGTGCATGCACTCACATACACAGCCAGGCGGTTCGCGCGCAAGGGTTGGACTCGTGTCGCGCCTGCGTAAAGTTTTGTTTAACTGATTTCTTTGCTCTGCGAACTGACATGTGGGACCCAGAAACCAGGTGACAGTTAACCAGTCAACAAAGTGCCACGTCGACTATGTGGCCGGTCAGTAGGGTGCAATACGGTGCTCTACGATGAGATAGTGATCGTATAATCGCCGCAAAACTATATATAGTGACCGTAAAGAGCGTATTGTTACATACGTTGACCGCCAGTGTATTTTTCTCGTTTCAAATTAAGCCATATTAATCGGAAAGGACGCAGTATGGACTACTACTAGTACTAGTACTCCTTTGATGTGTCCCGTCAACTCGCCGAACGAGGAGAAGCTTGCTTACTACGCCTCTCGCTCGGCCACGCGCGCAGTGGTTCGCAGGACGAGGAGAGCGTTTTGACTACAGCGCCCTCTCCCTCTCCCTCGCCCTCGCCCTCGTGGTGGACGTGCAGCAGTTCAATCGATGTCAGATTGCCAGAAGCATATTGTACTGTAGTATCATCATTGTTGGACCTTCCGAAGAGGCGAAGAGCCAAGTGCAAGGTTCACACGAGTACGAACTGTTGAACCTCCTGAAGAGGCAAAGAGCAAAAGCGCAAGGTTTTATAGGAGTTGTCGTCCTAGTAGGAGTGTACTACAACTATAGCGAACGATGCTACTGTATGATGCCGCCACATCACGTATATCCAAAGCCGTGCCACCTTTTTTCTCAAAGACCGTGTTGGAGCCCGTGCAACAACCACACAAGTTGCACGTACACATAACACATTTACTAGTAATAAATTCTAAAGGACAAATGCCAGTATGCCACACAAGTTCATCTCCAATTCATGTGATAAATTTGTGCACAACTAGTCTACATATATTCACAGCGCTACCGTTCACAATTACCGTACTCCACTTACACGTTATAGATGGACTACATGCATGTCCTCCTCCGTGTTCCGCCCCTGTGTGTTCTTCATGGATGGCACGATCCATAGCGGTGGGCAACGGAATCATTGTCGCAACTTTCTAGTCCGGTTCCACACGATGGAGACTCATCCAAGCTGAAGCGGCATAAATCGGGATAGCGTGTCCCAAAGATGTCGCTCATCCGGCGGTGCGCAATGAAGACACAACCATGCTTCATGAACGGCAGGCCTTCCGTGTCGTGCACGGAAGGTGGCATCCGCTTCACAATGGGGTAGCTGTCCTCGATGAAAAGCGAGTACTCTCCAAGAGTGTTCCTCGCACCCACGTAGCATCACGGGGTCGAACTTCGGCGCCGCTCATCTGGTACACATGGCATCCCAGATCTGGACACATGGTGACGTACATAGTCAAGGTCCATGCATAATAATGTTGTGCTCAAATATGGCGGTCAGAATGTCTTGTGCAGCAAATAGTACTACTCGGTATAGAGGAAGTAAAATAACCGGCTTATTATATATAGCCACTCTTGGCTACATGGATGAGATAGTAAGACATGGAAAAACAAAATGGTGGCAGCTAGTGGGTTCAAGTCTTCAAGGGCCTAGCTAGCTATCGCGCGTCCTCCAAGGTAAAAGTACTCCTACTAGTACTACTAAGTATACTACTAGTACAACAATGAAAGAGAAGGCGAGAGGGTTAAAAATGGAATACCGGGTAGATGGTGATGGTCCGATCATGGTAGATTGTGTGACCATGTTGCACATCAGTGGTACCATGGGTAACGACTGCTAAGATAGTTGATCCCAATATGACAAAGTCAACTACAAGGTTCCAGGTTAGACCGAATCGCGGATGCAAATGCACATCCAAGATTGGCGATCTTATTTTGATCGGGGGATGACTGGTCCCTGCAAAATAATGGAGTACCGTTAGGGATGCAAATGATGGTTTGTGCATTCCGTTTGTAATCTCCCGTACCGTAGGATGGCAA
The DNA here is from genome assembly GCA_021605205.1 of Aegilops longissima. NCBI lineage: Eukaryota > Viridiplantae > Streptophyta > Magnoliopsida > Poales > Poaceae > Aegilops > Aegilops longissima. Next base: position 741,134,096 of record CM038677.1, read on the forward strand.
CCAGATGAAACAAGTCCCCTGGCTTGTCACCGTGAAGATGCGGCCTAGATGTCGCACGGCGTCTTCGAACGTGTAGGGGTACAAATCTGCCGTCGCCAACATGCGCTAGCCTCTGCCTTACTGCGTCTTGCATTGATGGCAATACTTATGTCGAACACCGCGATGAGATAGTAATCGTCGTAGCCGCGTCGCTTTGTCGGCGGGTCCGCAATTGCTATCTTCTTCAATCTCATGTAGGCATCATCATACGTATTCAAGCCCAGCCAGTGCGGAAGGTCGATCCCAATGGTGGAGAAGGGGTCTACCGGAACGGCCACACTGCTGTGGATGTTGTGCAAAATGATGGTGGTATCCGGCCGGAGGTATGCAAGCCAATATTTGTTGGCACCGACCCAGACCTATATATAAGACGGTGGGTAGCGGAGAAATTACGGGATGGAAATGGAATAACTAAGTACTACATGATCAAACTCCATTACTGACCTGCTCATCGGACAAAATCCGACTACCTCTCAACGTCGGCAACTATAGCGGAGTCAATGTGCAACCATGGCCAGGGAGCGGTGGACTGTTCGAAGGATTGTCCCATAGAAGAACCTTCTCCTCGAGGACGCATGGAAGACCAACAAGCATGGCCTTTTCCCAAGCCTGTTTAAGCAGCGTCTTGAAAAAGTTGGTGCAGGAAGCACCGAGTCTTGCGGCGGTGAGGACGTCGGAGAGGTGTGCGATTTCTCCCAGCCCCGACGAGGAGGAGAACCGCCTGGCGAATCCATGGGAGCAGCGACGAACTGCCTTCTCTTCGGGGGGAGGGGAACTGGCGAGGAGGAGATAAGAGCGTAGTAACTGCAGGGCCTCGTTCCTTCCAACTGTAGATCGTTCCTCAGCGAAGGGGTGAGGCTATTATTTACTACTAGTGCTAGCATTATGGAACGTTATGGGATTGCATTATACTATAAATAATAGCACTAGTAAGAAATTTTTGGCACTAGGTAGTAGTTTTTGGCGTGGATTAAGAAATTTTGGGTATGTTTTTGCCATTTTGTGTACACGCCAACTAGTGTAAAAAAACGTCTTACATTATGTGACGGAGGAGTACGATACTGCATCAGAAAGCAGATACCAGTACTACTTTTCTAAACTAGTAGTGCGATGTACTGTACTTCTAGTCTAGTCAAGTATAGTGCACCAGTTTTGAACTCTTGAATCTCAGGGCCAAGGAGCTATAGTTGGAAGTGGAGGGTACTACTGTTCTCTAGAACCATCGTTGTACTATCAATGCAGGGGAAGTACACCTGCATAGTGGCCTAGTGGGTACTCTCGGTGCTATATTCAGCCGCTCCTCTCACGTAGGAGTAGCTGGCCTACTCAGCCGCTCCTCTCACGCACACACTAGCAACCTGTTTATCAGCGGCGGTTACTGCCGGGGCAGAACATTTGAGTTATTTGATACATCAAGACTAGGATTTTCGCTTCCATTTGTGGAGGTGTAATGGATCTCGTCGAACTTTGTTAGTAGTTCCTTCTTTATGAATGAGATGAAGCAAAGCTTTTGCCTCCATTTAAAAAAACACGTCAAGAGGAATTTCTTTTATAGTAGAGCCGATAATGGAGTGAAGTCCATGCATGCAACGCCACAAGCTACAGAGTAGTAGTAGAGCACTTTACGTACGGAGCCATATTGCACAGTTCCCAATGCCCCGCCAGGCTTTTCCGGCTCCTCGGGCTTAATAGGGAGGCGCTAGTTTAAATATGCTACTAGCTGATGGGGAAGCTGCAAGCGAGGTGCGGCTAGGGAGAGCATGCGAGCCACAGGATGTTGGGAAGGAAAACCCGTTCACGTGGCTAGGCTGTCCAGTGCACCCAGATTGTGGGGCCACACGTCCGTTCGACTTCAAAACTCAAACTACATGTGCAAAATATGGCTCGCAGGGAAGTGTAGTAGTACTATTTTTAAAAAAAGGCCGCCGTGCGTTCGGCCGGGATCGAACCCACAAAACGAGGTATACACTGCCGCGACCACTAGTAGTACTCGTTGGAGTACAACGCAACCTAGAATCGCCTTTTGTCGCTAGTAGTACGTACATTGTTCCTTACAAGAAACCCCTAATAATGCAAGAAACCACTAAAATGCGAAGAAACTACTACCACTTGCATACATGGCAGACTTAAGATAAGACTACCTTATCAACCATTGTACATGCTCTTACCAACAAAAATCCTCGAGTGACCTCCTACCTCCAGCCCGTCCACCAAGTCATCCTCGGCCATGGGATGCAGCTACCGCCACCGGCAAAAGGCGAGGTCAAAACCGCCGGCGGTGCGGAGCCCATGTTGGGGCAGCCCGGATGCCAGCTCCGTCTGGCGCTCGCGGCCGCTAGCTAGCCAAGATAGCTCCATCCAGCTGCTTGTCTGCAAGGTTTGCTAGCTAGATTAGCACGACAGTAGCGGCTTGCTTTCAAGACCTTGGCGCTCGAGCCAGCCATCGGCTCGGCGAAGGCCAGCGCGGCGGCTTGCTCGCTCGTGAGTCACACTTGGGCCAGCCTGCCAACCCATGCGGAGGCCAGCGCGGCGTCCGGCCCGTCCGGCGGAGCAGCGGCCAACTCGCTCATCACCGGCGCCACCGACGAACACGCATCAATACTGTTCAGGAAAAATAATGATTTGAGGGGGAATAACAGGATAGAAGGTCGGATGTGGGTCCCTCGTGTCAACGGTCAAACAAAATGTGTTGGTTTAAGCTGCCTCGTCAGCACGGACATGTGGGCCAACCCTGTCATAAATGGGTTTAAACGAACCTAATCGGTAGGAGTACTAGGTAGTAGTTTTTGGCGTGGATTAAGAAATTTTGGGTATGTTTTTGCTATTTTTTGTACAATAGATTCTTCCTAGGGCTGGTTGAAAGTGGTAGTTTTTGTTAAATACTCTACATATTGTAAGTAGGAGTGAAAGTTAAGATTTGGAAGCCAATAAGCAAGGCTAGTTACATAGTGCATATGTGTACATGATTGAAAGTAAATATCAACCATGAGTGACTAATATCTTGATGGAAAACTAGAAACTATGGAATACTAGGAAAAAATGCATGGTTGGAGATACTAGCAATGTTCATGTCCGTTGCAACGAATCATAATTAGAATAATACTTATTCACAAACTTGGTACAAAACACTCTAATTTTGATATACATATGTTTCAATTAGAATATATTCCTTGGGCTGCTTTGGTGAGTTCAGGGAGGGATGTGGTTGGTTTTAAGATACTAATTATGGGTTTTTCTGCAAATTGGTAGACAAGTGGGATGTTGGTGAGAAAAGGCAACAACTTACCTCACAATCGTTAGATGTAGATCTAATGGTCAGAAACGAGAGATGGCAGACACACCAGCATCACCAACTTAGTCTTGTGTAGGAGTACTAGCAAGATCTATGCATTGCACGGAACATCAAGATGCATTTTTCATAAAACACTTGTTGTGATTGACCCTTGCGGGAGTAATCCCATGTGTAAAAACTAATGATATCTCGAGAAATATGAGATAAGGTGAAGAGGTGGGGTGTGGTGGTGGTTGGTGGTGGGACTGAGTGGAGGCATGGGGATTGACGACGCGGCGGCAGCCACCAGGCCAGTTTGTTCAGAGGCTTCCTTTCTTAATTGCTCAACAATGAGGTTTGTTGGAGATAGGGATGAGCGAGGAAGGCCTTGTCTGCAAATGTGGAGAGGGTGTGGGTATCTTTTAGTTTAATTTCCATCCGTCGATATAGATCGGACGGTCTATATTGCAAGATGGCACACGTACCATCATCACCACCTCGGTTTTTATAAGAGAAGAAATATAAGTATGGAGATACAAGCGTATTATCGATACTTGCTTACGTAAACTAGCATCTACATTCTATTCAACGCCTCGGCATGTGGGGCCTTAGCACAATGACTTCTCGATTGTGTAAAACAAAGATTTTCCGTCACCGACAAGGAGGGGGTGTGGCGCACGCTTTTGGCTTGCTCTAGTCCTAGTAGTCATACTAGGTGGTCTAAGCACGTGTAGATTTATTCTTTTTCACATCTCGTGTTCGCCGTACTGCCACGACTGTTGATGAATAGATGGTAAGTTATTCACGGGGAAACCCTTGATGAGCGTGTTTGCGAGAGAGAGAGAGAGATAGTGTGCGTGTGTGATATGTTAGAGACTGAGGCAATGATAACAGATTCTTTGTGTCTATGTGTGTGGAGGATAGAGAGAGACATGTACATGGGGCTTTGTGTTGTGTAACGTGGAGACACATATACATAATTAGAGAGTGAGTGTGTGAGATACACATGCGGACATGGGGAGAGATGAGGATCCAGATAAATGGGTGTTTGTGCGTGTTTGTGTGTGTTTGTGCACGCATTTGTGTGTGAGAGGGAGAGAGTGTACATGGAGTAGAGAGACCACTGATGATGTAAACCTAGTATAAGGGAAGGGGGAATGGTGTGACATGTGTAGTAGCGGGATAGCACGGGTGCGGGCTGGGGGAGCAGACTATTTGGAAGAGACATCGAGTGTGTGTGTGGGAGAGGGGTGTGAGAGCAAGAGAAAGAGAGATCTAGCGATGGAGAGAGAGAGAGAGAGGAAGAGAGGGGGCGAGAGGGGTCGTTTGTGTCCATAAATGGCGTATAGATAGGGAGACAATGTTGATGTTGTCCGAAATTGGCCTATGAACGGAGACGCAAGGGAAGCGAGTCATCATGTGTGTGATAGGGACTTCATGAGAGATCTAGAATAGATGGTGTAGAGAACAATGTGCGAAATCGAGAACGATTATACATTATGGAGCTATGCAAAGAGTCATGACATATATGTATGCAGGGAAGGAGCTGGGGTGGGTCCGCATGTGGGAGAGATAGAAAGAGGAGAGTGGTGCACAAGGAGACAAAGTGTGCTTGTTTGTAGTGGGGGTGGTGTGTGAGGTGAGTCCGCGAGAACCACATAACTAGGGAGATAGACGTTTGGGGGCGACGTTTTGTGTGTATGGGAAATATACACTCTACATAGTGCGTGTGCTTGGGTAAGAGAGATAGAGGGAGACCTAGAGAGTGAGGGAAGAGATGTGTGCATGCCCGAGAGACAAAGTGTTAGAGACCTATGTTGGGGTCCGGACTTTACAAGAGAGAGGGGTGTTAATGTGCTCGTGTGTTGGTGTTTGGGGGAGAGAACGACTTCTCTATGTGTGTGTGTGTGTGTGGTGGGGGGGGGGGGGGTTGACTTCAGATAAAGAGTGAGGTGTCTATATTTGAGGGACTTTAGCGTAATTGAGATATTGTGCACTCATGGTTGATCCATTTGTTTCACAGTTTGTACTATGAGATAACGATACTTTTGAACATGCGTGATATACCTTGATGTACCAGAATTACAAACCTAAGATTGGAATTTTGGAATTGACTCCATCATTAGCTTTTGTAATTCATTTAAACGAAGGTACATTTTTAAGCCGGATTTCGTGATTTCAAATTCATATATCAAACCTAGAGATATACACATACGGGCATGTTCAAACTTTATAATCATCCACTTTATTCATACACATACACATTTTGCTTTTGTCATCATATTTAGGATAAACACATTTGGAATTTCATTTGAATTGGACCGTATGATGGTATTTGCTTGTAGTAGCTCAATGATCCATATTTGAATTGAATGGACAATCTAAGTTTGAGTTGGAGACATTGATTTTCAAAACTTGCACATTTTTTTGCATGCAAAACAAACAAATTGTCGGCCATGATATCATAGTCGGCCGTCACGAGAGCAGAATACTTATAATTTTAGGCGCCAAAAGCTTTCAAACTTCCGCTCACATCGAAATATCACAGCCCAAAAGTTTAGCCCTGCGATATTCCTGTTTTACCCTGCCACATGAGCGGAAAAGGGCTGCTTTGGTAACTCCATTGTTTTCCCTCTTTGCCCCAACATTCTTCCCAGAGCCCTCCCTTCCCCCCCGACCCCCAACCACGGCAAGCCGCGAATCTAGTCCTCCGCCGCAGCGGTGGACCTCACACCCCGTCGGATCTACCTTCCGCACCTTGGAACCCCCAACTGCCAACTCACCACTTCACCGGAGCCGCTTCAACTACTGGCTTGTCCACTGCTCCAGATCTCCTTGACCGCCATCGTGGTCCACCGCACCGGATCTGCTTAACCGGCACCCTCCACCATAGCGTAGGCCCTTCACTGACTCCATCGTCCGCCCCTTCGCTGGCCCTTCATACAAGCCCTCGTCCGACGCAACAGATCCGCCTCACCGAAAGCACTATACAACGCGCCCGCCGAAGCCTTCGTCCACTGCACCGGACCCGCTCCACGGACGCCATATTCAACTCCACCGGCCCTGCTTTACCGACGCCGCAGCCTCATCAGGTTATTTCGATTTGTACTCCTTCGGTTTTTCTCTTTATCGTGCAACTGTTCACTTACCACAAATGAGCTTTCTTGTATGTCGACAGGCGCCGCAACCGTAGCACCGGAGCAGCTTCAGAGAAGGCGACAGCTGGCCCAAACTCAACCGCAACATGAGCACCATCGACGATCCTTAGCTATCAAGTATGACAACGATACCCATACGCCGCCGAGAATCAGGTACTATTATCCAACGGCCGGCGCCTACGTTCACTTTCCTAGCATAAGCACCGCACCTTTGAATTTCTTCAGGGCATCATTCAATTTTTCATGAGACGCGTTATTCTGCTTGCACCTGTAGGGCCATACTTCTGGCAGTGAACATGTTACATGTGTTAAATTACATACCAATGCACATATAGTTAATATGCTTTAGTTTTGTTCTGATGCCACCTGTTGTTTCCATTAGACTGCTTAATGTTCTCTATGTTTAATTACACATCAGCAAACTAGCATGTGGTTCCGCTGCTTTTTGTTTGTTTTACCCTACATTTTCTGATGCTAGCTATTACATCACTGCTCCGAGCCTCTGTTCATTACTTGTTTGTGTGTTCTTGATCTTCCCAAGTTGCATGACTAATTTGATTCTTTTATTAATTATGGAGCTGCCAACCCCATCAAGCAAAATATTTGTTCTTTTGGTGTTGGCACCTCGAACAAGCATAAAAATAGAGGGAAGCAGATATATTGTCGTGTATGCACACACCCTTCTTTCATTAGTTTAGATGAACCATTGATGATCAATTCGGACCAGTGCATGTGATTAAAATTAATTTTACCTAAATAGATGGTGCAGAATAAACTACAAAAACTAGATTTGCGACCACGGGATGCTGACGATATCTTCAAAGAACATTGCAACAACAACTAGGCTTCAGAGCAACATATGGTAAGCCAGTGTGTTTTAGTACATGTTAAATGTAATGCAAGTGGGCTGATTTCTTGGCTTGTGCCCTCAACGTGTAATCCTACCAAATTACAAATAGTTCAGTTGTCTGCTTTGCTGTATTGCTTGATTCGAATGCTTGTTTGTTGTTACGTTATACCTGAGTTGGCCAATATGTCATGATTGCTGCTGTACTATCGTAAAGAAATGCATGCCTATTTCATTTGAGTCCTTAACTTTTCCTCTCAACTTCATCACAAGACTGTCTTTGTAGTTTATATGAGGCCACACTGTTAAGTGCTTTCTTAGATTATTTCAACTGCTTAGATGCCTTGGCAACTTAAATATAGCGTTTGTACACTCCCTTTCAACTTTCATCTTACCATTTTAATTTCTTTTCGGCTGATGCTGCTTCGAACCATTTAAATATAGTTTGCCATGCTCGGCAATAATTCGTCCGTCGTTTACCATGTAAGCTTACTGCCTGGATCATACGATAACTATCTCTTACTTATGTCCAGCGGAAACCTTTCAGGATGCCGTTCACACTAGGACACAATGTACAACCCCATAATCTATTTGTGGAAGCGATCGCCATCCATGTTACCAGATGGTAGCAGTTCAGAGGCAACACCGCGGAGAGCGATCCGAGCACATATATTATAGTGCTTGAGGCTCTACTAGAGGCAGAAAGAGATGGTGTGGCTGCCATGAATGAGGTAATCTTTATCTTGAGGCTGGAAATTACGGAATTAGCGGCACGCATTATGCAAGCAACCCAAGAATTGGAGGAAGTAAGAATGTTGCATTTGAAGACGGAGGAGGTCCTGCTGTTTCTGCTATCTGAAGCCCAAGGTAATCCCGATTCTTCTTTAGGTACCAGTTGAAATTGTCATTAGATTATTGTACTTGCATGTTGTGTCATGTCTCTGAATGGATTATGTTGCAAGGCCCCCTATGTTGTCCAGAATTCCATGTTGTCCATGTGTTGTAATGATCCGAATTTTTTAGGCGAGGTAATCCTCAGTACTTGTATGATTGACATAAGGTGAACTGTTTTTCGTGTGAGCATATTGTATTGGATGAAATAACTGTTTGAATCAGAGTGTATCCAACCTACTGAATTCGAAGATCACGGCATTTCTAAATCATAATCATATATAAAGGTGGAATAAATCTTTGTTGTGGTTTTGAAGAAATAAATAACAAAACATATAATTATCTGTGGATATTCGTAATCGAATACAAACTGGATTTGAATTTAATTTGCCAGGTCCCAGGGCAAACGTGAATGATAATTCTCCTAAGTTTGGAACGAAGCGGCTAAATACCCACTATAATTTGTGGGCTGCCTGAAGCAAGTGTTTGCGAGATGGAAATTACTGTCTAGCCCTGACACTTGACATCCTTATCGACCGGATTTACACTGCTGTCGATAGGGGTAGACTAGTAACTTCAATCAGACGTGACACGACGGCCTCTGAGCCCATTCATACACGGTGGGTGCCAAACGTGGGCGGCAAAACACATTTTATTCAAGCTCGTCCGAAAGATATGTGTCTCTTCCTCCATTTCCCCATTCATACATGGTGGGCGGCAAAACAAACTCTCCTCGTCCGAAATCGATGTAGGCTAATATTTTAAATAGGGGCAGATGTGTAACTTCCATCAGACGTGACACAACCGCCCTACCTGTCAGTCCCGTTCATACACCGTGGGCGCCAACCGTGGGCGGCAAAAGACCCTCTCCTCTCCCGAAATAGTTACCGGCAAATATTTGGGAGATGCGAGATTACCGTCCTATCCCCAACCGACGTGATGTCTGAAATTTTAAACGGGGGATAAGTTCGTAACTTTCCCCCATTTCAGAGAAGCGCGTCCCAAAGTTTGAGATCGCCCCCTCCCCTCCATTTCCCCATTCATACACTGACGGCGGCACGAGAACCTCCGCACTGCGGCCAGCCTCCTCTGTCCGACACCCCATTCTCCACCTTGCCGGAGCCGCTACCCTTACCCCGTCGTCCACTGCAAGAGATGGACGTCTCTCATCCACGGCGCTGGACCAGGATCCTTTCATCGCCTCCTCTCGCTTCATCGGCGCCGTCGTCCACCTTGCCGTTGCCGCTCCTACGACCGTCTCGTCCACGACAACAGGATATATCCCCCGACCCGGCCGTCTGCCGTCTAAAGTCTTCTTCCCCGCCGCCGACAACCATCGCACCCGCAACACCCTCAACGTATCAGCATAGGCCTACACGGCATCGCAAGAGAGGTGGTACTCTTCCATATGTGCTTTAGTTATTGATCTCACCCGGAAAATAGATCGTAATTTCTTTACTGTACTTTTCTTGTCCGTACCAAATCGTAGTGGCTAGTTGAAAGCAAACATTGGTTGCGAAGTAGCTTTGTCCGGTTTGCACCTTCAGATCCGCCATGGCACAGGCACTATACTCGTAAAGCTTATGGTTTCCCCCCTTTATATTCACTACCATCATCGTAGGTGCTTCGTGTCGTGCTAACACTGCTCCTCAAGACCTCAACCCAAAGCTTACGTGTTCAAATACTGAATCTGATATGATGCTCATATCACTAAAAACGAAACGTCTAATTGGTCACCTAATGTTCCTATATTCGTTTCAAAAGCATGTGCGCCACCCATTGGTCCAGCTAGTTCCACTTTCCTGATTTTCTCTTGATGCTTAGGGTTTTCCCTTTATCTACTCTACTATGATCTCCGTGAGGTGCTTTACGTCATACTAGCATTACTCCACCCTTCAAGCTATACAACACAACACTCAGAATTCAAAAGCTTAGTTGTTCAAATATGATTGTGATATGATACTGATATTAGTTAACCGACACATTTAATTGGTTAGCTAAAGGTCCCTGAGGGAGTCCTGGATTAGGGGGTGTCCGGATGGCTGGACTATGACCTTTGGCCGGACTCCTGGACTATGAAGATACAAGATTGAAGACTTCATCCCATGTCCGGATGGGACTTCCCTTGGCGTGGAAGGCAAGCTTGGCGATACAGATATGTAGATCTCCTTCCATTGTAACCGACTCTATGTAACCCTAACCCTCTCCGGTGTCTATATAAGCGGAGGGTTTTAGTCCGTGGGGCGAACAACAATCATACCATAGGCTAGCTTCTAGGGTTTAGCCCTCTCGATCTCGTGGTAGATCTACTCTTGTACTACCCATATCATCAATATTAATCAAGCAGAGTAGGGTTTTACCTCCATCGAGAGGGCCGAACCTGGGTAAAACATCGTGTCCCTTGTCTCTGTTACCATCGCCTAGACGCACCGTTCGGGACCCCCTACCGAGATCCGCGGTTTTGACACCGACATTGGTGCTTTCATTGACAGTTCCTCTATGTCGTCACCTTTAGGCCCGATGGCTCCTTGATCATCAACAATGATGCGGTCCGGTGAGACTTTTCTCCCGGACAGATCTTAAATATTCGGCGGCTTTGCATCTGCGGGCCAATTAAGCTTGGCCATCTAGAGTAGATTGAAAGCTCGCCCTGGCCATCAGGTCAGATTTGGAAGTTTGAACTACACGGCCGACGTCCGCGAAGACTTGATCTTCGACGGGTTCGAGCCACAGCCAAGCACGCCGCACTGTTATGATGGGCACGATCTAGCTCTGCCGCCGAACAGTGTCCTGCAGGCCACACCAGTGTCCGCTTCGACCCTTAGCTCGGAGCCGACTGTGCCAATCGAGGATGGGTGGCTGGACACCGCCTCGGGGGCTGCAATCTCTACGGCGATCGAGCCGAACACCATACCAGTCCTTTGCGACGCTCGTGACTCCAAGGTGCCGGACTCCTTTCCGGACTCCGAACCTTCCGTGCCCCTCCCAATCGAATCCGATTGGGCGCCGATCATGGGGTTCACTGCCGCGGACATCTTTCAGCACTCGCCCTTTGGCGACATTCTGAATTCACTAAAGTCTCTCTCTTTATCAGGAGAGCCCTGGCCGGACTATGGTCGGCAAGGTTGGGATGTAGACGACGAAGAAATTCCAAGCCCACCCACCACCCACTTCATAGCCACTGTCGATGATTTAACCGACATGCTCGACTTCAACTCCGAAGACATCGACGGTATGGACGACGATGCAGGAGACGAACAAGAGCCAGCGCCTACAGGGCACTGGAAGGCCACCTCATCATATGACATATACATGGTGGACACCCCACAAGAAGGGAACAGCGACGGAACAACGAAGGATGACCCCTCTAAGAAACAGCCTAAGCGCCGGCATCAGCGGCGCCGCTCTAAATCCCGCCACAGCAAAAACGACAATTCTGGCACCGGAGACAATAACACCCCGGACAGTGCCGAAGACAACCCTCTCTAGCAGGATTCAGCACAGGAGGATGGAGAAGCCAGCCCTCATGAGAGAGCGGCAGACAGAGAGGTAAAGGACGATAATTACATGCCTCCCTCCGAAGATGAGGCTAGCCGCGACGACGACGAATTTGTCATGCCTGAGGATCCCGTCGAATAAGAGCGTTTCAAACGCAGGCTCATGGCCACGGCGAGCATCCTCAAGAAAAAACAGCAACAGCTTAGAGCTGACCAAGACTTGCTAGCCGACAGATGGACTGATGTCCTTGCGGCCGAAAAGTACGAACTCGAACGCCCCTCCAAGAGCTACGAAAGCGCAGGCTGCTACCTCGATTAGAGGAGGAAGCACCTAGACATACATCACCAGCGCATGATCGGCCGACCGACCACCTCGTGGGCGCGACAGAGAGCCTCTCGGCCCTCCCTCAAGCCGCACCCGGCGCCGCTCAAAGAATACCAAGGCACGGGAAATCGCCCGACCTGCGAGATATATTGGAGGACAGGGCAAGGCAAACAAGATCGATCTATGGATCGCGTGGGTGCCCCACGACACGTGAAGATAACCGTCATGCCGGATATGGTAAACCCGGCCGGGCCGAACACAGCAGACAAAGCTCATTCGAGCTACGTCGTGATATAGCCCAATACAGAGGCGCCGCACACCCACTATGATTCACAGATGAAGTAATGGATCATCAAATCCCCGAGGGTTTCAAACCCGTAAACATCAAATCATACGATGGCACAACAGACCCTGCGGTATGGATCGAGAACTATCTCCTTCATATCCACATGGCCTGCGGTGATGATCTACACACCATCAAATACCTCCCACTCAAGCTTAAAGGACCAGCTCGACATTGGATCAACAGCTTGGCAGCAGAATCAATTAGCTGTTGGGAGGACCTGGAAGCCGCATTCCTCGACAACTTCCAGGGCACCTATGTGCGACCACCAGACGCCGATGACCTAAGCCACATAATCCAGCAGCCAGAGGAATCAGCCAGGCAATTCTGGACACGGTTCCTAATGAAGAAAAATCAAATAGTCGACTGTCCAGACGCAGAGGCCCTTGCAGCCTTCAAGAATAACATCCGCGACGAGTGGCTTGCCCGGCACCTAGGACAGGAAAAGCCGAAATCCATGGCAGCCCTCACGACACTCATGACCCACTTTTGCGTGGGAGAAGACAGCTGGCTAGCCCGTAGTAACAACATGACCAAGATCCCTGGTAATTCGGATACCAAGGACATCATGGGCAGTTCACGTCGCAACAAGCAAAAGCGCCGCATTAACGGCGACAATGCTGAGGACACGACAGTTAATGCCGGATTCAGAGGCTCTAAACCCGGTCAGCGGAAAAAGCCATTCAAAAGAAATACTCCGGGCCCGTCCAATTTGGACCGAATACTCGATCGCTCGTTCCAAATACACGACACCCCCGAAAAACCAGCCAACCACACCAACATGGATTGTTGGGTGTTCAAGCAGGCAGGAAAGTTAAACGCCGAAAACAGTGACAAGGGGCTGCATAGCGATGACGAGGAGGAGCCTCGGCCGTCGAACAATAGGAGACAGAAGGGTTCCCCCCACAAGTGCGGACGGTGAACATGATATACGCAACCCACATACCCAAAAGGGAGCGGAAGCGTGCACTCAGGGATGTATATGCATTGGAGCCAGTCACCCCAAAGTTCAACCCATGGTCCTCCTGCCCGATCTCTTTTGATCGAAGGGACCACCCCACTAGCATCCGCCCTGGCGGATTCGCCGCATTGGTTTTAGACCCAATCATTGACGGATTTCACCTCACTAGAGTCCTTATGGACGGCGGCAGTAGCCTAAACCTGCTTTATCAGGATACAATGTGAAAAATGGGCATAGATCCCTCAAGGATTAAACCCACAAAGACGACCTTTACAGGCGGCATACCAGGTGTAGAGGCCAACTGACAGGATCAGTTACACTTGAGGTGGTCTTGGATCCCGGATAATTTCAAGCGAGGTGTTAATCTTGACATAGTCCCGTTCGCGGTGGCTATCACGCCTTGCTTTCGGACGAACCGCATTGCAAAGTTCAATGTGGTGCCGCTTTCGCATACCTCAAGCTCAAGATGCCAGGCCCTCGAGGAGTCATTACGGTCAATGGAAACACCGAGCGCTCTCTCCGTAGGGAGGAGCATAAAGCGACGCCGGCGGAAGTACAAAGCAGCTGTTAAGGCAATTCTCGATCCGGCCATTAAGCGTCCGGACACCGTCAAGCGCGCCCGGAGTAACCTACAACAAGACCGCCTGGCACGTTCCGAGCACGTGTAGCAATGCGGCCCTAACCCCAGCCCTCGCGAAATTGCGAAACCAGTGCTGCGCGTACATAACTACGCTCTGGAAATACCATGGGCATAGGGGGATGGGCACGATCACGACACGCCCAAAATACGGCTCAACCGCACAAGGGGCTCCCGATCCTGTCATTCTTTTTTTCCTTCCTTTTTCTTCTTTCTTACTTTCAGGACTCCACTTTCCGGAAGGCCTGTCCGGCAGCATAATTGCCAAATACACGATGCAACAGCCAGGGAGACAGAAAGCTACGTCGAGTGACCAAGAGGTCTCTATAACGAGCAGTATACTTGTTTCACATATAATCCCGCAGCTCACCCCTGGAGGGGGGACATGTTAAATAGTCCCATCTCTTGCTTATCGCACTATTTGTATCGTTCTGCTTTTACCGCAGACTTTTCAAATAAAAAATGCATAGCTTTTGTCTATTATTGCATTACCTTTTTTTATATAAAAATATGTTCAGTTATGACATTATGCAACCGTACACTTTGGTACGACCAATACACCAGGGGCTTATGCACCCCAGAATATGGTGTGAGAAGTCCGAACACTCTCATGAGTGCGGCACCCCAAACTTATAGCATTATATGCATCGGCTCCGAATCATGTCTTGGGTCAATAGTTGGGTTTTCCCGGATCCCACGTTTTGGTAACTTACGTTCCGTTATATCGGCTAAGGTAGCACTGGGAGAACCACTGCGATTGTGCCCCGGTTGAACCGGGCTGAACACCTCAGTGGAGAAAGCTAAAACTGACCGTCATGATAGGGTGTGAGCTGGTTGCTCTTCGAGAGGTTTTCGAGTCCCTAAAGACTTATGCCGCTTAGAGCGAGGAGTCGGCTTTGTCCGGCCTAGGCGTGGATAGCGCCCCGAACTCGGTCTTCCGAATACTAGGGGCTTCGCCGAAATTTAAAATTATAGAATTCTATGGCTAAGTGAGAGTGTTTAAGCATTATAGTCTGATTGCCTTGTTCGTTGTGTTGAGCGCCTCCCTTGAAGGACCCAATAATGCGAAAAAGAGCGCTCAAGTTTATCCCAAACACCCCACTTTTCATGGCATGGGCGAAGCCGATGACTCGCCATCTCTCAATTTTGATAAACGGCCGCACAGAAGGTAATATTTTAAATTCAAAAGCGTTGCTTAGCTCATATGAAACAAGTTTTCATTGAACATGATTACAAATGCGAGTTTACTCGAAAATTACATCTTTGTAGCACTCATCCACTATACGGCGGGCACTCTTCAGGACGCCCTCATAATACATCTCGGGCTTGCAATGCTCCTTGCCCGGCGGTGGTCCGTCCGTCACAAGCTTCTCAGCATCCATCTTGCCCCAGTGCACTTTACTTGCGGGCAAGGCCCTCTGAGCACCTTCGATGCATCTGAGCGCTTGATGACTTCAAGCCTTGACAGGCATCCACCAGCCGCCTTACCAGCCCAGTAGCTTCAAGCATGGCTTCCCGAGCCACTGGCCGGACTGCGAGACCCTTCATGGCCTGTTCGGCCACCTTATGGAGCTCGACCAGCTGCTTCAGCTGGTCGCTCAAGGGCACCGGGTGTCCGGCCTCAGCATACTGAGACCAGAACACCTTCTCCGTCGAGCTTCCCTCCTCGGCTTGGTAGAATGCGGCTGCGTCGGACACACTCCGGGGAAGATCTGCGAATGCTCCTAGAGAGCTCCGGACTCGGGTAAGTAACAAGTAATTCACTTTCGCATGCTTGCTTTGCATAGAGAATTCCTTACCCGCCGCTATCTTCCTCATCGCCTCAATTTCCTGGAGGGCTTTTTGGGCTTCGGCCTTGGCAGATTTGGCGCTCTCAAGCGTCGAGGCGAGCTCGGACTCTCGAGTCTCCGAGTCACACTCCAAACTCTCGTGTTTTTCCACGAGAGCCTGGAGCTCTTGCTGCACCGCCGCCACCCGTGCCTCCTGCTTCTCTCGCTCGGTGCGCTCCACGGCCGCATTGTTTTCGGCCTTGGACAGCGCTTCCTTTAGGATCGCCGCCTCGTTCGTGGCCCTTGCATACCCACGTTGATCCTGTCATTTTCTTTGCAACCACATATTTTTTTATATATACTTACATAAGGTATTACTTACCTTCCTTGTCCTCGAGCTGCTTCTTGGCAAGGCCGAGCTCGTCCTCGGATCGCTCGAGGCTCTACTTCAATACATTGACCTCCGCAGTCAGTGCGGCAGAGGTCAGCAGCACCGCCTGCATTCCCATATTGACACACTTATGTTAGACTCCTGCGTATATCTTTTTGATCCTCAGTTGGCTTTTCTTTACGAACACCAAAGCTGAGCATCGAGAACTCTTGTCTATGCGGTAATACTTTTAAATATCTTAAACACTTACCTCAAAGCTGTTAGGAGGCTGGCACGAGGCTTCGGTCAGCCCACTCTTGTGGTGAACCTTACGGATCACTGCACTCATAATAGTGCGGTGCTCCTCGTCGATGGGCGCCGTTAAGCACCTCCAGCAGATTATCCGGTGCCTCGGTTGGGCCGGAGATCACCGCGCGTCGTAGGCTTGCCCTTCTTAGTAGGGGGCCACCTGCCGGAAGCCGGAACCGTTGAAGGTTCCGGTGCGGTGTCCGGCCTAGGGCCGGACTTAGAGCCCTTAGGGGTTTTATCTCCTTTTCGCCTGGAGTCCGGGAGGTCGCCTTGCGGTGCCTCCAGGACCATCTCCTCCTGGCTTGGCCCCTTTTGGGACGCCACCTCGGTGTCATCCGCGATGCGAGGAGAGGAGGCGGTCGGAAGTGAAGTGATGTTCACATCCGACGAGCCCAGGGAACCGCTCGACGAAGCGTCGAGCCCGGCCTTGGACGGACTGCATGATTATACCCGACGTCAGAAGGTACTGTGCAACAAAGGAACGCCATGAGTTATTCTGGTATCCGGAGACTTACGATTTCGCTAGGGGCTTGGCCCTGGGTGGCCACTCTTCTTCGTAGTCGTCGATGTTTGTGGAGTAGTCCTGAGGGAGGGTCCTTTCCTTCTTGGACCCTCCGGCCTCCCGGTTAGGCGGCCTTCCTTTCTTCTCTCCCCTGGCGGGAGAGGCCTCTCTTCCTCCTCCTGCGTCTTCACGGGAGGGGTCCGCCTCGAGTCATCGGACGATGAGTCCGACACCACCTGGTGCGGGAACTCCTTGAGTTTCGTGGCCTTCTTCTTGGCCTTCTTCTCGGCACCACGTAAGGTGCGGAACCCGCAACCCGTCAGCGGGCATCCGCTGGGTCTTCGGCAAGGGAGCGGACGGTCAATCTGCGGGGCGTCCTCTGCCAATCCTGTCAAAGGTAAGGGAGTTTAGATCCAGCGTGAGTCAAACTATGAAACAAGTGTCCCGTAAAGGGCAAAATAACTTACCGCGTTGGCTTGATGCTGCGCGCTGAATCCGCGATCCTCGGTAGCGGATGCGGGAGCCTCGGTGCCCTTGAATAGCACCTTCCAGGCATCTTCGTACGTAGTGTTGAAGAGCCTGCTCAGGGTTTGGTGCTGTGTCGGATCAAACTCCCACAAGCTGAAAGCTCGTTGTTGGTACGGGAGGATCCGGCGGATGAGCATGACCTGGACTACATTGACAAGTTTGAGCTTCTTGCTCACCAGGTGTTGGACGCAGGTTTGGAGTCCGGACAGCTCCTCCGAATTACCCCACGACAAGCCCGTCTCTTTCCAGGAGGTGAGCCATGTAGGGAAGCGGATCGAATTCGGGGGCCGCTGCCCATTCAGGGTCACGCGGCTCGGTGATGTAGAACCACCCCGATTGCCACCCCTTTATGGTCTCCGTGAAGGAGCCCTCGAGCCATGTGACGTTGGGCATCTTGCCCACCATGGGGCCTCCGCACTCCGCTTGTTGTCTGCCCACTACCTTCGGCTTGACGCTAAAGGTCTTCAACCATAAGCCGAAGTGGGGCTGGATGCAAAGGAATGCCTCACACATGACGATAAACTTGAGATGTTGAGGATGAAGTTTGGGGCCAGATCATGGAAATCCAGGCCGTAGTAGAACATGAGTCCCTGGACAAAGGGGTGAAGTGGGAAACCTAGTCCGCGGAGGAAGTGGGTGAGAAACACCACCCTATCATGGGGTCTGGGGGCGGGGATGAGCTGCCCCTTGTTGGGAAGCCGGTGCGTGATGTCATTAGACAAGTATCCGGCCTTCCTCAGCTTTTTGATGTGTCCCTCCGTGACGGAGGAAACCATCCACTTGCCTCCCGCTCCAGACATGGCTAGAGAAGGTTGAGGTGAGATGTGCGGACTTGGGCGCTGGAGCTCGAGTGCGCGAAAATGGATAAGCAAAGGAGGAAGAAGGCGTAGATGGAAAAGGTGGATCCATATCCCCTTATATGGGCGGACGAAACTATGCGCCCCCACCAGCCTGGTAAAACTCGCTTACCTCCCAAGCACCGTAAATTAATGGCATGGTTGGGTTACCCACGTCCGTATTGATGAGAATCCCGGAATAAGGGGACACGATCTCTGCTTCAACAAGACGTGCCAAGGAAACCGCCTCGCTAAGTGCGCGGAGGTGGGACAGTAAAAACGATTCGAATAAAGGCTTGGCCGTGATGTGATGACATGCTGCGAAAATACGTCAGCAAATTAGATTTGTGTAAATATTGTTCTCTCTACGGTGGTGTGTGGAAATTATTTTGCAGAGCCGGACACTATCCTTGTGTTCAAGATCTTCTATGAAGTATTCGGAGGAGGAACCCACCTTGCAATGCCGAAGACAAACTGCGCGCCAGACTCATCGTCATTGAAGCCTGGTTCAGGGGCTACTGAGGGAGTCCTGGATTAGGGGGTGTCCGGATGGCCGGACTATGACCTTTGGCCGGACTCCTGGACTATGAAGATACAAGATTGAAGACTTCGTCCCGTGTCCGGATGGGACTTTCCTTGGCGTGGAAGGAAAGCTTGGCGATACGGATATGTAGATCTCCTTCCATTGTAACCGACTCTGTGTAACCCTAACCCTCTCTGGTGTCTATATAAGCCGGAGGGTTTTAGTCCGTAGGATGAACAACAATCATACCATAGGCTAGCTTCTAGGGTTTAGCCTCTCTGATCTCGTGGTAGATCTACTCTTGTACTACCCATATCATCAATATTAATCAAGCAGGAGTAGGGTTTTACCTCCATCGAGAGGGCCCGGACCTGGGTAAAAACATCGTGTCCCTTGTCTCCTGTTACCATCCGCCTAGGCGCACAGTTCGGGACCCCCTACCCGAGATCCGCGGTTTGACAGCAGTCCACTTGAGTTTCCAAATGCATGTCGCGACATATAGAGACAGCATAATTGCATTTCTTTGTCACTTGTTGACCGTACTTTCTTGTCCATACCAAATCTTAGTTATTATTTCAAAGCAAACATCGGTTGCTAACTACCCTTTTGCGTGGTTTGCAGCTTCAGATCTGCCATCCCACCCACGATCAACCTTGTCTTGATCATGCTTATGTTTTCCCCATTTTATGATGACCACAATCAGCCTCGTGGTTCGGTGTAAGTAATAGCACTTCTCCACCCATCGAGCTAAACAAGCTTAGTTGTACAAATTCATATCGATATTATTGCTGATATTAGTAAAAGCGAGAGATGTTTAATTGGTTAGCTAAATGTTCCTACTTTAGTTTGAAATGCATGTGAGCCACATATGGAGAGACCGGAAAGAATAGTATTTCTCTGTGCGCTCTGGTTCATCATGGGTGGCCAACCGACATTGTATTGAAACACTTGTAATATCTTAAATCTGCTTGCTCTTCTGCTCTTCTTTAAGATGATACTCTTCTATTGCGGTCGACTGGTCAGGTCGAGTTGTTCTCCCTTAGTATATTTTGAATCTGTCAAGTCAGGTCGACTTGTTCTTCTTTACTATATGTTGAAGCTATCATCTGCGAAGTGTCATCACTTCTGGAGCTCTCATATTTTGAGTAGTAGGCCACATTATATGAATGCACACTACAAATTACAGCATGCATGGCATCTTTTAAAAGAATTGCAGAGATAGCACAAAGGGGTTTACAGGGAGGTAGTATTGGATTAGAATAACTTCTGCATTACAAAGAAAATCTCACTTTTTTTTATGTTTTCATGCATGTCAGATATTGAACATTATCAAAATGAATATGAGAATGGGCGCACGAGAGGAATATTGCGAGCGATCCTTTGGCTAACAAACTTAGCATGGTGGAGGATGGCCTATCTTATTCACCCATCAAGGTGCTTGCTCTAACTTTGCAAAGTTGTATTGGTCGCACATATTTTGCATCGACCTCTTGCATTTCTTCTACTTTGTTACACCATCGGCTTAGTTTAAGCATCATATATGAGTATATGCCATAACTATCGATTTTACGTACCTATTCCATGTGTCATCACACTATGTTTTTCAGTCAAATGTTGTTCTTTCGTGATAGATGTCCAAAAGGAAGAGGGTGAGTGCAGATCCTCAAGGAGTACAAACTAGGTATTTGGAAAAGGTAGTGGTACTGTTAAGTCGGATAGATCAGCAGCCATAGAAAACACAGGCCCAACTGTACCACACTTTACCCCTACTCCGGTGGCCAAACCCTATTAGAAGCTGTTGGGAGCCCAGCGTCAGTCTTGTCTATGATATCAATTCAAAATTTGAACTCCTAAATTTCTGCTTGTGCCTTACCTTCTCTCTTGTATGAAAACTAATTTCAGATGAATCTCCTTGCTCAAAGGATCATCGATCTCAAAACAATAATGGGCCTTGCATTGCTCTTGTCGATTACCTCTCTCCTTTTGCCTTGTAACGCTGTACTTAATTAATTGCTATTTGATTATGTATCATCGACCTGCACTTTTGAGCTTCATTATCCTCTATTTCTTCCAATAATTTGATCTATATTTACTCTTTGCAAAATGTAGAATAATGGCAACGCTTATAAAGAATTTTGTTTGGGGAATTTATTGAATTATCCTTCCATCAACATGGAGAAGGGCTTTGTCCAGCCCGTGTTAACATGTAATGTAAGTTCATCCTTCTCAAGCCTTCAAACTTTGTTCTAGTATAGATTTGGATAGGCATCATTGCCTCCTTGCTGTTTGCTTTGCTGTTTACATCGATTGGATGTTTGCAACAACTACCGATTTCAAATTGTAGTTGTAAAACATGTTCCTTATCTGAAACAGATCCATTTATTTGCTTATATAATTGTGAAACCTATTACGTGTCTCCTTGTTTCTCTTTCGAGAGTCGTATCTCTTCGCCATGAGCAGAACTTTTGGGAAGATAGTAGGCCAAACCATCTTGAGGACAGCGAGATGACCCCAAGGTCTGTCTTGGTGAAGATAGTGAGTTGATGCTACTCACTAGCAGGTGTGAGACAACCTCTATCGATCGCTGCCTCAATCAGTTCGACTTCTTGGTTTCAACTTAAAGCGGAAGGCTTGCTTCAGCTCAGCTCCGACTTGAAGTCAAAGATGCAATGAAGATGTCAGAGGACTGCCGTGCGCACCATCATGCCTTAAATCTAGTGTTGATGCATCTATCGTTGACACAACTGAGGTCTACTCAGCTTCCTCAGCTGTTTGGGGGGCCTGACCTGGCCAGGCCTAGTGCCTTCTGAAGTGCTCTCGTTTTTGTATATTCTTTTGTCGGCGCGTTTATTTGCACTGGTGGCGAACTTTGATGCCCAGTGGATGTAATATGTGTGATAGCCGTGATAGCCTAGCATAAGTTGCTTGCTTATTTATTTCCTTGTTGTCTTGTTTATTTGTTTGCTTGTAGTCATTGCAGTTCTTTTTCCGCGATTTGCTAGTGGCTGCAATAACCTATTTTTTAAAACTAGGCCACAATAACCATGGGCTAATATTTACTGTAGTGACACTAGGCCTCCTACGGGCCGTAGAAATAGTGGGCCTTCTACGGGCCGTAGAAACAGTGGACGTTCTATGGGCCGTAGAAACAATGGGCCTTCTACGGGCCATAGAAACAATGGGCCTTCTACGGGTCGTATCATCAATGGGCCTTATACGGGCAGTATGATCGATTGGCCAAACATGGGCCAATAACAGGCCGCATTATGGCCGTAAACGGGCTAGAGTTGGATTCATCCGTTCATGGGCCAACCATAACGGGCCATCGTAAATAGGCCATATTTCATGACGCTATGAAAATGGCCCGACGTGTTACGGACCACAAATGGGCCGACTGTAACCACGGGCTGAATTTGGCCAATAAGCAGAAAATGATAATAACGGGCCATAAGTAAACGAATGCTGGAAATGAGCCCAAGAATAAATGGGCTCTGAGAAGGCCGAAAGATAACATGGTCTGGAAACGGCACAACGGTATAACAGGCCATTAATGGGTATAATGTGATACACTGTTCATTACAGGCCAGTTTCACCACGGCCGTTAATGGGTGTAAAGTAATACACTGTTCATTACGGGCCAGTTTCACCATGGGTCGTCAATAGGCCAAGAGTTACATAGGGCCTCATATGGGCCGAAAGACGTCATGAGCCATACATGGGCCAGAAGTGAAAACGGGCTGGAATCATATTGGGTGGCCGGATGGCGCTCTTGGGCCTAATTCGGATAGGCGTAACGGGCCTTGGGTTAGCGGGCTGTAAATGGGCTATATGCGAACAGGCCGTTAACAGGCTTTACATGGGCCGGCCCGCCACCTTTTGACCAAGTCAAATGGGCCGGCCTTTTCATAGGAATGAGCCTCTGTTGGGTCGTGCCACGTGTCGACGTATCATAGGTGCCTTCTGTCCAATGAGTGGATGACATCTGTCCCAACGGTGAGCCGACACGTGTTTCCTCCAGCCAATGATGATTTTACATGTGGGAAATCCCCATTGGTCGGGGTTGTTAACGGGTTATCGGATCCAAAACCCGACCCGATAGCTTAATGGCGTTCCGTTACGGTGGATGCCACGTGTCGGTCACCCTTGACGGAAGCACTTCTGTGACGCGCGATTTATCGTCATGGAAGTGGACACTTCTGTGATGATAATTTTGGTAATGTCATGGAACACTTCTACGATAGCACAAGTATGACTATCTTGGTTCTGTCATAAATTTGTCATGGATGTACATGCATGACAAAAAACGCGACCTACTGTGACAAACACGTATCATCACGGAAGTGAATTTTTTTTGTAGTGCGTTAAGAACGTCTGGCAGAGAAAAGCTGATGACTACTCGATAGTTCAGTGTGCCATGCTTTACGGCTTAGAACCGGGACATCAACGATGCTTTGAATGTCATGGAGCAAAGATTTTCCAGGAGTTGAAGTTAATATTTCAAGCAAATGCATTGAGAGATATGAAGTCTCCAATAAGTTCTACAGCTGCAAGATGGAGGAGAATAGTTCTGTCAGTGAACATAAACTCAAAATGTCTGGGTATAACAATCACTTGATTAAACTGGGAGTTAATCTTCCGGATGATAGTGTCATTGACAGAATTCTTCAGTCACTGCCACCAAGCTACAAGATCTTCGTGATGAACTATAATATGCAAGGGATGGATAAGACAATTCCCAAGGTCTTCCCAATGCTAAAGGCTGCAGAGGTAGAAATCAAGAAGGAGCATCAAGAGTTGATGGTCAACAAGACCACCAGTTTCAAGAAAAAGGGTAAAGGGAAGAAGAAGGGGAACTTCAAGAAGAACAGCAAACAAGTTCTTTCAGGAGAAAAACCAAGTCGGACCTAAGCACGAGGCCGAGTGCTTCTACTTCAAACATTTGGTCCTTTGGAAGCGGAACTGCCCCAAGTATTTGGCGGATAAGAAGGATGGCAAGCTGAACAAAGGTATATGTGATATACATGTTATTGATATATACCTTACTAATGCTCATGATAGCACACGGGTATTTGATACTGGTTTTGTTGCTAATATTTGCAACTTCGAAGCAGGGACTACGGATTAAGCGAAGATTGGCTAAGGGCGAGGTGATGATGCGGCGTGGGAAATGGTTCCAAAGTCGATGTGATCGCGATCGACACGCTACCTCTACATCTACCTTCGGGATTAGTTTTAGACCTGAATAATTGTTATTTGGTTCCAGCGTTGAGCATGAACATTATATCTGGATCTTGTTTGATGCGAGATGGTTATTCATTTAAATCAAATAATAATGGTTGTTCTATTTATATGAGTAATATCTTTTATGGTCATGCACCCTTGAAGAGTGGTCTAAATATTAAATCTCGATAGTAGTGATACACATATTCATAATATTGAAGCCAAAAGATGTAGAGTTGATAATGATGGTGCAACTTATTTGTGGCACTGCCGTTTAGGTCATATTGGTGTAAAGCGCATGAAGAAACTCCATACTGATGGACATTTGGAATCAATTGATTATGAATCACTTGGTACTTGCGAACCATGCCTCATCGGCAAGATGACTAAAATGCCTTTCTCCGGAACAATGGAGCGAGCAACAGATTTGTTGGAGATCATACATACTAATGTATGTGGTCCGATGAATGTTGAAGCTCGCGGCGGGTATCGTTATTTTCTCACCTTCACAGATGAGTTGAGCAGATATGGGTATATATACTTAATGAAACATAAGTCCAAAACATTTGAAAAGTTCAAATAATTTCATAGTGAAGTGGAAAATCATCGTCACAAGAAAATAAAGTTTCTACGATCTGATCGTGGAGGAGAATATTTGAATTACGAGTTTGGTCTTCATTTAAAACAATGCGGAATAGTTTCGCAACTCACGCCACCCAGAACACCACAACATAATGGTGTGTCTGAACGCCGTAATCATACTTTACTAGATATGGTGCGATCTATGATGTCTCTTACTGATTTACCGCTATCGCTTTGGGGTTATGCTTTAGAGACGGCTACATTCACGTTAAATAGGGCACCATCGAAATCCGTTGATACGACGCCTTATGAACTGTGGTTTGGCAATAAATCGAAGTTGTCGTTTCTTAAAGTTTGGGGTTGCGATGCTTATGTGAAAAAACTTCAACCTAATAAGCTCGAACCCAAATCGGAGAAATGTGTCTTCATAGGATACCCAAAGGAAACTGTTGGGTACACCTTCTATCACAGATCCGAAGGCAAGCATTTGTTGCTAAGAATGGATCCTTTCTAGAGAAGGAGTTTCTCTCGAAAGAAGTGAGTGGGAGGAAAGTAGAACTTGATGAAGTAACTATACCTGCTCCCTTATTGGAAAGTAGTTCATCATAGAAACCGGTTCCTGTGACACCTACACCAATTAGTGAGGAAGCTAATGATGTTGATCATGAAACTTCAGACCAAGTTACTACTGAACCTCGTAGGTCAACTAGAGTAAGATCCGCACCAGAGTGGTACGATAATCCTATTCTAGAGGTCATGTTACTTGACCAAGGCGAACCTACGAACTATGAAGAAGCGATGGTGAGCCCAAATTCCACAAAATGGCTTGAGGCCATGAAATCTGAGATCCATGTATGAGAACAAAGTGTGGACTTTGGTTGACTTGCCCGATGATCGGCAATCCATAGAGAATAAATGGATCTTCAAGCAGAAGACTGACGCTGACGGTAATGTTACTGTCTACAAAGCTTGACTTGTTGCAAAAGGTTTTCGACAAGTTCAAGGGGTTGACTACGATGAGACTTTCTCACCCGTAGCGATGCTTAAGTCTGTCCGAATCATCTTAGCAGTTGCCGCATTTTGTGATTATGAAATTTGGCAAATGGATGTCAAAACTGCATTCCTGAATGGATTTCTGGAAGAAGAGTTGTATATGATGCAACCAGAAGGTTTTGTCGATCCAAAAGGAGTTAACAAAGTGTGCAAGCTCCAGCGATCCATTTATGGACTGTTGCAAGCCTCTCGGAGTTGGAATAAACGTTTTGATAGTGTGATCAAAGCATATGGTTTTATACAGACTTTTGGAGAAGCCTGTATTTACAAGAAAGTGAGTGAGAGCTCTGTAGCATTTCTAATATTATATGTGGATGACATATTGCTGATTGGAAATGATATATAATTTCTGGATAGCATAAAAGGGTACTTGAATAAGAGTTTTTCAATGAAAGACCTCGGTGAGGCTGCATACATATTGGGCATCAAGATCTATAGAGATAGATCAAGATGCTTAATTGGACTTTCACAAAGCACATACCTTGACAAAGTTTTGAAAAAGTTCAAAATGGATCAAGCAAAGAAAGGGTTCTTGCCTGTGTTACAAGGTGTGAAGTTGAGTCAGAATCAATGCCCGACCACTTCAGAAGATAGAGAGAAAATGAAAAGTGTTCCCTATGCTTCAGCCATAGGCTCTATCATGTATGCAATCTGTGTACCAGACCTGATGTGTGCCTTGCTGTTAGCTTAGCGGGGAGGTACCAAAGTAATCAAGAGGGATCCTTTGGACAGCGGTCAAGTACATCTGAAATACGAAAAGGACTAAGGATATGTTTCTCGTTTATGGAGGTGACAAAGAGCTCGTCGTAAATGGTTACGTCGATGCAAGCTTTGACACGATCGAGACGATTCTAAATCACAAACCAGATCGTGTTTATATTGAGCGGTGGAGCTGTCGGTTGGTGCAGTTCTAAACAAAGCGTCGTGGCGGGATCTACGTGTGAAGCGGAGTACATAGCTGCCGGGCGGCAAATGAAGGAGTGCGGATGAAGGAGTCCATATCCGATCTAGGTGTCATACCTAGTGCATCGGGTCCAATGAAAATCTTTGTGACAATCTTGGTGCAATTGCCTTGGCAAAGGAATCCAGATTTCACAAGAGAACCAAATACATCAAGAGGCGCTTCAATTCCATCCAGGATCAAGTCGGTGGGAGACATAGAGATTTGCAAGATACATACGGATCTGAATGTTGCAGATCCGTTGACTAAGCCTCTTCCACGAGCAAAACATGATCAGCACCAAGACTCCATTGGTGTTAGAATCATTACTGTGTAATCTAGATTATTGACTCCAGTGCAAGTGGGAGACTGAAGGAAATATGCCCTAGAGGCAATAATAAAGTTATTATTTATTTCCTCATATCATGATAAATGTTTATTATTCATGCTAGAATTGTATTAACCAGAAACATAATACATGTGTGAATACATAGACAAACATAGTGTCACTAGTATGCCTCTACTTGACTAGCTCGTTAATCAAAGATGGTTGAGTTTCCTAGCCATAGACATGAGTTGTCATTCTATTAACGGGATCACATCATTAGGAGAATGATGTGATTGACTTGACCCATTCCGTTTGCTTAGCACTTGATCGTTTAGTTTGTTGCTATTGCTTTCTTCATGACTTATACATGTTCCTATAACTATGAGATTATGCAACTCCCGAATACCGGAGGAACACTTTGTGTGCTACCAAACATCACAACATAAATGGGTGATGATAAAGGTGCTCTACAGGTGTCTCCGATGGTACTTGTTGAGTTGGCATAGATCGAGATTAGGATTTGTCACTCTGATTGTCGGAGAGGTATCTCTGGGCCCTCTCGGTAGTGCACATCACTATAAGCCTTGCAAGAAATGTGACTAATGAGTTAGTTGCGGGATGATGCATTACGGAACGAGTAAAGAGACTTGCTGGTAACGAGATTGAGCTAGGTATTGAGATACCGACGATCGAATCTCGGGCAAGTAACATACCGGTGACAAAGGGAACAACATATGTTGTTATGCGGTTTGACCGATAAAGATCTTCGTAGAATATGTAGGAATCAATATGGGCATCGAGGTTCCGCTATTGGTTATTGACCGGAGACATGTCTCGGTCATGTCTACATAGTTCTCGAACCCGTAGGGTCCGCACGCTTAAAGTTCTGTGACGATCGGTATTATGAGTTTATATGTTTTGATGTACCGAAGGTAGTTCAGAGTCCCGGATATGATCACGGACATGACGAGGAGTCTCGAAGTGGTCGATACATAAAGATCAATATATTGGACGACTATATTTGGACATCGGAATGGTTCCGAGTGAGATCGGGAATATACTGGAGCACTGGGAGGTTACCGGAACCCCCGGGAGGTATATGGGCCTTATTGGGCCTTAGTGGAAAAGAGAGGACACGAGCAAAGGAGGGGGCGCCCCCCCAAGCCCAATCCGAATTGGGAGGGGGCCCGCCCCCCCTTTACTTCCTCCCTCCTTCCCTTCCTTTCTCTCTCCTACTCCAACTTGGAAGGGGGGAATCCTACTCCCGGTGGGAGTAGGACTCCCCTTGGCGCGCCCTCCTCCTGTTCGGCCGCCTCCCCCTCCTCTAATCCTTTATATACGGGGAAGGGGGCACCCCTTGGAGACAGAACAATTGATCATTGATCTTTTAGCCGTGTGCGGTGCCCCCCTCCACCATATTCCACCTCGGTCATATCGTAGCGGTGCTTAAGCGAATCCATGCATCTGTAACTTCATCAACATCATCATCACGCCGTCGTGCTGACGAAACTCTCCCTCGAGCTCTACTGGATCGTGAGTTCGCGGGACGCCACCGAGTTGAACGTGTGCTAAACACGGAGGTGCCGTACGTTCGGTATTAAGGATCGGTCGATCGTGAAGACGTACGACTACATCAACCGCGTTGTTATAAGGCTTCCGCTTACAGTCTATGAGGGTACATAGACGACACTCTCCCTCTCATTGCTATGCATCACCATGATCTTGCGTGTGCATAGGAAAATTTTGAAATTACTACGTTCCCCAACACTTCCTCCTATACATACCCACGTACCACAAAAACATCCGATAGCACCACGAAATGCTATTTCCACTGCCGCAACCTTCTGTACCGTGAGATCCCATCTTGGGGCCTTTTCCGGCGCTCTGCCGGAGGGGGCATTGATCACGGAGGGCTTCTACATCAACACCATAGCCTCTCCGATGATGTGTGAGTAGTTTACCTCAGACCTTTGGGTCCATAGTTATTAGCTAGATGGCTTATGCTCTCTCTTTGGATCTCAATACAAAGTTCTCCTCGATCTTCTTGGACATCTATTCGATGTAACTCTTTTTGCGGCGTGTTTGTCGAGATCCGATGAATTGTGGGTTTATGATCAAGATTATCTATGAACAATATTTGAATCCCCTCTGAATTATTTTATGTATGATTTGTTATCTTTGCAAGTCTCTTCGAATTATCGGTTTGGTTTGGCCTACTAGATTGATCTTTCTTGCAATAGGAGAAGTGCTTAGCTTTGGGCTCAATCTTGTGGTGTTCGATCCTAGGGACAGAAGGGGAACCGATACGTATTGTATTGTTGCCATCAAGGATAAAAATATGGGGTTTATATCATATGCTTGAGTTTATCCCTCTACATCATGTCATCTTGCCTAATGTGTTACTCTGTTCTTATGAACTTAATACTCTAGATGCATGCTGGATAGCGGTCGACGTGTGGAGTAATTGTACTAGATGGATAATTGTTTCGGTCTACTTGTCACGGACGTGATGCCTATATACATGATCATGCCTAGATATTCTCATAACTATGCACTTTTCTATCAATTGCTCGACAGTAATTTGTTCACCCACCATAATACTTAAGCTATCTTGAGAGAAGCCACTAGTGAAACCTATGGCCCCCAGGTCTATTTTCCATCATATAAGTTTCCGATCTATTTTATTTTGCAATCTTTACTTTCCAATCTATAAAACAAAAATACCAAAAATATTTATCTTATTATCTCTATCAAATCTCACTTTTGCAAGTGGCCGTGAAGGGATTGACAACCCCTTTATCGCGTTGGTTGCAAGGTTCTTATTTGTTTGTGTAGGTACAATGGACTTGTGTGTGGCCTCCTACTGGATTGATACCTTGGTTCTAAGGATGGAAATTTTATCCATGGACATGGATACCCATGGATATCCAACCCGAATGGATAGGGTTTGGATATGCTTTTGCGCCCATGGGCAGCGCCCAAACCCGACCCGATTACTCGTGGATAGGGCAATAATCTTGTACCCATGGATATATCCAAACCCGACCGATAGTCTGACTTAATGAGCAATATTCTGCTACCCCTACCCCATAGTCAGATGTCCCACTATAATTTTATCCTTTATCTAAAACATCAAAAAGAAATTACACAATCCCCACTGTAACTGATGTAGACCGAACCTCGGTGGCGAGATCCGATTCGTTGTTGCGGCCCGACCTTTCACGACACTCCACCTTCAGCAGCAGTAGCCTCTCGCCCACGCACAGGATGTGCATGAAATAGAGGGTTTGAACCTTGCGGCTCAGCACGAGAAAACCAATCTCAACGATGATACTCACGCGCAAAAACAATTTCTACAAAGAAATCGCAACACAGAGGTTTTCTAAAGACCCCTCTAAAACTTGATACGGGTGTCTACCCTTAAAAACACATTGTGTCTATTTGTAAAATATAACCTAACTTTACATTGACCCTACTATGGCTATTTATACTAGTAATATAGCCAACCCCTTTAACTTGACCGACAAACAATAAAACTAGCGTACGTAAACACGTCAAACTCTTATCTCTAGTTAAATTTCCTTTTACATCTCGACAGATATGATAATCTAAAAACCAGATTAATATTGGAGGTGGACCCCAGCCCGTATCCTTTAATGAAAGCAAATCACGTAGCAGCCTCCAAGTCTTGCTAGATTGAGGGGCCTTCTTTTTACGTGGAAGTGACAAGAATAGAAACAAATTCCTTTCTCTGATTTTATTGGTCGAGTCAAATAGATCACATATCCCATACTCCCATGTATCTACGTAGGCTTCATTAGCTTTCCAAAAATTGGAGAGCGTTGGTGTTTTGGTTTCCTTGTCAAACCTTGCCTGATCAATGTGACATGCATATGTCTCGTCTTGATTTAGCTCTTCCTCTTGCATGTAATAATTCTCCTTTAATACATGCACATCCAAGGACTTCTCTTCCTTCTCGTTGGCGCAAAGATCAAACAAAACAACGTCTTCTTTTATTGTAACATAAAATAATTCGTCTAACCCACTGACACGCGTTACTATTTTGTGATCATCAATAACACTAACATTAGTCGCGGCCGTATCAGTAACATACTCCAACGCACCTTCTCATCCTAGTATCTACACTAATTAAATGACTTGTCATTGAGAATCGGCGCCGTCTCCTTGAGTTACTCCTCCCATAGCCCTAGAGGTGGCCGTCGCTGCTAGCCTCTACCTCCATGTAAGGTGGATCGCTGCAACCTGCAATAATGGCATGCGACAAACCCGCTCCATATCCCCTTGACCCCTCCGTCTTTGCTTTTCCACACACGCATTGATGCATGGCCGCAGTAGTGGGTCAATGCAAGGGCTATGACTGCACAGTAGGGAGTGAGCACTCCAATACGGAGTGCGTATTATGCAATGGGTTATGTCTTATGTATAGTTCTTGAGAGGACCCAATGGATATCCAATGGGTATGGATATCCATCGGGTTTGGACATGGTCACAATTTTTCGCCCATGGATTTTTTCATGGACGGGCAAAGACTGCCTTCATGGATATGGATATGGACTAGATATTGTTCAACCCGATCCAAACCCGACCCATTGCCATTCTTACTTTGTTCTCAAAAACTGAGGGAAATACTTACGCTACTTTGCTGCATCACCCTTTCCTCTTCAAGGGAAAACCAACGCTGTGCTCAAGAGGTAGCAGCGCGCCCCCTCCTTTTCTCCTTTCCGCTCTTTTCCACTAAGGCCCAATAAGGCCCATATACCTCCCGGGGGGTTCCGGTAACCTTCCGGTGCTCCGGTATAATCCCGATCTCATCCGGAACAATTCCAATGTCCAAATATAGTTGTCCAATATATCGATCTTTATGTCTCGACCATTTCGAGACTCCTCGTCATGTCCGTGATCATATCCGGGACTCTGAACTACCTTCGGTACATCAAAACACATAAACTCATAATATCGATCGTCATCGAACGTTAAGCGTGCGGACCCTACGGGTTCGAGAACTATGTAGACATGACCGAGACATGTCTCCGGTCAATAACCAATAGTGGAACCTGGATGCTCATATTGGTTCTGACATATTCTACGAAGATCTTTATCGGTCAAACCGCATAACAACATACGTTGTTCCCTTTGTCATCGGTATGTTACTTGCCCGAGATTCGATCATTGGTATCTCAATACCAAGCTCAATCACATGACCGGCAAGTCTCTTTACTCGTTCCGTAATGCATCATCCCGCGACTAACTCATTACTCACATTGCTTGCAAGTCTTATAGTGATGTGCATTACTGAGAGGGCCCAGGGATACCTCTTTGACAATCGAAGTGACAAATCCTAATCTCGATCTATGCCAACTCAACTAGTACCATCGGAGACACATGTAGAGCACCTTTATAATCACCCAGTTACGTTGTGACGTTTGGTAGCACACAAAGTGTTCCTCCGGTAATCGGGAGTTGCATAATCTCATAGTTATAGGAACATGTATAAGTCATGAAGAAAGCAATAGCAGTAAACTAAAACGATCAAGTCCTAAGCTAACGGAATGGGTCAAGTCAATCACATCATTCTCCTAATGATGTGATCCCATTTATCAAATGACAACTCAAGTCTATGGCTAAGAAACTTAACCATCTTTGATCAACGAGCTAGTCAAGTAGAGGCATACTAGTGACACTCTGTTTGACTATGTATTCACACATGTATTATGTTTCCGGTTAATACAATTCTAGAATGAATAATAAACATTTATCATGAAAGAAGGAAATAAATAATAACTTTATTATTGCCTCTAGGGCATATTTCCTTCAGTCTCCCACTTGCACTAGAGTCAATAATCTAGATTACATAGTAATGATCCTAACACCCGTGGAGTCTTGGTGCCGATCATGCTTTGCTCGTGAGAGAGGCTTAGTCAACGGGTCTGCAACATTCAGATCCGTATGTATCTTGCAAATATCTATGTCTCCCACCTGGACTTGATCACGGCTGGAAGTGAAGCGTCTCTTGATGTGCTTGGTTCTCTTGTGAAATCTGGATTCCTTTGCCAAGGCAACTTCACTAGTATTGTCACAAAAGATTTTCATTAGACATGATGCACTATGTATGACACCTAGATTGGATATGAACTCCTTCATCCAGACTCCTTCATTTGCTGCTTCCGAAGCAGCTATGTACCCCGCTTCACACGTAGATCCCTCCACGATGCTTTGTTTAGAACTGCACCAACTGACAGCTCCACCGTTCAATATAAACACGTATCCGGTTTGTGATTTAGAATCGTCCGGATCAGTGTCAAAGCTTACGTCGACGTAACCAGTTACGATGAGCTCTTTGTCACCTCCATAAACGAGAAACATATCCTTAGTCCTTTTCAGGTATTTCAGGATGTTCTTGACCACTGACTAGTGATCCACTCCTGGATTACTTTGGTACCTCCCTGTTAAACTAATAACAAGGCACACATCAGGTCTGGCACACAGCATTGCATACATGATAGAGCCTGTGGCTGAAGCATAGGGAACACTTTTCATTTTCTCTCTATCTTCTGCAATGGTCGGTCATTGGGTCTGACTCAACTTCACACCTTGTAACACAGGCAAGAACCATTTATTTGCTTGATCCATTTTGAACCATTTCAAAACTTTATCAAGGTATGTGCTTTGTGAAAGTCCAATTAAGCGTCTTGATCTATCTCTATAGATCTTGATGCCCAATATATAAGCAGCTTCACCGAGGTCTTTCATTGAAAAACTCTTATTCAAGTATCCTTTTATGCTATCCCGGAATTACATATCATTTCCAATCAACAATATATCATCCACATATATTATCAGAAATGCTACAGAGTGCCCACTCACTTTCTTGTAAATATAGGCTTCTCCAAAAGTCTGTATAAAACCATATGCTTTGATCACACTATCAAAACGTTTATTCCAACTCCGAGAGGCTTGCACCAATCCATAAATGGATCGCTGGAGCTTGCACACTTTGTTAGCACCTTTTGGATCGACAAAACCTTCTGGTTGCATCATATACAACTCTTCTTCTAGAAATCCATTCAGGAATGCAGTTTTGACATCCATTTTCCAAATTTCATAATCATAAATGTGGCAATTGCTAACATGATTCAGACAGACTTAAGCATCACTACGGGTGAGAAAGTCTCATCATAGTCAACCCCTTGAACTTGTCGAAAACCTTTCGCAACAAGTCGAGCTTTGTAGAAAGTAACATTGCCGTCAGCGTCACTCTTCTTCTTGAAGATCCATTTATTCTCTATGGCTTGCCGATCATTGGGAAAGTCAACCAA
This sequence comes from Aegilops longissima, assembly GCA_021605205.1. Taxonomy (NCBI): domain Eukaryota; kingdom Viridiplantae; phylum Streptophyta; class Magnoliopsida; order Poales; family Poaceae; genus Aegilops; species Aegilops longissima. The sequence goes on from CM038677.1 coordinate 741,168,362, forward strand.
ACTCCACACTTTGTTCTCATACATGGATCCCATCTCATATTTCATGGCCTCAAGCCATTTTGCGGAATCTGGGCTCACCATCGCTTCTTCATAGTTCGTAGGTTCGCCATGGTCAAGTAACATGACCTCCAGAATAGGATTACCGTACCACTATGGCGCGGATCTTACTCTAGTTGACCTACGAGGTTCGGTAGTAACTTGATCTGAAGTTTCTTGATCAACATCATTAGCTTCCTCACTAATTGGTGTAGGTGTCACAGGAACCGGTTTCTGTGAAGAACTACTTTCCAATATGGGAGCAGGTACAATTACCTCATCAAGTTCTACTTTCCTCCCAGTCACTTCTTTTGAGAGAAACTACTTCTCTAGAAAGGATCCATTTTTAGCAAAAATTGTCTTGCCTTCGGATCTGTGATAGAAGGTGTACCCAACAGTCTCCTTTGGGTATCCTATGAAGACACATTTCTCCGATTTGGGTTCGAGCTTATCAGTTTGAAGCTTTTTCACATAAGCATCGCAGCCCCAAACTTTAAGAAACGACAACTTTGGTTTCTTGCCAAACCACAGTTCATAAGGCGTCGTCTCAACGGATATAGATGGTGCCTATTTAACGTGAATGCAGCCGTCTCTGAAGCATAACCCCAAAAAGATAGCGGTAAATCAGTAAGAGACATCATAGATCGCACCATATCTAGTACAGTACGATTACGATGTTCGGACACACCATTACGCTGTGCTGTTCCGGGTGGTGTGAATTGCAAAACTATTCCGCATTGTTTCAAATGAAGACCAAACTCGTAACTTAAATATTCTCCTCCACGATCAGATCGTAAAAACTTTATTTTCTTGTTACGATGATTTTCTACTTCACTTTGAAATTCTTTGAACTTTTCAAATGTTTCAGACTTATGTTTCATTAAGTAGATATACCCATATCTACTCAAATCATCTATGAAGGTGAGAAAACAACGATACCCGCCGCGAGCCTCAATATTCATCGGACCACATACATCAGTATGTATGATTTCCAACAAATCTATTGCTCGCTCCATTGTTTCGGAGAACGACGTTTTAGTCATGTTGCCCATGAGGCATGGTTCACAAGTACCAAGTGATTCCAAAAGTCCATCGGTATGGAGTTTCTTCATGCGCTTTACACCAATATGACCCAAACGGCAGTGCCACAAATAAGTTGCACTATCATTATCAACTCTGCATCTTTTGGCTTCAACATTATGAATATGTGTAGCACTACTATCGAGATTCAACAAAAATAGACCACTCTTCAAGGGTCCATGACCATAAGAGATATTACTCATATAAATAGAACAACCATTAATCTCAGATTTAAATGAATAACCGTCTCGCATCAAACAAGATCCAGATACAATGTTCATGCTCAACGCTGGCACCAAATAACAATTATTTAGGTCTAAAACTAATCCCGAAGGTAGATGTAGAGGTAACGTGCCGACGGCGATCACATTGACTTTGTAACCATTTCCCACGCGCATCGTCACCACGTCCTTAGTCAATCTTTGCTTAATCCGTAGTCCCTTTGTTCACCTCGCCATCCTTCTTATCCGCTAATTAATTGGGGCAGTTCCACTTCCAGTGGTCAGTCCCTTTGCAGTAGTAGCACTCAGTCTCAGGCTTAGGTCCACACTTGGGTTTCTTCTCCTGAGCAACAACTTGTTTGCCGTTCTTCTTGAAGTTCCCCTTCTTCTTCCCTTTACTCTTTTTCTTGAAACTGGTGGTCTTGTTGACCATCAACACTTGATCCTCCTTCTTGATTTCTACCTCCGCAGCCTTTAGCATCGCGAAGAGCTCGGGAATTGTCTTATCCATCCCTTGCATATTATTGTTCATCACAAAGTTCTTGTAGCTTGGTGGCAGTGATTGAAGAATTCTGTCAATGACACTATCATCCGGAAGATTAACTCCCAGATCAATCAAGTGATTATTTTACCCAGACATTTTGAGTATACATTCACTGCAGAACTATTCTCCTCCATCTTACAGCTCTAGAACTTATTGGAGACTTCATATCTCTCAATCCGGGCATTTGCTTGAAATATTAACTTCAAGACCTAGAACATATCATATGCTCCATGACGTTTCAAAACGTCGTTGAAGTCCCGGTTCTAAGCTGTAAAGCATGGCACACTGAACTATCGAGTGGTCATCAACTTTACTCTGCCAGACGTTCTTAACGTCATCAGCAGCATCTGCAGCAGGCCTGGCACCCAGCGGTGCTTCCAGGACGTAATTCTTCTGTGTAGTAATGAGGATAATCCTCAAGTTACGGACCCAGTCCGTGTAATTGCTACCATCATCTTTCAAGTTAGCTTTCTCAAGGAACACATTAAAATTTAACGAAACAGCAGCACAGGCCATCTATCTACGACAACATAGACAAGCAAAATACTATCAGGTACTAAGTTCATGATAAATTAAAGTTCAATTAATCATATTACTTAAGAACTCCCACTTAGATAGACATCCCTCTAATCATCTAAGTGATGACGTGATCCAAATCAACTAAACCATGTCCGATCATCACGTGAAATGGAGTAGTTTTCAATGGTGAACATCACTATGTTGATCATATCTACTATATGATTCACGCTCAACCTTTCGGTCTCAGTGTTCCGAGGCCATATATGCATATGCTAGGCTCGTCAAGTTTAACCCGAGTATTTCTGCGTGTGCAAAACTAGCTTGCACCCGTTGTATGTGAACGTAGAGCTTATCACACCCGATCATCACGTGATGTCTTGACACGACGAACTTTGGCAACGGTGCATACTCAGGGAGAACACTTGTACCTTGAAATTTAGTGAGAGATCATCTTATAATGCTACCGTCAATCAAAGCAGAATAAGATGCATAAAGGATAAACATCACATGCAATCAATATAAGTGATATGATATGGCCATCATCATCTTGTGCCTTTGATCTCCATCTCCAAAGCACTGTCATGATCACCGTCGTCACCGGCTTGACACCTTGATCTCCATCGAAGCATCGTTATCGTCCCGCCAACTATTGCTACTATGACTATCGCTACCGCTTAGTGATAAAGTAAAGCAATTACAGGGCGATTGCATTGCATACAATAAAGTGACAACCATATGGCTCCTGCCAGTTACCGATAACTTCGTTACAAAACATGATCATCTCATATAATAAAATATAGCATCATGCCTTGACCATATCACATCACAACATGCCCTGCAAAAAGAAGTTAGACGTCCTCTACTTTGTTGTTGCAAGTTTTACGTGGCTGTTACGGGCTGAGCAAGAACTGTTCTTACCTATGCATCAAAACCACAACGATATTTCGTCAAGTTCGTTTTGTTTTAACCTTCAACAAGGACCGGGCATAGTCACACCCAATTCAGCTAAAGTTGGAGAAACTGACACCCGCCAACCACCTGTGTACGAAGCACGTCGGTAGAACCAGTCTCGCGTAAGCGTACGCGTAATGTCGGTCCGGACCGCTTCGTCCAACAATACTGCCGAATCAAAGTATAACATGCTGGTAAGCAGTATGACTAGTATCGCCCACAACTCACTTGTGTTCTACTCGTGCATATAACATCTACGCATAAACCTGGCTTGGATGCCACTGTTGGGGAACGTAGTAATTTCAAAAAAAATCCTACACACACGCAAGATCATGGCGATGCATAGCAACGAGAGGGGAGAGTGTTGTCTACGTACCCTCATAGACCGTAAGCGGAAGCGTTATGACAACGCAGTTGATGTAGTCGTACGTCTTCACGATCGACCGATACTAGCACCGAAGGTATGGCACCTCCGCGGATTGCACACGTTCAGCTCGGCGACGTCCCACGAACTCACGATCCAGTAGAGCTTCGAGGGAGAGCTTCGTCAGCACAACGGCGTGATGACGGCGATGATGAAGTTACCGACGCAGGGCTTCGCCTAAGCACCGCTACGATATGACCGAGGTGGATTATGGTGGAGGGGGGCACCGCACACGGCTAAGAGATCAATGATTAACCTGTGTGTCTATGGGGTGCCCCCCTACCCCGTATATAAAGGAGTGGAGGAGGGAGAGGGTCCGGCCCTCCTAGGCGCGCCCCAAGGGGAGTAGGATTCCCCCCCCCCCTTCCCTAGTTGGACTAGGAGAGAAGGAAGGGGAAGGAGGGAGGAAGGAAAGGGGGGGGGGCTCCCAATTCGGATTGGGCTTGGGGGCGCCCCTCCTTGCACCTTTCCCTCTTTTCCACTAAGGCCCAATAAGGCCCATATACCTCCTGGGGGGTTCCGGTAACCTCCCGGTGCTTCCAAATATAGTCGTCCAATATATCGATCTTTGTGTCTCGACCATTTCGAGACTCCTCGTCATGTCCGTGATCATATCCGGGACTCCGAACTACCTTCGGTACATCAAAACACATAAACTCATAATACCGATCGTCACGAGCGTTAAGCGTCACGGACCCTACGGGTTCGAGAACTATGTAGACATTACCGAGACACGTCTCCGGTCAATAACCAATAGCGGAACCTGGATGCTCATATTGGTTCCTACATATTCTACGAAGATCTTTATAAGTCAAACCGCATAACACCATACGTTGTTCCCTTTGTCATCGGTATGTTACTTGCCCGAGATTCGATCGTCGGTATCTCAATACCTAGCTCAATCTCGTTACTGGCAAGTCTCTTTACTCGTTCCGTAATGCATCATCCCGCAACTAACTCATTAGTCACATTGCTTGCAAGGCTTATAGTGATGTGCATTACCGAGAGGGCCCAGAGATACCTCTCCGACAATCGGAGTTACAAATCCTTATCTCGATCTATGCCAACTCAACTAGTACCATCGGAGACACCTGTAGAGCACCTTTATAATCACCCAGTTACGTTGTGACGTTTGGTAGAACACAAAGTGTTCCTCCGGTAATTGGGAGTTGCATAATCTCATAGTTATAGGAACATGTATAAGTCACGAAGAAAGCAATAACAGTAAACTAAAACGATCAAGTGCTACGCTAATGGAATGGGTCAAGTCAATCACATCATTCTCCTAATGATGTGATCCCGTTTATCAAATGACAACTCAAGTCTATGGCTAGGAAACTTAACCATCTTTGATCAACGAGCTAGTCAAGTAGAGGCATACTAGTGACACTTTGTTTGTCTATGTATTCAGACATGTATTATGTTTCCGGTAAATATAATTCTAGCATGAATAATAAGCATTTATCATGAAATAAGAAAATAGATAATAACTTTATTATTGCCTCTAGGGCTTATTTCCTTCAGCCACTTTTACTTGGCCGTGGCGGGATGGAGTAAATTTAGGGAGATTTGAGGGGAAATAGAGAGGTGAAGTAATTTTTTTACTCCACTAATTTTTTTAAGGGATCGACTAGGTGCGCCATAAGGGAGTAAAAATGGAATGTTTACTCCCTTATGGTCTTTTAGGGGATCGGTTAGAAATGCCCTTAGTGTACTAGTATATCGGGTTCGTTTCGACGTTGGGTACTACTACTAGCCTTGTTCATGTTGGTGTAGTAGTTCGAGTGATAGTAGGTTAATTTCCTAGTGAGTCCAGTTTGCATGCAACAAGTATTCGAGTATGCTTATATAGCTTAGTTTGGTTATATGTCCAAATAGGAATCAAGGTTGCCCGTGTGTTTATATTAGGAAAGTATAAACAGGCCGAGTCCGAATAGGTCTTGCCATCATGGCTCTGGAGTCATACGTGTGGATATATATACATGCACTATGGCGTGAGTTCGTAACACTGGAAGGTTGAGAAGAAATAAAGTTTTTTGTGCGTGGTGAATTCCAACAACGACGCCCTCACATTCCTCTTTGCGATGGCTAGCAACTCCACCTCCGTAGTTAGCCTTCCCAAGACGTTGTCAAGATGCATCTCCGAGAGCTTCACCGCGACGCACGGTTCGAGGTAACCAACTACCCCAAGCTCGACGGCATGGGCGTCGGCGAGTTCGTTAGCTCGAGCACATTCAGCGTCGCTGGCTACGATTGGAAGATCGACTTCTACCCGGACGGGTGCTGGAAGGATTCCACCGGCGTTGTGTCAGCCTTTCTATGCTGTGTCAGCGAGCTGGCAAGGACGTGAAAACCAAGTTTACCTTCAATATGCTGGTAAAAGAGGAAAAGCACGGGTGTTGGTAACCAGCTTGGCCTTCTCCAAGCTTGAACAAGTCTTTTGCCATAAAGCGCTGTCTGGGGCTTGTCGCAATTCGTTGAGAAATCAAAGCTGAAATCATCGACCAACGTCAAAGGTTGCTACTTGATTATACGGTGCATTCTCACCGTTACAAAAGAGCCTCGAACCGTGGCTAAGAGGAACCTTGTCGTCGTACCGCAGCCGAATCTGCAAGACCATCTCAGGCACATGTGGAAAGATGGACAAGGAGCAGATATAACGTTCAATGTGTGTGGCCAACTGTTCCATGCTCACAGGTGTTTGCTGGCTGCAAGATCTCCGGTTTTCAAGGCAGAACTATTTGGTCCAATGAAGGAGAAGGCGAGCATCAAAGTTGTCGACATCGAGTCCCTAGTCTTCGAGGCGCTTCTTCACTTTGTGTACACGGATTCCATGCCTGATGATGAGCACTCCAAAGATGGGAGGACGGCAAAGCTTCAGCACCTGCTAGTCGTCGCGGATCGATACGGGCTAGATAGGTTGAGGGTGCTTTGTGAAAGCAAGCTCTGTGAGAGCATTGACGTGGAGACTGTGGCAACAACACTGGTTTTAGCAGAGCAACACCATTGCAAGGATCTCAAGGAAACTTAACACTGGTTTTAGCAGGGCAACGCCATTGCAAGGATCTCAAGGAAGCTTGTGTTGAGTTCATTGCTCCATGGAATGTACTACCGGCTGTTATGGCGACTGATGGATTCAAACATCTGGTTGCAAGCTGTCCTCTGCTCATGAAGGAAATACTGGACAAAGTTTCCTGTAGTGATTAGTCTTGTACGGAGAACAAACAATAATCTGCATTTCTATTTCTGTGTTTCACTGTGATATTATGAATTCGTGTATGCATTTTGATGCTATTTTCACCATATCAATTTTAGCACTACTTCTACGCTCTTTTGACTAAAAAATTGTCTTGGTTCATCAAAATTGACATCTGCCCACGGGCACATTGGCCTGTTTTTGATAAAAGAAAACTGATTTTTACGGCTTGAAATTTTTCAAAATTTTGTGTGTGAGCTCGTTTAGCAGTGAAGTATAACGGGCCAAAATTTCAGCAATATACGTGCTTGCATGTGAAAGATACAAAAAGACAAAATACATGCAAATTAGGTGCTTGTATTTTTTCTTGTTTTTGGACTGAAATTTTGTCTTTTTTGTGCAGCACACCACACATTATTGGACCAAATTTCACAGCTACTTATACACATGCATATTCATGTAAAAGAATCAATTTTTTCAAATCTTTCAAGCACCTTTTTTGAGCAGTTCAAAAAGTGGGCTCCACTGCCCCCGTGCACTGAAAATCCGTTTTTCCTTTCTTGAAGAGGATACTAATACTCTGCACGTTGTGCCCTATTCCCTCTTCAGTTCTTTCAGATATTTTCTACTTGATTTAATTCATCCGGTATTCGCTAATACAACTCTGTAAAGTTACTCAAACTAATAAATTTATTGGAAAAATATGAATAGCTTTCATGGACTGTTGGACATTTCTCGAAACATTTGTTATTTGTTGAAGCAATTTTAGATGTTATGAGAATAATTTATTTATTAGTCATCAACATTCAATTTGACTGACATAAATGAATATTTTTTATGAATTGTAGAATATATCACAAGAAATAATTTTGTATTGATTTTTAAATATATTTTTATTTAAAAAAATGAAATTTTATTTTACTTATATTTAAAATTTCAACATGTTTTAATTAAGCTACATTTGTTTATATTGTGTTTATATTTTTTTCAAATGCATGATTTGTTTTTTATTTGTATTCAAACAAACCTGCAATCAAATACAAGAAATCTCTTCTGTCCCCAACACACCCAATAAAATGGTAAATCTGTAGGTGCACTAGTTTGGCGAAGAGATGGTGATACAAGTGTAGTATGGATAGTAAATATAGGTCTTTGTAATCTAAAATAATAAAACAACAAGGTAGCAGCTAGTAAAAGTGAGTACAAACAGTATTGCAATGCTTAGAAATAAGGCCTAGGGTTCATACTTTCACTAGTGCCATCTTTCAACAGTGCTAACATAATTGAATCCTATAAAAATCCCTCAACGTGCAATACAGTATCACTCCAAAGTTCTTATTAATAGCGAAGAACATAAGATGAAATTGTTGTAGGTAGAAAACCACCATAAAGTTATCCTTTCCGATCCATCTATTGAGTCATCCCTATAAGTGTCACAAACAGCCCTAGAGTTCGTACTAAAATAACACAATATGATACACATCAATCAACTCTAATGTCACCTAGATACTCCAATGTTACCGCAAGTATCCATGAGTAAATTATTCGATATGCATCAACAATTTCAGATTCATAATATTCAATCCAACACAAAGAAATTCAAAAAAGTACCCAAAGTTTCTACCGGAGAAAGTTGGATGAACACATGTATCAACCTATGTGCCTAGATTACCCAATTGTCATCCCGGAAATCCACAAGTTGATTACCAAAACATACATCAAGTGACTCAATAGAATAACCCATTGTCACCATGAGTATCCACATGAAAGACATACATCAAGTGTTCTCAAATCCAAAAAAATTCAATCCGATAATAATGAAACCTCAAAGGGAAAGACTCAATTCATCACAACAATATAGGGAGAGAAGAACACCATATGATTCCACTATATTAACAAAGCTCGTGGTAAATCCAGAACATGAGAGAGAGAGAGAGAGAGAGAGAGAGAGAGAGATCAAACACATAGCTACTGGTACATACTCTCAGCCCCGAGGGTGAACTACTCCCTCCTCATCGTGGAGACCGTTGGGATGATGAAGATGACCTCCGCTGATGATTTACCCCTCCGACGGGGTGCCGGAAAAGACCTCCAGATGAGATTGCTTCAGTATAGAGGCTTTGCGACGGCGACCTGGAAGTTCTAGTTTTCTTTCTGGGGGTTTCCCTATTTATAAAATTGTTTGGCGGTGTTTTCACGCAAGGGGAGTCCCAAGGGACCCATGAGCTCAGCCCACACGCCCTAGCACTAGTAGAAAAAGGGGCAAATCTGAGACACATTAGTGCCGGTTTGATTTTGAGCCGGCACTAATGTGTCCATTAGTGCCAGTTCCAACGGCTAGCCGGCCGCTCTCATTACTACCGGTTCGTGGCGAACCTTTAGCACCGGTTCGTGCCACGAACCGGTACTAAAGAGAGTGGTGGCAGGATGTTGTCAGTCTGGGCCCCCTCCAGCACCTTTAGTACCGGTTCGTGGCACGAACCGGTACTAAAGGTCGTTGTTCATAAACCCTTCGTCCACCCGAGCTCGCTCTGTTCTTCCACTTTCCCCTCACTTCCTTTGTTCTTCCCCTCTCTTCCTCGAGCTCATCACAAATTTTGCCCAAAATTTGTCAAGATTTGAAGGCCCCCATCCATTCAAATGATCACAAAGGTTAGCAACTTTGTCCTTTCATCTCTCATTGCTAGATTAGCTCTTGCAATGCTTTGTATAGTGATTAATTTGCGAGTTTAGTAATTTGGGAGGAATTATATGTACTAGTATTTGATTTATATGCAATTTGAGGTCAAAAATAACACTTAGTTTGCATATGTAGGTGTGGTTTACTTAGTGCCTTCTAAACCTCCGTCGTAACCACCGTCGATCGCCCGCACCGCCCTGTCGCCGGTACCACCTTGTGGTGAGGCTCTTGTTCATGAATGTTTTACATTACCAAATTGATGTTTGTGTGATTTGGATATATAGTTACTCGTATAATTATCTTACCCGTACGTTGTTTGTTATACATAGTGCCATGGTTTTGATATCCGTCCCAGTCGGCCCTCGTCCTTATTATGATTCGGATGTGGTATATTCTCTTTTAAAACTAGTTGTTGCATTTCGTGTTTATGACAAATTATGCCCATCAAGTTGACATAGATATTTTTATCCAGGAGGTATGTGAACCGGAAATTCCAACCGACCATGTTGTCGAGATGTTAAATTTAGTTGAAAGAGAAAACGAGTATTTGAAAGAAAAATTGAAAAGAATTGAGGGGGAGAAGATGGAATTGGAGTTGCATGTTGCCGATGTCGTCGATGATCACAAGATCAAGATGGAGAAAATGTGGTTGAAGATTAAAAAGATTAAAAAATATGCCATTGATAGTGTGGCTTGCTATCATTATGTTGTTGGATCAATTGTTACCTTAGTTGCGATCTTGATCGCATTTGTTGTTGCATTTAAATTCTTTAGCTAGAGAGTTATTTGTATGTTGCATTTAATTAAGTGTTGTATATGAACTTTATGTATGAACTTTATATATGAACTTGTATTAATTTGGTCTATTCGGAATAGACATCAATGTGAGTGAGTAGGATTGCCATGCAACGGATGCACTAGAGCTATAAGTATATGAAAGCTCAACAAAAGAAACTAAGTGGGTGTGCATCCAACTCGCTTGCTCACGAAGACCTAGGGCATTTGAGGAAGCCCATCATTGGAATATACAAGCCAAGTTCTATAATGAAAAATTCGCACTAGTATATGAAAGTGACAAAATGAGAGACTCTCTATCATGAAGATCATGGTGCTACTTTGAAGCACAAGTGTGGTAAAAGGATAGTAACATTGTCCCTTCTCTCTTTTTCTCTTATTTTTTTATTTGGGCCTTTTCTCTCTTTTTTTGACCTCCTTTTTCTTTTTCATTTTTCTCCTTTTATTTATTTTTCGTCCGGAGTCTCATCCCGACTTGTGGGGGAATCATAGTCTCCATCATCCTTTCCTCACTTGGGACAATGCTCTAATAATGATGATCATCACACTTTTATTTTTCTTACAACTCAACAATTACAACTCGATTCTTAGAACAAAGTATGACTCTATATGAATTCCTTCGGCGGTGTACCGGGATATGCAATGAATCAAGAGTGGCATGTATGAAAGAATTATGAATGGTGGCTTTGCCACAAATACGTTGTCAACTACATGATCATGCTAGCAATATGACAATGATGGAGCGTGTCATAATAAACGGAACGGTGGAAAGTTGCATGGCAATATATCTCGGAATGGCTATGGAAATGCCATGATAGGTAGGTATTGTGGCTGTTTTGAGGAAAATATATGGTGGGTGTATGATACCGGCGAAAAGTGCGCGGTTTTAGAGAGGCTAGCAATGGTGGAAGGATGGGAAAAAGTGCGTATAATCCATGGACTCAACATTAGTCATGAAGAACTCATATACTTATTGCAAAAATCTAGAAGTTATCAAAGCAAAGTATTACGCGCATGCTCCTAGGGGGATAGATTGGTAGGAAAATACCATCGCTCGTCCCCGACCGGCACTCATAAGGTAGACAATCAATAAATAAATCATGCTCCGAGTTCATCACATAACGGTTCACCATACGTGCATGCTATGGGAATCACAAACTTCAACACAAGTATTCTTTAAATTCACAACTACTCAACTTGCATGACTCTAATATCACCATCTTCATATCTCAAAACAATTATCAAGCATCAAACTTTTCTTAGTATTCAACGCACTCAAAATAAAGTTTCACATATCTTGAATACCAAGTATATTAACATTAAGCAAATTACGATGCTATTAACGACTCTCAAAATAATCTAAGTGAAGCATGAGAGATCAATAGTTTCTTTAAAACAAATCCACCACCGTGCTCTAAAAGATCTAAGTGAAGCACTAGTGCAAAAATTATCACGCTCAAAAGATATAAGTGAAGCACTATGAGCAAAACTATCAAGCTCAAAAGATATAAGTGAAGCACATAGAGTATTCTATCAAATTCCAGTTTATGTATGCTCTCTCAAAAAGGTGTGTACAGCAAGGATGATTGTGGTAAACTAACAAGAAAAGACGCAAATAATACAAGACGCTCCAAGCAAAACACATATCATGTTGGTGAACAAAAATATAGCTCCAAGTAAATTACCGATGGAAGTAGACGAAAGAGGGGATACCTTCCGGGGCATCCCCAAGCTTTGACTTTTTGGTGTCCTTGGATTCTCTTGGGGGTTCCATGGGCATCCCCAAGCTTAGGCTCTTTCCACTCCTTGTTCCATAATCCATCAAAAGAATTTACCCAAAACTTGAAAACTTCACAACACAAAACTCAATAGAAATCTCGTGAGCTCCGTTAGAGAAAGAAAACAAAAGACTACTTTAAGGTACTGTAATGAAATCATTCTTTATTTATATTGGTGTTAAACCTACTGTATTCCAACTTCTCTATGGATTATAAACTATTGTACTAGCCATAGATTCATCAAAATAAGTAAACAACACACGAAAAACAGAATCTGTCAAAGACAGAATAGTCTGTAGCAATCTGTAACTAACGCAAACTTCTGGAAATCCAAAACATCTACCAAAATTAGAAGACCTAGAAAATTTGTTTATTGATCAGCAGCAATTGTAATCAGTATTTTATCACGTTCTGGTGATTTTTAATAATTCGGGCACTGAGCGCAAAGTTTCTGGAAATTACAGCAAGATCAAATAACTATCATCCAAGAAGATCCAATAGGTCTATCTTGGCACAAACACTAATTAAAACATAAAACCACATCTAAACAGAGGCTATATGGATTATTTATTCCTAAATATCAAGGATAAATATTGGGTTGTCTCTCAACAAGCGCTTTTCTTTAAAGCCTTTTTAGCTAGGCATTGAGATTTCAATGATGCTCACATAAAAGACAAGAATTGAAGCACAAAGAGAGCATCATAAAACATTTGACAACCACATCTAAGTCTAAAATACTTCTTATGCATAGGCATCTTATAGGAAAATGAATCAAGGCAAGCAAAAACTAGCATATGCAAGGAAGCGGAAAGGAACAATAGCAATCTCATCATAACGAGAGGTAATTTAGTAACATGAAAATTTATATAACCATATTTTCCTCTCTCATAATAATTACATGTAGGATCATAGGAAAATTCAACAAAATAGCTATCACAAAGTATATTCTCAACACGATCCACATGCATGCAAAGTTGATACTCTTCCAAAATAGTGGGATTATCATTAACTAAAGTCATGACCTTTCCAAACCCACTTTTATCAAAAACTTCATAAGATTAAACATTCTCCAAATATGCGGGATCTAAAGTTGACACTCTTCCGAACCCACTTTCAATATTATTGCAAAACAATATTATCAATCTCATATTCATCATGTGGCTTAAATAAATTTTCAAGATCATAAGAAGAATCACCCCAATCATGATCATTGCAACAAGTAGTAGACATAGCAAAACTAGAATCCCCAAGCTTAGGGTTTTGCATCTTATTAGCACAATTGACATCTAAAGAATTTATAATAAAATCATTGCAATCATGCTTTTTATTCAAAGATCTATCGTGAGTCACTTCACGGATTTCAGGCAAAACCTTATAAAGATAATCTAGTGCATCCAAATCACTAGGAATTGGTTCATCATAATTGGATCTCTTAAAAAGATTGGCAAGTGGATGAGGATCCATAGATATTGGCTTCTTTGTTTAGGAATAAATACTCAACTATTTCAACAAAACGAGCAAACGAGCCAAGTAAGACATCAAGGCAAATGAAAAGAGAGGGCGAATAAAACGGCAAGGGTGAAGTGGGGGAGAGGAAAACGAGAGGCAAATGGCAAATAATGTAATGCGGGAGATAGGGATTGTGATGGGTACTTGGTATGGTGCTTGAGTTGCTCTTGCGTCAACCTCCCCGGCAACGGCGCCAGAAATTCTTCTTGCTACCTCTTGAGCACTGCGTTGAATTTCCCCGAAGAGGAGAGGATGATGCAGCAAAGTAGCGTAAGTATTCCCTCAGTTTTGAGAACCAAGGTATCAATCCAGTAGGAGGCCATGCACAAGTCCCCGTGCACTGCACAAAGCGATAGCTCCTCGCAACCAACGCGATTAGGGGTTGTCAATCCCTTCACGGTCACTTACGAGAGTGAGATCTGATAGAGATGATAAATAATATTTTTGGTATTTTTGGTATATAGATGCAAAGTAAAAAGTAAAAGGCAAAGTAAAAACAAAGCAAGTATTAAAGTGACGGAGATTGATATGATGAGAATAGACCCGGGGGCCATAGGTTTCACTAGTGGCTTCTCTCAAGTGCATAAGTATTCTACGATGGGTGAACAAATTACTGTTGAGCAATTGACAGAATTGAGCATAGTTATGAGTATATCTAGGTATGATCATGTATATAGGCATCACGTCCAAAACCAGTAGACCGAAACGATTCTGCATCTACTACTATTACTCCACTCATCGACCGCTATCCAGCATGCATCTAGAGTATTAAGTTAAAAACAGAGTAACGCCTTAAGCAAGATGACATGATGTAGAGGAATAAATTCATGCAATATGATAAATACCCCATCTTGTTATCCTCGATGGCAACAATACAATACGTGCCTTGCAACCCTTTCTGTCACTGGGTAAGGGCACCGCAACATTGAACCCAAAGCTAAACACTTCTCCCATTGCAAGAACAACAAATCTAGTTGGCCAAACCAAACAGATAATTTGAAGAGACTTGCAAAGATAACCAATCATACATAAAAGAATTCAGAGAAGATTCAAATATTATTCATAGATAATCTGGATCATAAACCCACAATTCATTGATCTCAACAAACACACCGCAAAAAGAAGATTACATCGAATAGATCTCCAAGAGAGAGGGGGAGAACATTGTATTGAGATCCAAAAAGATAGAAGAAGCCATCTAGCTACTAGCTATATGGACCCGAAGGTCTGAAGTAAACTACTCACACTTCATCGGAGGGGCTATGGTGATGATGTAGAAGCCCTCCATGGTGGATGCCCTCTCCGTGAAGCTCGGAACAGGCCCCAAGATGGGATCTCGTGGATCAGGAAGTTGCGGCGGTGGAATTAGGTTTTGGCTCCTGTTACGATCGTTTGAAGTGCGTAGGTATATATAGGAGGAAGAATGCGTTGGTGGAGCAACAGGGGGCCCACGAGGCAGGGGGGCGCGCCCCCACCCTCGTGACCGCCTCTTTCGTTCCTTGGAGTAGGGTCCAAGTCCCTGGATCACGTTCGGTGAGAATATCACGTTTCCGAAGGTTTGATTCCGTTTGGACTCCGTTTGATATTTTGTTTCTTTGAAATACTGAAATAGGCAAAAAACAACAATTCTGGGCTGGGCCTCCGGTTAATAGGTTAGTCCCAAAAATATTATAAAAGTGGAAAATAAAGCCCAATATAGTCCAAAACAGTAGATAAAGTAGCATGGAGCAATCAAAAATTATTGATACGTTGGAGACGTATCAATGTGGCGCAGGTTTTTTATGTGAAAGACATGTCTACCAGGCCGAGAAAAACAAAAGATAAGGAAGCGAATGGATCATACGACGAGCCAAAGCGCCACATAGTTCTTTCAAGAAAAAGAAACATCGTGGGAGTGGATGACAAGACAGGCATGTCAGAAGATTATGAAATTTTTGATGAAATTGCTCCATTCACAGTGAATATTGACCCGAGCATCCAGTTAAATGATGAAGATTTTCCATGGCTACGGCGCAAAGGGACACACGCGAAGAAAAAGTTTCACACCCAAAGATCTGGGATGTGATCGGCTTCACTATCATCACTTTCTTCGTGTTTCACACCCAGGAGGGAATCTCTGTAATAGTTAGGCTAGTTATGTGTTTTGGCATTTGAAACGCGAAGAAATGTTATGTGCAAACAAATTCTTTCATGCATTTACAGATTTTTTCCAGCTAAATGACCCCTGAAATTGAAAAGCATTTCAAATGAACTTAGAAAAGGTTGAAAGTTGGCATGGTATCATAATTTCACCCACATGGCATGTGCAAAAAAGTAGAGAGGTTACATAAAACTGGATGCACTTCGTGTACAAAATGGACAATCTCTTTCAAGTATCGGGGTTTCAAGCGAAAACTCATACATTACAAAGGAATTTCATTTTTAAATAACCTAAGCATTACCAAATTGAATATAATGATAAAACACACTAATATTAAACATAAGAAAAAAGAATCACTGAAAATCTTCTTTCAAAGTTAAGTTATTCACAAACTAGTGATTCACACAAATTCCAAATAATTCAATATTTAAACTATTCAAATTTGAAAACTACCGGCACTAACAGAAAGTTTGTAATTTTTTGTACCTAAAGCGAAAATATTCACAAAGAAACTCTAAATACAGCAAAAAACAACTCAAAAATAAATGAAACAAAAATAAATAAAGCAAAAAATTAAGAAAATAAAAAAGCCCGCCTATTGGGCCAAAGCGGCCTGCATACGACTAGAAACACAACCTTTTGTTGGGCCAGGATGAAGGCCCGCAAAGGCCCAGTAGGCCCACAGGGCAGAACAGAATAGGTAGGCCCAGTAGGCCTGCTTAGGAGAGGAGCTCGAGAGAGCTACCGTACTGGGGCTTATAAACCAGTGCGGTAGCCCCTCGACTAGCGAGGTGGGACTAAACTTGCCGCACCGCAAGATCTTGGCCCCCCCTTTAGTACCGGGTGGTGGCTACAACCGGTACTAAAGAGGGGGTCTTTAGTACCGGTTGGTCCCACCACCCGGTACTAAAGGGGTGCGCTTCCCGCTGCTTGGCCTGGCCAAAACAGACCTTTAGTACCGGTTGGTGGCACCAACCAGTACTAAAGGTCCATCCTATATATACAACAGTTGAAAAAAATTCAGTTTCCTTCTCTGTTTCTTCCCTCCGTCACGCAGCCCTGCCCGATCGACGCCGTCGCCACCCCGGCCATCGCGCCACCCCGTCGATGTCGACGCCCCGGCCGTCCCCGTCCTCGGCGTCCCCGGCGCCGCGCCCTGCCCGTCGTCGCCGCCCGCCCGTCGTCGCCGCCCGTCCGTCGCCCGTCGTCGCCGCCCGTCCGTTGCCCCATCGTTGCCGCCCGTCCGTCGCCGTCGTCATCGCCGCCCCGTCGTCGCCTCCCCGGTGAGCTCGCCCCAGCCGCCATGTCCACACACACACAAACACACACACACACACACACACTACACACACACACACACACACACACACACACACACACATTAGTTTGTTTGTTATAATTTTTCTGTTTTTTAGTTATAGAAATGTTAGAAATTATTCTGTTTTTTAGTTATAGAAATATTAGAAATGTTAGTTATATAGAAATGTTATAAATTTTTTCTCTTTTTTAGTTATAGAAATTATTCTGTTTTATAGTTATAGAAATTATTCTGTTTTATAGTTATAGAAATTATTCTATTTTTTAGTTAGATGAATTAGATTAATGTCAAATTGTTAGAATTTGCATATATATAGAATTTTAGTTATCACAATCCAATCATTTAAAAAATGTTACTTTTTGCGGGCATATAGTATTTGTTCTCAACGATATGCCCGGCCCGCATCCTCGCCGTCGACCCGTTCACGACGACGTCCTGCTTCAGAGGACCCATGTCCGGGACTAGGCTCCGCCGGGCTGGCACTGGGAGGTGCTACCTGGAGGGGCGCGCCGCTTGGTGAGGAACCCGACCTCGGGTCCCGTCGTCGACCCTGATGTCCCTTGGTGGCGTTCGGGTGGGCCACATTCGGTGCAGAGGGAGCCTGCGCCGCCGGAGGTGGTGCGTCGCCGTGTCAGGGAGGAGGACGAGCACGTCCATCGCTACATGGCTGCTATGGACGTGAGGTTCTCCAATACTTGGCGGGTTCTTTGGGCAGATGACCGGAGATATGATCCTGTGACGATTCCTTCTCTTTGGGTGTCCACCGCCCACGCCCCAGGAACCGCGTGTGGCCTAGATTCTTCTGTAGTACTCGATCTTTATTAGGTACCTAGCCAGTGATGTATTCGATATATAATATTCGAGATGATGTATTCGAGATTATATATATTAAGACGATGATGTATTCGAGATTATATATTAATCGAGACGATGCATATATTATGTACTATATATATGATTCAGTTTTTCCTTATTGATTGCATCCATGCATTGTAATTTGAATACTAAATTGTTTTATATTTCTTCCGTATTAGTTAAGTAAAAGCTATGGCGGACAATACCGGCAGAGAGAGAGAAGAGGAATTGTTCGACATCATACGCAGCCCTCACAGGCTAGATGATCTGAATGAAGCAGATGACGGCTCCCAATATCTGAACAATACCGGAGAGGGTGATGAAAAGATATTCGATATAGACGACCGAGCTGATGAAGTCATGAACTATGATTATGATTATTATGACACAGACAATGTTTGTGATGACACAGACAATGCTGATCTTCAAATAACAAAGACTACCAGCAAGGTATATTTATATAAGCAGGCATCATCGTGATCATCACATGTTTTTTTATTGAAGATATATTAACGAATCGATCTTTCTTCTTTCAGCCCTCCGGATCGAGCAAATCTGCTTCTACAGATAGCAGGACAAAGCGAGGCCCGGGCAGATTGTTGAAGGATGGTGTAAAGTACAACATCGAATCCATCAAACCTAGTGGCGAACCCCTCACGCCTAAGAACATTGCGAACAAGTGGACTCGTCAGTGCGGAGTTCTTGTGAAGGACAAACTCCCGATCTCCATTCAAGAATGGAAAGAGCCAAAGACTAAACTTCCAGGTGTTACTTGGGTCGACGACAGAGCCAAAAAAGACCTTTGGAAATCTCTGATGGAACATTTCACCCTACTAGATCATTTCACTGAAGCAGATGTGGAGAAAGTCAAGGGCGTTGCTCTTAAGAAGATGCCAATTGCATTCAACACCCACAAGAAAACTGTATGGGCCAACTACCTCGCTGCAGAAAGGAAGACTCCAGAATTCACGGGAACACTAGATAAGCAAAGAGAACACTGGGACGATTTCGTGACCTTCAAGGATTCTGAATTATCTAAGGAACGGTCGATAAAAAACAAGGCAAATGGCGCAAAAAAGACGCAGTTCCATAGGCTGGGTCCAAGTGGCTACGCTGTGGGAATGCCTAAGTGGGATAAGTCTGAGCAAGAGATGGAGGATGCAGGGGTCACTCCGGTTACTAGGAGCTGCCCCCCAGGTGCAGAACTTGGTTCTATGCGCATGGGGGGCGTTGGACTAGAAGACAAGCCTGGTTTCGAAGAAGGCAAATCTAAAAGGAGCCGAACAAAAGATACTTGACGCAATAGAAGAAGCTCGAAGGGGGGTGTTCACGCCCAACAGAGAGAACGACGAGCTTACGCGTGCCCTGGGAAATCCTGAACACCCGGGAAGAAGAACACAAGGCAAGGGCGTTATTCCCTGGTATGAGGGCTTTTCAGAATGGAACGAGGACTACAGGACCCGTGCAAGAAGGAAGATGGAGGAGGAGAAGAAGAGGAAGCTGGAGGAGGAGCAGAGGAAGCAGGACGCAGAACGCCTTCAAGGCCTAGAAGCAAGGCATGTGGACTTGGCACTCAAATTCTAGCAGCAGCAGCAGATCGACTCACTTAGCCAGGAAAGGGGGTCTCAGCAGCGGCAACAGCAAGCGGATGATCGTCCAGCATTGGATAGCACCGTCCCATCCATGCCGAGAAGCAGCGTTGGTTCTGCCCCGAGCGACACACTGCTGGATGCATGATGACCCACAAGTATAGGGGATCTATCGTAGTCCTTTTGATAAGTAAGAGTGTCGAACCCAACGAGGAGCAGAAGGAAATGATAAGCGGTTTTCAGCAAGGTATTCTCTGCAAGTACTGAAATAAGTGGTAACAGATAGTTTTGTGATAAGGTAAATTGTAACGAGCAACAAGTAACAAAAGTAAATAAGGTGCAGCAAGGTGGCCCAATCCTTTTTGTAGCAAAGGACAATCCGGAACAAACTCTTATAATAGGAAAAGCGCTCCCGAGGACACATGGGAATATCGTCAAGCTAGTTTTCATCACGTTCATATGATTCGCGTTCGGCACTTTGATAATTTGATATGTGGGTGGACCGGTGCTTGGGTGCTGTTCTTACTTGAACAAGCATCCCACTTATGATTAACCTCTATTGCAAGCATCCATAACGCAACAAAAGTATTAAGGTAAACCTAACCATAGCATGAAACATATGGATCCAAATCAGCCCTTACGAAGCAACGCATAAACTAGGGTTCAAGCTTCATCACTCTAGCAACCCATCATCTACTTATTACTTCCCAATGCCTTCCTCTAGGCCCAAACAATGGTGAAGTGTTATGTAGTCGACGTTCACATAACACCACTAGAGGTCGACAACATACATCTCATCAAAATATCGAGCGAATACCAAATTCACATGACTACTAATAGCAAGACTTCTCCCGTGTCCTCGGGAACAAACGTAACTACTCACAAAGCATATTCATGTTCATAATCAGAGGGTAATAATATGCATAAAGGATCTGAACATATGATCTTCCACCAAGTAAACCAACTAGCATCAACTACAAGGAGTAATCAACACTACTAGCAACCTACTAGCACCAATCCGGACTTGGAGACAAGAATTGGATACAAGAGATGAACTAGGGTTTGGAGATGAGATGGTGCTGGTGAAGATGTTGATGGAGATTGCCCTCTCCCGATGAGAGGAGCGTTGGTGATGATGATGACGATGATTTCCCCTCCGGAGAAGTGTCTCCGCAGAACAGCTCTGCGGAGCCCTAGATTAGTTCCACCAAGGTTCCGCCTCGTGGCGGCCGAGTCTCGTCCCGAAGCGTTGCCTGTGGTTTTTTCTCATCGAAAGACTTCATATAGGAGAAGATGGGCGTCGGAGAGCCACCGGGGCCCACGAGGTGGGGGGCATACAGGGGAGGGCGCCCCACCCTCGTGAGCAGGGTGTGGGCCCCCTGGCCTTCATCTTTGGCGATGATTTTTCTTTATTTATTTTAAGGTATTCCGTGGAGTTTCAAGACTTTTGGAGTTGCGCAGAATAGGCCTTCAATATTTGCACCTTTTCCAGCTGCCGACATTCTCCCTCTTCATGTAAACCTTGTAAAATAAGAGAGAATAGCCATAAGTATTGTGACATAACGTGAAATAACAGCCCATAATGCGATAAATATCGATATAAAAGCATGATGCAAAATGGACGTATCAACTCCCCCAAGCTTAGACCTCGCTTGTCCTCAAGCGAAAAGCCGATAACAATAAATATGTCCTCATGTTTAGAGGTAGAGGCGTCGATAAAAATAAAATCCGAGCATGAATTCATCATGATTATTCTCATAACAGCAACATATATTGATTTGTCATATGATTACTTATGTTCAAGTGATGATCTTTTCACAAAGCCAAAGTATGAATCAGAAACCTTATTGAGCGCCAACAAATTATACCCTCAGTCATTGAAGCAATTGCAATTATCATAACATCGGAAAGAGTCTATGTCAGAGCTTAAAAGCAAGTCCACATACTCAACTATCACTTAGTCCTTCATAATTGCTAACACTCATGCAATACTTGTGGTTACGGAGTTTTAACCGGACACAGAGAAAGATAGGGGCTTATAGTTTTGCCCCACAACCTTTTACCTCAAGGGTAATGTCAACAATAATAATTAATGCTCTCCTACATCCAATTAGATATATATATATATATATATCATGTTCTTTCCAACATGTTGAGCTTGCCAAAGGATAAAATGAAAAAGGAAAGGTGAATATCACCATGACTCTTGCATAAGGTAGAAGATAATAATAAAAGATAGGCCCTTTGCAGAGGGAAGCAGAGGTTGCCATGCGCTTTTATGGTTGGATGCACAAAATCTTAATGCAAAAGAACGTCACTTTATATTGCCCCTTGTATGTGGAACTTTATTATGCAGTCCGTCGCTTTTCTTACTTCCACAACAAGTTCGTACAAAGCTTATTTCTCTGCACTAATAAGTCATGCATATTTAGGGAGCAACTTTTATTGCTTGCACCGATGACAACTTACTTGAAGGATCTTACTCAATCCGTAGGTAGATATGGTGGACTCTCATGGCTAAACTGGTTTAAGGGTATTTGGAAGCACAAGTAGTATTTCTACTTGGTGCTAAGAATTTGGCTAGCATGAGGGGGAAAGGCAAGCTCAACATGTTAGAGGAACCATGACAACATACTTTATCTCTGATATAAGAAAACATAACTCATTATGTTGTCTTCCTTGTCCAACATCAACTTTTTAGCATGTCATATTTTAATGAGTGCTCCCAATCATAAAAGATGTCAATGATAATATATCTATGTGTGAAACCTCTCTCCTTATTACTTCCTATTCATTGCAACGATGACCAAAGCTATATTTGCCAACTCCCAACAACTTTTAATCATCATACTCTTTCTATGTGGAGTCATTACTTTCACTAAGATCAATATAAACTCTTTAATTCTTTTTATTCTTTTCTTTTATTCACTCAAGATCATGGCAAAGTAATCAAGCCCTTGACTCAACACTAATCTTTGTTATATATAGCTCACGGACTTGATTGCATAAAGGGATCATAAAGCAAAATTTCAGAACTAGATCATGCCATGACTTTATTCTACTAAATCAAGATACTACTAATAGGATCGAACTAAGGAAAACGGTAAAGATAGGAGTTGTGATGATGATACGATACCGGGGCACCTCCCCCAAGCTTGGCAGTTGCCAAGGGGAGTGCCCATACCCATGTGATTATGTCTCCTTCTTTGTTGTTGGCGGTGGAGGTGTTGTTGATGATGCAAGCTTGTCATCCACCTTCCATGGCATAGGCTCACCCTCATAGAAGGATGATCGAGTCTCCGGAATCCTCAAATCTGCAACGGAAATAGCTCGAAACGAAAACAGAGGATATTTGCGTGATACGGTCGTCAAAACCTTCAGGAGAATATATAATGAATTTTTACCGACCAAAATACGTATCGTGCAAGAAAACGGAGTCCGGAGGGCACACGAGGTGCTCACGAGGTAGGGGGGCGCGCCCAGGGGGGTAGGGCGCGCCCTCCACCCTCGTGGAGGCCTCGTGTCCTCCCCGGACTGCTACTTATTTTTCTATTTTTCTAAATATTCCAAAATGGAGAAATATTGCCTTAAAAATTGTTTTGGAGTTTGTTTACTTACCGTACCACATACCAATTCCTTTTCGGAGTCTGGAACATTCTGGAAAGTGTCCCTTATGTATTCCTCCGGGGTTACGGTTTCAATAATATTGGTTTCAACATTTATGGGATTACCTGAGATGTAATGTTTGATTCTTTGACCGTTTACCACCTTGGATTTGTGCCTCTGAAGTTGTTGATTTTATGGCACGGAACGATAGACCTCCTCGATAACGTAGGGACCTTCCCATTTAGAGAAGTTTTCCTGCAAAAATCTTAAGCGAGAGTTGTATAGCAATACATAATCACCTACATTAAACTCACGCTTTTGTATCCTTTTGTCATGCCATCTTTTAACTTTTTCTTTAAACAACTTGGCATTTTCATAAGCCTGGGTTCTCCATTCATCAAGTGAGCTAATGTCAAATAACCTCTTCTCACCGGCAAGTTTGAAATCATAGTTTTGCTCTTTAATAGCCCAATACGCCTTATGTTCTAGTTCGAGAGGTAAGTCACAAGCTTTTCCATAAACCATTTCATACGGAGACATACCCATAGGATTCTTATATGCAGTTCTATAGGCCCATAATGCATCATCAAGTTTCTTGGACCAATTCTTTCTAGACCTATTAACAGTCTTTTGCAAAGTTAATTTGAGCTCTCTATTACTCAATTCTACTTGACCACTAGACTGTGGGTGATAAGGAGATGCAATTCTATGATTAACATCATATTTAGCAAGCATTTTACGGAAAACACCATGAATAAAGTGTGAACCACCATCAGTCATTAAATATCTAGGGACTCCAAACCTCGGAAAAATAACTTCCTTAAGCATTTTAATAGAAGTGTTATGATCAGCACTACTAGTTGGAATAGCTTCTACCCACTTAGTAACGTAATCAACAGCAACTAAAATATGAGTGTATCCATTAGAAGAAGGAAAAGGTCCCATATAATCAAAGCCCCAAACATCAAATGGTTCAATAACAAGTGAATAATTCATAGGCATTTCTTGACGTCTACTAATATTACCAATTCTTTGACATGCATCACAAGACAAAACAAACTTACGGGCATCTTTGAAGAGAGTGGGCCAATAAAAACCAGATTGCAATACCTTATGTGCAGTTCTATCTCCAGCGTGGTGTCCTCCATAAGCTTCAGAGTGACACTTGCGTAGGATCTGTTCCTGTTCATGCTCAGGCACACAACATCTAATAACACCATCTACTCCTTCTTTATAAAGATGTGGGTCATCCCAAAAGTAATGTCGCAAATCATAAAAAGAACTTTTTCTTTTGTTGGTATGTGAAGCTAGGTGGTATAAATTTAGCAACAATATAATTAGCATAATCAGCATACCATGGAGTGCTACGAGAAGTGCTTACGACATTTAATTGTTCATCAGGAAAGCTATCATCAATAGGTAGTCGGTCATCAAGAACATTCTCTAACGTAGATAAGTTATGCGCAGCGGGTTCTCAGCTCCTTTTCTATCAACAATATGCAAATCAAATTCTTGCAGCAAGAGAACCCATCTAATAAGTCTAGGTTTAGCATCTTTCTTTTCCATAAGGTATTTAATAGCAGCATGATCAATGTGAATGGTTACTTTAGAATCAACAATGTAGGGTCTGAATTTATCAGAAGCAAATACAACTGCTAAAAGTTCCTTTTTGTTAGTAGCATAATTTCTTTGAGCATTGTCTAGAGTCTTACTAGCATAATGGATAACATTTAATTTCTTATCAACTCTTTGCCCTAGAACAACACCTACAGCATAATCACTGGCATCACACGTGATTTCAAAGGGTAAATTCCAATCAGGTGGCTGAACAATAGGTGCAGAGACTAATGCTTTCTTAAGTATTTCAAATGCTTCTACACAATCATCATCAAAGACAAATGGTACATCTTTTGTAATAAATTAGTCGAGGCGAGAAATTTTGAGAAGTCCTTAATGAACCTCCTATAAAATCCGCCGTGACCAAGGAAACTTCTTATACCTTTGATGTCCTTGGGACATGGCATCTTTTCAATAGCATCAACCTTGGCTTTATCAACTTCAATACCTCTTTCAGAAACTTTGTGGCCCAAGACAATACCTTCATTAACCATAAAGTGACACTTTTCCCAATTCAAGACAAGATTAGTTTCTTCACATCTTTGCAAAACTCGATCAAGATTGCTCAAGCAATCGTCAAAAGAGGAACCATAGACGGAAAAGTCATCCATGAAAACCTCACAAATCTTTTCACAAAAATCAGAGAATATAGCCATCATGCATCTTTGAAAGGTAGCATGTGCATTACATAAACCAAAAGGCATACGTCTATAAACAAAAGTAACAAAAGGGCATGTAAAAGTAGTCTTTGATTGATCTTTAGCCGACACAGGTATTTGAGAGAAACCAGAATAACCATCTAGAAAGCAATAATGTGTATGTTTGCATAATCTCTCTAGCATTTGATCAATAAAAGGTAAGGGGTAATGATCTTTCTTAGTAGCTTTGTTTAATTTGCGAAAATCAATTACCATCCTATAACCTGTGATAATTCTTTGCGGGATCAATTCATCTTTATCATTAGGGACAACAGTAATACCTCCCTTCTTAGGGACACAATGGACAGGACTTACCCACTGACTATCAACAACGGGATAAATTAGACCTGCCTCCAGAAGCTTGAGTATTTCTTTTCTTACCACTTCTTTCATTTTGGGATTCAAACGTCGTTGAGGATCACGAACTGGTTTGGCATCCGCTTCCAAATTTATTTTATGCTGACATAGAGTGGGACTAATGCCCTTAAGATCATCAAGAGTATATCCAATAGCGCACGGTGCTTCTTGAGTTTTCAATAATCTTTCTTCTTCATGTTCGAAAGGTTAGCACTAATAATAACAGGATATATTTTCTTTTCATCAAGATAAGCATATTTAAGATTATCGAGCAGCGGTTTAAGCTCAAACACGGATCACCCTTGGGTGGAGGAGGATCCCTAAGATTTCAACAGCAAATTGTGTTTGAGAATAGGTTCTTGTTTAAAGAATACTTCATCTATTTCCCTTCTTTCATTCATAAACATATCATTTTCATGGTCTAGCAAATAGTGTTCCAAAGGATCATTAGGAGGTACGGCAATAGAAGCAAGACCAATAATTTCATCCTTACTACGCAATTCTTCTTCACGATGTTGTTTACTAAATTTAGAGAAATTAAACTCATGAACCATATCATCCAAGCCAATAGTAACAACATTCTTTTCGCAATCTATCTTAGCAATAACAGTATTCAAGAAAGGTCTACCAAATATAATGGGACAAAAGCTATCTTGTGGAGAACCAAGAACAAGAAAATTAGCATGATATTTAGTTTTCCCACACAAGACTTCAACATCTCTAACAATTCCCACTGGTGAAATAGTATCTCTATTGGCAAGTTTAATTGTAACATCAATATCTTCTATCTCAGCGGGTGCAATTTCATGCTTAATTTCTTCATACAAGGTAATAGGTGTAACACTAGCACTAGCACCCATATCACATAAGCCATGATAACAATGATCTCCTATTTTAACAGAAATAACAGGCACGCCTACCACAGGTCTATGTTTATCTCTATCACAGGGTTTAGCAATTCTAGCAGTTTCACTAGAGAATTGAATGACATGCCGATCAATATTATCAGACAAGAGATCTTTAACAATAGCAATATTAGGTTCTACTTTGACTTGCTTAGGAGGTGTATAAGTTTTAATATTGCTTTTACGAACAACAGTTAAAGATTTAGCATGATCCTTTACTCTAACAGGGAAAGGTGGTTTCTCAACATAAGAGGTAGGAACAATAGGATCATTATAAGTGATAGTATTTTCTTCAACTTTAATAGGTGCAGCTACTTTTACTTCTATGGGAGGATGATATTTAAACCACTTCTCTTTAGGGAGATCAACATAAGTAGCAAAAGATTCACAGAAAGAAGCTACTATCTCAGAGTCAAGTCCATATTTAGTGCTAAACTTACGGAAAATATCGATATCCATAAAAGATTTAACACAATCAAACTTAGGTGTCATACCTGACTCCTTACCTTCGTCGAGGTCCCAATCTTCAGAGTTGCGTTTAATTCTATCCAATAAATTCCATCTAAATTCAATAGGCTTCATCATAAAAGAGCCAGCACAAGAAGTATCGAGCATGGTGCGATTGTTATCAGAAAGCCGAGCATAAAAATTCTGAAGAATTGTTTCTCTTGAGAGGTCATGATTGGGGCATGAATATAACATTGATTTAAGCCTCCCCCAAGCTTGAGCGATGCTTTCTCCTTCGCGAGGCCAAAAATTATATATATAATTGCGATCACGATGAACAAGATGCATAGGGTAATACTTTTGATGAAATTCCAATTTCACTCTTTTATAGTTCCATGATCTCGTATCATCACATAGCCTATACCATGTCAATGCGTCTTCCTTCAAAGATAAAGGAAAAGCCTTCTTCTTAACAACATCATCGGGTATACCTGCAAGCTTAAATAGTCCACAAATATCATCCACATAGCGTAGATGCTCGTCAGGATGCTTTGTTCCATCTCCTGTAAAAGTATTAGCCAGCACTTTTTCCGTCATACCCGAAGGAAATTCAAAAGGAGTTTCATTTTCAATAGGTTCAGAAGGTTGAGGAGCAACTCTTTGCTCTACTGGATGGGGTGAAGATACCCCGAACAAGCCCCCTCAGAGAATCACTTTCCATAGTAACAAGCTCTGTTGGAAAAGGCAGTGCCTAGGAGGTGCTTAGGCACGCCTAGGCGCTAGGCAATGGCCAAACGCCTCGCCTAGGGCATAAATGGAGGTCTAGGCAAGGCAATCATGGAATTGCCTACCCAAGCACGTAAATCATGCCATATACTACATCGATATGCCAAGCGGGTTATATTCAATGGCAGTAGATGGTAATTAACTTATTTATATGCCCTAAACTAATATCAACACCCATATAGTAATCACAAATACAATATGAGTAAAAACTATATTACCGCCTAGGCCGCGCCTAGGGCGCTTAGGCACCGCCTAGGCACTAGGCGAAGGCCAACCGCCTCGCTTACGCCTACCGCTTTTTCCAACCTTAGTAACAAGTGACAGAAAATTTCAGCACACTATATAAATTTTTCCTTACCAAATTCCACTTACCAAAGGCGCTACACTCCCCGGCAACGGCGCCAGAAAAGAGTCTTGATGACCCACAAGTATAGGGGATCTATCGTAGTACTTTCGATAAGTAAGAGTGTCGAACCCAACGAGAAGCAGAAGGAAATGATAAGCGGTTTTTAGCAAGGTATTCTCTGCAAGTACTGAAATAAGTGGTAACAGATAGTTTTGTGATAAGGTAAATTGTAACGAGCAACAAGTAACAAAAGTAAATAAGGTGCAACAAGGTGGCCCAATCCTTTTTGAAGCAAAGGACAAGCCGGAACAAACTCTTATAATAGGAAAAGCGCTCCTGAGGACACATGGGAATATCGTCAAGCTAGTTTTCATCATGTTCATATGATTCGCGTTCGGTACTTTGATAATTTGATATGTGGGAGGACCGGTGCTTGGGTGCTGTTCTTACTTGAACAAGCATCCCACTTATGATTAACCTCTATTGCAAGCATCCGCAACTACAACAAAAGTATTAAGGTAAACCTAACCATAGCATGAAACATATGGATCCAAATCAGCCCCTTACGAAGCAACGCATAAACTAGGGTTCAAGCTTCTGTCACTCTAGCAACCCATCATCTACTTATTACTTCCCAATGCCTTCCTCTAGGCCCAAAAAATGGTGAAGTGTTATGTAGCCGACGTTCACATAACACCACTAGAGGTCAGACAACATACATCTCATCAAAATATCGAACGAATACCAAATTCACATGACTACTAATAGCAAGACTTCTCCCGTGTCCTCAGGAAAAAACGTAACTACTCACAAATCATATTCATGTTCATAATCAGAGGAGTAATAATATGCATAAAGTATCTGAATATATGATCTTCCACCAAGTAAACCAACTAGCATCAACTACAAGGAGTAATCAACACTACTAGCAACCTACTAGCACCAATCCCGGACTTGGAGACAAGAATTGGATACAAGAGATGAACTAGGGTTTGGAGATGAGATGGTGCTGGTGAAGATGTTGATGGAGATTGCCCTCTCCCGATGAGAGGAGCGTTGGTGATGATGATGATGATGATTTCCCCCTCCCGGAGGGAAGTGTCCCCGGCAGAACAGCTCTGCCAGAGCCCTAGATTGGTTCCGCCAAGGTTCCGCATCGTGGCGGCGGAGTCTCTCCCGAAAGGTTGCCTATGGTTTTTTTTCTCATCGAAAGACTTCATATATGAGAAGATGGACGTCGGAGAGCCACCAGGGGGCCGACGAGGTAGGGGGCGCGCCCAGGGGGAGGGTGCGCGCCCCCCACCCTTGTGAGCAGGGTGTGGGCCCCCTGGACTTCATCTTTGGCGATGATTTTTCTTTATTTATTTTAAGGTTTTCCGTGGAGTTTCAGGACTTTTGGAGTTGCGCAGAATAGGCCTTCAATATTTGCTCCTTTTCCAGCCCAGAATTCCAGCTGCTGGATTTCTCCCTCTTCATGTAAACCTTGTAAAATAAGAGAGAATAGCCATAAGTATTGTGACATAACGTGAAATAACAGCCCATAATGCGATAAATATCGATATAAAAGCATGATGCAAAATGGACGTATCAATACATACCCTGTGGATGACATCATAGAGAACACTAACTGTGAGCTACACTCCAAAATGAAGAACATATCCATGAAGGTGGCAGACGGCGTTGCTTTTTACAATTACCCCCGAAGCAACCTTCCATTGCATCCCGATTCCAGAAGGCTATTGTCGGTGTCAAACCCGGCGGATCTCGGGTAGGGGGTCCCGAACTGTGCGTCCAGGCGGATGGTAACAGGAGGCAAGGGGCACAATGTTTACCCAAGTTCGGGCCCTCTCGATGGAGGTAAAACCCTACTCCTGCTTGATTAATATTGATAATATGGGTAGTACAATAGTAGATCTACCACGAGATCAGAGAGGCTAAACCCTAGAAGCTAGCCTATGGTATGATTGTTGTATATTGTATATATGTCGACTAGCCTGGCCCTAGTTTATATAATGCACCAGAGGCCTAGGATAACAAGAGTCCTAGCCGAATACGCCGGTGGGGGAGGAGTCCTTGTCTTGATCACCAAGTCTTGTGGAATCTTCCTTATATGCGGCACCTGTCCGGACTGGCCCATGAGTATGCGGCCCTGGGGGTCCTCGGCCCAATCTAACTGATTGGGGGATGACGTGGTGAGTACCCCCTAGTCCAGGACACCGTCAGTAGCCCCCTGAACCGGTCTTCAAGTTAGGGACGCTCCTCGATTCTTCCGAACTGTTCTTCATCTTCGGTTGCCGGTCTTGAAAACTGGTCAACAAATCTTCTCATCTTCGATCTTGAGGATCAAAAAAACTGGTTTGAAGTTCGGATGAGGATCTTGAGGATCTTGAGGATCCGAGGAGCCCCTTTAAGTTTCCGGCCTTTATCAATGCCTTGTTATTTTTATGCCACACCTCGGGTTTGAAGTTGTTCCCGGGCGACAGCGTCCTCTTGCATCCGAGCTCCAACGCCGGACTGCATTCGAGGTATCTTTTCCAGCCGAGCACCAACGCCGAACCGCTTCCCAGCTCTAACGCCGGAATGTATCCGAGGTCCAACGCCGGACTGTATCCGAGCTCCAACGCCGAACTATGTGTCCGAGCTCCAACGCCGGACTATGTATCCGAGCTCCAACGCCGGACTATGTATCCAAGCTCCAATGCCGGACTGTATCCGAGGTGTCGCAAATCACCTTGGTTCAAAGAAGTTTGAAGGAGTTTAGCTGAGCTTAATGCCGGAAATTCCCTCTATGGAGCCAGCCACTAGCGCCCGAGCTTTATGCGGACTGCTTCGAGGTGGTGCACCACCCGAATGTGGGCTGATTTTGGTCAATATTTTTATTGATGCAATTTATTCTCGACGAGATATATAGCCATAGCCCTCAAGGTGTGTATCGGTCTAAAACCGAGATGCACTGAAGGATGACATAAGACCGCTGATCCCAAGAATTTGAGACTCAAGGTTGATTTGCAAAATCAGCACGAGGATCAAATCTAACTTCGGCAGAATACTTGGGACGCAAAAGCGGGGTGCTCAGACCTCAAGACTCAGGTTGGGTGCTGCCGACCAACCTGAGGATCAAAATCTCCTCGGAAACTATATTGCACTTAAAATTTTCTGCATAGAACAAGCAATGCAGTAGCCCCCGAGACACTGGTCGGGTGGCAACACCAGATCAGGGGATCAATGTGCCCCTTTAATTTTTGTAAATAATAAGCCCGAAGCCTAGTAGCCCCCGAGCCTTAATGCAGGCACGGGTGGCCGAATTAAGGATTGATATCCATAGTAAAATCACAAACTATGTGTAATGACTCAATGTATCCAAGTATTTTATGTCATTAATGCTCGGATCCGCATTGTACAAAACTTTGTTGACCGACCATTGGCTTCAACCTCCTCGGCCAGTAGCCGAGGAGTGTTCGTCCTACTTTATAAAGCCTTTATGAGGGCAAAGATTTATGACAAACAAGGCAATCTGGCCATAGGGTTTTATAAACAAAGGTGCGAGAGAGATATGTTATATTACTGTTTAATGTAAGAAATGTCTTCCAAAGAAAATAGTCCGCTTATCGGTTCCTTTCTTTGGGTTGTCATGCTAAGCATGATCATGAAACCTCAGCTCAATGTAAGAGCAAAATATTGAGGATCTAGTTTGGGAGGCGATTACTAGCCCCGGTAGTGTTCGCGACGATCGAGGTCAAGCGGAAACACTTCGCCAATGTTATGAATGGCCCGTCGTTTAATATAGTCATCGAACGCTGACCGGTTTACACCTATTGTGACGATCAGCCGCTTTCTCCATCGAGGTGCTTGACCATGTGAGCTGGAAGCGCAATCGCGATGGTTCTCCTTTGCACACCTACCGAACAAAGCGGGCGTAGGAGGCAAGCGGAGCCGGGCAACCCAACTATTGATCGAAGACACTATTCAAAACTGATGCATATATAGCAATATCCGAGAATGTTTTTGCCGAATCTCTAAAGGTGTCGGCGTTGCCTTTGCGAGACTTGTGCTGAAAACACACAAATAGTTTAAAAGTGCCAAAAGCTTGAAAACCAAAAAGCGTCGGTAAAAACATGACGTCGAACAAGATCAAGTGTTCGATGCCAATCCAAAATTGGAATTTAGAAAAAAAAAGTGCTTCTGCCGTGCTTTAACATGACACATCCTATCTCAAGACTTCAAGCGGGTCAGTCTACGGCTTCAGTCTCCCATCCCGAAGGCGGAGTACTTCTCATTAGGCCAGTTTAGAAAGCTAAACTCTAGCGGTTTTGAGAGAGAAATTAGGCTCCCCGGCTAGTGACCGCACACTCGTGTTGAAAAAAGGAGTGATGAATAAAAAACTTTGCAACAACTAAGAAGAAAAACACTTAGTATAAAACGGCTCAAATAAACATAAGAGCCCCCAAGTGACTTGGTTAAAAGTTGACTATATAATGTAAGGTGACATGTAAAATGCCTTCTAGCCGGATTGTAGATCGTTTGTCGTAGCGGACCTTTTCGCTTCAACCTCTGGACCCAATAGTCCGAGTGTGTCCGAATACCCTCTCATGGTTATAAGAACCGGGCATGCGTGGAGACCAGGCGTAGGGGTCATTAGTGCTTTATCAGACAAGTGCCCAACTAGTTATGTTATATTACATGGTTAGTAAGAAACATCTTCCAGGGAGAATAGTTCCGTTAAGGGTTCCTTTCCCTGGGAGGCATGCCCTAAAGTGCATGTCCGGACTGCGAAAAGAGCAGAAAAACATCTGGGGGCAGGTAAATGAATAGGTAAGAAATCATCTTTTAGTTCACTGACCGAGTATTCCCTTAAGAACGCTAGCTTTCGGCTTCACCCAGTCTGAGGTACATATCCGGCTGACCCGGCAGTAACAATCGCAGAGGTGCTCCCTTTACCACCTAGCCGAACAATCGGGAACGTAGGGGTAACCACAGGAGCCAGGCAACTCAGCTTGGCCAAAAACTTAAGTCATATCGATGCATATAATAGTGAATAAAAGGTACATGCGGAAGTGTGACACATGTTTGGGCATAAAGCCCGAATTAATGAGCTTTTGTTAAAGAAGCCCCCAGGTATAATGAGCGCGGGTAGCGCGTCAAGTGTGTGCGAACAAAGTTTCGACAAGGAAAAATTTTACAAGAATTTTTTTTCCAAAAAAGTATAATGCTTGGTCGAACCGAACACAAGTTAGAAATTTAAAACTTTGAGCATGAAGGCAACTTAGCTGGTTAATGTGTTCGGTATTGACGATGCGGTCCGAGCTTGATGCGGGACAAGGTTCCATCCCCCAAGCCGGTCCCGAGGTGGTGGAGCAAAGAGCTCGGCACTGTGAAGTGGTGGCATAGCACGGTCAATGCAGGACGGCAGAGTGATGCCGAAGTTCCTGGCATGGGGTAATGAAGTGTTGATGAAGCCCCCCATCCAGCGGAGGTGACGTCAAAGGATATAGTCCGGCTGGATCATTTTCCTGTGCACAAAAAATAGTGCAAATCAGAGATAATAGTAATAAAAAAAATCGTTGCATAATAAATAATTTATGCAAAGTGAGTAATAAAAGAAATATGGCCTGGCGCCGAAGTCAATGTCGATGCAGGGCGGCGGCGTGATGCGGTAAAGGCATGGCAAGGCCTAAATTCATAGGTCGGTTCCAGTTCCGGATGCCGCGTTCGCCGGACTATGTACGGAAGCAGACCGAACCACCATGCAACCATCGTTAATGCGGCCACCATTTGATAGACCTGCGTACATATGATGGACAGACCAGAGTAATAATTCGTTGGGAAAAATGAATCCAAACAAGCAAAAAATACTAAGATTAATAGCACCAGGTTTATTCCCAGAGACTCGATCCGCGCACCCATTTCCTGATGGGCGATAAAACGACAGCATGGTAATGCTGGCAAAGGTTGGCTCGCCGAGGCAAAGCCCTCGGCCCAGCTAACGTGACGGAGCTGGTCGGCTAGTGACGCCGAAGTGTCCGGAGTAGGTTGATGAAGAGATGATGAAGCCCCCGGTCCAGCTAATGTGATGAAGCCTTAGTGTCAGCCGATGAGTCGAAGTAGGTCGTCGTGACGGACACCAGCTTGAAAAAGCAAAAGTGCGGCCCTGCCGATGCAGGTCCTGAAGTGGTCGATGCCGGCTTGACAAAGTGACCATGCAGTGATGCAGGTGTGCCTGCTCCGTGTAATCCGTGGGGCGGTGATGTTGGTAATGATTTATCCTTCGCGATGCCGGACTCTTGTGGCGACGTGTCTAGCGCAGGTCGGCAGCCGTGGAGCAATATTGCCGGACTGGTTTGACAGCAGCATGATGTTTGAAGGTCATTCTCAAAAGATTGTAAGGTTGGTGGGATGTGTTCGGAAACAAAACACAATACCCCATACAAAACTTCCTTAAAAAAGGATGTCCGAAATCCCGTTCATAAAAAAGACGAACTCGGGTCGGATTCGTTTTCGCGCAGAAAACAGATCCGAAAAGTGATGCACTAATCGGAAGGTTCCTGGAGTTTGGACGGTCGGATCGAGCTGAAATTTTGAGGGGTGGTAGATATAGTAATTCCACAGCCGATCAACGGTTGGATCTTCCAAAGGAAGTCCGAGCTAGAAGCTGGACACCACGCCCTAAACTCGTCCAGATTCTCGTCCAGATTCAATGCGGCTCCGGTATACCAGAGATTGCCAGAGATTCCTCCATTGGAATTCGATGAAATTTTCTAGGGTTGTTGTAGACTCAATTCCGCACAATTCCACTGAAGCAATCGTTAAAATGACGCTTGAGGAGGCGGTGGTGGCGGACACATGTCCGCTGTCCAGAAAAACAGTACGGTCGCCCAAGGGCAATGTGGACGTTGAGCCCCCGGGCTCCCTGGATGATTCCTCCATGATCTTGATAGAGATCGGAGTTGATGTTGATGAAGGCCCTCATCTGAACATGACGATCATAGGTAGGGCGCAGTCCTTGGTCGAACCAAGGTGACAGTCGAGCTGGTGACGAAGATGCCGAAGTCGCAGTTGACCTGCAGGCGAGCCATCGACCTTTTGCCGAACACACAGCGGAACTCTCAATGAAAGCACCAATGTCGGTGTCAAAACCGCGGATCTCGGGTAGGGGTCCCGAATCGTAAGGCCCGAGCGGATGGTAACAGGAGGCAAGGGGCACAATGTTTACCCAGGTTCGGGCCCTCTCGATGGAGGTAAAACCCTACTCTTGCTTGATTAATATTGATAATATGGGTAGTACAAGAGTAGATCTACCACGAGATCAAAGAGGCTAAACCCTAGAAGCCAGCCTATGGTATGATTGTTGTATATTGTATATATGTCGACTAGCCTAGCCCTGGTTTATATAATGCACCAGAGGCCTAGCGTAACAAGAGTCCTAGCCGAATACGCCGGTGGGGGAGGAGTCCTTGTCTTAATCACCAAGTCTTGTGGAATCTTCCTTGTATGCGGCACCTGTCCGGACTGGCCCATGAGTATGCGTCCCTGGGGGTCCTCGGCCTAATCTAACCGATTGGGGGATGACGTGGTGAGTACCCCCTAGTCCAGGACACCGTCAGCTATGCTCGTGTCTTGGTTGATGAAGTGGTGGACCCATATTCGGGGCTACAGCTTGACATTCCTGGAGGTGAAGATGAGCGCACACTGGGAGAGGCCATACATCGTATCGCCCTATGGAGAAAGGATTGCATCATCTTTCGAAGTCCACCGACACTGCGTCGTCTGCCGACTCCTCCTCGAAGTCTGCCACCGAGTCAGCAGACTCCCGCTCCTCCAAGTCCACGAACGTGTGAGCCGACTCCTCCTCGAAGTCCTCCACCTCCTCCAAGTCCCCGAACGCGTGAGCTGACTCCTCCGGTTTCAAGTCCGGCACGGCATCATGCCACTTCTCCGGTTTCAAGTCCGGCACCGTGTCAGGCCACACGTCCTGCTTCAAGTCCGGCACATCATCAGGCCACTTCTCCTGCTCCAACTCAGCCACGTCAGCCGTCTCCGCTGTCTCAGCAATCGCAGAAGAGACACGCCACAGCTATGGTGCGTAGCGGTACGAGTCGAGGTAGTTCGGGAAGTACAGGCGGAGACAAGAGATATAAATATGGTCCAAGCCTCGCTCCTCTTCCTCAGAGGCCTTACGACATGACTAAGGAGCAAAACGCAGCCATAGTGCAGGCCCAAGTGGACGCCCATTTTGGACCGAAACCGGCACCGCCGCCAAAGGAGAAAGTGCCTGAGAAAACGATTGACCACTTCATTCGTATGGCTAGAGAACCAGCTCCCAAGCCTGTTGACTCGGACTATGAGCGCCAAATCAGGAAACTACATCGAGAACGGCTAAAGAAGGAAGCGAGCTCGAGCTCGAGCCAACAAACAGCGTGCAAAAAATGTGGGAAAACCATTCCCCAGCTGGGAGAACAGGCGGCACAATCGATCCCCCCGCTTGTTGTACCAACAACACATGAGAGGAGGCCGCACGCCCAATATTATTGTGGGCAAACCGTTAAAGTTCCCCAGCTAGGCAATGTGGTAATAACGGAGGAGCATATAATGCAGGCTGAAATGCTCAAGATCTCTGTTGGACAACTCCTCGAAATTGAGCCCATGTCTCCGATTATAGAGGAGGAAATAAAACGGAAATATGTCCGGGGCCAACCTTTGGTCGAGCGAGACAAGGTCAAGAACCTCCCAACGAGAATGTATGAATTGCATCAATGGTACATGAACATTACCAAGATTTCCAATCGAGAGTTCCTCATGGTGAATGTCAGGAAGGAGCATTAATTCCATGAGAAAGCTCTGTGCGTTGAGTATTCAGAACTATTTCAGTTATACAATCAAGACGCGCTCGACAAATCTATCGTCAGTTGCTATTGTCTGTAAGTGATTTCTTTCTGTAATTTTTTATCAATTATTACATGTAATTATCCTCACTATATATTCTTTTCTGTGGTATTATATGCAGGATGAAGATGTATGAAATGAAAAAATATGGATGCTATGGCATTGGGTTCATTGACCCAAATACCATTAATGAGTACACATGGAATCTTCCAACTTCTCAAGCAAGTGTAGAGGAAAGCATGCTAGAGTTCTTGAAGCGCCTCAATACCAATGAAGATATACTACTTCCTTACAACTTCCTGTGAGTTAATACAAATTCTGTTTTTGCTTACTAGCTAGCTAGATGTTAATAATTAAGTGTATACGGTTTACGATAGTTGATTAATTTTATGCACATGCCCGCTTAATTAAGACATGCAAACGTGTGCGCATGCAATTTCCACTGGATCTTGTTAGACATTAAAGTTGACAAAACAACGGTTGAAGTACTGGACTCACTACTTAAAGACGATAAAGACTAAACCATCATGAAGGGGATAGTCAACAGGTAATTTCAATCATTATTAACTATATCTCGGCCTATTATTAGTTCGTCATTTCCTGATATGAACAATTTAATAACCCCTTTATTATTTTTCTTTGTCGGCGGGCAGAGCTTGGGCAAGTTCATCAAGGTGACTCCTGGCAAATGGCCAAAAAAGTTGTTTTGGTATCGACCAAAGGTAAGTAATTAAGTAGTGCTAGCTAGCTACCATCTCTTTAAATCTTGTTTCAATACCATTAATTAATTATCATGCTTGATTAATCATTATCTGATTCAATTCCATTCTCGTAAAGGCCACAAGCAAAGCGCGGGGAATGATCTGTGTGCATTCTACGTTTGCGAGAACATTCGCATGATGGCGTCCGAAAGGAGCAGATCTCAAAGACAGGACTGGGTATGTTTGTTAGAACACTATTCCCACCATTATCGATATGTTGTCACACAACTAATACACATGCATATTGATCTCCTTAACAGTTCAGAGAGGTGCGGGATAAGCTCCTACCAGCGGACCGCATACTAGCTCTTCAAGAGGAAATAGCCGGATTTTTGCTCGACCAGGTCATAGATCCCAAAGGAGAATACTATTACCTACTACCGCCCCCATGAACCACTTGTCATCGTGCTCCGAAGGCACCAAGTCAACATGTAGGAGAAAATGTATATGTATATACATGTGTATGTGTGAATAGTTAGTGGTGTTGGTTGTGAGACATTCGATGATATATATATATATATATATATATATATATATATATATATATATATATATATATATATATATATATATATATATATATATGTGGGATTCTACGACGAGAAAATCTATTTATATATATGCATAATGTGTACAATTTATAGTATCGTGAAATACCAGCAAACAAAAAAGAATTAAATGGAAAATAAAGCCAAAAACCTCCCAAACATTTAGTACCGGTTGGTGTTACCAACTGGTAATAATGTCCTACACGCACCCGGGCCTGGCTCGTGCCACGTGGTGACACTTTAGCGCCGGTTCGTGACGAACCAGTACTAAAGGGGGGGGGGGACCTTTAGTCCCCACTCTTTAGTGCCGGTTGCCAAACCGGCACTAAAGGCCATTATGAACCGGCACTAAAGGCCGGTTCTGCACTAGTGTAGGGGGAGGGCGCTCCCCCAAGCTCGTGGCTCCCCTAGACTTCGTCTGGTCCATCTCCCAGGCTTCTGGGGTCTCTTCTTGTACATAATAAATCACTGTAAATTTTCGTGGCATTTGGACTTCGTTTGGTATGGATTTTCGGCGAAACAAAAATAGCACCAAAACCATATTCGTGGCATTTGGGCACTGGGCACTAGGGCAATATGTTAGTCCATCAAAATCATATAAAAGTGTACAAAAACCATGTACTCGCTCCGTTCCTAAATATATATCTTTTTAGACATTTCACTACGGACTACATACGGAGCAAAATGAGTGAATATACACTATAATGTACATCCATATACATCTGTATGTAGTCCACATTGAAATATCTAAAAAGACTTATATTTAGGAACGCAGGGAGTAGAACTTAGGTAAATATTGCATGAATACTTCATAAACGATAGATATGTTGGAGACATATCACCCTACATGTCATAACCTCGCTTAAAATGTAACCATTCGGTCACTTGATTTTTAGAACAACGAATCAAAGTTGTGGTATTATTTTGAGAAATTAAGAAAATTGGAATTTTTTTGTAACCCTAGCCCGTAACGTGGTAGTTTTTCTTGCTATTTACTCGTTTAAAGGACCAATGATCTATAGATGCTACTTAAATATATTTAACACAAAAGAATAATACATGGTCTGTTGTCTGTACATAACTTATAGGAAAGGCACCCTTTATTTTTATAGTTTTGACATCCTCCATAGGAAAAACTAAGAGGTTTCTCTACAAGACAATATAGCAGACTATTCTGTGCCAATGAATGACAAAGAAGTTTATTCACATAACTGAAATCTGAATTATTTTTTCGCAATAAATCATAAATATTATACTTCTATTTGAGAAAGCTCAAACCTGCAAATCAAGTATTTGGACAATCACGCCATCCACTAATCCAACTCATAAGTTATAACCATTGGTTCGTAACTTCTGTGTGAGATTGGCTAGCATGTTACCGGCTTGGCAGTCGGCCAGCAGGAGCATCGACCTTCACGAGCGGGAGCGGAAGCCGGGGAGCATTCACTTTCGCCAAATCCAGAAATAAGAGATGAAGCCTCCTCAGCGATTTGGATTCGGGGCTGTTGGATCTGGCTGCTTGATGCAATCTGGGCCGTCGGATCAAGCCGCTGGAAGACCTCGTCCGTCGGATCAAAAAAAGTTACTGTTGGAATGAATAGTTACCGTCTCGTTCATGCCACCGCGCGTAATTACGCTGCCCTGCCGAGGGCATTTTCGTCATTTCGCTCACAGGGGGTATAAAAGGGCCGGCTTCTGTGGTGAACCCTAGCCTCCTCCTCTCCCCTCCCCTCCCGCGCGCCTCCTCTCCTCCCGCCCACATCGCCGCCGCCACTCGCCTCCCCGCGCCGTCGGTGGCTAGATCCACCGCAGCAAAGCCCCCCCCCCCAACGACAATGAGAAAAAGCGGAGGGAGGACGAGGAGCATGATGGCGGCGGCAGCGGGGAGGAGCAGCAGCAGGGCAAGGCGGCGGCGAGTGGCACTACAAGAAATATGTCAACTAGTGACCTTCTGTCAGTGACCCTGGAAGAATTGGTCATAGATCTATGACCATTTGAGACCAATTGGTCAAAAGCCGTTCGGGGGGCTCCAAACCCTAAACCATTGAGACAATTTTGGTCAGAAAGGTCGTAATTTCCTTATACGAAATGGTCATAAAGCAAACAGCGCTAGTCCGCTGCCTTATTTCTAGTTGTTAACAACCAATATAGATGGTCATAGCCTTGTAAATTGTGGTGGGTTGCGATGACTAGGCGCCATCTCATCAATTTTGCCTATGTCTCATGTCCATGTGTCAATTTTTGCCCTAGGTTGTGAAGCAACCTATATTTCTGTTATTCCAAAAAATACCAAAAAATTCTCATAAATTGTTTGGATCATATCTTCATCAAATATGTCAAAAACCTTCCTTGCCTAGTTCAAAAATAATTCAACAATATTCATTTTCCTATTCTGTTCAAAGCAGCACTTTGTGAAGGAAGTACCACTTTGGCATGTCCAAATAGTATCCATTTTCTACAGTGCTTTCCTATGCCCAAATAACCATCCTCCACCAAATGCCAGCTCAATACATTCATTATTTTGAGCCCAGCTTCAACATTCGTATTTATGTCCAGTGTGGTACTTTGCAAAGCAAGTACCACCTAGGCTCCTCCTTTTGAGCTGAATTTTTTTTAAGACGGTCTTCTTAGTAACTGATCATCCTCAGCCAAAACTCACGCCATTAGCCATGTATATTTCCCGTACCGCTAACCAAACACTTGGCTGCTAATTCATCTTTGAGCATCGATCGGTCTCCTCGTGAGAATCTTATGTTGTAATTTTCTTCCAAGCACCTACCTGGGGAGTGCCCAACCCACTAGACATGCCTAGGCCGCCCAGAACACATGGCAACGCCACGCTCACGCGGTGACCACGCGGCGGGCATGCGAGTTTACGCGCTCTAAATTTGGGGCCCTCGGCCACCGCCCAAACCTCGACGTATCGCCACCAAACCATGTATTTATGATTAAATAGGTAGTTATGTAACTAGAAATGATTTTTGGAAAAAATAAATAGCAAACTATGAGGCAGCTGCAGTTCAAATTTGACCCGCTTCCAACTAAATCGGCGGAAATTTGTCTTTTTCATGAGAGGTGGATCAAAACTTTTTACGCCCAACCATTTTGTCAATTGTGCATTAAATATGTCCTAGTATTTTAGAAAATTTATTTGGTCCAATTTTGCAACAATTATTTGGGAGGTCCTTCACAAAAAAACCTCCTTTTGGGCACTCGAAAAATGGAAAATGGTTTTTTCGTCCAAAGAAAATGAAAACTTCCTTAGGAAACATTGTTTGACATTCCAATATGCACCCTTGTGCACAATATGAGATCATTTGAACAAACTATGCCATGAATGTGGCCATAAGATTGATCATTTGGCTTGAAAGCCATTGATCTCCACACGTGATAGCTCGTTTCTGAGAACACTTTTTTAAAATAATTGCCGTATTACAAGTTTGTTATTTTTCCTGGGAACTTGGCCACATATAATGACACAATGCGAAGGATTCCCAATTATTTGATTTTTTTTGAATTTTTTATGCCCGTTTCAAAATGCGGTCAAAACAGCGGGAATGGCCGTTCCTAGCTAGTGGTCCAATCTTGGAATTTTTTTGGTGTTTCTCTGATTAAATAGATACTTATGTAACTAGAAATGATTTTTGAAAAAAATAAATAGCAAACTATGAGGCCGCTACAGTTCAAATTTGACTCGCTTCCAACTGAATCAGT
This sequence comes from Aegilops longissima, assembly GCA_021605205.1. Classification (NCBI taxonomy): domain Eukaryota; kingdom Viridiplantae; phylum Streptophyta; class Magnoliopsida; order Poales; family Poaceae; genus Aegilops; species Aegilops longissima. The sequence continues at coordinate 741,210,662 of CM038677.1, forward strand.
GGAAATTTGTCTTTTTCATGAGAGGTGCATCAAAACTTTTGACACCTAACCATTTGGTCAATTGTGCATTATATATGGCCTAGTATTTTAGAAAATTGATTTGGTACAATTTTGCAACAAATATATGGTAAGTCCTTCACAAAAAAACTTATTTTGGGCACTCAAAAAATGGAAAATTGTTTTTCCATGCAAAAGAAATAAAAAATCCCTTTGTCAATTTTGTTTGCCAATCTAAGATGTAAAATTGTGCAAAATATGACATCATTTGAATATTTGATAGGTTTTTCACAAAAGAACACATTTTGAGCATTGAAAAATGAAATGAGAAATTTGTATGTAATCAATCACGACCAATTTATATGGTCAAAAAATCTTCAAATTACTTGGTGCACTCTGATTGGTCCATAGGCATATCACGCGGATCATGCATCAACCACTGTCGGATGCTTCTGGATCCAATGACAGCCCTCACCCCCTCACCCTCTCACCCAAACCCTAACTTTCCCGATCCACTCCTCTCCCCCGATCCACTCTCCCCCTCTCGTCCCACAGCCGCCACCCTCGCTCCTCCTCCGTCTCAATCTCTCGATCCCCAACCACCCAGCCGCCGCCGCCGTCGTCCTCCGTCCTCTGCCCCAACCCCGGACGCTGACAACCCCTCCCCTCCCCTTCTCTCCCACGGCCGCGGTCGGATCCGCGCTCGTCCCTTCTAGATCACAGCCGCCACCTCCTCCCTTCCAGATCGCGGCCACACCAATCCTCATCGCCCTTTCCCCAAACCCTACCTTCGCGAAGCTTCCATGAACTTCGCGCTCGCCGACCGCCCCTCCCCTGGCTCCGGCTTCAGGGACGACGGTAGCGCCTACTCGTGCCTCCTCCGTGCGGAGCTCTTCGTGTTGGAAATATGCCCTAGAGGCAATAATAAATTAGTTATTATTATATTTCCTTGTTCATGATAATCGTTTATTACCAATGCTATAATTGTATTGATAGGAAACTCAGATACATGTGTGGGTACATAGACAACACCATGTCCCTAGTAAGCCTCTAGTTGACTAGCTCGTTGATCAATAGATGGTTACGGTTTCCTGACCATGGACATTGGATGTCGTTGATAACGGGATCACATCATTAGGAGAATGATGTGATGGACAAGACCCAATCCTAAGCCTAGCACAAAGATCGTAGTTCGTATGCTAAAGCTTTTCTAATGTCAAGTATCATTTCCTTAGACCATGAGATTGTGCAACTCCCGGATACCGTAGGAATGCTTTGGGTGTACCAAACGTCACAACGTAACTGGGTGGCTATAAAGGTGCACTACAGGTATCTCCGAAAGTGTCTGTTGGGTTGGCACAAATCGAGACTGGGATTTGTCACTCCGGTAAACGGAGAGGTATATCTGGGCCCACTCGGTAGGACATCATCATATTGTGCACAATGTGACCAAGGGGTTGATCACGGGATGATGTGTTACGGAATGAGTAACGAGACTTGCCGGTAACGAGATTGAACAAGGTATCGGTATACCGACGATCGAATCTCGGGCAAGTATAATACCGCTAGACAAAGGGAATTGTATACAGGATTGATTGAGTCCTTGACATCGTGGTTCATCCGATGAGATCATCGTGTAACATGTGGGAGCCAACATGGGTATCCAGATCCCGCTGTTGGTTATTGACCGGAGAACGTCTCGGTCATGTCTGCATGGTTCCCGAACCCGTAGGGTCTACACACTTATGGTTCGGTGACGCTAGAGTTGTTATGGGAAATAATATGTGGTTACCGAAGGTTGTTCGGAGTCCCGGATGTGATCCCGGACGTCACGAGGAGTTCCGGAATGGTCCGGCGGTGAAGATCGATATATTGGACGAAGAGTATTGGAGTCCGGAAGTGTTCGGGGTACCAAAGCTATTTCAAAGATGACCGAAAGGTGTTTGGGAGCCCGACAAGTGTTGGGGGCCTCATGGGCCAAAGGGAAAGGGAAAACCAGCCCACTAAGGGGTGGTGCGCCCCCCAGCCCCTCTCACGTAACCGGGAGAGGTGGGGCGCCTCCCTAGGGCAGCCCCTTCCCGGCTTGGGGGCAAGTTTCCTAGGGGTGGGGCGCCCAAACCCATCTAGGGTTTCCCGTGGCCGCCGCCTCCCCTAGGGAACCCTAGGCGCCTCCTCCACCCCCTTACCCCTATATATAGTGAGGAGAGAGAGGGCAGCCGCACCTTCCCTCGGCGCAGCCCTCCTCCTCCAACACTTCCTCCTCCTCCCTAGTGCTTAGCGAAGCTCTTGGGAGAACCACGAGCTCCATCACCACCACGCCGTCGTGTTGTCGGAGTTTCTCCTCAACTTCTCCTCTCCCTTGCTGGATCAAGAAGGAGGAGGCGCCCCGGCTGTACGTGTGTTGAACGCGGAGGTGCCGTCCGTTCGGCGCTAGGATCATCGGTGATTTGGATCACGACGAGTACGACTCCATCAACATCGTTCCCTTGAACGCTTCCGCTTATCGATCTACAAGGGTATGTAGATGCACTCTCCTTCCCCTCGTTGCTGGTTTCTCCATAGATAGATCTTGGTGACACGTAGGAAAATTTTGAATTTCTGCTACGTTACCCAACAGTGGCATCATGAGCTAGGTCTATTGCGTAGATTCTTTGCACGAGTAGAACACAAAGTAGTTGTGGGCGTTGATTTTGTTCAATATGCTTGACGTTACTAGTCCAATCTTGTTTCGACGGTATTGTGGGATGAAGCGGCCGGACCGACCTTACACGCACTTTACGTGAGACAGGTTCCACCGATCGACATGCACTTGGTGCATAAGGTGGCTAGCGGTGCCGTCTCTCCCACTTTAGTCGGATCGGTTCGCGATGAAAAGGGTCCTTATGAAGGGTAAATAGCAATTGACATATCACGTTGTGGTTTTATGAGGTAAGAAACGTTCTTGCTAGAAACCCATAGCAGCCACGTAAAACATGCAAACAACAATTAGAGGACGCCTAACTTGTTTTTGCAGGGTATGCTATGTGATGTGATATGGCCAAGAAGAATGTGATGAATGATATGTGATGTATGAGATTGATCATGTTCTTGTAATAGGAATCACGACTTGCATGTCGATGAGTATGACAACCGGCAGGAGCCATAGGAGTTGTCTTAATTTATTGTATGACCTGCGTGTCATTGAACAAACGCCATGTAATTACTTTACTTTATTGCTAACCGGTAGCCATAGTAGTAGAAGTAATAAGTTGGCGAGACAACTTCATGGAGACACGATGATGGAGATCATGGTGTCATGTCGGTGACGATGATGATCATGGAGCCCCGAAGATGGAGATCAAAAGGAGCAAAATGATATTGGCCATATCATGTCACTATTTGATTGCATGTGATGTTTATCATGTTTATGAATCTTATTTGCTTAGAACGACGGTAGTAAATAAGATGGTCCCTCATTAAAATTTCAATAAAGTGTTCCCCCTAACTGTGCACCGTTGCGAAAGTTCGTCGTGTCGAAGCACCACGTGATGATCGGGTGTGATAGATTCTTACGTTCACATACAATGGGTGTAAGCCAGATTTACACACGCAAAACACTTAGGTTAACTTGACGAGCCTAGCATGTACAGACATGGCCTCGGAACACAAGAGACCGAAAGGTCGAGCATGAGTCGTATGGAGGATACGATCAACATGAAGATGTTCACCGATGATGACTAGTCCGTCTCACGTGATGATCGGACACGGCCTAGTTGACTCGGATCATGTAATCACTTAGATGACCAGAGGGATGTCTATCTGAGTGGGAGTTCATGAGATGAACTTAATTATCCTGAACATAGTCAAAAGATTTTTGCAAATTATGTCGTAAGCTCGCGCTTTAGTTCCACTGTTTAGATATATTCCTAGAGAAAATATAGTTGAAAGTTGACAGTAGCAATTTGTAACGCCCCCGATGCGGCTATATCTCCCACGTGTCGAGGCACGACTTAGAGGCATAACCGCATTGAAAGCAATGTCGCAAGTGAGGTAATCTTCACACAACCCATGTAATAATCAAGGGAAAGATACATAGTTGGCTTACAATCGCCACGTCACACAGTACATAATTAAACATACATCATTCAGAGTACACTCAAGGTCCGACTACGGAACCCAAAATAAAAGAAGATACCCCAAATGCTAACACAGATCCCCGAATCGTCCCAACTGGGCTCCACTACTGATCATCTGGAAACGACACGTAGTAACGACCACGTTCCTCGTCGAACTCCCACTTGAGCTCGGTGGAATCATCTGCACTGGCCTCATCTGAACCTGCAACTGTGTTTGGAAGTATCTGTGAGTCACGGGGACTCAGCAATCTCACACCCGCGAGATCAAGACTATTTAAGCTTTAGGGAGGACATAGTAGTAAAGTGGAGCTGCAGCAAGCGACTAGCATATATGGTGGCTATATCGCAAAAGAGAGCGAGAAGAGAAGCAAAGCACGGTCGTGAAACTAGTAGTGATCGAGAAGTGATCCTGAACTACTTACGCCGACATAACTCCAACATCGTGTTCACTTCCGGACTCCACGAGAAGAGACCATCACGGTAACACACGCGTTGATGTGTATTTTATTTGAGGTCAACTTTGGGTTATCTACAACGGACATTAACAAATTCCCATCTGCCTCATAAATCATGGGCACGGCTTTGAAAGATATTACCCTGCAGGGTGTCCCAACTTAGCCCATTATAAGCTCTCACGGTCAACGAAGGATTATTCCTTCTACGGGAAGACCCGATCAATCTCGAATCCCGGACTACAAGACATTTCGACAGCAATAAAACAAGACCAGCAAAGCCGCCCCCGACAGCCGACAAATCCCGATAGGAGCTGCACATATCTCGTTCTCAGGCACATCCGGATGAGACATCCTACGAGTAAAACCAAGCCTCGAAGTTTCCCGTGGTGGCCCCGCAGATCTACTCGTTTGGGCCAGCACTCGAAGGAGCACCGTCCGGGGTTAAAATAAAGATGACCCTCGGGCTCGCGAAACCCGGGGAAAAGGCTTAGGTGGCAAATGGTAAAACCAATGTTGGGCTTCTTTGGACGAGTCTTATTCAAAGCGAACTGTCAAGGGGTCCCATAAATCACCCAACCGTAAGGAACGCAACATCAAGGAACATAACACCGGTATGACGGAAACTAGGGTGGCAAGAGTGGAACAAAACACCAGGCATAAGGCCGAGCCTTCCACCCTTTACCAAGTATATAGATGTATTAAACATGTCAGATATATTTATATATTGTGATATCCCCAACAAGTAAACATGTTCCAATAAGGAACAACATCTCCATGTTCCAACAAGGAACAAACTTCAGCTTCACCTGCAACTAACAACGCTATAAGAGGGGCTGAGCGAAGCGGTAACATAGCCAATCAACGGTTTGCTAGGAAAGGATGGTTAGAGCTGACATGGCAATATAGGTGGCATGACATAGCAAGTGGTAGGCATCGCAGCATAGGCATAGCAAAAGAGCGAGCAACTAGCATAGCAAAGATAGAAGTGATTTCGAGGGTATGGTCATCTTGCCTGCAATGTTCTCAGAGTTGTCGAAAGCTTGATCCTCGAAAACGTTCTCAACAGGTTCCTCGTTCACGTACTCGTCTCCCGGCTCTACCCAAAGCAACAACACAAACAAGGAGCCACAATAAATCACGGTGCAATGCACAATCAACATGATGCAAAACATGACATGATATGCATGATGGGATATGCAAAGCTTAGGTGCTCCGGAAGGTAAATGGAAAACCAGGCATCATCTTGGCAAACCAAGCATGCCATCGGAAAGATGAGATGATTTCGTTAGAAATCGATATAGAGATCACCGGAAACGGATGCAGGAGTTGGATATGGCGGGCAAAACAAGAAGGGTGAGAACAACCTACATAACAGCATGACGCACAAAAACCCATGCACGTGTGCAAACTACAACATAACATGATACAAATAAATATGCCCATGAAAAAAAAAAACACATAACCATGATGCAAAAAGACATGATCACAAACTTGCCCAAATGCAGAAACTAATGCCACCACTGAGTTGGTGGGATTTTTCTACCCCAAAAACATATATAATATGTTAGGGTTGCAGTAGAGAAATCATCACAAAATCATTAAGTTAAAATCTGCCTAATATGGAAGTTGACAGAAATGGCAATTTCCAGATTTGGAAACGTCCAGAAATGGACTTGCCTAAAACAGAAAAGAGACGAGGCTGGAAATGGAAACGTGGGGGGAAAAGAAAAAATATGCATATGGGGGAGGCGCTGAGAGGCTGACAGGATGGCCCCACTGTTATAGAGACAGGGGCGAAATGGCATAAAAAGGGGGGAAGAAAACAGCCTCGGGGGGGATTCGAACCCGGGTCTCCCCGGTGGAACCCTGCCCCTGCTACCACTGGGCTGGGTGGCGGCGACTGACAGAGGAAGGGGCCTCGGCCCTTACATACTGCTGCTGCAGAGGAGGCGCACCGGATGAAGCGCAAAACAGAAATAAAAGGGGGGGAAGGCGCGCCTGGGGTTCGAACCCAGGTCGCCGCGGTGAGAGAGCGGGGAGTCAACCAGCTCGGCTAGGCTAGGGGAGTCGGTAGGATCGGGGGGTGCTGCCCACTTGACCTAAACTACCAGGCCGGACCCAAAACAGAAACGGGACGCCGACTCCGGCGAGGCCAACTGCGCCTACGGTGGCCTGTTCCCTTGGACACGACGGGCACGCACGAGGGGGGGGCACCACGGGATCTTGAGGGGGCAAGCCCGAGCGGGGATCACGGCATACACGCACGCCAAAACAAACTGAACCCAACAACTACAACACGCCGGAGCACGCCGAGCGCGACCACGACACGGATCGGACCCTACACTACGGAGATCCAACTATGACAGGAAGGAGCAGGGAGGAAGTGGGGTATACCTCCTTACCCTAGGACAAGGAATCGGCGACGGAGACGGGCTGACGGCGACGAGATCGTGCTCTGAACTTCGCCGGGTTTCCTGGCCGAGAAGAAGACAGGAACAGGGCGTCGGTGAACTTGGCGCTCCGGGCCCCCGTAGTCGACGTCGTGGACGAAGACGACGACGAGGAAGGAGATGGACACGGTGTGGATGGTTGGGGTGGCCGGAGAGCACGCCGGCGACGTGGCGCGCTCCCAGATGCGCTCGGGACCGAGCGGGGCGGCGAATCGGGTGGTTCCCTTACCTGGCGGCGGCGGCGAGAGGGAGAGGGGAACCCTAGGGTGCGGTTGGTCACGCGAGAGGGGATAAGTAGGGCTAGGGCGACGAGGCGAGCTCACGCTCCCTCGTGCTCCGGGGTCCCCATGGCGATGGCGAGAGGAAGAGGGAAAAGGTGGGTGCGAAGCACAGGGCTGACGCTGCCAGGCGGGACCGGCGCATCCACGTGGACGGAGGCTAGCGGGGGTACGCGCGGAGATGGGTGCGCGAAGGCAGGGAGAGGGAAAGCGTGCGGGCTGGCGCGCTCTCTCACCGGGCCGCTGGGCTGAGGGAGCTGGGCGGCATGGAGTGGCCGGGCCTGTGGAGAGGTTAGCTGGCTGCCATCGCTGCTGCTGCTTCCTTTTCTCTTTTCCCTTTTAAAAATAAGAAGGAAGAGAAAAGAAAGTGCAGAAAGAAAAGAAAAGATTTTTGAGTGAAAGGAAAATATCCCCACACTCCTGGAATTCTCCACAATTTTAATAAATTGTAATGGACATTTTTAGAGGTAGAAAAATAATGCAAGTTTGGATATACTTCAAACTTGTGCCATTTTTGAACCTGACCATAACAACTTCAAAAGAGGAGATTAATTGGCAGAGAGGTTTAATGCAAAGAGCAAGATTTTCAGGGAGAAGAAGAACATTAATTGAGAGAGGGAATTATAGCACTTGAAAAGGAAAGAGGTAGAAGGAAGGAGGAGATGGTAAAGCAAATGAGAATGGCACATGCAACCACATGACATGTAAGAGAACACCACAACCACATGATAAGAAGGGAATGCAAGATGACAAGAGGCACAAATGCAATATGGTAAAAGAGCAAAACAAAGAAAAGAGCAAAACCCACATAACCAAACAACATGAGGCCAAACATGACAAAAACCCACAAGACTTGGATGAGGCCAAATTGATATATTGCCCAAAAGGGGAAGTTACATCCAGGGTGTTACACAATTATGCAGATAGAAGAAAGCTTATGTCCTTAATGCACCGCTCAGTGTGCTGAACCCCAAACGTCGTCTGTGGATGTTGCGAACATCAGACATACACGTTTTGATAACTACATGATAGTTCAGTTAAACAGTTTAGAGTTGAGGCAACAAAGACGTCAAACGTCATGAACATATGAGATGTTTCGAGGGCTGAAATTGGGATTTCAGGCTCGTGCCCACGTCAAGAGGTATAAGACCTCTGGCGATTTTCTTAGCCTGCAAACTAAGGGAGAAAAGCTCAATCGTTGAGCTTGTGCTCAGATTGTCCGAGTGCAACAATCACTTGAATCGAGGGAGTTGATCTTCCGGATGAGATAGTGATGTTTCTCCAAAGTCATTGCCACCAAGCTGCTAGAGCTTCGTGATGAACTATAACATGTCGGGGATAGATATGATGATCCTTGAGGTATTCACGATGTTTGACACCGCGAAAGTAGAAATCAAGAAGGAGCATCAATTGTTGATGGTTGGTGAAACCACTAGTTTCAAGAAGGGCAAGGGCAAGAATGGACATTTCATGAAACGGCAAATCAGTTGCTGCTCCAGTGAAGAAACCCAAGGTTGAATCCAAACCTGAGACTAAGTGCTTCTGTAATAAGGGGAACAACCACTAAGAGCAGAATTACCCTAGATACTTGGTAGATGAGAAGGCTGGCAAGGTCAATAGAAGTATATTGGATATACATTAAGTTATTGTGTACTTTACTAGTACTCCTAGTAGCACCAGGGTATTAGATACCGGTTCGGTTGCTAAGTGTTGGTAACTCGAAATAAAAGGCTACAGAATAAACGGAGACTAGCTAAAGGTGAGTGACGATATGTGTTGAAGTGTTTCCAAGTTTGATGTGATCAAACATCGCACGCTCCCTCTACCATCAAGATTAGTATTGAACCAGAATAATTGTCATTTGGTGTTTATGCTGAGCATAGACATGATTGGATTATGTCTATCGCAATACGGTTATTCATTTAAAGAGAATAATGGTTACTCTATTTATTTGAATAATACCTTCAATGGTCTTGCACCTAAAGGAATGGTTTATTGAATCTCGATCGTAGTGATACACATTTTCATGCCCAAAGATATAAGATAGTAATGATAGTACCACTTACTTGTGGCACTTCCATGTAAGTCATATTGGTATAAAACGCATGAAGAAGCTCCATGTTGATGGATCTTTGGACTCACTCGTTTTGAAAAGTTTGAGACATGAACCATGTCTATTGGTGTATACGCATGATGAAACTCCATGTAGATGGACCGCTTGGACTCACTTGATTTTGAATCACTTGAGACATGCAAATCATACCACATGGGCAAGATGAGTGAAAGCCTCGTTTTCAGAAATGGAACAAGAAAGCAACTTGTTGGAAGTAATACATTTTGATGTGTGCAGTCCAATGAGTGCCGAGGCACGTGATGGATATCGTTATGTTCTTACTTCACTAATGATTTGAGTAGATCTTGAGTGTATTTACTTGATGAAAACACAAGTCTGAATTATTGAATGGTTCAAGTAATTTCAGAGTGAAGTTGAAGATCATCGTGACAAGAGGATAAAATGTCTATGATATGATCATAGAGATGAGTATCTGAGTTACGAGCTTTGGCATGCTATTAAGACATAGTGGAAATTGTTTCACAATTAATACCGCCTGGAACACCATATTGTGATGGTGTGTACGAACATCATAGTTGCACCCTATTAGATATGGTGCGTACCATGATGTCTCTTATCGAATTACCACTATCGTTCATGGGTTAGGCATTAGAGATAACCGCACTCACTTTAATAGGGCACCACGTAATTCCGCTGAGACGACCCTGTTTGAACTATGGTTTGGAGAAACCTAAGTTGTCGTTTCTTAAAAGTTTGGGGTTGCGACGCTTATGTGAAAAAGTTTCAGGTTGATAAGCTCGAACCCTAAGCGGATAAAATGCATCTTCATAGGACACCCAAAACAGTTGGGTATACCTCCTAATTCAGATCCGAAAGCAATAGGGATTGTTTCTTGAATCAGATCCTTTCTCGAGGAAAAGTTTGTCTCGAAAAGTTGAGTGGGAGGATGGTGGAGACTTGATATGGTTATTGAATCGTCACTACAACTAGTGTGTAGCAGGGCACAGGAAGTTGTTCCTGTGGCACCTACACCAATTGAAGTAGAAGCTTATGATAGTTATCATGAAACTTCGGATCAAGTCACTACTGTACCTCGTAGGGTGACAAGGATGCGTACTGCTTCAGAGTGGTACAGTAATCCTGTCTTGAAGGTCATGTTGCTAGAGAACAATGAACCTACGAGCTATGGAGAAGCGATGGTGGGCCCACATTCCGACAAATGGTTAGAAGCCATGAAATCTGAGATAGGATTCATGTATCAAAACAAAGCATGGACTTTGGTGGACTTGCCCGATGATCGGCAAGCCATTGAGATAAATGGATCTTTAAGAAGAAGACGGACATGGACGGTAATGCCACCGTATATGAAGCTCGACTTGTGGCGAAGAGTTTTTCACAAGTTCAAGGAGTTGACTACAATGAGATTTTCTCATCCGTAGCGATGCTTAAGTCCGTCGGAATCATGTTAGCATTAGCTGCATTTATGAAATCTGGCAGATGGATGTCAAAACCAGTTTCCTTACCAGTTTTCGTAAGGAAAGGTTGTATGTGATACAATTAGAAAAGTTTTGTCGATCCTAAGGTATGCTGGCTCCAGCGATCCTTCTAAGGACTGGAGTAAGCATCTCAGAGTTGGAATGTACGCTTTGATGAGATGATCAAAGATTTTGGGTTTATACAAAGTTTATGAGAAACTTGTATTTCCAAAGAAGTGAGTGGGAGCACTATAGAGTTTTTGATGAGTATATGTTGTTGACATATTGTTGATCAGAAATGATGTAGAATTTCTGGAAAGCATATAGGGTTATTTGAAAAGTGTTTTTCAAGTGAAAACCAGTATTAAGCTACTTGAACATTGAGCATCAAGATCTATAGGGATAGATCAAAACCGCTTAATGGTACTTTCAAATGAGCATATACCTTGACATGATCTTGAAGGTGTTCAAGATGGATTAGTCAAAGAAGGAGTTCTTGCTCGAGATGTAAGGTATGAAGTTAAGACTTAAAGCTCGACCACGACGAGCAGAGAGAAAGGACGAAGGTCGCCCCTATGCCTTAGACGTAGGCTCTACAAAGATGCTATGCTGTGTACCGCACCGAAGTGTGCCTTGCCATGAGTCAGTCATAGGGTACAAGAATGATCCAGAATGGATCATTGATAGCGGTCAAAATTGTCCTTGGAGTAAATAAGGACATGTTTCTCGATTATGGAGGTGATAAAGAGTTCGCATAAAGGGTTACGTCGGTGCAAGCTTTAACACCTATCCGAGTGACTCGAGTAGCAAACCGGATACGATAGTGGAGCAACCATTTGGAATAGCTCCAAGTGGAGCGTGGAAGCAACGCTACAATATGACCTAGAAATTTGCAAAGCACACACGGATCTGAAAGGTTCGGACCCGCTGACTAAAACCTCTCTCACAAGAAAAACATGATCAAACCTCGAACTCATTGAGTCTTAATCACATGACGATGTGAACTAGTTTACGACACTAGTAAACTCTTTGGATGTTGGTCACATGGCGATGTGACCTACCAAAGGTTAATCACATGACGATGTGAACTAGATTATTGACTCTAGTGCAAGTGGGAGACTGTTGGAAATATGCCCTAGAGGCAATAATAAATTAGTTATTATTATATTTCCTTGTTCATGATAATCATTTATTACCCATGCTATAATTGTATTGATAGGAAACTCAGATACATGTGTGGGTACATAGACAACACCATGTCCCTAGTAAGCCTCTAGTTGACTAGCTCGTTGATCAATAGATGGTTACGGTTTCCTGAACATGGACATTGGATGTCGTTGATAACGGGATCACATCATTAGGAGAATGATGTGATGGACAAGACCCAATCCTAAGCCTAGCACAAATATCGTAGTTCGTATGCTAAAGCTTTTCTAATGTCAAGTATCATTTCCTTAGACCATGAGATTGTGCAACTCCCGGATACCGTAGGAATGCTTTGGGTGTACCAAACGTCCACAACGAATCGGGTGGCTATAAAGGTGCACTACGGTATCTCTCGAAAGTGTCTCATTGGGTTGGTACGAATCGAGACTGGATTTGTCACTCCGTAAATGGAGAGGTATCTCTAGGCCCACTCGGTAGGACATCATCATATGTGCACAATGTGATCAAGGGGTTGATCACGGATGATGTGTTACGGAACGAGTAACGAGACTTGCCGTAACGAGATTGAACAAGGTATCGGTATACCGACGATCGAATCTCGGCAAGTATAATACCGCTAGACAAAGGGAATTGTATACGGGATTGATTGAGTCCTTGACATCGTGGTTCATCCGATGAGATCATCGTGGAACATGTGGGAGCCAACATGGGTATCAAGATCCCGCTGTTGGTTATTGACCGGAGAACGTCTCGGTCATGTCTGCATGGTTCCCGAACCCGTAGGGTCTACACACTTAAGGTTCGGTGACGCTAGAGTTGTTATGGGAAATAGTATGTGGTTACCGAAGGTTGTTCGGAGTCCCGGATGTGATCCCGGACGTCACGAGGAGTTCCGGAATGGTCCGGCGGTGAAGACCGATATATTGGACGAAGGGTATTGGAGTCCGGAAGTGTTCCGGGGGTACCAGGATATGGCCAGCATGACCGAAAGGTGTTTCGGGAGCCCCGGAAAGTGTTGGGGGGCCTCATGGGCCAAAGGGAAGGGCAAACCAGCCCACTAAGGGGTGGTGCGCCTCCCAGCCCCTCTCACGTAACCAGGAGAGGTGGGGCGCCTCCCTAGGGCAGTCCCCTTCCCGGCTTGGGGGCAAGTTTCCTAGGGGGGGGCGCCCAAACCCATCTAGGGTTTCCCTGTGGCCGCCTCCCCTAGGGAACCCTAGGCGCCTCCTCCACCCCTTTACCCCTATATATAGTGAGGAGAGAGAGGCAGCCGCACCTTCCCTCGGCGCAGCCCCACCTCCTCCAACACTTCCTCCTCCTCCGTAGTGCTTAGCGAAGCTCTGCCGGAGAACCACGAGCTCCATCACCACCACGCCGTCATGCTGTCGAAGTTTTTCCCTCAACTTCTCCCTCCCCTTGCTGGATCAAGAAGGAGGAGACGTCCCCGGGCTGTACGTGTGTTGAACGCGGAGGTGCCGTCCGTTCGGCGCTAGGATCATCGGTGATTTGGATCACGACGAGTACGACTCCATCAACACCGTTCTCTTGAACGCTTCTTCTTAGCGATCTACAAGGGTATGTAGATGCACTCTCCTTCCCCTCGTTGCTGGTTTCTCCATAGATATATCTTGGTGACACGTAGGAAAATTTTGAATTTCTGCTACGTTCCCCAACACTTCAGGGGAGACGCCTCCCCCGGCGGTGATAGGCAGGCTCCAACAACCTCTTCCGCTTCAAGAAGGACCGCTCCTCCGCGCCCTTCTCCCCCTTTGCTGAGAAGCTGGACTGCGCCGGTGGCACCGACTCCCCCACCCCCAAGAAGGCGCCCCGCAAGGTCCCCAAGACGCCCCACAATGTTCGATCTGCCCGCCCGCCCATTCCCGCAAACACCTCGCGTGCACCGAATTCTCCGATCTCCGATCTACTACTAACTGGTGTGTGGTCGTCGCCGGCGTGCAGGTGCTGGACACGCCGTCCCTGCTGGACAAGTTCTACCTGAACCTCGTCGACTGGTCCTCGCAGAACATGCTCACCGTCGGCCTCGGCACCTGCGTCTACCTCTGGTCCGCATCCAGCAGCAAGGTACGTTTCTTTCTTTCTTTCTTGCATCTTCTTGTTGCATCCATGGATCACGCTCAGGTCAGATTGCTAATGGCACCGTCGTCCAGGTCACCAAGCTGTGCGATCTGGGGCCAAGGGACAGCGTCCGCGCCGTGCACTGGACGCGCGAGGGCTCCTACCTCGCCGTCGGCACCAGCCTTGGAGACGTCCAGGTTTGATCTTCAACCGATGCACATTCCAACAAAATCTCACAATGTAGTCCATATTTGTCAAAGGATTCTGAACTATTTGGTTCACGGCTTATCAAAATTGATATCACTGATGCACATTGGAAGAAAATTTCACAGCACACAAGATTAGAGAACTGAAAGCTGTTAGTGTGTGATTTTTAAAAGATAAGTACCAATGTTTAAGGGGTGTAGTCCACTAATAACTTTCACATACTATCGTGTGCGACGCGTTGCAATTGGCACTAGTGTAAAAGCAGCTGTTGTTCATCTGGGAGCAGCACTTGTAAAGGTGAGTAACTAGTCGTGGATTCTTAGCACCATGATGGACATGCCCAAACAATCCACCATTCATTGGTCTGTCATTGCTTGAGAAACTTTTTAGTTGTTTGCTCAATGTGCTCTTGCCAACTTCTTGACTTATACAATTAATATGTTCTTTGGAGTGACCACTCAACTAGTCTTTTTACTTTATCTAATATCCATGTACCAATTTTGAGAGCAATCTGGTTGCCGAGGGTTGTATGCCATTCAACAGGATTTTTTTTGTCTTCGAAATTCCATGAGCTAATAAAAGGTTGTAAATGGCATCTCAATTTTTCATGATTTGTACTAGTTATCTTCCCTGTTATGCAGTTCTGTTTGTCCAAAAATCACACTACAAGTTGAAGCTTGTCATCCTGATATTATCAGCTTAGCCTGTTTGTTATTCTTGCCACGGATGCAATACTTCAATTTATTTCCAGCTGCAATTTAACCTTATTTTGACTACCATCAATCTATTAGTAATGTTTGGGGTTTCAGGCTAGGCTTTTGCTGATTCAGTCCTGCACCGGCTGGCACCTCTCTGGATCGGGGAACGAGGGCTTGAATTTACTTGGGAGTACATATTCCAAGGACTTGAAGCAGATGCCAATCTTGTAATGCTACTATATAGTGTGAAAAATATAATGTCTGGTTCCTTGTTTATATTATCCTAATTTCAGAAGACTTACTTTTGTACTTCTGCAGGTGATGACCCTCTAATTGCTGCATTAGGATCCTTGATGTGGCTGAGGAAGAACAAACCTAGGACTTTAATTCCAATAATTTATGCATGTGCTCTGCTTCTGGCAACAATGCCATCTATCACCAGGTACTCCCGTTTCTATAATGCTGCAGTAATCCTCAAAAAGAATAATTGTCATGCTCCAAAATATGTTGATGTTCTTATACTGCTAGATGTTGGCAAATTGTGTCAATCTTTGTACATTGTCTTAATTCCTACCTCCTACACTTGCTCAATATGGATCTGAGAAAAATATATCCATCCACAAAAATTTCTGCTATATCACTTTTGACCTACTGTCATTCTTGTCCAAAATTTCACTACATTTCCATCATGTTAACTCGGTGCATCTCTCCTATCCATGGAATATCCTTAGTTACAAGTCAGTTTTATTTGCTTCAAGTATATTTCTAGTAGTACATCACAACACAGAGCTGTTTGTTTGTTTGTTTTACTGTATCACATACACCTCTAAGATCATTGATGTCAGATTTTCACTGTTTGTTAATACTAGTAGATCACAATACAGAGTTGTTTGTTTGTTTTACTGTATGGAAGGCTGATTTGATTTGATTCACATTTGACATCTCTGTCTGCACTTCCAGACTATTTTCAACTTGAGTATGTCGGCTTCAGAGTTTCTGCAAAAGTCTGAAGTAGATATTGTCAATCTAGTGTGCCAACAACATATTTCATATAGCTGCCTGGATTTCACAACATGGGCTTTCTTTTGAAATTTCTTTGACTATGTAGTGTAGATAAATAAATACTCTTAGTAGACTGGATTTGAGGCATTCTAGTTTATTTGGTAGACGAAATTCAGTTTAGATTCTGAATTTGTTGAATATGTGACAATTCCTTCATTCTCAAGTGCAATAGATCCTTTATGGTAGTAAGAATTCATATTATTGTGATGTTTACTCCTGTTTTAGTTTTTCATTCTCATTGTTCTGACCGGTTACCATTTTGGTTTGCAGAAAGGTACCAAGAGGGTGCATTTCGTCAAGAACTTGATCAGGGAGGTCGCTGGGTTTGCTCCGTATGAGAAGCGTATCACTGAGCTTCTCCATCTCCCTCTCATCTTCCTTTGCTCGCTATTACTGCTCTGAATTATACATGTCGGCAAAAAGATGTCCCTTTTTCGTCAGTACTATGCACTGCTATATTTATGTGGTTGTCTTGTGTGCATCTTATTTTGAAACCAAGTGAGACACCTCCATCCCCTACATCTTGACGATCCCTCAAGTAGTGTATATTTGAGTTGCTCTCACTACCTCCTGCCCCAATATTTGTAATTGCCTTCGTTGCCTGCTCATTTAATTAATTAAAAATGCATGTGTGCGTGTAAGTATGGCTGTGAAAACAAGATCAATGGTGCCTTCCACCAAACAGATTGAACTTTTAATGCTTGCTACGCATGCTTGTGTACCTAAACATTCTGTACATTTGTTATTGTTGTTGTTGACCATGCAGTCTAAAACACACACTGTCTTTTCTTTTCGTGTGTAACAGCCAAAATGATCTGCTTTACACTTACAATTCGTGTTGACTAAATCCGAGCAAGTCTCCTGCAGTTCCACCATAAGTAACACTCTGTAGGTGCAGCTCAAATCTTGCTCTTTTTCTTTTTTGTGTTGGCTCGATCAGGTTTCTCCCAAATCTAGTCGATCGGATATCATCATGCTATCTTGTTCCTTTTAGTATGTGTCCACGTATATTTAAGCTGCACCTGATTATATATAGGCATAGCACGGGCTCGGGCTTTTAAGCATGCCACATCTCGTTCTGTTTATGTAGCCACCATGTTACATGTTCTATACTTATAGTTCTTGGCGATGTATTCAAGCCTGTGAACACATATATTTACACGTACCCCTGTTTATATCAAGGCCTCCCTGGTAGGTTATCTACCGAGTGGCAAACAGTTAGATCTCATACTGATGAAATGAACTAGTTCTTTTTATATGCTGCATTCAGATTCGTCATGTGATTATTAGTTATTTTTAACCAATGCTAGACCTAGCATGCATACACTACAATCTCTTGTTCTGTCACTAGCATACCCTACACTTTTAGATAAAAGGGGGGCATATCATTTGCTCTATATAACAGTGCTGATTTTGTGTTGATATGAACTTACAACAGTATTACATTGTAGTGTTTTCTGCGTGTTGTTGTATCAATAGTTTCATGCTGCCTTCACATTTGAACCTATTACTTGTTTTTTTATTATCCTTGATTATTATCAATTGTTGTATTGTAGGCTTAAAATTGTGGTGGTTCCTCTTTTACAGAAGCTCAAGTGTGAAGTGTGAAGCCGTGAAGTCCTACTCAGTGAACAACAGCATACTGTAGCATATCTGTGTTGTAAAGATTGTAATAGACTTATTTAGTGGTATATTTGATGAATTTATGTGTTCTTTGTTCTTTTTGAAATATTGATTATGTATGTGATTTGAAAACTTGTGAAATGGAAACTTAACAGTGGGGTCACTTACGAAAATAATCTGTCTAATTTGTACATTTCTGACATGTGGGACCTATTTGATAGATGAAATTGACAAGTGGGACCCATCTGACGAGTGGGACAAGTTTGAATATATAATGGCTGAAACTGGAAAATAAATATACTATAAAAGGCCACAGCCTAGAAAATAAAAAGGCCAAATTGTTGGGCCAGGCCCATGTACCTAGCAAAAATTAACAGAAAAATATATATTAAAAAGGCTGAATTGTTGGGCTCGGCCCATATAGACACCGAATCAGAGCGGGCTGAATCTTGTCAACGACATTTTTAATTGGTCGCAATTTTGCCACTCAGATTGCCACATCGGATCCGACGTGGCATGGGCAGACAGCCAGTGACCAAAACAAAAGGTCATGGGTTCAACGACCTTCTGTGAGAAGGTCGTTAATTTTAGTTTACGACCGCCAGCTTTTGACCTTCAGTTTTTGGTCACAAAAAGGTCACAAATAAAAAACTATGACCTTTCAGCAGCCAATAGTGAGTGTCACAAGTTGACATATTTCTTGTAGTGTGGGCGCCCGCCCTCCCCGTCCTCGAGCTGGTCCCCGGGCACGGCGGTGGCTCACGAGCCCTCCTGCTCCGACCCCGCTGAGTGCTCGAGTCTGGAGGGGCAGCAGACGGTGGTGGGCGCTTGCGCCACCGCCATCTCCTTCGTCCTGCCCGCCCGACCCCCGACGCTCACTTCCCCGGTCGTCGCCATCGTCCACAACCACCGCCACCGCTCCCCCACCCTCTCACCATCGCTGCAGGCCCCCACCTTCTCCTAATCCCCTCACCCTTCTCTCCCGTGGCCAGTGGATTCGCCCCTCGCGGGATCGATTCCTCCGAGCCAGCAGTCTGCAGGGCCGGACGGGAGCGGCACGGACCCCGTCGGTGCGTCGGTGGCGACGGTCCTGTGGGTCGAGGCTGAACCCCAACGGCGCTGGCGCTGCGTCAAGCCGGCGCGTGCTTCTGCTCGTGGGACAATGTTGTTAAGCGGCGACTAGATGCTCGTCCATCTCCTCCTCACCGACCAAATCGTCGAGGATTCCTCATCCACCGACGCGCCAAGGTGACGACGGATCCCGCCTCCCGAACACTTTCCGAACTCGCGTCCATTATCGGTTCCTGCTCGTGCGCCTTGCCGATTCCCTTGAGATTTTGACGCCCCTGCAATGCATTCTCTTTCTCGCGATTCGTATTGGGGTTCCACAATGATATCTCATGATGGGGTTGGCTCGTGCGGTCATCAAATTCCCAATGGTAACAGGCAGATTGGGTTGGATTCAAAGCCCTTCTTGGATAAAAAAATTCTTTGTAAAGCACATCATCTTGGTCGATTTGTTGATAATAGGGTAGGGGATCACTTGTTCATGGCAGGATTAGGCACTGGCGTTGTCTCCTGTTTCACATATGATTGGTTTTCTATCTTGTGTGATTGCAAGTTTTCGTTGCTTTTAGAAGTAATGGTGTGCGAGATAGATAGCTTGGTACTGGCTAAGCAGCCTAGCCGCGGTGGATGCATGACTAGACCACTACTGGCTGGCATCATTGTTTAATGTTGAAATTAGGCAGCCCAGCAAGAAACTTGATGGCAACATGCCTCCTAGGAATAATAAGGACATTCTTTATATAGAGGGAAAGAAAAGACATAATTGTTTCTTCTGGTTTGTTGTTACTTATTATATGTTGAGGTGCGACTAAATCATTTATGAAATGCCATAATAAACCTTTTATTTCTTACTATAGAAAGATAAATAAGGTTCACTGTTAAGAACAAAATAGTCTGTCTTAAGGATTGACAATTAGGATGCGCAAGCATACTCAGCCATGTCACCTTGCTGAATGAAAATATTATTTTAGACTCCTGGTAATATATGCTTCCTTGCATTTGTTGCAAATTTTCCCACTTATGCCTTGCATTTATGGATTTCCCCTCTATGGTGTAGGTTGTAGTTGCTGCTGTATGATTCTTTTGTGGCTTAGGGATCGATGCTACTCCCTTTAAGATTGTTGCTTCCTGATTTTCTTACCAGGGGTTGTCTTCTAAAGTTGATTTTATAGGAATCAGAACCTGTTCTTTTTTCTTCACCAGGAACTGGTTCCTAATTTAGCTGATGATCCTTTTCTTCCTATGGTATGTAGGCTCGTCGGCGGGGCGGTGCAAGGCGCAAATCCGATGCGGTTCCTCTTCGGTTGGACGGCGTTCAGGGCTAACCCCGGTGCCCACTGAGTACTGCCTCGGCTACAACCTCCCTTGGTGAGCTCCATCTTCCTCCTGCTCATCTGCTTCGGCTACTGCATTGGACATGGCCATGGCTATATTGATGTGGTGCTCGTCTGGTTGGTGCTCTATGCCTGCTCATGCATCGGTTCCTACTTGAGCTTTTTAGTTGTAGATGCATGCTATTCTAGGGTTTGCAGGCTGAGTTCATGTTTGGTTTCTATCACAGGAGTTCCTGCGATGATCTGGTTTACATGTGGATGCCCTGGTCGTATAGCTATGCTCCTGGATTTGCTAAACTGATCAGTAGTGTTCTTTTTCTAGGGCGATGATGATTAACCTTGACTGAAATAAGTGTGTCTTTGAGCAATCGAGGCACCTGTGGGTATCAAGCTGGATCCTCTCTCTTGTCTCTAGAGTCCTTTTTGATCCTGTGGTAGTAGTTGTTCTATCCTTGGATGGTCATTCTTGTCGAGTGATAGCCAGGGCAGCTCCACTGTATAAACAGATTGATCTGTGATAAGAGATGACGGGGGTAGGTTATATGATCGAGGAAAGCTGATTCTGAGCCCACTATGCAATGAACCCTGAACTATTTTTATTTGTATTTAAAGGTGTTGCTTATTTATGCTCCAGTGGCTTTCGTGCTGGGGCGATGATTATTAGCCGTGTTTGAAATAAGTATGCCTTCGAGCAATCGAGGCACCTGTGGGTGTCAACTTGAATCCTTCCTCTTGTCTCTAGAATCCTTTTTGATCCTGTGATACTTGTTGCTCTGTCCTTGGATGGTCATTCTTGTTGAGTGATAACTAGGGCAGCTGCACTGTATAAACAGATTGATTTTGTGATAAGAGATGGGGGTAGGTTACATGATCGAGGAAAGTCAGATCTGAGCCCACTATGCAATGAACCCTGGATCCTTTTTATCTGTATTTAAAGGTGTTGCTTATTTATGCTCCAGTGTTTATAGTCGTCTTATGTAAAGATTTCTTCTCTCTCATGCCTTTATTGCATATGAGTTGTTCTTAATCTTTTATTGTTTGTTGTTGGTCCTTGATTTAATCTGGTTAAGAGTAAGCTGCACTTTGTTATACTAGAAAGACATGCTCCCAGCAAGTTATAGGGGCCTCTCTTGCTGCCTTACGTTTGTATGGTAAAGCATGCATCATGTGTGCCTCTGTTTTGTTTCCCCCTTGTATTCCTATGTCTTGCTTCACATATCATGGCACTTAATATATGAATGGTTGTTGGCAATCGGACGCCACCACCGCCGCCAATGCCATCGTGGCTCTTGCTGCCATCAAACATTAAGTAAGTCATGACCTTCTCTTTTTTTGCTTAGTGATATGTGCATGGTTGCAACTACTCTACTGATTACAAAAGAAACATGAGCATGGCAGAGGTTGATTAGTTTTCTTCGTTCTTTCATGTTGGAGTCAGTGGCAGTACCCTGCCAGTTAAATTGCCTTCTTTCCTATTAGAAAGCAGTGTATGCTCTCTAGCTACTTAATGTTTTCTTTCTTGGATGTAGTTTATTTCATATTTGTAGCTTCAAAATGATATGTCAAACATGCTCTAATTTTGCCATTAGAGATTTCGGCTCATATTACTCCCTTTATGTTTATGGTTGGATAGTGGTGCTTTTCTGATTAGGTATTCTTAATCATGTATCATATCTACTGTCAAATATGTTGGAGTCAGTAGCTGCAACCGTGGTTCGGCCTGCAGTTCCTGTTGGCTATGCTGATGGCCCTACCACTGTGATTGACGCCGATGTCCTTCTGTAGTGACAGATGTTGTACGCCAGATTGGTCTCGACGGCGTGCAATATTTATTTTTAGATTTATTGTGTGAGTTTTTGTGTTTTTATGGTTTTCCATTGGTCCTAAATTGTACATCGAAATCAGTGTAGCTGTATTAAGAGAGATGAGCTACTATGTAGGCATTATTTGTTTTTGTTATGTACCTGGTTACTTAATAATCGTTCTTAATATTGAGAAGGGACATAAATAAGCTGAGTATTTGATCTGACTGGGTAGTGTTTGCCGGTTAACACATCTATGTTATTAGATCTGTTCTTTTTTCTTCCCATAGTTTGTCATTTAGAATGATTTTTTAGAGGAACCAGGAACTGGTTCCTGATTCACTTTGTCCTCTTTGTTGATGATCATTTTCTTCCTATGGTTATGCAGGCTCGAGCCCAGTTTGATCTTACGGTTCTAAGGCTCAAAGGTTGATGACTGCCATGAGGCACTACCCAGTTAAATCTTCGTAAGTTGTTGAGCCTGGACTTTTCTTCTTAATTATTTTCATCTTCTTAGCCTCGCCACATCATCTCTTAAAAATAGTTTGAATCCATCGACTGTGTGCTCTGCCTATGCAATTCATTGAACCGTAAGATTAAAACCTTCATAAGTCGTAGCCCTGTCTCCAACTACCTCTTGAATATTAACATTTTTGTTGGAAAAAAGAAGAAAGATTGAATCATTTTATTCACTCACTGGGAGGGTCACTATTGTTATCTGCAATGGCATCTACTATATATACTGAAAGTAGTTTTATTTATCTTTAGAACTTGATATATTTTCTAAAACCACTTATTATGCTTCTATTTGTATCTATGACTTCTGAAGCAAGTCAACACCCAACAGGCAAACAAACCAAACTGTCGGTAGAGTCACTGCATATAAGGAAATTTACTTTGCTTCCAGTAGTGGGTTTAGGCTTGATAGAAGCTTGGTTGTTTATATTTTCAGAAAATTGGATCTATCATGATTAAGATATGGTCAACATGTATATATTTGGTTCTACTCTGCCCTCCAGTCTTGCTTACCAATGTGATTGCTTAATGATTACTACGACATATCTTGCTAGGTCCAAGCTGAGATGGTCGTCGTCCTCTCTTTTGTGTTTTAGGAATATGCTCTTTTATTTTGCGAGTAGAAACCTTGATTAAGATTTGTGTGATCAAGTTTATGTGTTGCCTGCTTTGCAGTCTCTAAGTGCGGGCGGGTGGGTATCGGCAAGGCGGGCTGCCGGCACGGTGTTGGAGTTGGTCAGTAGAGGTGCACCTATGCCATGTATGGGTCAATACTCTAGGAGGTTTCGTTGAGGCCCGGTTTACACAGGTAATTGTTATACTACTGACATAGATACACTTCAGTTATCAAGGATTTTAATGTGCATTAATTAGAAGAATTAGATTTTACGAGATGATATGGATTTTGCGTTTGGTATTCTTCGTTTATGCTTCCTATATTCACTGCCCCGCTTATATGTTCTGTTCATTGGCGTGCCATTTAAATTGCAGCCAGCTACATGTACCATGTCCCCAGTTTACCTTGGTGTTAGTTGGTTTCTAATTGGTAATGCCTCAGATGTTCAATTTTAGAAGGGGATACACTGATCCTATTCCACCACTGTAATTTAATGGCTCATATCATGTTATATATTTTTGTTATATCGTGTACTTCAAAATTTTATCGAAAGTCTTTTCGAGTATGAGGACTGTTATTTATTTACCACAAATATTTAGCATGCAATTGGAAGTCTCATTATTAACATAAATACGTTGTTCCTATTCTACCACTATGATTTAGTTCATGTGTTGTCATGGTCCAGGCAAGCCTATTTGCAATTCCTAAAGATATAGAATTCCCATACTGATGCTGCTACTCTATTTGCTCAAGAGGTCTCAAAATAAAAGCTAGGCATGCTCCTCATGATAAACCGTGTCTTATAACTAGATCAACAAAGTTTTCTATATTTCATGATTGAGATGATGAAGTCATGTTTGCCAATGTCACCCAAAAATACACTAATTATTTTCCATCATGTGCTCATTTCCAGATCTACTCTGGAACATTTTCCTACGGATAAGAGGGCCACAATAACAAGTGCATTCCAAGATTTTGTGAAGCCCACAGGGATCCAAGAATAACAGATCTGGGTCTTCGCCTTCCAAGATTAGAAGGGGGAAACCATCGCTCACTGTCCATATGTTTTAAAAGCAAATTTCAAGTGCATTGCCTATACAAAAATAATTTTGTGCTCATCTGTCTCACAAACTATTCATATCAAGTTCATATGGAATGGCACTCACGGAGGCAATTGAACCAAGCTATCTATTGTATGCCTAACTATGGCTTCGTAGTTTTATTACATCCATTGCCATTGTTAGCTTTTGCTCTCTTATGTTTCTGCTCGTATTACTGAATTTAATGTTAGCTAATTAGTTTTTCTATTCATATGACCGTAGTGAATTGGATGCTGCCTTGCTTCTGCCACTTTGATAGTCTCATGCCCATGTTTAACTTGATGATGTTACTCTTCTGGCACATAGTGAATGTTTCTTCTTACTCTTGAACCGTCCAGATAATCGGCTGTTCTGTTAGATGTGCTAAATCTTGCCTTCATACTGATACATCATGTCGTTTGATCTTCCACCGGTTGACCATATCGTTGGGACCGGCACCCTCGCGCCAAGGCGCGTTGCCGATCTAGTCCTATATATCTAAGAGATTCACCCCACTACCTTATTTATCTTTACATGCAAGCTATCCACGTCATCATATGTGCCACCTCAGTGATTCAGTTATAACTACGTATTTATTTCGGAGTACCTAGAACTAATCTAGATAAGATATAATTTGGTCTCATTCACTTGAAAAATAAGAACAGATACAACCCACATCAGCACACACGCATCTTATAGCATTTTATAGCATCACATTCAATGGCTATAAAAGGTGAATGTGACCAAATTATATCTCATCTAGATGAGTTCTAGCAAAACTGTATTTTTTTTTCCAACAGAACAACTAGAATAGTCTGGAAGATTTTTTTAGTTAAGCTTATTTTTGTTCCAACCGATACCTACACTCTTTTTTTTTTTGAGAACAATACCTACACTCTTCCCCTTCCCATCCTCTTCCCCTTCACGACCCTTCAATTTGACACGCACTCACGAGTCACGACCCCTTCCCTCCCATCACCTCCGTCATTATTTTTTCTGCTCCCCTTCCACCTCCACAATGCAGATCGTCAGCCACTAGCATCCTGGCTAGATTTATGTTGGGGTCTCATCTACAGGTTGCCAATTCTATGAACAGTGGTCATGGCGGAGACAATATGAGGAGCTTCGCTGGTATCGACGTCGTCTACTATTACACGGACAGAGACCATGTAAGGCACCGCCGCCAGGCCTATGCTCTGACTCCCGGGAACATCGTCACTGTCATAGTGGCTTTCTGTCAACCTCGTCATCTTCCCCACCTTAATCCCCTCACCCTCAGGTAATCTTACTTCCTCCCCACTCACTCTTAAATCTCCCATGTTAGGTTTGTGTTGATAGAGTGCCGCTGATTAGGCCTATATTTGCATGGTCCCAAATCTTGGTTGGAATATTGCCGTACTGCCCTACTTGGTGGTCATGGGAGGAACAGTAACCTCTTCCAGCCCATGCGTTTCTCTTCCCCTAATCTTGTGAATATATTGTTGGGTTGCCATCATCTTTTTGGTAGGATGAGACTTTTTCCATAGAGAAATATGCCCCGTTTGGACCTGTACTTTGAAACCTCTCTTCCGAAGTCTTGAGCTGTATATCCAGTGGTTGTTTATCTGATCCGTGTTTTAGATCTGTTTTTGTTGTCCCATATGCTTGCAGGTGCGTCCACAAGGCAGCCGTCAACTACCAGGTAGAAGGTTTTAAGGCGTTTCTATGTTCCATCATACTCCTATATTGCATGTCTTATTCAGTAATACAAATCAATCTCTCTTTCTTCCCGCAGCAAAAGTTAGCAACAAAAGAATGATGTTCAATAACTAATTCTCCTTATATTGCTACTTCAGTCTTTCATGGTTTCACCTGTAAAATTAAATCCGCACTATTATTCACACACATATATCCGGTCTGATGGTATAGACCGTTTCCTTCGCAAAACATGATATTCTGTAGTTTCCCACAGCATCTTTTATGATTCCAGTCCTGTTACCTCTAATACAATCTAATGCCTAATGTCATATGTATGCAGATATCAGCTCATTTTGGTTTCCCTAGACAGTGTTTGTTTCTTTACTTATGTGCCCAGCGTGTGTTCTTTTGATTTGGAATAATATACTGTAGTTCACTTTTTCTTTACACAGCAGGATAGAAAGGGCCAGAAAGAAAAAGAGAGACAAGGTGAGACTGGTTATACCCTTCATAATTTGCGTTCCTTTATTGATGTGCCCAATGTGTGTTATTTTGATTTGATCATCCTTTCTTTTACATCAGAATAAAATGGTTCCGAAAGAAAGACAACAAGGTGAGACTGATCGTACCTGTTGATTATGTGCATAAAGCCTATGACTATCTTTGTCTGTATGCGTCATTTAGTCAATCTTTTTGAAGAGCTAATATCCCATAATGTAGTAATACGTGAAGACATCTCAATTTTTTATGTGAGGAGACGACCCCATATCCTACAATTCCCGACTAACTATCCTTCCTTCCCATGCAAGCTTACCACATGATCACAATTGAAACTGCGTGCTCCATCGATTCTTCGTTTCCTCGCCTCACATCCTATTTATAATGTGATTAATCTATCCTTTCGCATATTACATTTATTTATTTTGATCAAATTAACTGTCATAGATAATCTATTAAAAAGTTATGTATGCACATTACTGTCCCTTTTTTAACTCTTCATGATTTATTCGTGGCCCATAAAATATTGAGAATTAATGAAAATTAAATATATTTGATTTTGCAACTATTAAACTATGCATGCAAACCATTTGGGTTCCTAAGGTTCTTTTATAACTAAATAGATGATCCTCACTAACCAAATACTCTCAACATGCATACATACCACTTCGACATGAAAACATGCATAGAAAAGACCCACCTCGCAATGCATGAAAGCAAGGTCCACATCAATAATTAGATACAGTAAATCATATATATTCCTTGGCTCAGTCTACATATTATTAAGTCAAATATTCATTTTTCAAACGACCAAATTTCACCTAAACATATTAAAATCAGTTCTCGCAGCAACAAGCGGGGTATCATCTAGTTATATTTAGCATCTTTAGCTACAAGTTTTTTTTAGGGCTGTGTCTTTAGCTACGTGTTTCCACAAACGGGCGCACTCCTCGGTCGTGTTTGGCTCGGCCCATTACTCCTTCCACTTCCGCGAGTGGTTTCTCTTCTGTTTCTTCTTCTCTCTTCCCGGCAGCCGAAGCAACTCCTCTTATTCTCCTCCTCTTTCTCTTCTCTTCCTTCCTTCCTTTCCTCTTCCTCTTCTTCTTCTCGATTTGGAACCCTAATCGGACGACGAGGCAGTGGATCGAATCCGTTTCGTTCGTTTTCGCGGATCCACTATTCAGAGATCGTCCATGGATCCCAATGGTTCGTGCTCCTCTCCCCTTCCCTTCCCTTTTTTTGTGATTTTCCCCCAATAGTTGTTGCGAATCCCCTAGGGTTTGCGCTCCTGCTTGGAACTGGTCTTTTTCTAGTGCTCTATGATCCCGTAGGGGTTTGTTCTCCCGCGTGATTTTGATTGTATTTGTGTGATTCGTTTAGATCAAGGTTGCTTTCCATCTAATTCGTTGCGTTGATGCTCACTCCCTAGGGTTTGTGTGATTCGTTCAGATCAAGGTTGCTTCCCGTCTGATTCGCTCAGATGAAGCTCACTCCCTAGGGTTTGTGTGATTCGCTCAGACAAAGGTACCTTGTCAGTAATTTTTATGATATGCTAGTGGTGTAGATGCAAGACTCTTCATGTCTAGGAGTGCATGTAGTGTTTGGGTGCTAAGACTGGTTTTGATTTGTCTAGTAGTGCTGGTCATCTAACATTTTTGTCAAATAGTTAGATTACATTCTTTTTGTTGCTGCCAAAATAGTTAGAGCATTTGTGCAGTTTCAGGTGGCTGCTATTGTCTATCTATGCTAGTTTGCCCTAGCCTTCTGTGCCTCTGTCGATGTTTACTTATGCAAGTCTATGCTGATTGCATAACAGTGCTAGCAAAGCTATATGAAGCAGGACGCAAAATCAGTTGATTTTTCTTATGGCCAAGTCGCAGAACCACACGACGCACAACCAGTCGTACAAGGCACACAGGAACATCATCCAGAAGCCGAAGCGCCAGCGCCAGGCCACCACCAAGGGGTACGTTCATCCTGCTTCCCCCCTGCAGCCCCTGAGATCCACATATAATATCTAATATATGTGGTCACGTATTTTCTAGTTCAGCTTCACTGTTTGTATCATGGATAACTGTTTGGAGTGCAGATTTTTCTATGGTTTAGCTTGTTTCTTTCCTGCAAATATCTGTAATCATGCTAGGACTGAATTTGTTAAGAACAATTTGAAGCACCCAACCCCTAAATCTTTTCTAGCATTTTTTGTGTTTGTTCTAGTGTGTGTAGGATTATGGGTCGTTGAAATCTGTTTTGCTCCTTGGATATGTTTTATGATCTGTTAGTTGTCAGCATTTGTGACCTTCATGCGTCACCTCCATATGTCTTCTATTTTTGGTGTTTGGGGGTAGCAGTTAATTGATTTTTGTCTATTAGTGCTGCTCATCTGTTTTTGGTTGCAAGGGGATTTCTGTTGCCAGGGAATTTTAATAGGGAAACTAGTTTCTCCGACAAAATGCACTAACAATATGTAACATCCCAAAATTCTAAATTTTGGAATGTTATAAACACATAGATAGTTTTGTATGATTGTTTGATTGATTGACTGAAAGTGAGTGAATTTGAAACTTTTTAAAAGTTAAATGAGAGGGAATAAAAGGACTTTCCCAAACTTTCATTTTTTGCTTTTATGATCTCCGGGAATTCAAATTCTTTTCATCACAAAACCCTGGAGAGAAGATGACATGACTTCTTCCATTAATTTAAATGACAAGGGGTGTTGGAAATATTTGAATTTCATTTGAGAATATTTCCAGATTCTGAAACTTTAAGCAACTCAATGATTTTCACGAGCGAAGATAAAATGACTTCTTCAAATTATATGAAATATGAGTTGGGAGTTTCAAAGAATTAAATTCAAAGTTCTTTTGAATTTATTTTCAATTTGGAGTTATTTGAGTTTTATTCAAAGTATTTTTCTCCAAAAATAACATATATGGAAAATAGTGTAACATGATTCCCTACATCAGAAAAATGGAGAGAAATAAATTTGAATTCATTTTGGTATTTTTAAAAAGATTTTCATTGGATTTTTCTAGAGCAGAAGCACTCTTTGTTTTATTTGAATTTGCGCGTATTTTATTTGACTCTAGAAAAATGTTCAGCCTGTAGGAAATATTTTCTGAAAATTTTTATATATAATATGCCTATATAAAATTACAGTTTCATTTTCGTTTTTCAGTTTATCGCTTTCTGTTTAAAAAAATAATAATAACAAAAACTGCACTCGCGCCTGAAACTAACTGTTGCCATCATGCGCATCATAGTACAAGCGGGCGCCCCTTCTTTTCTTTTTCTATATAATATATGGGCCAGACCCAGCGGGCCATATTCCTTCCCCATATTTTTTTCCATAGTTTTTCTTTTTCTTTTCTATTGCTCAAAAAATAATTTACAGTGTACGCGCACGGCCGGCCAAAAGCCTTTTGGCCCATGCCACGCGACTCTCCTTTTCTTCTCTGTTTCGTATATTTTCGTCTACGTTTAGTCCCACATTGGCTAGCTTTTGATCCTAAACCTCTTTTCCACCTATAAATATAGACCCATAGAGCCTTCAAAAATCATCCGATTCGGGTTAAATCAATATTTTGGTTTGACTAGATTCCTTAAAGAAAAATATTTTTTTTCCTCTCCGACGTGACTTCTGGAAATTGTCTCTTCTCTCCAAAGTCGTCTTTTCTCTGCCTTATAAAGGTATCTTTCTTTGTTTTTTTTTCTTCTAATACTTCCGTACTTTATTATTATTTTAGACTAATATGATAGATTAGATTATCAATTAGTCTACGTATTTATACATTAGACCTTAGCCGTAACTATTTTTCTTTCGTAAAACAGCTTGTCCCTGATTTTTCAAATAGCCATAACTTTGTACTCGTTCATTCAAATTAGATGAAACCAATGCCCACTTCTTCGTTATGATCCCCTCTATCCAGTAATCCAACTTAAACATGTTTTTGAAAGTTTTAAAATTTTAATTCAAACTGATTTGTATTTGAACTTTGTTTGATCACAACTTGAGTTTTATAACTCCGTTTGAGTTGATTCTTTTTGCAAATCAAAGCTCTTGACCTAAACTTTCTGATAAGGCCAAATTCACATAATTTTGGTACTGTCAGAAATTGTTTTATGTTGCAAGAGTTATTTGCTTGGTTTTGATGTTTTTCAAGTCGTCTTCTCCGTTCTTTCTGATCTTTTGAGTGGTTGCTTATGTGTGGTTACTATTGATTGCTTAAGATAGATTGACGGAGTGTGACGAGTAGAACTATCAAGAGTTTTGAGTGCGAATCATCTTCATCAACATTGCAGGCAAGTAACACTTTGATCACACTTCTTCTCATACCCAGTTTTTATGCATTAGATCTATCCTCAAACACTTGCATGATTAGGATCTAATTAAATTGTGGGTTTTTGGGAAGTAGATTGAGGTAGTACCAATTACCTGTTTTATTATCAAACCCTTGGGAGTTACTTCTACGTTTGCTTATTATGCTATGCAATGCTAGTAGACGTGGATTGGGTGAGTGTATCCATGACAGATGTGAGATTGTTATTTAATGGTTTATTTAAGGTGGCAACTTAAACACACATCTGGGTGGATTAAGGCACCTGGTTTCTATCAGGACTTGCATGTATTTCTTCGGACCGCCACCTGTGCTCAAAGGGATCATGAGATTATTCATGATAGAAACTTACGTGTGCAGCCACAAGCCATTATGGGCTCGCATAGTTGATTGTTGTGCGAACTCTTACGGGTAGACTAGCGATGTAGGGAAAGTAGGTGTATCGGTCTACCCACATGTAAGGTGCTAGTGCTTCTGAAATACTATGTCTCGGTCATCCGTTTCTCAAACACCATGTAGTGCGAGAAACCAAACGGAGGCGAATGAGTCTTGTGGGGAAAAGTGCGCAAACCTCTGCAGAGTGTATAAACTAATCATGGTTAGCCGTGTCCCCAGTTATGGACATCTTGAGTATCTAGTTCTTGGATTATCCTGTTGATCTCATCATGTTACTTTAATTAATATTGTTGGGTTAATGAGTACTTTTAATTGGGATTGAGGATGCTGTCAACCATTCTCAATGTTCAACAACCACCATGATAGTTAAATAAATTTAGTCCTTTGTAGTAGGGAAAATTGGCTTTTCGCAAAAGCTGTAACCATAGAGCTTTCCACCAGCCATATATGCATGTAGTATAGGCTTATTCTTTCATTACTCTCTATGTGTTACATTGCCAAGATATTCCATGTGTGACCCGTTTGCGGGCTGCAACGTTTCATGTTGCGGTGATCTTACGACAGTAAGTGATACGTTAGGGTTACGATTTCTACACTCAACTTTGCCGTTGGTGTTGATGGGAATCCACAACCTTGTTGCTTCCGCTATATTTTGGATCGAGGTAATAGTATTTATGTTACTTTATACATGTGATTTACCTCTGTTATAAATCCTTCGAGTAATGTGTGTCAAGATACCGATCCGAGGATGACACTTGCCACGAGACTTGATCCATTCGGGTCGGGTCGCTACAAGATGGTATCAGAGCACATGTTGACTGTAGGACGTGACCCTAGAAACTGACAAGCCCATAGGAAAGATTTTTCTCTAGAACTTTCTTTTCAAAAGAATCTTTTACCTCTCTTCTCTTCTGAGCTTATTCAAATATTCCCTTTAGTGAGACCATACCCCTTTTCCCTTTTGACCACGAAGATTCGTCTGATGATGAGACCACTCCAAGGAGGCAAGATATCAGACAACTAAGAACATTTAGAATGAAGAGGATTTTACCGTGTAAATGGAAACTACAACTGTTGAAGACTCCAAAGACTAGGAGAATTTGAAGGCTTTGAAGAATTTCCCAGATTTTTTATGACCTACGAAGGTTACGCTTATGGAATTGAGAGATTATGGAAGTAATCAATACCCGAGATTAAGGTGTATTGGCGTACGACCAGAATATGGAGCATCAGAACTCAAATTTTTGTCAAGGAAACCCCAATGCAGGAGATATCAACTATGGAGAGATAGCTCATGGAAATGACAAGAGCAGAAACCCGGCTATCCATGATGTTATCACCTGTTTATGCTATTGCCACCGTGCTGAGTTAAGCATGCACCTGCATGGAAGGATTGGATGGTAGAAGGTTGATGGAGCACCTATCAGCAAGACGAAGTGTTAACCTTAGCTGGTGTATTCACCAGGATCTGGAATATTACATCAAGAAGTTAAGATGGACCTACAAGAAGCAATATTTTGACAAGAAGGCAATTGGTGAAGAACCCAGGAATCGGAAGCTGAAGTAACCAAACTGGAGGAACAAAACCTCGAGATACCGGAGATTTGTCAGGAACTAAAGACAGTAAAACCATGGTTCATGTCAAGGATGTTGAAATCCAGAAGTTGGAACGTAACTCCAGAAATATTGAAGGATGCCACGAGAGACTTTGCGACAACAGAGATGATCTGGCAAAAGAACTTGAGAAGGACAAGCATGATCAGAATAAGCCGTGGGAGACATGAACAAGACTTGAAGGGTTTGACGACTTTGAAGATTTATTGACCTTTAGAAGACCAAACCCCTGTTATATACCTGCGTTAGATGCGACGATTGTGAGCTGTCATTTGTTTGATGTTTTCCGACAGCCACAATAAAATCCGTCTTTTCAAAACTTTTGTTTGTATTGTGTGTATCCCTCTCTATCTCTCTTATCCCACCCCAAACCCATGGACCCAATAGAAGATGAATGGAGATGAGCTTATATTGTTTATGGACCGATGAGTCAATTGGAGACGGACCGACGGATTCAGAACATGGAGGATCATATGGAGAATAACACTATAGCTGGAAAGAATATGGCCCAGCATGCTCTTGAGTGCTCTGAAAGAGGTGCCACTACCTGGTAGAGAATGTACCCAACCATCAATGGATGGCAAGGATTAACCACTTGGAAAGAATTTAAGTTGACTCTGCTAAAATCTCGGCTTGTGTCCCGGAAGTTGAAGCCTTATGGAAAGGATATGAAGAAACCTTGTGCATACAAGCTTTGTGGAGAAGTAGGACACAACCATAAAGAAAACAAGGATGAATACCCTCATAATCGGAAGATTATCAAAGGAGTTAGCCGAGGATCTCAGGGAACTTCGGTTGGAGATTGTTCCCAAAGGTTTCGTTGCAGTAATGGAAGTTCAGTCTACATTGTTGGAAAAGATCCGTGAAGCTCAGACGGATGCCAAAGAGATTGCTGAGATAAAAGAGAGGATGATGCAACGGAAAGGACGAAGGTTTTCGTAAGGATGAGCACGACACCCTATGTTTCAAGGATCGTGTACATGTACCCAATAATGCAGAGATCAGGAAGTTAATACTTCAGGAGGCTCATGACTCACCATACCCGATTCGCCCTAGAAACACCAAGATGTATTTGGATTTGAAGGAGCGTTTCTGGTGGACTGGCACGAAGAAGGATATTGCAGAGTATGTAGTCGTAGGTAATGTATGCCAGAGAGTAAAGGCAGAGCATCCGAAGCCAGCAGGATTACTACAGCCTATGCCGATACCCGAACGGAAGTGGGATAAGCTTGGCATGGATTTCATTACCGGATTTCCCAGAACCTGAACGGGATATGATTCTATCTGGGTAGTAGTTGATTCGCTTGACCAAAGTGGCTCACTTTATCCCAGTGAAAACTACCTATACAAGTGCGAAGTTGGCCAAGATATATTTGACCAGGATCGTATGTCTGCATGGAGTTCCGAGGACCATTGTATCAGATAGAGGAACACAGTTTACCTCAAAGTTTTGGAATCAGCTGCACCAGACTTTGGGTACTAGGCTAGAGTTCAGTACAGCCTTTCATCTGTAGACAGATGGATAAACTGAGAGAGTAAATCAGATTCTGGAGGACATGTTGAGAGCTTGTGCGCTAGATTATGGATCTAGTAGGGATGATAATCTACCTTACGCGGAGTTCTCATTCAACAACAGCTACCAAGTCAGTTTGAAGATGGCCCCTTTTAAAGCTTTGTATGGGAGAAGGAGCCATACACCGTTGATGTGGACCAAATGTGATCAAGGATTCAGAAGAGAATGTTAAGTTGATTCGAGATAGACTGAAGGTAGCTCAGTCCAGGCAGAAGAGTTATGCAGACTCAAAAACGCAAGGAGATAGTCTATGAAATTGGAGACGGAGCATGTCTTCATGTGTCCCCTCTGTGAGGAGTTAAACGATTTGGAGTTAAGGGAAAGTTAGCCCCGAGATTTGTAGGACCATACCGAGTTTGGAGCGTATGGGAGAAGTTACCAACAAGTTGGAGTCACCCAAAGGACGGTCAGAAGTTCATGATGTGTTTCACGATTCCCAGTTGAAGAAGTGCCATGCAGAGATGGCCAATATTCCCCTTTAAGTACGCTCGACCCTGGAAAGGATAATGATGTTCCACGAAGTGGAGTATGGACTTCTTAAGTATAAGTTTTTATCTCGGTATGTGGGACATCCCACGAGGATGAAGAGATAAATTACTATTGGACATAAAGGAGGTATGACGTTGGAAATATGGATCAATGGAAATTCCATGATGAGTCTGAGTAATCATGTCCTAGTTTGGTGCCAATAGAAGGAAGAAGGACAATACAATTGGATGGAATTAAGTATGCTATGAAGTTGGATGTTGGATTAAGGATCAGTTGCTCCGATGATGAATTCAAGGTTTACAAGCGATGAGATGGGCCATAACCCACAGGCCCCAGGACCTACCAAGAAGCAAGCACACTCTTGCTGAAGGAAAAAAACCTGGAAGAAGTTACGATTTTATCAACCGACGATCTTATAGGAGTTTACGCAAAACCTGAGAGTGATAAGGAACAATAGATGTTTTGTTTGGCTTGCAGAATCAATGGATTTATCCGAACTTGGTTCGTCGACAAGAGAAATTCTGCAATGCTTATGAGGATGACCAAGTGTTAGAATGCGAGATTCGTTAAACCATGTACAAGGTAATGATTTGGGTGCGGGATGGATTGATCACCATACCGACTTACTCTTATTATTCGCTTTGCTATATGGGATGGTAAATCTGAGTGACTTACCTATAGTAGTGAGATGACGATCAAAACCTTGTTTGAACCTTAGAATGGTATAAGTATTTTCCCTTGTACACGACAGTTGTTGCCAATCGTAGGATATACGGCGAGGAATCAACCCAGACCCATTTCCTGCAGGACAAACAATAAATTGTTGACCACCATGAGAAATCGATAGTTGTTTAGAATTGGCGCCAGACCTATCAGCTAAGAGGACCCAGTTTCGGGATAACCTTACCAAGAGGAAAGGACAAAGGAATTGAGGAAAAGGTTATGCCACTACGGAAGAGCCCAGAGAAGGAATTATCCTTAAGATCTTAGAAGACCGATACTGTCAGCAATAAGGATGGAGTATATGAGTTTTGATGGAACCATAACCATGCTTCTAAGGGTGGTAGCACCCGAGACCCCGAAGATGATCAATGGATTTGAGAAGACCCCAAACCTAACATATTTCTTGCTAGCCTCTCCGAATCTCGAGGACGAGATTCATTTTAAGGGTGGTAGTTTGTAACATCCCAAAATTCTAAAATTTGGAATGTTATAAACACATAGATAGTTTTGTATGATTGTTTGATTGATTGACTGAAAGTGAGTGAATTTGAAACTTTTTGATAGTTAAATGAGAGGGAATAAAAGGACTTTCCCAAACTTTCATTTTTTGCTTTTATGATCTTCATGAATTCAAATTCTTTTCATCACAAAACCCTGGACAGAAGATGACATGACTTCTTCCATTTGTTTAAATGACAAGGGGTGTTGAAAATATTTGAATTTCATTTGAGAATATTTCCAAATTCTGAAACTTTAAGCAACTCAATGATTTTCACGAGCGAAGATAAAATGACTTCTTCAAATTATATGAAATATGAGTTGGGAGTTTCAAAGAATTAAATTCAAAGTTTTTTTGAATTTATTTTCAATTTGGAGTTATTTGAGTTTTATTCAATGTATTTTTCTCCAAAAATAACATATATGGAAAATAGGGTAACATGATTCCCTACATCAGAAAAATGGAGAGAAATAAATTTGAATTCATTTTGGTATTTTTAAAAAGATTTTCATTGGATTTTTCTAGAGCAGAAGCACTCTTTGTTTTATTTGAATTTGCACGTATTTTATTTGACTCTAGAAAAATGTTCAACTTGTAGGAAATCTTTTTCTGAAAATTTTGATATATTATATGCCTATATAAAATTATAGTTTTATTTTCGTTTTTCAGTTTATCGCTTTTTGTTTAAAAAAATAATAATAACAAAAACTGCACGCGCGCCTGAAACTAACTGTCGCCGTCGTGCGCATCATAGTACAAGCGGGCGCCCCTTCTTTTCTTTTTCTATATAATATATGGACCAGGCCCAGCGGGCCATATTCCTTCCCCATATTTTTTTTCCATAGTTTTTCTTTTTCTTTTCTATTGCTCTAAAAAAATTTACAGTGTACGCGCGCAGCCGGCCAAAAGCCTACATTTAGTCCCACATTGGCTAGCTTTTGACCCTAAACCTATTTTCCACCTATAAATATAAACCCATAGAGCCTTCAAAAATCATCCGATTCGGGCTAAATCAATATTTTGGTTTGACTAGATTCCTTAAAGAAAAATATTTTTTTTCCTCTCCGGCGTGACTTCTGGAAATTATGTCTTCTCTTCAAAGTCGTCTTTTCTCTGCCTTATAAAGGTATCTTTCTTTATTTTTTTTTCTTCTAATACTTCCGTAGTTTACTATTATTTTAGACTGATATGATAGATTAGATTATCAATTAGTCTACGTATTTATACATTAGACCTTAGCCGTAACTATTTTTCTTTCGTAAAACAGCTTGGCCCTGATTTTTCAAATGGCCACAACTTTTTACTCGTTCATCCAAATTAGATGAAACCAACGCCCACTTCTTCGGTATGATCCCCTCTATCCAGTAATCCAACTTAAACATGTTTTTGAAAGTTTTAAAATTTGAATTCAAACTGATTTGTATTTGAACTTCGTTTGATCATAACTTGAGTTTTATAACTCCGTTTGAGTTGATTCTTTTTGCAAATCAAAGCTCTTGACCTAAACTTTTTGATAAGGCCAAATTCACATAATTTTGGTACTGTCAGAAATTGTTTTATGTTGCAAGAGTTATTTGCTTGGTTTTGATGTTTTTCAAGTCGTCTTCTCCGTTCTTTCTGATCTTTTGAGTGATTGCTTATGTGTGGTTACTATTGATTGCTTATGATAGATTGATCGGAGTGCGACGAGTAGAACTATCAAGAGTTTTGAGTGCGAATCATCTTCATCAACATTGCAGGCAAGTAACACTTTGATCACACTTCTTCTCATACCCAGTTTTTATGCATTAGATCTATCCTCAAACACTTGCATGATTAGGATCTAATTAAATTGTGGGTTTTTGGGAAGTAGATTGAGGTAGTACCTATTACCTGTTTTATTATCAAACCCTTGGAAGTTACTTCTACTTTTGCTTATTATGCTATGCTATGCTAGTAGACGTGGATTGGGTGAGTGTATCCATGACAGATGTGAGATTGTTATTTAATGGTTTATTTAAGGTGGCAACTTAAACACACATCTGGGTGGATTGAGGCACCTGGTTTCTATCAGGACTTGCATGTATTTCTTCGGACCGCCACCCAGGCTCAAAGGGATCATGAGATTATTCATGCTAGAAACTTACATGTGCAGCCACAAGCCATTATGGGCTCTGGCATAGTTGATTAAGTTGTGCGAACTCTTACGGGTAGACTAGCAGATGTAGGGGAAAGTAGGTGTATCGGTCTACCCACATGTAAGGTGCTAGTGCTTCTGAAAGACTATGTTTCGGTCATCCGTTTCTCAAACACCATGTAGTGCGAGAAACCAAATGGAGGCGAATGAGTCTTGTGGGGAAAAGTGTGCAAACCTCTGCAGAGTGTATAAACTAATCATGGTTAGCCGTGTCCCCAGTTATGGACATCTTGAGTATCTAGTTCTTGGATTATCCTGTTGATCTCATCATGTTACTTTAATTAATATTGTTGGGTTAATGAGTACTTTTAATTGGGATTGAGGATGCTGTCAACCATTCTCAATGTTCAACAACCACTATGATAGTTAAATAAATTTATTCCTTTGTAGTAGTGAAAAATTGGTTTTTCGCAAAAACTGTAACCATAGAGCTTTACACCAGCCATATATGCATGTAGTATAGGCTTATTCTTTCATTACTCTCTATGTGTTACATTGCCAGCATATTCCATGTGCTGACCCGTTTTCGGGCTGCAACGTTTCATGTTGCAGGATCTTACGACGAGTAAGTGATACGTTAGGGTTACGATTTCTACACTCAACTTTGCCGTTGGTGTTGATGGGAATCCACAACCTTGTTGCTTCCGCTATATTTTGGATTGAGGTAATAGTATTTAGGTTACTTTATACATGTGATTTACCTTTGTTATAAATCCATCGAGTAATGTGTGTGTCAGCATACCGATCCAGGGATGACACTTAAGCACAGAGACTTGATCCATTCGGGTCGGGTCGCTACACAATATGTACAACCTTCTTCTACTACTGAATTCGATAGAGGAGTCTTTCAAAATCTTTTAATTTGTTTTTTGTTTCTTTTCGAATATATGGATGTCACCAGGATCTGTTTAGGTACTGCTTTTTGGGATTGTAGTATATGCTATAGTACACACTTCACCTCTGAATTTAGTTGTACATTTTCTTTTCGCAACAAGAGTATTACTTAGGAAGAAATGTAATCCTACTTACTTTAACTAGGTTGTTTCGATACTGCTTTTTTGAGATTGTAGTATATGCTACAGTACACACTTCACCTCTGAATTTAGTTGTACATTTTCGTTTTGCAGCAAGATTTACCCTAGAAAGCAATGCAATCCTACTTACCTAACTAGATTTCAACTATGTGGTTCAATAAGACTGTTAAGAAGTTCTTTGACATTCAAAGAGGTCACATCAGGTAATGGTGAGGTATTTCGGGTAGTTTTATACCCACCTTCTGGCCTATCTCAGCCTCGAGGGGGGCGGTTAGGCTGCTCAGCTCACTCGCGTTTTGACAACACACTGCCATCTACCTCCTCGTCAAACTCTGGGGGTAGGCGTCTTCGCGGGTAGGACTGCTTTTTCTTGCGAGTCTACCTTGAGTTCCTGCTCGGTCCTAAGGACCTTGACCCATTTATCATTAAGCTCGTACTGTTCGGACTTGAGCTTTTGGCTCTTCTGCTTGATGCTTTTGGCCGTGCCAATTAGACGTCGTTGAAATGCTTAAGCCGAGGATCCGCCAGGGGCTCCTTGGGGACGTCGAATTCGTCGGGTCCGAGGCTTATATCCGTCTTGGACTTGGCACAATAGTTGTCATCGTCCTTGTTCATCATCGCCGTTGATATTCCTAGTGCCCGCGACTTTGCTTGCATTTTGGTCCTCGACGCCGTCTGGAGTAGCAATCTCCATGGCACACCATTGTTAGTGGCGTCATGGTTAGCATCACCGTTATCTATGCCTTTACCACGGTATCTCTTGCGTCGGCGTTTGGGCGGCTCTTTGCCTCCATTATCTTCGGGTCTACCATGTAGATGTCAGGTGGAGGTGGTTGCCCAATTGCCGGTGTTGGAGGTGATGAGTGGCGATGCGGTATAAGACATGTCGTCGACATCTTCATCCATGTTGGTTGCTTCCTCGAACGCGTAGTCGACTAGGCGGGTGGAGGGTGGGGAAAAGATTCCTGCTTCTCCACGTTTGGATCCGATCCAATCGTAGATTGTGGTCTGATTGTCCGAGATTCCATGATTTTGAAATCGATCTAACATCTTGTTCATGAGCCTAACACTACTAGAAAAACAGCTATAGCTAATGTGGATATTAATGGCGCATCATGTATGTGATGCGCCACTAGTAGTGGCGCACCAGATATAGGTGCGCCATTAGTGGCCATATTACTAATGGCGCACCTGGTGTGTGGTGCGGCATTACTAGTTTTGTCCTGGCCCCACACCCTTCCCACGGTGCGCCACTACTAACATTTTCTTTTTCAATTTTTTTTTAAAACTAGTAATGGCGCACCACACACCAGGTGTTCCATTTGTAACCCTGGTTACCAAACTGGTAATGGCTTCCGTGAAACGCTATTTGGCCTATGCAACTTTTTCGACGTATCTCTCGGAAGTCGGTTTGCGTGAGGCAACTCAGAAGGCTACAGGAAGAGATCGTGGTGATACTATGCGAGCTTGAGATTTACTTCCCGCCCGCATTCGTCGACG
Source organism: Aegilops longissima (assembly GCA_021605205.1). Classification (NCBI taxonomy): domain Eukaryota; kingdom Viridiplantae; phylum Streptophyta; class Magnoliopsida; order Poales; family Poaceae; genus Aegilops; species Aegilops longissima. The sequence goes on from CM038677.1 coordinate 741,251,267, forward strand.
TTATGGTGCATCTGCTGGTCCATATCGTGGAGGATATCATCCAACTCGGGCCGACATTCCTACACAGCATGATGCCGTTCGAAAGGATGAATGGTGTCATCAAAGGATATGTTCGCAATTATCTAGGCATCAAGAACCCCGTTGGTCTGCCCGTTAACAGGCACCTCGGCAGGCTCGCTGGATGTGGTCACCGCGAGGGTCGCCGCGAAATGCATGTCGACTTCAAGGGTCGACTCGCCGAGTTTGAAAGAGCAAACCTAGTCGCGCTACAACACATAGACGTGGTCGATCCTTGGGTGGTAGAGCACAAAACCTTCATTGAGAAGACGTACAATGACTGAGGCCAACAGAGGACGGACGGAGATATAATCAAAGAGCACAACTCATGTTTCACGCGTTGGTTCAAGGAGAAGCTTCTATCATACCCTTTACATGATGATTCTTTCGCGGAAGAAAAACTCATATTCACCTTGTCACAGGGCGTCGAGCACAACCTGATGACCTCTGAGGCATACGATATCAACGGCTACACATTCTACACCGAGGAAAATGACATGAAGAGCGATTATCGGAACTCCGGGGTAACGATGGAATCCCACACCGGTAACGACAAGGACAGATACTATGGAAGGATCGAGGAGATCTGGGAGCTGAGCTACGCTGGAGAGAAGGTCCCGATGTTCCGTGTCAGATGGGCCAAGAAGACCGGTATTTCACCAGCATGGTTATACCCGAAGCCAAATCCAAGACCACAGGTGCAAACGTCACTGCGAAAACTGAGCCATGGGTACTGGCTTCCCAAGTGGACCAATGCTTCATTACCGACCCGTCAAAGCCCAGTCGTGTTGTCGTGAGGAGAGGCAAAAGGAACATCATCGGAATGGATGGAGTCAACAATGAGCAAGACTTTGACAAGTACGGCGACCCGAAGATGGAAGATGACGACGACGATGAAGTACCATACACCACAAGAAGAAGAAGGACCACCCTACCTAAAGGACGTCCGTTCAAGATAAGAACTCAAGGGGTTTCGGGGATAAATTATTCAACCGCGAGAAAGAAGGGCAAGAAGATTGTGAAAAGATATTTAAGATCGAATCACGACGTGTCGACTGCGTGTGTGTGTCAGTGGCAAGCTCAATTATTACATGCAATTAAGTAATTACATGTATCACTTGATTTCAACCATGTCACCTAATTATGAATCTTTGCACAATGGTTTTATCACTCCATTTGCATTTTCCTTTTCTTTTATCTCAAATCTTAAATTATTACATGCAACTAAAAATCCAAAAAAAAGTTTAGTAATGGCGCATCAGGAGAAGGTGCGCCATTGCTATCACGGTGTTTACGGCGCACCCCTAAATGGTGTGCCATTGATATACCAATTTTTATGGCGCACCCCTGAAAGGTCCGCCATTGCTAACCCTCCCCCCACAAAAATATCCAAGACGACCCAGCCGGTCGTCCTTCTCCCCAATCTGCATCTCGCCCCTCGCCTCTTGCACCGCCGCCGATCCCCTTCCACCACCACCACCACCAGCACCGGCACGGCATCCACCTCCGCCTCCTCCTCCTCCGCGGCCACGGCCTCCACCTCCTCGGGACCCCGCCACACCACCCCTTAAACAACAACAACGACAAACACTGCCTTGGCCTCCTCCACATCCTTGAGGTCCAGCCGCTCCAGCCTCGCCGCGGCGCGTGCCTCCCTCCCGGATCAGCCAGTCCTCTACTCCTTCCAGTAGCTCGCTGCTGCCACCAACATTTCCGTCGCCAAGCGGGGCTCCTCCGACACCTTCTAGCGCTGCTCCCTCCGCTCCCGCCCTGCCGCGCTCTTCCAGCTCCGACCGCTCCCACTCCTCATGCCCGCAGCCACCTCCGCCGCTCTCGCCCGCGTCGCGCGCTACCACCACACCAGCCTCGCGCGCTTCCTCCCCGCCGGATCCGCTACGGCCGCAAGTGTAAGCTCCCCCTCCCCCTCGCCCCTCTAGATCTCCAGGTTTGTTTGCAGTAGATGCACTGAAATTTACTGAATTTTGTTTGCGGTAGGAGTAGTTGCAGTTCTGAACTGCTAGGAGTACATGGAGTTGTAGTACTCTTCTCACTGGAGTATTTTAGTTAAATTACTCTAGGAGTACAATGAGAAGGAGTATTACAATGAGAAGGTTAATTTCAGTTAATGCTATGAATACTCTTCTCACTGTAGTTTCAGTAGTTGTAATTTCAGTAAATTTTGCTTCTTATGTGCTTGCATGCTCGATATTCAGAAATACAGAAAAATTAGTAACATTGACAGAACTTCAATTTAACAAACCATTATCAGCTACCCTGATCTCGTCCAATAACTCTAGTAGCCTTTTTTCCTATTTAGAGCGAACATGGCCGACAACGATGAGGCCGGCGGTTCGGGCAAGCCATTCTGGGAGCTGTCCCAGGAGATGGAGGAAGAACCTCACTGCTATGAGGACGCCGCGGAAGACACCGATCCTGACTACACAATCCCTGGTGGCGTCGGGGATGACACCACTGATGGTGCCGCCGGGGATGCCACCACTGATGATGGCAGTGAACGCACAGATGGCAGCCAACCGAAGAGGCAACGTGAGGACCGGCGCCCGAACGTGCTCGGCACCATCAAGGAGGAATTTACTGAAGTGTCCTCCAGTGGGCATCCAACGGCGCCCAAAGAATTAGTTAGTGAGTACGCGGGAAAACTCGGGTGCATTCTCCGGAGCACCGTCTCGAGCAACACCGAGAACCTAAGGCATTGTGACCGAGGGAATTTGCGCAACCTCCTCTTCACGAAGCTGCATGAACGATACAAGTTCCCGGTGACTTCGCAAACACACGCCTCTCAGGGAATAAAGTGAACAGTGCCGCCCTCACGAAGATGAGCACGGCCCTGGCTACTTGGAGAGCCGTGGTGAAGAGAAGGATTCTAAGTGGTGATAGTTATGAGAAGATCAAGGAGACAAATCCTTCGATCAGCGAAGCTGACTACCTGGAGTTCAAGATCAAGTGCGAGAGCAACGCATCCGCGGAATCAAGTCAGTGGGGGAAAGATATGCGGGACTTGAACTTAGGGGTCCACAAACTCGGTCCCGGTGGTTACAGAGTGGCGGAACCTAAATGGGACAAGGAGGACGCGGAGCGTGCCGAGCAAGGCCTATCACCCCTCTTCGATAAATACCATGAAAAGCAGACCAGGAACTATGTCAGGGCCCAGTACAAGGTGGACCCGGTAACAAAGGAGCTTACCACGGATCCGAAGGTGAAGGCGCTTGAGCTTGTTATGGTAAGGAATACACCCTCGGGTAATTAGCTCCATATGGTTGCATTCTAATTAATGAAGCCAAATTTCCAAATGGTTCACATTCCTTCATAAGAGCACGAAAGCGATGGCCCATGGTCTTAGAGCTCCCGTCGCCTTGGGACACCACTTTAAATAGAGGCGTTGAACGTAATGAAACACAAGGATAAGTTCAGTAAGCCGTCGTCAGCTGGTCGTGTGGCCGGCAAAGGCTTGTTCACGAAATGGTCGGAATACTATACGGCTGGGCGAAAGGAGAGAAAGACCTGCTCGGAAAGCCAGGAGCGCGAGGTTAAAGAACTCAAGGCACAAGTGGCACGGATTCCGGAGATAGTCCAAGAGCAAGTGCGAGACCAAGTGGGAGCGACGATCACCGCAATTATGCCTTCCTTGCTTGAGGGGCTACGGGGGTGGATTGCGGGCGGCCAACAGGGGCCGCCCCCGATTCCCAGCTTCACGGGCAGCAACTCGCACAATGCGCCGGCATTGGTGTCTCCGGCGGAGGCGGCATTGGTGTCTCCGGCGTTCGCACCGGCATTGGAGCTTAATGCATCGGGGTGTGGGAAGAATACGCCGGCCGACACCTTGGCAGCAAGCGGCCCCTCCGTCACTTGCACGCCCGCCGTTGGCGGTGCCTCGACATTAGCCTAGCTCGACGCCATCACGGTAACTAAGCCTCGGCCGATGACTTCATCTCCTTGCCTTTGATTCGGCATCCCTGACGCCCTACATGTTTTCGTAGGGTGCCGCCAACGTTCCATGCACTCTCCTGCACTTCGTGGACGGCGAGTTGATCGATGTCGCCAAGGCCAAAATCGTTGAACCGGGCAACCGCGTGTTCCACGGTAATCCGATGCCACCCATCGTGTACAGGGGTCAACTGGTTTGGGTGTTGCGGGGCTGCGATGACTTGTTACCTCCGTATCGACCCCCTAGGGCCGACAAAGATGATGTGATGACCCTCAGCGCCTGTTTAAACTGGTCCATGCTTTGGCTGAAGAGCCGGATTCGTTTGGGGGCGGGGGACACCACCCCACAGACAACACCGCTAGTCGTGTCGGTGCCAAGCCATGGCAAGACCGCCGCAATGCTACCGCCGTCAGCTGATCCGGACATGTATATGGCACAGGATCCGGACGACGACGACGATACATTTTCCAACATCGATAAGTACATCAACGAACATGGGTACAGTGACGAATTATTGGGGCCTCCTTCTCAAGAACCCAACCCTGCAAAAGACGATCGCAATCTAGCTGGTACCATGGAGAAACCCAATTGCAACAGGCGTCGTCTGGCGTTCAGTTCTTAGGAGACGCCTCCAGCTGCCGCCTTCACCGAGACTCAAATAGCCGAGGTGCGAAATATTATCAGCCCCAACACACTCAAGAAGGTGGTCTCTGAGCAGAACTCGATCCCATTACAGCAGAAGGAGCAGAAGGGACGGAAAATAAAAAATAACAAGGGTGCGAGCCAGCCGGCACCGAGTACGATCCGTGCTCAGGACGGGCCACCAATACCTCAGGATATCTCGAGGAGGGTGCTTGTGGCGGGTAGGCCGATGCTACCTACTAATCTGCCCAATATTGCAACCGGTGCTATGCGGAGTCTGCATGACTGTGTTCTCTATGGAGAAGCGGCTTCTCTCCGAGAATGATGTGGCATACCCGGTTTTCATGGCCAAGGTGCCAGAGGGCAAGGCTTTGTCGATAGCACCATCGGGCGTATGATCGTCCTGCGGTTTGATGACATCTTCGCTATGTTTAACCTTTATCTGCTGCACTACACCTTCATTCGGCTATTTTCGCTCAGTATGGAGATGCGGATCATTAGAGACAAGACCCCGGACATCGTGATAGCCGACCCCTTCTACATGTATGTCAAGATCTTGGGCAGCGCTAGGGACCGGCAAGTCACGAGTTCATACCTCGAAGGCGTCATTCTGGCGAACCCAGATAAGGATAACTTCCTCGTGCCTTACTTTTCCAAGTAAGTCATCCGCTCACCGCCCCATAACATATGATTTCTTAGATTTCGATCGTTCTTTGTTTTCTAACATTCCGTGTTCTGTGCAGTGACACACATTGCACACTCATCCTCTTAAGCCCGAAATATCCATGGCCACGTATTTCGACTCGGACTGTCAGTCGAAGAAAGACTACACAAATATCAAGAAAGTTCTTGATGATGCTCTCCTCATTCGCCAAATCTGGAGGCACCTTGGGAGGCCAATTTGTAGATGCAGGGAAGCACGTGTTCACCCATGTAACAGCGTTCCCTGCGTCAAGTAGCCGCTGGCAGTCGGAAGGATGCCTACTCGCCCTCCATCACATGCGAGGCGTCGTATGGGACCATAATCACCTTATGCTACCAAATAATCTCAAAGATTGGGCTGCACGCAGCCGGCAACCGGAGCGAGGACATCGAGACAAGAATTCTTCGCATTCGATCGAGTTTGCGGAAATCATCTATCAAGATGTCCTTCGTACCTCGGGGCAGTTCTACCTCAAATATCAACCGTCCAACAGTGAAATAGAAACAACGCTACAAATGCAGTATGACAACGACCGCACATTCATGACCATTACGAAAGACGGAGGCTTCATCCACGCTCCGGTCCCTGAGTCGAGTCGAAAGTATTGATGCTATGTAGTTCTGAAATATCGATTAGCTCATGTTGTAATTAAACTTTAATGAATTAGTACGACCATGAATCATGCTATTAATGTGTTGATTTTCTATTCCGAACCTTTTGTTGCATACTTATATATTGCTTATATATTATCGTGAATTACTCTTGGCGTTTTGTTTGTCTAGTGCATAGAGATGTAAATCGTATGTCATGTACAAGGGTGAGGTTCCGTAGTATCTGACGATAGACAAACAAAACGTTAGTAGCAATTCACAGATAATATATAAGCAATATATAAGTATGCAACAAAAGGACCGAATAGAAAACAACACATTAGTAGCACGATTCATGGTCCTACTAATAAATAGCATCGACACATATAAGTTGAACGACTGTCCAAACTAAAGAGACATACAAGTTCATTAAAGTTTAATTACAACATGAGCTAATCAATATTTCAGAACTACATAGCATCAATACTTTCGACTCGACTCGTGGACCGGAGCATGGATGAAGCCGCCGCCTTCGTGATGGTCATGAATGTGCGGTCGTTGTCAGCACCGCATTTGTAGCGTTGTTTCTATTTCACCGTTGGACGGTTGATATTTGAGGTAGAATTGCCCCGAGGTACGGCGACATCTTGATAGATGATTTCCAAACTCCGATCGATGCTTGAAAGAATCGCAAACTTGTGCGTAAAGAATTCGATGTCCTCGCCCCGGATTAGCGTATGCCCATTCTTTGAGATTATTTGATAGCATAAGGTGATTATGGTCCTGCACGATCGCCTCGCATGTGATGGAGGGCGAGTAGGCATCCTTTGACTGCTGTGCAGCTGCTTGACGCAGTGGAACGTCGTTACGTGGGTGAACTCGTGCTTCCCGTACCTACAAATTGGCCTCCTGAAGGTGCCTCCAGATTTGGCGTAGCCGGGGAGAGCATCATCAAGAAACTTTCTTGATATTTGTATAGTCTTTCTTCAACTGACGGTCCGAGTCGAAATACGTGACCATGGAATATTTTGGGCTTATGAGGATGAGTGTGCAATGTGTGTTTCACTGCAGAAAACACAGAATGTTAGAAAAAAAAAGAACGATTGAAATCTAAGAAATGATATGTTATGGGGCTGTGAGGGGAAGACTTATTCGGAAAAGTAAGGCATGAGGAAGTTGTCCTTATCTGGGTTCGCCAGAATGATGCCTTCGAGGTATGAACTCGCGACTTGCCGGTCCCCAGCGCTGCCCAAGATCTTGGCACGCATGTAGAAGGGGTCGACTATCACGATGTCCGGGGTCTTGTCTCTAATGATCCGCATCTCCATACTGAGCGAAAATAGCCGAATGAATGTGTAGTGCAGCGGATAAAGGTTAAACATAGCAAAGATGTCATCAAACCGCAGGACAATCATACGCCCGATGGTGCTATCGACAACGCCCTTGCCCTCTGGCACCTTGGCCACGAAAACCGGGTATGCCACATCATTCTCTGAGAGACGCCGCTTCCATAGAAAGAACACAACCATGCAGACTCGTGATAGCACCGGTTGTAGCATTGAGCAGATTAGTCGGTAGCATCGGCCTACCCGCCACACGCACCCTCCTCAAGATATCCTTAGGTATTGGTGGCCCGTCCTGAGGACAGATCATACTCGGTGCCAGCTGGCTTGCACCCTTGTTATATTTTCTTTTCCGTCCCTTCTGCTCCTTCTGCTGTAATGGGATCGAAGTTCTGCCGAGACCACCTTGTTGAGTGTGTTGGGGCTGATAATATTTTGCACCTCGCTATTTGAGTCTCAAGAAGGCGGCAGCCGGAGGCGCCTCCGATAACTGAACGCCGCATTTACCTGCTGTAATTGGGTTTCTCCGTGGTACCAGCTAGATCGCGATCGTCTTTTGCAGGGTTGGGTTCTTGAGAAGGAGACCCCAGGAATTCGTCACTGTACCCATGTTCGTTGATGTATTTATCGATGTTGGAAAATGTACCATCATCATCGTCCGGATCCTGTGCCATATGCATGTCCGGATCAACTGAGGTGGTAGCGTTGCGGCGGTCTTGCCATCGCTTGGCGCCGGCACGACTGGCGGTGTTGTCTGTGGGGTGATGTCCCCCGCCCCCATACGAATCGGGCTCTTCAACCAAAGCATGACCAGTTTAAGTAGGCGCTGAGGGTCATCACATCATCTTCGTCGGCCCCAGGGGGTCGATACGGAGGTAACAAGTCATCGCAGCCCCGCAGTACCCGTACCAGTTGAACCCTATACACGGTGGGTGGCATCGAATTACCGTGGAACACGCGGTTGCCCGGTTCAACGATTTTGTCCTTGGTGACATAGATCAACTCACCGTCCAAGAAGTGCAGGAGAGTGCATGGAATGTTAACGGCGCACGCCCTGCGAAAACATGTAGGGCGTCAGGGATGCCCAGTCAAAGGCAAAGAGATGAAGTCATCGGCCGAGGCTTAGTTACTGTGATGGCGTCGAGCTCGGCTAATGTCGAGGCAACGCCAATGGCGGGCGTGCAAGTGACGGAGGGGCCACTTGCTGCCGAGGTGCCGGCCGGTGTATTCTTCCCACATCCGGGTGCATTAAGCTCCAATGCCGGCGCCTCCGCCGGAGACACCAATGCCGCGCGTTACAGCGAAGTTGCTGCCCATGAAGTTAGAATCGGGCGCCCTCGCTGGTCGCCTGCAATCCACCCCCCGCAGCCCCTCAAGCAACGAAGGCATAATGGCGGTGATTGTCGCTCCCACTTGGTCTCGCACTTGCTCTTAGACTATCTCCGGAATCCGCGCCACTTGTGCCTTGGGTTCTTTAACCTCGCGCTCCTGGCTTTTCGAGCTGGTCTTTCTCTCCTTTCGCCCAGCCTTATAGTATTTTGACCATTTCGTGGACAAGCCTTTACGGCCACACGACCAGCTGACGACGGCTTACTGAACTTGTCCTTGTGTTTCATTACATTCAACGCCCTATTTAAAGTGGTGTCACAAGGGGCAGACGGGGAGCTCTAAGACCCCACGCTACTGCTTTCAGTTTCCTGCGGAAGGAACGTGAACCATTTAGATATTTGGCTTCATTAATTAGAATGCAACCATATGGAGCTAATTACACGGGGGTGTATTCCTTACCAGAACTAGCTCAAGCGCCTTCGCCTTCGGATCCGTGGTAAGCTCCTTTGTTACCGGGTCCACCTTGTACCGGGCCCTGACATAGTTCCTGGTCTGCTTTTCATGGTATTTATCAAGAGGGGCGGTAGGCCTTTCGCACTCTCAAGGCCCTCCTTGTCCCATTTAGGTTCCGCCACTCAGAACCGCCGGGACCGAAGTTTGTGGACCCCTAAGTTCAAGTCCCGCATATCTTTCCCCATCGACTTGATTCCATGGATGCGTTGTTTCGACTTGATCTTGAACTCTGTGTAGTCACTTCGCTGATCAAGGATTTGTCTCCTTGATCTTCTCATAACTATCAACACTTAGAATCCTTCTCACACCGTGGGTTTCCAAGTAGCTGTGGCCGTGCTCATCTTCGTGAGGGCGCACTGCTCACTTTATTCCCGAGAGACATGTGTTTGCGAAGTCATCGGGGAACTTGTATCGTTCGTGCAGCTTCGGGAAGAGGAGGTTGCGCAAATTCTCTCGGTCACGATGCCTTAGGTTCTCGGTGTTGATCGAGACGGTGTCCGGAGAATGCACCCGAGTTGTCCCGCGTACCCACTGACTAATTCTTTGGGCGCCGTTGGATGCCCACTGGAGGACACTTCAGTAAATTCCACCTTGATGGTGCCGAGCACGTTCGTGCGCCGGTCCTTCCGTTGCCTCTTCGGTTGGCTGCCATCTGTGCGTTCGCTGCCATCATCAGTGGTGGCATCCCCGGCGGCACAATCAGTGGTGTCATACCCGACGCCACTAGGGGTTGTGTAGTCGGGATCGGTGTCTTACGCGGCGTCGTCATAGCGGTGAGGTTATTCTTCCATCTCCTGGGACAGCTCCCAAAATGGCTTGCCCGAACCGCCGGCCTCATTGTTGTTGGCCATGTTCGCTCTAAATAGGAAAAAGGCTACTAGAGTTAGTGGATGAGATCAGGGTAGCTGATAATGGTTTGTTAAATTGAAGTTCTGTCAATGTTACTAATTTTTCTGTATTTCTGAATATCGAGCACGGAAGCACATAACAAGCAAAATTTACTGAAATTATAGCTACTGAAACTCAACCGAGAAGAGTACTCATAGTATTAACTGAAATTAACCTTCTCATTGTAATACTCCTCATTGTACTCCAGGAGTAATTTAACTAAAATACTCTAGTGAGAAGAGTACTACAACTCCATGTACTCCTAGCAGTTCAGAACTGCAACTACTCCTACCGCAAAAAAAATTCAGTAAATTTCAGTGCATCTACTGCAAACAAACCTGGAGATCTAGAGGGGCGAGGGGGAGGGGGGAGCTTACACTTGCGGCCGTAGAGGATCCAACGGGGAGGAGGCCCGCGAGGCTGGCGTGGTGGAAGCGCGCAACGCGGGCTAGCACGGCGGAAGCGGCCACGGGCGTGAGGAGCAGGAGCGGTCGGAGCTGGAAGAGCGCGGCAGGGCGGGAGCGCAGGGAGCAGCGCCAGAAGGTGTCGGAGGAGCCCCGCTTGGCGAGGAAGTTGTTGGTGGCGGCGGCGAGCTCCTGGAAGGAGTAGAGGACGGGCTGGTCCGGGAGGGAGGCGCGCGCCGCGGCGAGGCTGGAGCGGCTGGTGAGGGAGTCCTGGATTAGGGAGTATCCGGACAGCCGGACTGTATACATCGTCCGGACTATTGAAGCGTGAAGATACAAGCCTCAAGACTTCGACCCGTGTCCGGATGGGACTTTCCTTGGCATGGAAGGCAAGCTTGACGATCCGGATATTATATTTCCTTCCTTGTAACCGTCTCCATGTAAACCCTAGCCCTCTCCGGTGTCTATATAAACCGGAGAGGTTGGTCCTTAGAAGGCCGATCACAATTACAATCATACCATCATAGGCTAGCTTCTAGGGTTTAGCCTCTACGATCTCGTGGTAGATCTACTCTTTTACTACCCATATCTTCAATATTAAATCAAGCAGGAAGTAGGGTTTTACCTCCATCGACAGGGCCTGAACCTGGGTAAACATCTTTGTCCCTTGCTTCCTATTACCATCACCCAAGACGCACAGATCAGGACCCCCTACCCGAGATCCGCCGGTTTTGACACCGACATTGGTGCTTTCATTGGGAGTTCCTTTGTGTCGTCGCTACAGGGCTCGATGAATCCTTAAACCATCATCAACAACAAGGTCCCGGGTGAGACCTTCCTCCCCGGACAGATCTTCGTGTTCGGCGGCTTTGTCCTGCGGGCCAATTCGCTTGGCCATCTGAGCAAATCGATAGCTACGCCCCTGGCCACCAGATCAGGATCGGAAACCTAAATTACACGGCGGATATCCGCGGAGATCGGATCACCGACGGACTCGTGCCCATGCCAGGGGCACCGGATAGTCGCGACGAGCACGACTTAGACCTGCTGTCGGACAAAGCTCGGGGTATCACCCCCGCAATAGCCTCGAACCTAAATCCGGAACAGACCGCGTTGCCTAAAGACGGAGGGCTAGACCCCTCCCCGCAGGTCGCACACTCATCGGCGATGGAGCCGAACACGGGCCTTACCTCTGTGGTGGCCTGTGATTCCGGACCCCCGGATTCGTATCCGGATGTTGGTCCCGGTCCACGCACTCCCGAGGCAGTCGAGCTAGGTTGGGCTCCGGTAATGGAGTTCACCGCTGCGGATATCTTTCAGCACTCGCCCTTTGGCGACATGGTGAACTTGTTAAAAACTCTCTCTTTGACAGAAAATTCTGGGCCAAACTATGTCCAGCTCGAGTGGGAAGCAGGCGACGAAGAAATTCGTTGCCCACCCACCACCCACTTCATAGCCACGGTCGATGATTTAACCGACGTACCTGACTTCGACTCCGAAGGCATCGACGGCATGGACGACGATGCAGGAAAAGATTTGAAATCTATGAGGCGCTGGACTCCTCCCTCGTCACACGACATATACATGGTAGATACGCCCAAAGAGGACAAATAAGACAATCCGGACGACAAAACCCCCGGACAAAAGCCAAAGCGACAGCGCAGACGCTGTTCTAAGTCCAGCAACAGTAAAAATAGCGACAAGAGCGCCAGAGGGATCGATACTACAATCAACTCCAAAGGCAACAACGACCATACGGACCCAGCGATGGAGCAGGGCGAGCCAGGTCACCTCGAACATAGTTCGGAGCAGACGCCCGAGGACAATGACCCCGACGGACAAGGTCATCAAACCGAGTCAGCACAGGAAAACAGTCCGGATAATGATGCAATCGCGGAAAAACACGTGGAACGAGATAACCTCCACAAAAAGCTCATGGCCACCGCAAGAAGTCTAAAGAAGCAGAAGCAACAGCTCAAAGCCGCCCAGGAAACGCTCAACCATAGATGGAACAAAGTGCTAGACACTGAAGAAAGATACGGCGATGATCGCCATACAAAGAGCTATCCAAAATGCAAGCTACTGCCAGAATTGGACGACGAAGTAGTGCCACTTCATAACCGCAACAAAGAGGCTACCGACGCCGCGCACGATCTACATGAGCACCTGATAAGAAAGCTGGCGCGGCCAGGTCCATTTATGGATCCAAAGGGCACACCCCAGCAAAGGACTATGGTCACCAAAACGATTATGCCAATCGAATACCAGTTCGCAATAAACACCGGACACAACAACAGCCGACGACATGCCACAGCACGTCCAGATACAGAGGGGATGCTCACCCCCTGTGCTTTACCGAAGAGGTACTAGACCATGAATTCCCACAGGGCTTTAAACCTATGAATATAGAGGCATACGACGGAACGACAGACCCAGGCGTCTGGATCGAGGATTTTCTCCTGCATATACACATGGTGTAAGGGCATATTTATCCCGTAAGTGTTTTGGGGATTGATGACGAAACTTTTGCGGACTAATCGTATGCTTTGAATTCCTCAGATGGTTCGTCTCTAGGATCGAGACGATTCGGTGCCCCTCGGAGACTATTGAAGACGGCGTCGTCCTACGTTTCTTTTTGGTGGATTTGAGTCGTAGGAGAGCCGTACTATTAAGAGGGGGTCCGCGTCGGAAAGGTTAGGGCGGAATCAACACGTACACTTGTCCCTCCTTTCCCTGCACTTTGGAGCTTCCCTTCGTTATCTTAGTTGTGCGAAAATCTGACAACTATCCTGTACTTGCGGTAGTACCGCAGGTACACACGGTAGTAATCATGGGTGCTGACGGTAGTACCGCTCCTCTCGAGCGGTAGTACCGCGGCTCCCAGGCCTAGTGCCGCACCGGTGCGGTAGTAGGGGTGGATCTAATTTTTTACATCCGCGCCCACCACGGTAGTACCGCTCGTCCAGCGCGGTAGTACTGCGGAGTCCACGGTAGTACTGCTCCCTATGAGCCGTTGTACCGTGGCCCTCCTACCGAGTACCGTAGTTTCACGGTAGTAGAAACGCGCTACGGTAGTACCGCTCCTTCGGAGCGGTAGTACCGCGTCGGATTTTTGCACTACCGCAGTTTCATCGGAAGTTGGCACGGATGTAATTTATTTCATCCGCGCCCTTCCCAGGCCGTGACTCCCCTGCCTTGCGGTAGTACCGCAAGGGGGAGCGGTAGTACCGCGCAAGCGATTTTTCCCACGACTATATAAGGGGCGTCTTCAACCTCTAGTTGACCACCTCTACTCTCTCTAAGCTCCATTGTTGCTCCAAGCTCCATTTTGGCCCGATCTCTCTCCCTAGCCAATCAAATTTGTTGATTTGCTCGATTGGGTGACAAGGGCCCGATCTACACTTCCACCACAAGATATTTGATTCCCCCACTTATCCCTCATGGATCTTGTTACTCTTGGGTGTTTGAGCATCCTAGACGGTTGAGGTCACCGTGGAGCCATATTCCATTGTGGTGAAGCTTCCGTGTTGTTGGGAGCCTCCAATTGTTGTGGAGATTGCCCCAACCTTGTTTGTAAAGGTTAGGTTGCCGCCTTCAAGGGCACCAATAGTGGAAACACGGCTCCTGCATTGTGCGAGGTAGCGAGGAGATTACTGTGGACCTAGTGGCTTCTTGGGGAGCATTGTGCCTCCACACCGCCTAACGGAGACGCATTTCCTTCAAAAGGAAGGAACTTCGTAACACATCCTCGCCTCCACCGCTCCACTCTTGGTTATCTTATCCCTTTACTTGTGCAAGCTTATTTGTGTTCCTATCCTTGCTTGCTCTTGTGCTTGTGTTGTTTAGATCATATAGGTTGTCCACCTAGTTGCACATCTAGACAACCTTTATTATTGCAAAGTTTAAATTGGTAAAGAAAAGCTTAAAAATTGTTAGTTGCCTATTCACCCCCCTAGTCAACTATATCGACCCTTTCACATGGCTTGTGGGGATGACCTCCACGCCATCAAATACCTTCCCCTCAAACTGAAGGGACCAGCCCGACACTGGCTGAAAAGCCTCCCCTAAAATTCAATTGGGAGTTGGGAGGAACTCGAGGACGCCAGGCCAATTTTCAAGGGACCTATGTCCGCCTCCGAATGTCGACGATCTAAGTCACATAATCCAACAACCCGGAGAGTCCGCCGCAAGCTTTGGAACAGATTCTCACTAAGAAGAACAAAATCGCCGACCGTCCGGACGCTGAAGCTTTAGCGGCATTCAAACACAAGATTCGTGACGAGTGGCTCGCTGGACACCTCGGCCAAGAAAAGCCGAGGACAATGGCAGCCTTAACAAGCCTCATGACCCGCTTTTTGCGCGGGTGAAGATAGCTGGCTAGCCCGTAAAGGCATCAGCGACCCCAGCACATCTGAAATAAGGGATGGCAACGGGAAGCCGCAGTGTAATAAACACAAACGCCAAAACAAGGAAGAGAGCCCGGATAACACAACAGTTCATGCCGGATTCAGGGGCTCTCGACCTGATCAGCGAAAGAAGCCATTTAAAGGCAGTAAAGAGGGACCGTCCGGTCTAAATAGTGTCCTAGACAGACTATGCCAAATTCATGGCACCCCTGACAAACCTACGAACCACATGCACAGAGAGTGCTGGGTCTTCAAGCAGACCGGCAAATTAAATGCCGAACACAAGGGAAGGGAAACACCAAGTGAAGACGAGGATGAACCTCGCCAGCCGTACACTGAGGGACAGAAAAAATTCCCGCCAGAGGTTAAAACAGTGAACATGATCCACGCGACTCACACATCCATGAGGAGGCACGAACGCGCACATAGAGACGCGCTCGATATAGAGCCCATCGTACTCACACCTAACCACTGGATGCCTTATCCGATCACCTTCGATCACTTGGACGACCGAACTAGTATTCGGCGCGGAGGATCAAAGGCCTTGGTGCCTGACCCAATAATCGACGGATACCATCTCACCCACATCCTTATGGACGATGGCAGCAGTCTCAATTTAATATATGAGGACACTGTCCGCAGGATGGGGATAGACCCATCCAGAATTAACCAAAGCAACACCACCTTTGAAGGGGTGATACCAGGCGTTGTAGCCCACAGCAGAGGTTTCGAAACACTGGAGGTAACATTCGGCTCTCCAGACAACTCCAGAAGCGAAGAGCTGCTCTTCATCATCGCACCCTTTCAAAGCGACTATCATGCATTGCTTGGAAGAATGGCCTTCGCCCGCTTCAACGCATTGCCGCACTATGGCTATCTTACACTTAAGATGCCCGGACCACGTGGCGTCATCACCGTTAGCGGAATCACAGAGCGCTCTTCACGCGCAGAGAACCCCGCGACGGCCCTAGTGGCCGGACTATAAGCGGCCTCCAACATTAGAAAACATGACTGGTCATTAAGACCACGGACACGGTTAGACGAGTCCGTCGCCTCGGATAAGATTGAATCGGGCACCCGATATGCAATCCCATAGCGGACACCGGGGCTATAAAACTTGATACAGCCCCACACTTGGCTCAACCTTATTGGCAGGCCAACATCTTACACTTTTATTATCCATCGATACTAACGTTGTACTCTCCTACGAAGTTTTCCTTTTTCACAGACAACGTTCGAGCGATACCCTTCCAGGATACGACACAACGGAGACAAGGGCGCAGACGTGCAGCAGGGCCCCGTTCAACAGGTTTCTTTTTAGATTAAGCCCATGTGTAAACCTTTTCTATTTCCTCTTGTTGTTCAACCATCCCATGGGTTCCATACCCACAGAGGATACTGCCGTTTTTGGCATTTCGCCACTACAGATTAACGCACGTACCTGGAAACACAGGGTTTATAATGAATGGGCATTCTTGAGCCCACCGTTTGTTATAAAGCCCGAATACCTTCGGGAGTGTTCTGCGTCACGAGTTTGGCCTTATATGCAGCAGCTCCGAATCTTGTCTTTGGTCAAATGTTGGGTTTGCCCGGCTCCTGGGTTTGTCCCTTATGTTCCGTCATTATCGGCTAAGGTGGCCAAAGGAGAACTACTGCGATTGTGCCCTGGTTATTCCGGATGAGCACCTCAGTAGAGAAAGCCGAAAACTGACTGTCATGATACATCAAGAGAAAGTTCAACCACTCGAAAACTTATCGGAATCTTTAGGATCCCTCCGCATTAACGAAGGACTGTTTCCCGGTCATGTACACACGCGCCCGTATTCGGATGCACGCGAAGGTACCAGGGGCTACATAGTAGCCCCAATATTAGACCCCCATGGCTAAGCGAAAGTGTTACAACCATATAGTCCGGTTGCCTAGTTTGATGTACGATCACCTCCTTAATGGACCAAGACGTTGGATCAAGTGTCACTACTACAAAAAGGGCTATAGATGGAATGGGTACTAATGGCGCACCTGTGATGTGGTGCGCCATTACTATATTCTAATGGCGCACCATGTCTCGGTGCGCCATTAGTAATATATTACTAATGGCGCACTGGTGTGTGGTGCGCCATTAGTAGTTTCAAAAAACATAAAAATTTGTTATTAATGGCGCACCGATGCATAGTGCGCCATTACTAACTGACATAGTAATGGCGCACTACATCCGTCAGGCGCCATTAGTAGTTTTGAAAAAAATGTAAAAATAAATAAAAAAATTTGTTACTAATGGCGCACCATGTCTCGTGCGCCATTACTAGTTTTAATTCAGTAATGGCGCACTTTCCACTGTGCGCCATTACTAAGTTTTTTTCAAAAAAAGTCAAAAATCATTTTTTTTTATTTTTTTCAAAATTACTAATGGCGCACCGTGGGAGTGGTGCGCCATTAGTAGTTGAATTAGTAATGGCGCACCACCCCACCGGTGCGCCATTACTAAGTTTTTTCAAAAAATATCATTTTTTATTTTTTCAAAACTACTAATGGCGCACCGTGGGAGTGGTGCGCCATTAGTAGTTGAACTAGTAATGGCGACCACCCCACGGAGCGCCATTAGTAACTTGGCCACCGAATGCACCCCGTGGATCGCCTTTTAGTTAAAAAAAATAAAAGAAAATGATGAAAATGTCAAAAAATAAAAGAAAATAAGTTTCCCATGTGATATGTGGTCTAGTTGTTGGGAAAATTTGCAAATATGAATTTCGACTTCATTTGCAAAATCTCTCGAGAATTTGTAAAATGGGCATAACTTTTGCATACTAACTCGGATGAAAAAGTTTTTATATGAAAAATCATCTACTCAAAAGTTACATCCAAATCATCTACTCGAAAAATCATCTACTCGAAAAGTTATATGAAAAAGGTTAGGGCGGAATCAACACGTACACTTGTCCCTCCTTTCCCTGCACTTTGGAGCTTCCCTTCGTTATCTTAGTTGTGCGAAAATCTGACAACTATCATGTACTTGTGGTAGTACCGCAGGTACACACGGTAGTACCGCGGGGTGCCACGGTAGTACCGCTCCTCTGGAGCGGTAGTACCGCGGCTCCCAGGCCTAGTGCCGCACCAAGGCGGTAGTAGGGCGGATGTAATTTTTACATCCGCGCCCACCACGGTAGTACCGCCGTCCAGTAGCGGTAGTATCGCTGGAGTCCACGGTAGTACTGCTCCCTATGAGCCGAGTACCGCGGGCCCTCCTACCGAGTACCGTAGTTTCACGGTAGCGAGCACGAAGCTATGGTAGTACCGCTCCTTCGGAGCGGTAGTACCGCGTGCCGGATTTTGCACTACCGCAGTTTCATCGGAAGTTGGCACGGATGTAATTTATTTCATCCGCGCCCTTCCGTGCCGTGATTTCGCCTTGCGGTAGTACCGCAAGGGGGAGCGGTAGTACCGCGCAAGCGGTAGTACTGCCCCTTAGTCAGGCTAGTTCCGGCCTGTGTTGCTGCCGCGGTAGTACCGTGGTCCGCCACGGTAGTACCGCGCAGCTCAAGGTAGTACCGCTACCGAGCGGTAGTATGCGCGTCGCGGCCTGAATAAGTGGATAACGGTTGGATTTTTCCCACGACTATATAAGGGGCGTCTTCAACCTCTAGTTGACCACCTCTTCTCTCTCTAAGCTCCATTGTTGCTCCAAGCTCCATTCTGGCCCGATCTCTCTCCCTAGCCAATAAAACTTGTTGATTTGCTCGGGATTGGGTGACAAGGGCCCGATCTACACTTCCACCACAAGATATTTGATTCCCCCCACTTATCCCTTGCGGATCTTGTTACTCTTGGGTGTTTGAGCATCCTAGACGGTTGAGGTCACCGTGGAGCCATATTCCATTGTGGTGAAGCTTCGTGGTGTTGTTGGGAGCCTCCAATTGTTGTGGAGATTGCCCCAACCTTGTTTGTAAAGGTTCGGTTGTCACTTTAAAGGGCACCAATAGTGGAATCACGGCTCTTGCATTGTGCGAGGGCGTGAGGAGATTACGGTGGCCCTAGTGGCTTCTTGGGGAGCATTGTGCCTCCACACCGCCTAACGGAGACGCATTTCCTTCAAAAGGAAGGAACTTCGTAACACATCCTCGTCTCCACCGCTCCACTCTTGGTTATCTTATCCCTTTACTTGTGCAAGCTTATTTGTGTTCCTATCCTTGCTTGCTCTTGTGTTGTGTTGTTTGCATCATATAGATTGTCCACCTAGTTGCACATCTAGACAACCTTTATTATTGCAAAGTTTAAATTGGTAAAGAAAAGCTTAAAAATTGTTAGTTGCCTATTCACCCCCCCCCCTCTAGTCAACTATATCGATCCTTTCACATGGCTTGTGGGGATGACCTCCACGCCATCAAATACCTTCCTCAAATCAAGGGACCAGCCCGACACCGCTGAAAAGCCTCCCGAAAATTCAATTGGGAGTTGGGAGGAACTCGAGGACGCCAGGCCAATTTTCAAGGGACCTATGTCCGCCTCCGAATGTCAAGATCTAAGTCACATAATCCAACAACCCGGAGAGTCCGCCCGCAAGCTTTGGAACAGATTCTCACTAAGAAGAACCAAATCGTCGATCGTCCGGACGCTCAAGCTTTAGCGGCATTCAAACACAAGATCTGTGATTTAGTGGCTCATGAGACACCTCGCCAAGAAAAGCCGAGGACAATGGCAGCCTTAACAAGCCTCATGACCCGCTTTTATGCGGGTGAAGATAGTAGCTAGCTCAGAAGGCACCAATGACCCCAAAGACATCTGAAATAAGGGATGGCAACGGGAAGCCGCGGTGTAATAAACACAAACGCCAAAACAAGGAAGAGAGCCCGGATAACACAACAGTTCATGCCAGATTCAGGGGCTCTCGACCTGATCAGCGAAAGAAGCCATTTAAAGGCAGTAAAGAGGGACCGTCCGGTCTGAATAGTGTCCTAGACAGACTATGCCAAATTCATGGCACCCCTGACAAACCTACGAACCACATGCACAGAGAGTGCTGGGTCTTCAAGAAGACCGGCAAATTAAATACCGAACACAAGGGAAGGGAAACACAATGAAGACGAGGATGAACCTCGCCACCGCATACATCGAGGGACGTAAAAATTCCCGCCAGAGGTTAAAACAGTGAACATGATCCACGCGACTCACACATCCATGAGGAGGCACGAACGCGCACATAGAGACGCGCTCGATATAGAGCCCATCGTACTCACACCTAACCACTGGATGCCTTATCCGATCACCTTCGATCACTTGGACGACCGAACTAGTATTCGGCGCGGAGGATCAAAGGCCTTGGTGCCTGACCCAATAATCGACGGATACCATCTCACCCACATCCTTATGGACGATGGCAGCAGTCTCAATTTAATATATGAGGACACTGTCCGCAGGATGGGGATAGACCCATCCAGAATTAACCAAAGCAACACCACCTTTGAAGGGGTGATACCAGGCGTTGTAGCCCACAGCAGAGGTTTCAAAACACTGGAGGTAACATTCGGCTCTCCAGACAACTCCAGAAGCGAAGAGCTGCTCTTCATCATCGCACCCTTCCAAAGCGACTATCATGCATTGCTTGGAAGAACGGCCTTCACCCGCTTCAACGCATTGCCGCACTATGGCTACCTTACACTTAAGATGCCCGGACCACGTGGCGTCATCACCGTTAGCGGAATCACAGAGCGCTCTTCACGCGCAGAGAACCCCGCGACGGCCCTAGTGGCCGGACTATAAGCGGCCTCCAATATTAGAAAACATGACTGGTCATTAAGACCACGGACACGGTTAGACAAGTCCGGTCGCCCGGATAAGATTGAATCAGGCACCGTATATGCAATCCCATAGCGGACACCAGGGGCTATAAAAGCTTGATACAGCCCCACACTTGGCTCAACCTTATTGGCAGGCCAACATCTTACACTTTTATTGTCCATCGCATACTAACGTTGTACTCTCCTACGAGTTTTCCTTTTTTCACAGACAACGTTCGCGCGATACCCTTCCAGGATACGGCACAATGGAGACAAGGGCGCAGACGTGCAGCAGGGCCCCGTTCAACAGGTTTCTTATTATATTAAGCCCATGTGTAAACCTTTTCTATTTCCTCTTGTTGTTCAACCATCCCATGGGTTCCATACCCACAGAGGATACTGCCGTTTTTGGCATTTCGCCACGACAGATTAACGCACGTACCTGGAAACACAGGGTTTATAATGAATGGGCATTCTTGAGCCCATCGTTTGTTATAAAGCCCGAATACCTTCGGGAGTGTTCTGCGTCACGAGTTTGGCCTTATATGCAGCAGCTCCGAATCTTGTCTTTGGTCAAATGTTGGGTTTGCCCGGCTCCTGGGTTTGTCGCCTATGTTCCGTCATTATCGGCTAAGGTGGCCAAAGGAGAACTACTGCGATTGTGCCCTGGTTATTCCGGACGAGCACCTCAGTAGAGAAAGCCGAAAACTGACTGTCATGATACAGCAAGAGAAAGTTCAACCACTCGAAGACTTATCGGAATCTTTAGGATCCCTCCGCATTAACGAAGGACTGTTTCCCGGTCATGTACACACGCGCCCGTATTCGGATGCACGCGAAGGTACCAGGGGCTACATAGTAGCCCCAATATTAGACCCCCATGGCTAAGCGAAAGTGTTACAACCATATAGTCCGGTTGCCTAGTTCGATGTACGATCACCTCCTTAATGGACCAAGACGTTGGATCAAGTGTCACTACTACAAAAAGGGCTATAGATGGAATGGGTACTAATGGCGCACTGTGATGTGGTGCGCCATTATTATATTCTAATGGCGCACCATGTCTCGTGCGCCATTAGTATATATTACTAATGGCGCACCGGTGTATGGTGCGCCATTAGTAGTTTCAAAAAAACATAAAAAAATTGTTACTAATGGCGCATCGATGCATAGTGCGCCATTACTAATTGATATAGTAATGGCGCACCACATCCTCGTGCGCCATGAGTAGTTTTGAAAAAAATGTAAAAATAAATAAAAAATTTTGTTACTAATGGCGCACCATGTCTCGTGCGCCATTACTAGTTTTATCTAGTAATGGCGCACTTTCCACTGGTGCGCCATTACTAAGTTTTTTCAAAAAAAGTCAAAAAATATCATTTTTTTATTTTTTCAAAACTACTAATGGCGCACCGTGGGAGTGGTGCGCCATTAGTAGTTGAACTAGTAATGGCGCACCACCCCACTGGTGCGCCAATACTAAGTTTTTTTCAAACAAAAAATCAAAATAAATATCATTATTTTTATTTATTTTTCAAACCTACTAATGGCGCACCGTGGGAGTGGTGCGCCATTAGTAGTTGAACTAGTAATGGCGCACCACCCCACGGTGCGCCATTAGTAACTTGGCCACGAATGCACTTCGTGATCGCCTTTTCAGTTAAAAAAAAATAAAAGAAAATGATGAAAATGTCAAAAATAAAAGAAAATAAGTTTCCCATGTGATATGTGGTCTAGTTGTTGGGAAAATTTGCAAATATGAATTTTGACTTCATTTGCAAAATCTCTCGAGAATTTGTAAAAATGGGCATAACTTTTGCATACTAACTCGGATGAAAAAGTTTTTTATATGAAAAATCATCTACTCGAAAAGTTACATCCAAATCATCTACTCGAAAAATCATCTACTCGAAAAGTTATATGAAAAAGGTTAGGGCGGAATCAACACGTACACTTGTCCCTCCTTTCCCTGCACTTTGGAGCTTCCCTTCGTTATCTTAGTTGTGCGAAAATCTGACAACTATCCTGTACTTGCGGTAGTACCGCAGGTACACACGGTAGTACCGCGGGGTGCCACGGTAGTACCGCTCCTCTGGAGCGGTAGTACCGCGGCTCCCAGGCCTAGTGCCGCACCAGTGCGGTAGTAGGGGCGGATGTAATTTTTTACATCCGCGCCCACCACGGTAGTACCGCTCGTCAACGCGGTAGTATCATGGAGTCCACGGTAGTCTTGCTCCCTATGAGCCGTAGTACCGCGGCCCTCCTACCGAAAGTACCGTAGTTTCACGGTAGTAGGCACGCCACGGTAGTACCGCTCCTTCGAGCGGTAGTACCGTCGGATTTTTGCACTACCGCAGTTTCATCGGAAGTTGGCACGGATGTAATTTATTTCATCCGCGCCTTCCTGTGCCGTGATTCTCGCCTTTGCGGTAGTACCGCAAGGGGAGCGGTAGTACCGCATAGCGTAGTACGCCCCTTAGTCGAGCTAGTTCCGCCCTGTCGCTGCTGCGTGCTAGTACCGTGGTCCGCCACGGTAGTACCGCTGCACCTCAGCGGTAGTACCGCTACCGAGCGGTTGTACCGCTGGCGTCGCTGGGCTGAATAAGTGGATAACCGCTGGATTTTTCCCACGACTATATAAGGGCGTCTTCAACCTCTAGTTGACCACCTCTCTCTCTCTAAGCTCCATTGTTGCTCCAAGCTCCATTTTGGCCCAATCTCTCCCTAGCCAATCAAACTTGTTGATTTGCTCGGGATTGGGTGACAAGGGCCCGATCTACACTTCCACCACAAGATATTTGATTCCCCACTTATCCCTTGCGGATCTTGTTACTCTTGGGTGTTTGAGCATCCTAGACGGTTGAGGTCACCGTGGAGCCATATTCCATTGTGGTGAAGCTTCGTGGTGTTGTTGGGAGCCTCCAATTGTTGTGGAGATTGCCCCAACCTTGTTTTTAAAGGTTCGGCTGTCGCCTTCAAGGGCACCAATAGTGGAATCACGGCTCTTGCATTGTGCGAGGGCGTGAGGAGATTACGGTGGCCCTAGTGGCTTCTTGGGGAGCATTGTGCCTCCACACCGCCTAACGGAGACGCATTTCCTTCAAAAGGAAGGAGCTTGGTAACACATCCTCGCCTCCACCGGCTCCACTCTTGGTTATCTTATCCCTTTACTTGTGCAAGCTTATTTGTGTTCCTATCCTTGCTTGCTCTTGTGCTTGTGTTGTTTGCATCATATAGGTTGTCCACCTAGTTGCACATCTAGACAACCTTTATTATTGCAAAGTTTAAATTGGTAAAGAAAAGCTTAAAAATTGTTAGTTGCCTATTCACCCCCCCCCCTAGTCAACTATATCGATCCTTTCACATGGCTTGTGGGGATGACCTCCACGCCATCAAATACCTTCCCCTCAAACTGAAGGGACCAGCCCGACACTGGCCCAAAAGCCTCCCCGAAAATTCAATTGGGAGTTGGGAGGAACTCGAGGACGCTTTCAGGGCCAATTTTCAAGGGACCTATGTCCGCCTCCAATGTCGACGATCTAAGTCACATAATCCAACAACCCGAGAGTCCGCCTGCAAGCTTTGGAACAGATTCCTCACTAAGAAGAACCAAATCGTCGACCGTCCGGACGCTGAAGCTTTAGCGGCATTCAAACACAAGATCTGTGACGAGTGGTCGCATGGACACCTCGCCAAGAAAAGCCGAGGACAATGGCAGCCTTAACAAGCCTCATGACCCGCTTTTATGCTGGTGAAGATAGTGGCTAGCTCAAGAAGGCACCAGCGACCCAAAGACATCTGAAATAAGGGATGGCAACGGAAGCAGCGGTGTAATAAACACAAACGCCAAAACAAGGAAGAGAGCCGGATAACACAACAGTTCATGCGGATTCAGGGCTCTCGACCTGATCAAATAAAAGAAGCCATTTAAAGGTAGTAAAGAGGGACCGTCCGGTCTAAATAGTGTCCTAGACAGACTATGCCAAATTCATGGCACCCCTGACAAACCTACGAACCACATGCACAGAGAGTGCTGGGTCTTCAAGCAGACCGGCAAATTAAATGCCGAACACAAGGGAAGGGAACACAAGTGAAGACGAGGATGAACCTCGCCACCGCATAATCGAGGGACAGAAAAAATTCCCGCCAGAGGTTAAAACAAGGAACATGATCCACGCGACTCACACATCCATGAGGAGGCACGAACGCACATAGAGACGCGCTCGATATAGAGCCCATCGTACTCACACCTAACCACTGGATGCCTTATCCGATCACCTTCGATCACTTGGACGACCGAACTAGTATTCGGCGCGGAGGATCAAAGGCCTTGGTGCCTGACCCAATAATCGACGGATACCATCTCACCCACATCCTTATGGACGATGGCAGCAGTCTCAATTTAATATATGAGGACACTGTCCGCAGGATGGGGATAGACCCATCCAGAATTAACCAAAGCAACACCACCTTTGAAGGGGTGATACCAGGCGTTGTAGCCCACAGCAGAGGTTTCAAACACCGAGGTAACATTCGCCTCCGGATAACTCGAAGTTTAAGAGCTGCTCTTCATCATCGCACCTTCCAAAGCGACTATCATGCATTGCTTGGAAGAACGGCCTTCGCCGCTTCAACGCATTGCCGCACTATGGCTACCTTACACTTAAGATGCCCGGACCACGTGGCGTCATCACCGTTAGCGGAATCACAGAGCGCTCTTCACGCGCAGAGAACCCCGCGACGGCCCTAGTGGCCGGACTATAAGCGGCCTCCAATATTAGAAAACATGACTGGTCATTAAGACCACGGACACGGTTAGACGAGTCCGGTCGCCCGGATAAGATTGAATCAGGCACCGTATATGCAATCTCATAGCGGACACCAGGGGCTATAAAAGCTTGATACAGCCCCACACTTGGCTCAACCTTATTGGCAGGCCAACATCTTACACTTTTATTATCCATCGCATACTAACGTTGTACTCTCCTACGAGTTTTCCTTTTTTCACAGACAACGTTCGCGCGATACCCTTCCAGGATACGGCACAATGGAGACAAGGGCGCAGACGCAGCGGGGCCCTGCTCAACAGGTTTCTTTTATATTAAGCCCATGTAAACCTTTTCTATTTCCTCTTGTTGTTCAACCATCCCATGGGTTCCATACCCACAGAGGATACTGCCGTTTTTGGCATTTCGCCACGACAGATTAACGCACGTACCTGGAAACACAGGGTTTATAATGAATGGGCATTCTTGAGCCCATCGCTTGTTATAAAGCCCGAATACCTTCGGAGTGTTCTGCGCCACGAGTTTGGCCTTATATGCAGCAGCTCCGAATCTTGTCTTTGGTCAAATGTTGGGTTTGCCCGGCTCCTGGGTTTGTCGCCTTATGTTCCGTCATTATCGGCTAAGGTGGCCAAAGGAGAACTACTGCGATTGTGCCCTGGTTATTCCGGACTAGCACCTCAGTAGAGAAAGCCGAAAACTGACTGTCATGATACAGCAAGAGAAAGTTCAACCACTCGAAGACTTATCGGAATCTTTAGGATCCCTCCGCATTAACGAAGGACTGTTTCCCGGTCATGTACACACACGCCCGTATTCGGATGCACGCGAAGGTACCAGGGGCTACATAGTAGCCCCAATATTAGACCCCCATGGCTAAGTGAAAGTGTTACAACCATATAGTCCGGTTGCCTAGTTCGATGTACGATCACCTCCTTAATGGACCAAGACGTTGGATCAAGTGTCACTTCTACAAAAAGGGCTATAGATGGAATGGGTACTAATGGCGCACCTGTGATGTGGTGCGCCATTACTATATTCTAATGGCGCACCATGTCTATTACTAATGGCGCACCTGGTGTGTGGTGCGCCATTAGTAGTTTCGAAAAAAAACATTAAAAAAAAATTTGTTACTAATGGCGCACCGATGCATAGTGCGCCATTACTAACTGTTTATAGTAATGGCGCACCACATCCGTCGTGCGCCATTAGTAGTTTTGAAAAAAATGTAAAAAATAAATAAATAAAATTTTGTTACTAATGGCGCACCATGTCTCGGTGCGCCATTACTAGTTTTAACTAGTAATGGCGCACTTTCCACTGGTGCGCCATTACTAAGTTTTTTTCAAAAAAAAAGTCAAAAAATATCATTTTTTATTTTTTCAAAACTACTAATGGCGCACCGTGGGAGTGGTGCGCCATTAGTAGTTGAACTAGTAATGGCGCACCACCCCACTGGTGCGCCATTACTAAGTTTTTTTCAAAAAAATATCATTTTTTTATTTTTTTCAAAACTACTAATGCGCACCGTGGAGTGGTGCACCATTAGTAGTTGAACTAGTAATGGCGCACCACCCCACGGTGCGCCATTAGTAACTTGGCCACCGAATGCCCCCCGGATCGCTTTTCAGTTTAAAAAATAAAAGAAAATGATGAAAATGTCAAAAAAATAAAAGAAAATAAGTTTCCCATGTGATATGTGGTCTAGTTGTTGGGAAAATTTGCAAATATGAATTTCGACTTCATTTGCAAAATCTCTCGAGAATTTGTAAAAATGGGCATAACTTTTGCATACTAACTCGGATGAAAAAGTTTTTTATATGAAAAATCATCTACTCGAAAAGTTACATCCAAATCATCTACTCGAAAAATCATCTACTCGAAAAGTTATATGAAAAAGGTTAGGGCGGAATCAACACGTACACTTGTCCCTCCTTTCCCTGCACTTTGGAGCTTCCCTTCGTTATCTTAGTTGTGCGAAAATCTGACAACTATCCTCTACTTGCGGTAGCACCGCAGGTACACATGGTAGTACCGCGGGGTGCCACGGTAGTACCGCTCCTCTGGAGCGGTAGTACCGCGGCTCCCAGGCCTAGTGCCGCACCGGTGCGGTAGTAGGGGCGGATGTAATTTTTACATCCGGCCACCTGGTAGTACCGCTCGTCCCAGCGGTAGTATCGCTGGAGTCCACGTAGTACTGCTCCCTATGAGCCGTAGTACCGCGGGTCTTCCTACCGAAAGTACCGTAGTTTCACGGTAGTAGGCACGCGCTACGGTAGTACCACTCTTCGGAGCGGTAGTACCGTCGGATTTTTGCACTACCGCAGTTTCATCGGAAGTTGGCACCGATGTAATTTATTTCATCCGCGCCCTTCCGTGCCGTGATTCTCGCCTTGCGGTAGTACCGCAAGGGGAGCGGTAGTACCAGCAAGCGTAGTACTGCCCTTAGTCAGGCTAGTTCCGCCTGTGCTGCTGCAGCGCTTAGTACCGTGGTTCGCCACGGTAGTACCGCTGCAACCTCGCAGTAGTACCGCTACCGAGCGGTAGTACCGCTGCGTCGGGCTGAATAAGTGGATAACGGTTGGATTTTTCCCACGACTATATAAGGGCGTCTTCAACCTCTAGTTGACCACCTCTTCTCTCTCTAAGCTCCATTGTTGCTCCAAGCTCCATTTTGGCCCGATCTCTCTCCCTAGCCAATCAAACTCGGATGAAAAAGTTTTTTATATGAAAAATCATCTACTCGAAAAGTTACATCCAAATTTAACAGGGGGAACCCCGTTAAACATTTTCAAAATCCCCAAAAACATAACAGAAAAATGTTACGGGGCTTTCAAGATCTAGCGGCAAAAAAATTCAAAAAATTTCAAACTTACTAGTGGCGCACCGTGGATGTGGTGCGCCACTAGTAAAAGAAAAAAAATTGGTTTTGAATTTATTTATTTTTTGAATTTTTTTTCAAAAAGTGATACGCAATATGATCGGGAAGTTTGAAATATTTTTCAAAATTTCATCATAGTCATGAACATGAACAAAGTCCTAGACATCAACAAGGTATAACAGGATTGATATGCTAGATATATCAACAAGTGCCTGTGAAGTGAGCTGTTGCTGGGTTGGATAGAACTCTGAAGTTAAGCGTGCTTGGGCTGGAGTAGTGTGAGGATGGGTGACCTTTCGGGAAGTTTGACCACGGAGTGCGATTTGACCTGAGATTAAGCATATTGACCCGAGATTAAGCCATAGTGAACTGAGATTAAGAAAAATTGAAAAAAAATTTAAAAAAAATTCTGAAAAAAATTTAAAAAAAATTGAAAAATAATGTTACTAATGGCGCACTTCTATGTGGTGCGCCATTAGTATACCAGATACTAATGGCGCACCGTGGGCTATACTAATGGCCAAAAAATACTAATGGCGTGCTAGTAATGGCGCACCGGTAGTGCGCCATTAGTAGGCAAAACCGGTGCGCCATTAGTAGGCCTTTTTCTAGTAGTGTGTGATTAAGCATATTTTTTGCGAACACCCCGGCATTGTCTGCGTGGGGACTGAAGCCAACGACTGCGTGACACTATAGCGCAGCCGTGTGTGTGTGTGTGTGTGTGTGTGTGTGTGTGTGTATATATAGACACACACACACACACACACGCACAAGGCTGCTATTGTAAGCGCGTCTTGGCAGATTCTTGCTTAGCCTGCGCTCCGACCGCTCTTAATCAGGCTCGCGGGTCACGTGGAGAAGGCCACTCTCCACCGCAAAAATATTTGAGGGTAATGTCATGTACAAAAGAAAGTAACACATTTAATTATATTACCATGTGGTTGTCCGCTACGTCCTAATTCTGGGTCACTATTCATTGCCAGTAATAGATATAGTATAGATGGTAATGGGCATATTTTTTGCGAACACCACGGCATTGTCTGCGTGGGGACTGACGCCAACGACTGCGTGACACAATAGCGCAGCCGTGTGTGTGTGTGTGTGCGTATATATATAGACACACACACACACACACGCACAAGGCTGCGCTATTGTAAGCGTGCGCGTATTCTTGCTTAGCCTGCGCTCCGACCGCTCTTAATCAGGCGCGCGGGTCACGTGGAGAAGGCCACTCTCCACCGCAAAAATATTTGAGGGTAATGTCATGTACAAAAGAAAGTAACACATTTAATTCTATTACCATGTGGTTGTCCGCTACGTCCTAATTCTGGGTCACTATTCATTGCCAGTAATAGATATAGTATAGATGGTAATGGGCCTAGGTTTTTTACCAGGCAGTGAGATATCAATGGTTTCATC
Organism: Aegilops longissima; assembly: GCA_021605205.1. Classification (NCBI taxonomy): domain Eukaryota; kingdom Viridiplantae; phylum Streptophyta; class Magnoliopsida; order Poales; family Poaceae; genus Aegilops; species Aegilops longissima. Next base: position 741,280,943 of record CM038677.1, read on the forward strand.
TCTAAACGTAGTAAAACATTGCCGAGACATGTAATAACATATTGCTACATGCTCTATAGATAGGTAATACTTTCGTTACTAGCAACCATCTGTGGACAGTCAATGCAAGTAATGTTGTTACTATTCCGTGCAGACTCAGTACAAGTTGGTTTGTATTAGCTGCCACGAGGTAGGAAGTTATGACATTACTACATATTTTTACCTTTTTTACTATCGATTTAAGGAGGTATGCAGTAATGGCATTACTAGATTTTTTCTTTGTTACCAACGATTTACTGTTACAGGGTAGATAGTAATGGTATGCTTCACAGTGGCTGGAGCGTACGTTTACTTACAATGCGCTTTAGGCTTAGTTTAGCGTGTCTATATATATATATATATATATATATATATATATATATATATATATATATATATATATATATATATATATATATATATATACATCCCAGCTATTCTGCAACCCATTCCTGAATAAGCTATTCAGGAACCCTTCCTAACTGCCCGAGAAGAGACAGCTAACTTTGCGACCTATACTAGTTAACTGTCGGGCGGACTTTTTCTGGCACCGTTTTTTCGCATTGTTTTTTGGTTGTAATTATTGAACTGTTCATCGAAATGATGCATATGATATACCGTTGGATAACTATTGAAAAGGAGCAAAAAACTCATGTTGACCGTTTTACCAAAATCGATTCTATTTTTAAACAAAATTAAAAAAACTGAAAATCGATCAAACGTGTTTTCAATGTTTTTGTGAAAGGAATTTTTTAAAAAATTATCAGAAAAATGCGTATGATATACCGTTAGAAAGATACCGATTATCCCGAACTTTGGCATATATAACACATTCTCAGATTTGCTACGGTTTAAGAGCAGTTTTCTAAAAACTAACATCATTTTTTGACATTTTTTGCCCGAACTGCTATAGTACACGCTAACTGCTCGAGCAGAATACCTAACTGCCCCATACTGAGCAAGCTAACTGTCGTACCGAATAAACTATTTTATTTTATTTTATTCTTTTCTTCCCGGTTCAAGTTAACTGCTAGTACTGAAGTAGCTAACTGCCGAAGATCGGGGCAGTTAATACCTAGTTAACTGCCGGACCAAAATTCATTCTTTTTTTTCGTGTTGAGCTAACCGCCAATACTGAAATGGCTAACTATCGGGATTGCACACCAAGTTAACTGTCGGACCTAGGTTTTTTTTGGGGGGTCGAGCTAACCGCCGGGATTGAAATTGCTAACTGTCGGGATTGTGACAGTACACCAAGTTAACTGTCGGACCGAATATGCAAAAAAATCATTATTTTTTAGCATGTGTCACAATAACTGCCGCAATTTTTCCGAAGTTAACTCTACATATTGCGAAAGTTAATTACACCTAGTTAACAGCTATGTACAAGCTAACTGCCCGACCAGAATAGTTAACTAACATATGACAACCAAGCTAACTCCCGTGACTTTAGACACTTTATTTTTTGTTTTTCCTGGTTTTTCCCGGATCAAGCTAACTGCCGGTATTGAAATAGGTAACTGTTGGGGATTGCGGTAGTTAACAACAAGCTAACTGCAGGACTGAAGGTACTATTTTTTTATTTTTTTCGCCTGGGTCATGCTAACTGCGGGGCTGAAAATAGCTAACTTCTAGGACTGCCGCAGTTAAGAACAATTTAACTGCCCGACTAAAGATGCTAATTGTTGTTCTCGTGAGGCAAAGAATGAAGTCAAAACAAAAACGACAACGAAACAAAAGAGAAGCAGAAGCAGTACCAGTGACGACCACAATTGAAAACAGCAGCATGTTGTTTCTAAAAAAAGCAGAAGCAGCTAGCACAATCGGCACCATGCAGTTAGCAGTGTAAACTAAAATGAGACAGAGGACAAAAGAGAAAACAGGAGGAGACATCCACGAGCTAATCTGATGCTTCACAAAAATTCCATCATAGTATGCTCCCGTTAGACACAAGCTAGCTTTGGCCATCCATCCATTCATCCATCTTCCAGGGAGTGGTGGTACGTACTAGAACCGACATGAATGCACTCGATGTTACGCTGGATCGATCCAAGTTAATCGAGCTGGGCTAACTAGCTTCACCTCACTCAATCTTCAGGGAGGTGATCGATCACCATCAAACCAGGGTTCTCATCGGCTTCAGATAACTGCTGCAAATTGCAGAGTTAATTACATAATTTATGTGTATTTTTTTCATAAATAAGTGCAAAAGAACTGCCACATCTCAAAAAGTTAATTATTACGTTTGAGTACAGATAACTGCAGATACGCACTATGTTTTGCTCTTACCACACGAGGGACGAGCTAACTGCATCCACACCTAGTATATTACTGGGCAGCGAATTTGCAGTCACCACCGTGCCTCTCCCCATCTCCCATGTTGTCTCGTTGAAGCGGGAGCTTGGGATGGGCAGTGCAGTGCGCTCGGAGTTAACTGCAGTCGGGGGCGGCATGGAGCAGGCGCTGCCGTCGATGGAGCATAGTCCACAGTAGGAGAGAGGGAAGGAAACCATGGCGGAGTTAACTGCACAATTTTTTCCAATGGAAATGCTAACTGTTTTGTTTTCACTTCGTTTTTTATTGCATATTTTTCCCTGCTAGCTAACTGCAAGAACGTTAATAGCTAACCGAAGACATACTGCTAGCTAACTGACAGAGTACATACATGTACCCAACTGATGAACATGAAGGCAAAAATACCCATCGGCTGTGCTCACGCATGGGGGAGGAGCAGCAGTTAGATCCCAATAAGGAGAAGTCAAATGATGTACGTCACACAAGCTAACTGCTAGATGTTTCATATGTAACTGCAAAAAATGCAAAATTAACTAATGTCTCTCACGCCCGAGATTGACCATGGCAGCGTGGCTATGGGAACCTGGCAGCAGCAACGTGCACCGAGGAATGGTCGGGGATCCATGGCCGCCCACTCTCTCATGCGCCAAGCAGGCCGAGGTCGGCCAGCAGAGCCGCAGTGAGAGGCGCACGTGGTCGACCTGGCGGTGGGTAGCAAAGGCTGCGCTGGAGGCCATGGAGGAGCACGAGAAACGCAGACCCGTCGGCCCCCTCCTCCCTTCACTCGATTCACAACAAAATTGGCTGATGGCTGTCACTGCAGTTAGCCCAGCGATGCAAGAAGTTAGCTCACTTCCTCTGCCTCTCACGGATCCCTCTGAGCTCGTCCTCCTCAGCTCCCCTTGCTACTCCCTACCGCTGGCCAATCGGCAGTTAACTGTCGACAGATCTGCGCAGGCGCTCGGCATAGCCCATGCAGCTCTACCACCAGTTCAGCGCGAGCTTTGGGGACGAGCTCAACCACCGGATCTGGCGAGCTCCGTCACCAGGACCCATGCGATGCTGGAGGGGAGGCGTGGGTCACGGGGAGATGATGGCCTCATAGCAGTGGTGGGGTTGCCACCGCCCACCGATGCGGAGGGGATGGGGAGGCGCGCGGCTCACCAGGTGGATGTGGGAGGCACGCAGCTCGACGGGGTGAGGTGGGGAGGCACGCAGCTCGCCGGCGAGCCGTATTGGGGGACGGTGTGTGAGGAGATCAGGGGTTCGACCCCTTTTATCACACCACGGTGGCAGTTAGTTTGTTCGGTTGGGGCGCGTGCGGCGTCAAGAGTTGGTGGAGCTCGGCGATGGGGTCTGCGGTCGGGCGGCGCGCGGCGATAGCAGGAAGAAGGTAGGGGGTAGCGCGTGCGGGACGCCACTGGCTCCGTTCGCTCCGCGGGTAGCTACAGGTAGGAGGGGTGGGGTTCCTAAATAAGCTTATTTAGGAACTCTAGAGGGGGTTTCTAAATAGTCCCACCTATATATATATATATATATATATATATATATATATATATATATATATATATATATATATATATATATATATATATATATAGACTATTCGTCACCACGGGTGAGGAATTGTTATTCTTCACCCCTCTATTTTACCACGGTGACTGTAAGAAAATATATAATCTAAGTAAAAAATATTTTATGTTAAGTAAAATTGCGAACGTAAAAACATAGTGTAAAATACACATAAACTGTAAATTTTCTTGTCTTATGACCTATATTTTTATTTTCTTATGCAAAATTTTACATAGTGAATCAATAGGAATGTAACTATTTGAATTCCAAACGTAATTTAATTATGAAATCATTGTAAGATTACCTCGGTGAAGAATAACTTATTCTGCACCTGGATGATAAATAGCATCACTATATATATATATATATATATATATATATATATATATATATATATATATATATATATATATATATATATATATATATATATATATATATATATATATATATATATAAACATATAGGGGACACAATAATACTTTCGGCCAAAAAGTATAAATATAGCCTTATAACCAAGATAACATTGTTGTTACAATGATTCGACTCATCACTTGAATAAGACATTCTTCGAGCGACCTGCGCCAGGTAGTGCTCGGCCGGATATTGGCCCCCCGCCGGATCTTGGGTCGCTATAATGGTGGCTTCCATATCCGTCCAATAGGCTTTAACGCGGGCAAGAGCCATTCGTGCACCCTGTATGCACGCCGACCTCATCATGGCGTCGATCCGAGGCACGACCCCAAGGAATTGCTACACCAAGCCAAAGTAACTGTCCGGCTTAGGCCCCTTCGGCCAAAGATGGTCTATCACAGACCGCATTGCAAGACCGGACAACCTGTGAAGTTCCGCCACAGCAGCCATCTTGTCACTTAACGGCAGCGGGCGAGCGGGAGCATTGAATTGCGACCAAAAAAGCTTCTCCACTTCCTTATCACCCTAGCCCTCGAAGAACTTGACAGCATTAGCTGTACTCTTCACCAAATCCGCATACGCGTCCGCAGGACTCCAGCGTCCATCCAGGGGAACGTACTTTGGATCAAAAAACTTCGTCCGCAGCAAGTAGGAGCCTCCAGCCGCGATTTTTCCGGTGTGACGCCCCCGATTCAATCATACACTAATCATGCACGCAAATGTGTACGATCAAGATCAGGGACTCACGGGAAGATATCACAATACAACTCTAAAAATAAAATAAGTCATACAAGCCAGGGGCCTCGAGGGCTCGAATACAAGTGCTCGATCATAGACGAGTCAGCGGAAGCAACAATATCTGAGTACGACATAAGTTAAACAAGTTGCCATAAGATGGCTAGCACAAACCGGGATACAGATCGAAGAGGCGCAGGCCTCCTGCGGGATCCTCCTAAACTACTCCCGGTCGCCGTCGCCGGGCTGCACGTAGTAGTAGGCACATCCGTGTAGTAGTCGCCATCGACGGTGGCGCTCGCTCTGGGCTCCATCGTGCTGTTGCAGCAATCGAGTAGAGATAGGGGAAAAGGGGGAACAAGGCAACCGTGAGTACTCATCCAAAGTACTCACAAGCAAGGAGCTACACTACATATGCATGGATATATGTGTAAAGGGCCATATCAGTGGACTGAACTGCAGAATGCCAGAATAAGAGGGGGATAGCTAGTCTTATCGAAGACTACTCTTCTGGTCACCTTCGTCTTGCAACAGCTAGAAGAGGGCAGTCCGAAGTCCTCCAAGTAACATCACATAGCAATAATCCTACCCGGCGATCCCCTCCTCGTATCCCCGAGAGAGCGCCACCGTTGTATCCGCACTTGGAAGGTGTGTTTTATTAAGTATCTGGTTCTAGTTGTCATAAGGTCAAGGTACAACTCCAAGTCGTCCTGTTATCAAGATCACGGCTATTCAATAGATTAACTTCCTGCAGGGTGCACCAACTTACCCAACACGCTTGATCCCATTTGGCGGACACACTTTCTGGGTCATGCCCGCCGCGAAGATCAACACGCCGCAGCCCCACCTAGGCTCAAGAGAGGCCATCACGCCGGTCTAAACCTAAGCGCGCAGGGGTCTGGGCCCATCGCCCTGGGCACACCTGCATGTTGCGTGACGTGACGAAAGCGTAACTAGCCCCTTATTACAAGAGCAGGCTTACGTTCCAATCCGGTAGCGCGCCACTCGGTCGGCCGAGTCACGAAGTGCCGGCCGATACCACGAGGCCAGTGCCCATATCTTTCCCACGTAGTTGGTTAGTGCGTATAGGCTCAGAGCCAACTCAGATCAAATACCAAGATCTCGTTAAGCATGTTAAGTATCCATGAACGCCGAACAGGCCAGCCCACCTCTCTCCTAGGCGGTCTCAACCTGCCCCTGTCGCCCGCCACAAAGATCCACTCATGGTGCTCCACCGGCCGACCGACTTTAGTCTCCACATGTATCATGTATAAGTATATAGTATATACCCGTGATCACCTCCCGTGTGATCACGGCCCGATAGTATAGCACAGCAGACGGACAAGAATGTAGGGCCACAGATGAAAATACTAGCATCCTATACTAAGCATGTAGGATTGCAGGTAAAGGTAACAACAGTAGTAACAAGGACAGGCTATGCATCAGGATAGGTATAACGGAAAGCAGTAACATGCTACACTACTCTAATGCAAGCAGTATAGAGTAGAATAGGCGATATCTGGTGATCAAGGGGGGGGCTTGCCTGGTTGCTCTGGCAAGAGAGAGGGGTCGTCAACTCCGTAGTCGAACTGGGCAGCAGCGGCGTCGGTCTCGGTGTCTAGCGAGAGACGAGGGGGAGGAAACAATAAATATAATGCAAACATAAGCATAACGGTGCATGACAAGACAATGCACGGTGCTAGGTGTGCCCTAACGCGGTAGGAGGTGATACCGACGAAGGGGGAAAACATCCGGGAGAGTATCCCCGGTGTTTGCGCTTTTAGACAGGCGAACGGAGGGGAAAGTTGCGTGTTTGCTATGCTAGGGATGTGTGGCGGACGAACGGGCCGTGTATCCGGATTCGTCTCGTCGTTCTGAGTAACTTTCATGTACAAAGTATTTTCTTCCGAGCTAAGGATTATTTTATATTAATTTTTAAAGATTTAATTCATTTTTAGAATTAATTTAATTAGAAAATGCAATTATGACGTCAGCATGATGTCAGGGTGATGTCATCAGTCAACCAGTCAGTTGACTTAGTCAAACTGACGGTCGGGTCCCACTGTCATAGTCCAAGACTAACTAAACGTGTTTAATTAGTTTAGCTAGTGATTAGGTTAATCTAAACAGGATTAATTAAGTTAATTAGTTACTTAATTAATTAATATTTAATTTTACTTATTTATTATTATTATTTTAAATTCTTTTTTTTTACAAAAACGTTCTGCGGTGGGGGCCTAGCGGGTCGGGCTCTAGCGAAACGGGCGGGCGCAGGCGCACCTGAACGGGCGCTCGCCCGTAGAGGGTGCAGCGGAACGAGGCCGCAGGGGAGGCGCGAGGAGCTGGACAGTGGGGCGCGCAGCCCAGAGCTGAGGCGCTGGCGCTGCTGCGTGCGTGCGTGCACGGACGAGGGATCCGCGGGGGGAGGAGGCGCAACGGGCGAAGGTCGCGGTCGCCTCGAGCGCGCGTGTGCGAGGGCACGTGCTGGGGGGAGCGGACGATGAGGTGGCGCGAGTGAGCACCGACGTGAGGGCACGGGGAGGAGGAGGACCGGGGTCCTCACCAGCGTTGTAGGGAAAAATGGCAGCGAGGCGCGAAGAGGAGGGCGGAGACAACGCGGTGCCGTGGATGCAGTCCGGTGGGGAAGGGCTCCGGCGACGGCCGAGCGGTGCGGCGAGGAGGAAGCAGACCGACGAGGAAGTCTGGCGAGGTCCAGGCGGCGGCTCGGTGGCACCGGTGACGGCGTCGGGGATGCAGGGTCGAGGTAGCTTCGGGTGGGGTTCACCGATGGCGCGGTCGTGGATGGGGCGGCGAGGTGGCGGGGGACCGGCAGGGCGACGGGCTGCGGCGGACTTGGTGCCCCGATCCAGAATCGGGATGGGGCAAGAGGTCGTGGGGGAGAGTGGGGAGCGTGGCGGCGCGCTGGAGAAACGAGAGGGAGTGGGGAGGGGATCGTGCGGGAGGTGTGGGGGGTCGGTTAGGGTTCCAGGGGGTGGGGAGGGCCATATAGGGCCAGGGGCGACTGGGCGACCAGCTGGACCGGCTGCGGCAAGGCCATTCGGCCCAGTTGAGGGGGGAGCCTTTTCATACTTTGTTTTTTTTAATTCTATTTAGTCTTTTCTTTTTATTTATCTTCCCTTTTATTACAGTTTTATAAAAATAAACACTAGCACCTAAATTTGTATTTATAAATATACTACTGCCACCATAATTCTCAACCGAAAATAAAATAGTTTAAAATTTTATAAAATTCAATAGGCATGTATTTAATTGTTTTAACTACTGTTTAAATTATCTTAGAGCCTTTAAACACTTTATCAAAGTTTGGTTTCTCCACCATAATTACCTATGCATTATTTAGTTCACTCCGAACATTTTAGTTTTAAAGTTTGGAAACTTTTGTTGTTTGCCTATGTTTTAAATTTGATTTGAATCGGGTTCGAATGAACGTGAGTTTAATTACAGTAACGGAGGTGACGTGGCATCATTATCTTGGGATTACTGTAGTCTAATTATCCGGGCGTCACAATTCTCCTCCACTACAAGAAATCTCGTCCCGAGATTTAAGAGGGGAGTAAAGGGGGGGTTCTGGTTATTCTAATGGATCTTCTTGAAGAAGTTAATCCTTTCGTTGATGCCTTCAATTCTTTATCCCAAAGCATCATGATGAAGTTGTCGCCCTTTCTTCGGGAGCTCCATCGCATTTTACGAATAGGTAAGGGCAACTCTACAACGATAGGATGTTATAAGGGAAATTCATCTGGGGGTATCCCAGGAATAAACATATGAGTATCTCTTGAGTTGAACAAATGACACACATCGAGAGCAAAGTAAGACGGTATAATAAGAAGTTTCAAGCCGATAGGCAATCGTTCATTGCCTGAAGCAGAGTGCGAAAGGGGTTCAGAGCAACGAGAATAAGTATTGTGTCCGATACCAGAATAGATCAACAGGCAAGTGGCCCGTGAATTACATACAAAGTCAAGCACGAGGAATAACTCTGACAACAGGGTGTACAGGAGAGTCTGGTTTCGATCCTGTGGAACTGTGGGTTATGGTCCCACCATGTGGGTTAAAAGCAGGAAGGCGCTAATATTTGCACGGTAAAGATAACAAGGTATGTCAGAGGATAGCCTGTCGGTTTTGTTGGCAACAATGTCGGTACCAAGGGCGAGGGACGAAGAGAACCATTTTCCTGCTCGTTGAACGAGGCGGACCATTAGGCAAAGTTCTCGTCCATCGATGGCTACCAGAATGTCATCAACAATAATGTGTGTTCTTGCTTGACAGAATTGCACACCGAGGAGTTTACATAAGCAGTAGAATATTGCTGCTTAGATCATATAGATCACAAGAAAGGTTCAAACAACCAACGGAAAGTAAAATATGATTATCATATTAAACAGAACAATGGAAAGGAAAATGTGTTTAAACACATATTTCAGGGATATATCCTTCCCAAGGACAAGCGAGCATGATATCCGTGGCAGGATATAATGTAGAAAACTCTTTAGGTAAGGGGGGAGGAATCTCATGATATTACCCATACAACGGTGTTAGGATAAATGATAAATAAAATTTAGCATCGTGCTTCAAATGTTCCTGTTGAAAATCGGAGTACCATTGACATGCTTCGAGATAGCATTGACATGGTCTTCAGGTGAAGATCAGACTTTGGAAACACGAAGGATCCATTAGGATTAACTTGTAGAATAAGTCTTACAATTTCCTCATGGATGAACGGATAACCTTGCTGAAAAGGAATCTATAATGATAGGTCCTCCAGCCGGGGGGGGGGGGGTGCTAGGCATGACATCAGGTTATCGGGTCACCAAAGGATCAACATCATAACTCTCGGAAAGTTGTCCCAACCATCATATCTGACCGAGATTCATATCCGATTGGTGTCATGATACCTCAAACTCAGGGGGTCCGAGAGGAAAAGGTGCAACACAAACTGACGAAATGACATTGCAAGATTCTCGAGAAATGAACTATGGGAGCGGGTTTACAAGCAATAGTTCATCATTAAACCAAGGAGGGATGAGAAGGTGGCTGATGGGCTCGGCGACAATTCATCGAGAATTCCAAACGGATGGATTTCCACGATAATGTGAACAAGAAGATGACATTTGTTAGATCAAATGATATAATGGGATATGCTCGAGGAAAACATACATAATTAAACATTTGTTGAACGGTGCACCCGAAATATGGGTTGGGTTGCACGGCCAATGTTAGAATGGTGATTCAATTATCGAAAGACTTAGAATGAACTATCGCCCATTCACTTCAAAGCAATAGGGTTGCTAGAAGTTTTGAATTCACACGTCATAGCTCAATTGTCGGTATTCCGGTTGAAAACAATACGGGGACCAAGGAATGTACGAAGATGGCAAGAAGTATTATGATATCAAGAATTCTTAAGAGGTGGTGAAATTCTCACCACATTCTTGACAAAAAGAGATGGTAATACTTCCGAGGTAAGGAAGATCAACTGCTGGGTAGCAGGGATCTCAAGGTTTACACAAAACACGAACAAGTTGTGTTGAACGGAAGGCAATAAAGTGGTCGATGAGAACAGGAATCATCGAGGGGCAAGGATGGTGCTACCAATCATGAATTCAATTGAATTCCTGGAAGAGCTCATAAGGTTGATGATGATCACGACACAATTGTCGAGAGATTTCATGCAGATGTAATCAATCAGCGACGACATCAAGTCGAAGGAATGATGCAAGAGGTTATTGGAACCACAGTTACGACACAAACTCAAACTCAAGCTTGTTGTTTAAGGTGAAATGATATGATGAGGAAAATTCGACGTAAGCTTAGCTCATCGTAAAAATTACGCTCTGGGAAGAAGGACCAGGTAGCCCAGTTAAGATCGGCACGACAAGGATATAGCCAATCAGGCTAGGAATGACGTGATTGAGTTCAAACTCGTAAGTAATGAGGGTTACAAGAGTTGCTTAATCGCGATGCGGACTCGAGTCAGTTATCGGTGTCTTTGAGTGTTTAATAACTCAAAGCCCGTGAAAAAATTGGAATCAGTGGGAATGTAGCACTTGATGAAGAACTCATAAGATGTTATGCAGTTCCATGATAATCTCGAGATACCAGGGGGGTAATACTCGATGACAGACCAAAGTAGAGGTTGGACTGGGGGTATTGCTCTACAGAAGACAAGTGTTTAAACTTGCACGAGAAATGGTATTTAAAAGAGAACATGGTCGGAACCACGATTGCAAAAGGCCAGATCCCAGATATAAGATGAACTTATACCAAAGGAATAATTAATTTAAGAGAAGCTTTAATGATAAGATCTACATCGTGTCCATGGGCATGAACACAAAGTTCAAGGTCGACTCCCACTTCTCCAATGCATAACCTTTCATTCACTTCTCACGTTCGATGAAGTTGCAGCGTTGAAATTTTATCTAGCGAAGCACCAGAAGAGTATGATTCGTGAAAACTTTCGGGTTCACAAGGTTTAGTGAAGGCATATGTTCAACCCATAGGGGCTTCTTGGAATCATATACCAGAATCTTTAGAAATAATTAACTCAAGCTCGAAGGCAGAACATGGTTGAGAAAGTAGAGGATACAATTTACCAAAGGCATTATGTATCGGAGGAAAGGCTCACAAGGTTATTGAATATGAAGGCGTTGTCGATAAAATCCAACAAAGGATCCGTGGTCCACAAGGGATCCGACGTGAGCATCGGTACTCAACTAGAGGAAGAAGAATGCAAGGAGATCAAATTATAGAAACAACTGACTAACTCAATTGTCAAATGCAAAGGAATTATGATTTCCAAATCAAGGGATCAGAAACAATGCTCTGATTAGGGATGGCTAAGTTGAATAGCCTTAGGGTACAATCAACGACAATTGGATTGGTCGAGAACCAATTCTAGTTGAAAGAATGGCAGCTCAGCCGGAAAGGTAATTTATAAGGATCAATGATGTTTGCGGGTATTCGCAAACATATTGAGTCAACAAACTCAAAATGATAATGACAAGGAATGTCAATAAGACTACGAGACTTATGGGATTAACCATAATGCAAGCAAGCAAGAATTTCAAGAGCCAAAGGCTCCAGAGGATTTTCGGAAGATTGAATAGTATTTTGAAGACTTTTGTGAAACACATGAACAACTGGGGATGAGCGGATACTCGACAAGTGCGAGGACTTATTTGAAGGGGTATTCATGTGGCAAAGAACTGCTAGGCAGTTGGCACAAAGTATTTTCGGAACAATAGAGAAAACTTCGGGGTATCTTGTAATAACAAGATCAATGGGGGATGATCGTATGAATGGCAAGTGTAAGTAGTTATCCATACGGATTTATCGGTGGTCAGGAATAGCAAAAGTGATGGGCACAAAGTCTCGAGAGAACATCAGAGAGTATCTTCGGAATCTTCTGATGTAGCAGGCGATCATTTGAAGTAAGGGGCTCTCCGGGAGAAAGTACTTGCGAGAACCTAAAGTTACTTTTGTTTTTAGCAAAATCGTTTAACCCGAATAGAAGAGAGTTCAGAATCCCAGAGTAAAGGTCGAGGAGTAAAAGATCCTAATACCACCCAATGGCGACGTGGGCCCGTAAGGCACACAGCCATGTTAGTAAAAGTTTTGCAATGACTAGACTCGACTTCGGCCAAGGAGTGTGGAAGGGGGATTCCTACAGGCAGTCGGCTCTGATACCAACTTGTGACGCCCCCGATTCAATCATACATTAATCATGCACGCAAACGTGTACGATCAAGATCAGGGACTCACGGGAAGATATCACAACACAACTCTAAAAATAAAATAAGTCATACAAGCATCATAATACAAGCCAGGGCCTCGAGGGCTCAAATACAAGTGCTCAATCATAGGAAGTCAGTGGAAGCAACAATATCTGAGTCTACGACATAAGTTAAACAAGTTGCCATAAGATGGCTAGCACAAACGGGATACAGATCGAAGAGGCGCAGGCCTCCTGCACAGGATCCTCCTAAACTACTCCTGGTCATCGTCGCGGGCTGCACGTAGTAGTAGGCACCTCCGGTGTAGTAGTCGCCATCGACGGTGGCGTCGCTCCTGGGCTCCATCGTCTGTTGCAGCAATCGAGTAGAGATAGGGAAAAGGGGAACAAGGCAACCGTGAGTACTCATTCAAAGTACTACTTAAGCAAGGAGCTACACTACGTATGCATGGATATATGTGTAAAGGGCCATATCGATGGACTGAACTGCAGAATGCCGAATAAGAGGGGATAGCTAGTCTTATCGAAGACTACGCTTCGTCACCTTCGTCTTGCAACAGTAGAAGAGGGCATCAAGTCCTCCAAGTAACATCACATAGCAATAATCCTACCGGCGATCCCTCCTCGTATCCACGAGAGAGAGCGACCACCGGTTGTATCCGCACTTGGAAGGGTGTGTTTTATTAAGTATCCGGTTCTAGTTGTCATAAGGTCAAGGTACAACTCCAAGTCGTCCTGTTACCGAAGATCACGGCTATTGAATAGATTAACTTCCCTGCAGGGTGCACCAACCACGCAACACGCTTGATCCCATTTGGCCGGACACACTTTCCTGGGTCATGCCCGGCCGCGAAAGATCAACACGTCGCAGCCCCACCTAGGCTCAACAGAGAGGCCAGCACGCCGGTCTAAACCTAAGCGCGCAGGGGTCTGGGCCCATCGTCCTGGGCACACCGCACGCTATGACGCTGCCGAAGAAGAACTAGCCCCCTTAATACAAGAGCAGGCTTACGTTCCAATCCGGCGCGCGCCACTCAGTCGCTGCCGTCACGAAGTGCTTGGTGATACCACGACGCCGAGTGCCCATATCTTTCCCACGAGTTGGTTAGTGCGTATAGGCTCGTAGCCAACTCAGATCAAATACCAAGATCTCGTTAAGCGTGTTAAGTATCCGCGAACGCCGAACAGGCCAGCCCACCTCTCCTAGGCGGTCTCAACCTGCCAATCGCTCCGCCACAAAGATCCACTCGCGGGTGCTCCACCGGCCGACCCGACTTTAGTCTCCACATGTATCGTGTATAAGTGTATAGTATATACCCGTGATCACCTCCCGAGTGATCACGGCCCGATAGTATAGCACAGCAGACGGACAAGAATGTAGGGCCATAGATGAAAATACTAGCATCCTATACTAAGCATGTAGGATTGCAGGTAAAGGTAACAACAGTAGTAACAAGGACAGGAAATGCATCAGGATAGGTATAACGGAAAGCAGTAACATGCTACACTACTCTAATGCAAGCAGTATAGAGTAGAATAGGCGATATCTGGTGATCAAGGGGGGGGGGGGCTTGCCTGGTTGCTCTAGCAAGAGAGAGGGGTCGTCAACTCCGTAGTCGAACTGGGCAGCAGCGGCGTCGGTCTCGGTGTCTAGCGAGAGACGAGGGGGAGGAAACAATAAATATAATGCAAATAGAAGCATGACGGTGCATGACAAGACAATGCACGGTGCTAGGTGTGCCCTAACGCGGTAGGAGGTGATACCGACGAAGGGGGAAAACATCCGGGAAAGTATCCCCGGTGTTTCGCGTTTTCGGACAGACGAACCGGAGGGGGAAAGTTGCGTGTTTGCTATGCTAGGGGTGTGTGGCGGACGAACGGGCCGCGTATCCGGATTCGTCTCGTCGTTCTGAGTAACTTTCATGTACAAAGTATTTTCATCCGAGCTAAGGATTATTTTATATTAATTTTTAAAGATTTAATTCATTTTTAGAATTAATTTAATTAGAAAATGCAATTATGACATCAGCATGATGTCAGGGTGATGTCATCAGTCAACCAGTCAGTTGACTTAGTCAAACTGACGGTCGGGTCCCACTGTCATAGTCCAAGACTAACTAAACATGTTTAATTAGTTTAGCTAGTGATTAGGTTAATCTAAACAGGATTAATTAAGTTAATTAGTTACTTAATTAATTAATTAATATTTAATTTTATTTATTTATAATTATTATTTTAAATTGTTTTTTTTACAAAAACGTTCTGCGGTGGGGGCTTTTGTCATAGGCCCCTGGGGGCCTAGCGGGTCGGGCTCTAGCGAAACGGGGCGGGCGCAGGCGCACCTGAACGGGCGCTCGCCCGTAGAGGGTGCAGCGGAACGAGGCCGCAGGGGAGGCGCGAGGATCGGGATAGTGGGGCGCGCGCCAGAGCTGAGGCCGCCAGCGCGTGCCGTGTGCGTGCAGGGACGAGGGATCCGCGGGGGAGAGGCGCGGCAGCAGGCGTGCACGGCACCGAGGTGAAGGCCGCAGTCGCCTCGGCCTTAGCGTCTTGTGAGCGCGTCTTTGGGGGAGCGGACGGTGAGGTGGCGCGAGTGAGCACCGGCGTGAGGGCACGGGAGGAGGAGGACCGGGTCCTCACCAGCGTGTAAGGGAAAAATGGCAGCGAGGCGCGAAGAGGAGGGCGGAGGCGACGCGGTGCAGCGGATCTGATCCGCGGGAAGGGCTCGGCGGCGGCCAGCCGGTCTGGCAAGGAGGAAGCAGACCGACGAGGAAGTCCGGCGAGGTCCAGGCGGCGGCTCGGTGGCACCGGTGACGGCGTCGGGGAGGCAGGGTCGAGGTAGCCGGGTGGGGTTCACCGGCGGCGTGATCGTGGATGGGGCGGTGAGGTGGCGGGGACGGCAGGCGACGACTCTGGCGGACTTGGTGCCCGATCCAGAATCGGGATGGGGAAGAGGTCGTGGGGAGAATGGGGGGCGTGGCGGTCTTGTTGGAGAAACGAGAGGGAGTGGGGAGGGGATCGTGCGGGAGGTGTGGGGGTCGGTTAGGGTTCCAGGGGGTGGGGAGGGCCATATAGGGCCAAGGGCGACTGGGCGACCAGCTGGGCCGGCTGGGGCTCGGCCATTCGGCCCAGTGGAGGGGGGAGCCTTTTCATACTTTGTTTTGTTTTAATTCTATTTAGTCTTTTCTTTTTATTTATCTTCCCTTTTATTATAGTTTTATAAAAATAAACACTAGCACCTAAATTTGTATTTATAAATATACTACTGCCACCTTAATTCTCAACCGAAAATAAAATAGTTTAATATTTTATAAAATTCAATAGGCATGTATTTAATTGTTTTAACTACTGTTTAAATTATCTTAGAGCCTTTAAACACTTTATCAATGTTTGGTTTCTCCACCATAATTACCTATGCATTATTTAGTTCACTCAGAACATTTTAGTTTTATAGTTTGGAAACTTTTGTTGTTTGCCTATGTTTTAAATTTGAATTTGAATCGGGTTCGAATCAACGTGAGTTTAATTACAGTAACGGAGGTGGCGTGGCACCATTAGCTTGGGATTACTGTAGTCTAATTATCCGAGCGTCACATCCGGCCTGTTGAAGCTCCTCCCGCGCACCCCTGAGCTCGGTCCGTATTTCCTTGGTGGCATTACGTGCCTTGTTCAGATCAGCCAAACTATCCTTATGCTCCTTTCTAAGGAGCTCATACCGGTCGGTGGCATTTTTTAACTCCAAAGCCATTTCGGCTATCTTTTCCTCACTTCGGCGATGAGCAGCATGTTCGGCTCTCAATTCCTAGGCCGCCTTTAGGGCTGCCGCACTTCTAACCCGAGCTTGTTCCTCGGCTTGGGCAAGTTCGGCCCTCAGGGGCTCCACGGCAGCAACACCATCTGCAGTCCGAACATGTTACATTAATATCATGCCGCCTCCATATTTTCCTATATAAAGGACGGCAAAGCACATACCTTGTGATTTGTCCAGCCGCTCGTTCACCAGCGTGATATCGGCATCAATCGATCCAATCTGCCTGATTAGTTCGGCAACTTCAACGGACTGGTCGGCGGCCGGACCTACATGTACCTGCACGTATTTACAGCGTAATCATTGATTTATGATCCCCCGTTTGCCGCCTAGGGCGGGCAACCAGAGTCTCAGGTGCTACTATCTATATGGAGCACACCTAACGTGTGCCTCACAGCCAAAAAATGTGTATTCTTCACAAACATACCTCAAAGCCTCTGAGCAGACTTGTAAATGCTTCATTCAAACCGCTTGTAGCGGATGAAATCTTCTTGAGCACCGTGCTCATTAATGAGCGGTGCTCTTTCGAGAGCGCAGCTCGCTCCAGTAGGCCCGTCAGTACGTCCGGCCGGACATCAAACTGTGCCGGACCCTTCCCATCGCCCCTCGTGAGAGCCAAACGCTCCGGGCTCAGTGGCGGTGGCGCGTGGCTTCCGGCCGGCAGATCCGGACTCCTCCGTGATGACACCTCGGTGTCGCCCGCTTCATGAGCCGGAGAGGTGGGT
Organism: Aegilops longissima; assembly: GCA_021605205.1. NCBI lineage: Eukaryota > Viridiplantae > Streptophyta > Magnoliopsida > Poales > Poaceae > Aegilops > Aegilops longissima. Next base: position 741,298,260 of record CM038677.1, read on the forward strand.
GGGGTCTCACTCTCCATCATCTCCGGAGGAAGATCCCCTGAAGTCGAACTCTGTTGAGAAGGGCGGCTAGGCGGACTGCGAAAGACGAATCCTGGTTATTAATCTAGGAGGAACGCAGTACCTTCGAATTAAGAATTAACTTACAGCTCGGTGGAGGGCTGGCCCGTTGGTGGGCACGACGCGGTGAGGGTGCCCGTAACGGCAGAGCCCCCTGGTGATATCTTTTTCCCTGATTTGGGCATCTCCGTCTCTGAATCTTCCGAGGCAGCTCTTTTCTTCCCGCGCGGGGAGGAGGCCTCAGTCTCCCCTTCCCGACTATCCTCCTCAGGGGAGGCAACAATTCCCCCGGTTCGGATGCGTAGCGTGTGAAGTTCGGTTTCTTCGTTCTTCCCCTTGTCTTTCCCTGAGGGCATTCTTATGAGTACCCGGTCGAGCATCTTGGCCATGGTGGGACCAGGCGAGCCTCTAGGAAGTGGCGCCGGACACCTGATTCTCTCCGCTTTTCTGAGCCATTCCTGGCCACGGATGATTTTCAGAATAAACAATTATGACAAATACTAAATAAGATGTCCGATATCAAGTTTACTTACTTGGGTATCTAGGCGATTGCAGCTTAGGCCCGCATCCTCGGTGGTGTCCAGACACTTCACTTTCGGTCTGAAGAATAATCTGCACATCCCTTTGAGCTTCAGGCCAAAGAAGTGCTTGACAGTCTGCGGACCCTCTGTATTGAATTCCCACATCCGGAGAGGCCGGCGTTGGCACGACAACATCCGTCGGATTAACATCACTTGCATTATCTTGACAAGGTTAATGTCCCTCTCAAGAAGCTCCGGATGCAGTTCTGCGAGATGGAACATCACCGGTGGGCCCCAATTCCGTCCTCACGCCGGTCCAAGGCGCTAGTTGTGTGGAGGGCCCGAACGGAACTCGGGGGCGGCCACCCACTTTGTGCCTTTGGGAGCCGTGACATAAAACCACCTCTGTTTCCATACATCAGATACTTCTGGGAAAGAACCCTCTGGCCATGGGGCATCAGTGTTCCTGCTTATTACGGCACCTCTGCACTCCGCGTGCCGCCCCTCGATCATCTTCGGCTTCACATTGAAGGTCTTGAGCCATAAGCCAAAGTGTGGGGTGACATGGAGGAAGGCCTCGCACACTATAATGAACGACGAGATATGGAGGATAGCATCCGGAGCTAGATCATGAAAATCCAGCCCATAATAGAACATGAGCCCCCTCACAAAAGGATCGAGCGTGAGGCCTAAGCCACGGAGGAAGTGAGGAACGAACACGACGCACTCATTGGGCTTCGGCGTAGGGATAACCTACTCTGGAGCAGGAAGCCTGTGTTGGATGTCGGCGGTCAGATATTCGACTTCCCTAAGCTTCGCAATGTCCTCCGCTTGAATCAAGGAGGCCACCCACCGGCCTTGAGGGTCGGATCCGGACATATTAAAGGATCTGGGGTGTTGGAGCTGAGATCTCGGGTGTTAGAACTCGAGGTGCGGAAAGGCACGAGGGAGGTGGAAAAGAGGCATAGGCCTCGGCCCCTTCTATAAAGGGGGAGAATATCAAGAGTCCTTAGGCTGACCGCTTGAGGTTTACCTTACGACACATGGAGTCATACCAACAGTCGTCATAGGGTTACGCACGCCCTCATTAATGGAAGATCCCGTAATAAGAGGAACACGATCTTTGCCTCGACAGGACGGGCCAATAAAACCGCATCGCAGCGCGGGTCGAGGTGAGGCAAGAAGCACCGGTTCATGTTGAACCGGGCCGCAATGCGAAGGCACGGCATACGAAGATTACCAGTGGATCAGATTTATGTTATGTTCCCTACAACGGTGTGGATCCGGACATGATCTAAATGTTCGATAAGTACTTTGGAGTATTCGGAGGAGGAACCCGCCCTGCAATGCCGAAGACAAGACTGCGTGCCGGACTCATTGTCGTTGAAGCCTGGTTCAGGGGCTACAGAGGAGTCCTGGATTAGGGGGTATCCGGACAGCCGGACTGTATACATCTTCCGGACTATTGAAGCGTGAAGATACAAGACTCAAGACTTCGACCCGTGTCCGGATGGGACTTTCCTTGGCGTGGAAGGCAAGCTTGACGATCCAGATATTATATTTCCTTCCTTGTAACCGACTCCATGTAAACCCTAGCCCTCTCCGGTGTCTATATAAACCGGAGAGGTTGGTCCTTAGAAGGCCGATCACAATTACAATCATACCATCATAGGCTAGCTTCTAGGGTTTAGCCTCTATGATCTCGTGGTAGATCTACTCTTGTACTACCCATATCTTCAATATTAATTAAGCAGGAAGTAGGGTTTTACCTTATCAGAGGGTCCGAACCTGGGTAAACATCTGTGTCCCTTGCTTCCTGTTACCATCAGCCTAGACGCACAGATCGGGACCCCCTACCCGAGATCCACCGGTTTTGACACCGACAGCTGGACCTCGAGGATGTGGAGGAGGCCGAGGCGGTGTTTGTCATTGTTGTTGTTGAAGGGATGGTGTGGCGGGGTCCCGAGGATGTGGAGGCCGTGGCCGCGGAGGAGGAGGAGGCGGAGGTGGATGCCGTGCCGGTGCCGGTGGCAGTGGTGGTGTAAGGGGATCGGCGGTGGTGGCGACAGGCGAGGGGCGAGATGCAGATTGGGGAGAAGGACGACCGGCTGGGTCGTCTTGGATATTTTAGTGGGGGAGGGTTAGCAATGGCGCACCTTTTAGGGGCGCGCCATAAAAATTGGTATATCAATGGCGCACTATTTAGGGGTGCGCCATAAACACTGTGATAGCAATGGCGCACCTTCCACTGGTGCGCCATTACTAACTTTTTTTATTTTTTTGGATTTTTAGTTGCATGTAATAATTTAAGATTTGAGATAAAAGAAAAGGAAAATGCAAATGGAGTGATAAAACCATTGTGCAAAGATTTAGAATTAGATGACATGGTTGAAATCAAGTGATACATGTAATAATTTAGTTGCATGTAATAATTGAGCTTGCCACTGACACACACACGGCCGACACGTTGTGATTCGATCTTAGCTATCTTTTCACAATCTTATTGCCCTTCTTTCTCGCTGTTGAATAATTTAGCCCCGGAACCCCTTGAGTTCTTCTCTTGAACGGACGTCCTTTAGGTAGCGTGGTCCTGCTTCTTCTTGTGGTGTATGGTACTTCATCGTCGTCGTTATCTTCCATCTTCGGGTCGCCGTACTTGTCGAAGTCTTGCTCATTGGCGACTCCATCCATCCCGATGATGTTCCTTTTGCCTCTCCTCAGAGACAACACGACTGGGCTTTGACGGGTCGGTAATGAAGAAGCATTGGTCCACTTGGGAAGCCAGTACCATGGCTCATTTTTTAGCGGTGACATTTGCGCCGCATGATCTTGGATTTAACCGGGTATAACCATGGTGGTGAAATATCGGTCTTCTTTTAGGGCGCTCTTGGCCCATCGACACGGAACATCGGGACCTTCTCTCCGGCAGTAGCTCATCTCCCAGATCTCCTCGATCCTTCCATAGTATCTGTCCTTGTCGTTACGGTGTAGGATTCCGCCGTTACCCGGAGTTCGATAATCGCTCTTCATGTCCTTTTCCTCGGTGTAGAATGTGTAGCCATTGATATCGTACGCCTCATAGGTCATCAGGTTGTGCTCGGCGCCCTGTGAAAAGGCGAATATGAGTTTTTCTTCCGCGGAAGAATCCTCATGTAAAGGGTACGACAGAAACTTCTCCTTGAACCAACGCATGAAACATGAGTTGTGCTCTTTGATTATATCTCCGCCCGTCCTCTGTTGGCCCCGATCATTGTACGTCTTCTCTATAAGGTTTTGTGCTCTATCACCCAAGGATCTACCACGTCTATGTGTTGTAGCGCGACTAGGTTTGCTCTTTCAAAGTCGGCGATCGACCCTTGAAGTCGACATGCAATTCGCGGCGACCCTCGCGGTGACCCCATCCAGCGAGCCTGCCGAGGTGCCTGTTGACGGGCAGACCAACGGGGTTCTCGATACCTAGATAATTCTCGCAGAAGGAGATGGACTCTTCGGTCAAAAAGCCCTTGGCTATGCTTCCACCTAGACGTGCCCTCTTGCGAATGTATCCTTTGATGACACCATTCATCCTTTCGAACGGCATCATGCTGTGCAGGAACGTCGGCCCGAGTTGGATGATATCCTCCACATTATGGACCAGCAGATGCACCATAACGTCGAAGAATGCGGGCGGGAAGTACATCTCAAGCTCGCATAGTATCACCATGAGCTCTTCCTGTAGCCTTCTGAGTTGACTCACGCCAACCGACTTTCGAGAGATGACGTCGAAAAAGTTGCATAGGACAAATAGTGTTTCACGGACGCCATTACTAGTTTGGTAACCAGGGTTACTAATGGCACACCTGGTGTGTGGTGCGCCATTACTAGTTTTGAAAAAAAATTAAAAAAATGTTAGTAGTGGCGCACCGTGGGTGTGGTGCGCCATTACTAGTTAAAACTAGTAATGGAACTAGTAATGGCGCACTTTCCCCTGGTGCGCCACTGCTAAGTCTGGGAAGGGTGTGGGGCCAGGACAAAACTAGTAATGGCGCACCACACACAAGGTGCGCCATTAGTAATATGGCCACTAATGGCGCACCTATATCTAGTGCGCCACTGCTATATAGCAGTGGCGCACCACATACATGGTGCGCCATTAATGTCCATATTAGCTATAGCCGTTTTTTTAGTAGTGCGTAGGGCTTGGATCGGAGCTTGAAGCCATATCCGAGGTATAGATTGTTCCATGGCCCTGATCCAAGATTGAATCTCAATCTGTTGTCGGGCCAGTGTCGTTTATAGGATTATTGGGTTGGTCTGATACCCAGCCGAAAAAGGCAAGTTTACCACGAGAGTCCGTTGTGTATTCCGGATTGCCAAACCTGATGGTCTGGTCGAGGAAGAGGTTCTCGGCCTGGCAGAGGTGGACGGTTGAGTCGGCGTGCAGCATGATGCCTCCGAAGGCGAAGAGCTGGCCGGGGACAAAGCTTCTCCCACGGCTGATGCCATCGTTGATCTAAGGATGAGCCATCGAGCCTTTGCGACCACACAGCGGGACCTACATGACCACCAGTGTCTGTGGTAAAACCGGCAGATCTCGGTTAGGGGGTCCCAAACTGGTGATCTTGGCACAATAGTAACATGAAGTAAAGGGGACACGGTGTTTACCCAGGTTCGGGCCCTCTCGAAGAGGTAAAACCCTACATCCTGCTTGTATTGTAGAGATTGTGGATGGGGTACAAAGTACAACACGAGATGATATACCTTGAGATTGTATGAATGTGTTTTAGTTTCTAAAAACCTAGCCTCTACGGACTAAACCCGTCGGCTTGAATAGGCATCAGGGGTATCTAGGGTTACAAGTATGTCGGCTGCAACTAGAGATAACATGCCGATCATTTGAATACACCTTGAATTGTACGCCAAGTCTTCCCATCTTGAGTACGCTGAGGGCCACACCTTGAATTGTATGCCATGTCTTCCCATCTTGAGTGCGCTGAGGGCCACAGTTCATGCGGGTCATTCTTCGGTTGTTGGCAGGTCCTCGGCCTAGCCCACGGATGGTGAGCCGACGTGGTGTGTACCCCTAATCCATTACACTGTCACCATGACAATTTTTTATCCTTTCTTTTTGAACATTGCATTTTTTTTCATTTGATACAAAGCATGTGAAAACATATATCAAACTTGTTGGGTGGTTTTCCACTTATTTTTCTTATTGTTTTGTCTTTTTGTCTTTTGTTGTGGAGGCCAGTCTTCCATTGTGATTTTTCGGTGTGTTCGTACATCAAATAGTATTTTTTAGGTGCAAATAGCATAGGGCAAGGCCTAGCAAAGGCCTCGATAGGGTTCACACAGGAGGGATCCAGATCGACGAAAATCATATTCTCAAGAAAAAATAGATCGGAGGAAATCGTCCGCGCTGGGAGACCCTTCTATACGTTACGGGACACACTCAAATATTTTGTTCCCTCAATACTAGGGTCCAATGTTTTGTACTATAATATACTACATTCCCTAATATATGTTGGCGCAACCTTATCTACTACACCTTCATCCTGCAACATGAAGAATCATGACGGGCGATGATATGGTTCCTTCAGAGATGTTGGAAAGCATGTGCTTGCTGAGCTTCCGGTGCAATACAGGACGATTGTGTTAGGCCCTAGAGAAGATACATCCCATTGGATGACGCGCAACCCACGCTCTTCCGCGGTGCGGGAGATGAGGCATCCAAATGGCATCTCAATCACACGGAGAACTAATTTCGTCATTTCCTGAAGTGGAAGATGCCGCTCGGCTCCACTAGGACTAGGTACACCCGCCTACTTATATCCGGTTGGATTTCGCACCTAGCAAGTCTCTCTTCGCAACCATGGCAGTGGCAGACTGGTCTTCCCACCCCTACGATCTTGACTTGCGGGTTGGCGACACCCTTCTAGACGGCAACGACGTTGATTGCTAAATGAACCTTCGCGCCGTGTGCCATGACTAGTGAGTCGCCACGGCCGACCCGAGTAGCCGGGATCCCCGATTCTATCCCCGCAGATGGGTCGTGCTCGACATGGGCGGCGACATTGACTCCACACGCCGCTGGCTCCTCATCCACCTTGACAGTGATCGCTTCCTTTGGAGGGACATGCCCTTGGTCCACGACCTCAACCGTGTTGTCCCCATCAAGGATGACCTCTTCATCATCGAAGCATAGGATGACCATGGCCACGGCATCTATGTCGTCAACCCATTCTACGGCCACGTCAGAACACCCACGAATGTGTTCGGCTGGCCGGATCCTCAAGCCTCAGCACCGTTAGAGACATTTTGACCACAGGTAAGCCTCTTCCGCCCTCCCCGAAACCGTACTGATCTTCCCTGGCCCTGAAGAAAGATCCAGGTCTGCATTTGAACAGTATCATGGTAGTTGATATTGTTCAGCTGCCTCGTTGATGGCCATTTTTGCCAAAAAAATTGAACTTCCTATGTACACATATTATAAAACCATTTTCGACAAACCAGTTGGCTCGGTGATTCAAATGATTCCCAAAGCATCACCCACCAGTGGGCTACTCTATCAGTCTAATAGCTTGAAAATATCAATCCAATTAGATCTGTTATTCCTTCTGTGCATCACCACTATATCTTGTACCCGTGAAACTTGCGCCGTCTAGAACATCCGGTACTCCAATCAGCAAGGCGAGTGTTCAAACATTGGCATGTAGTAAGGTATGCTTTTAACAAAAGGTTGCATGTTCATTTCTCAGATATATATTTTCTGGTGGACTGATGCTTTATATCAACAATTCTTTAACAGATGGACAACTAGTCAACGTATGGCACTAGCTCGAATGGTGAACGGACTTTTGAAGGATCCAATTAACAGACATCTATTACGGCACTGAAATCTCTGCCTTGTTGTTTCATTGCAGCAATATGGAAGTGGTCTTTGATTATGAAAATATTCTTTTGGGTCTATCAATTCACTAAGAGCCCATCCTCACGAGATCAAGGTGCTCTCCACGGTAGCGAGGCCTTAGTTGAAGGCTTGTATAGTGGTCAGACTAATGTGTACTCTTTTGGACTGTTAGCTGGATCTGTGTCTCTTACGCCTATCTCTTTGTTAGCTTCAGCTGATGTAACTGTAAGCATGGTTTATGCTGGTGCAAACCATAATAATAAAAAATATTCATCACCTTATATTGTATTTTGGAACTTTGCAGTGTTTCTCTTCTTCCATAGAAAACACTTCAAACTTCCGGGATACAAGATAGGACGATGCATATTTGTTTAATGGTATGGTATGCACCAGCATAAACCATACTTACAGTTACATCAGCTAGAGCTAAAAGTGACCCAAACCCAGCTAACAGTCCAAAAGAGTCCACACCAGTCTGGTCACTGTAAAAACCTTTAAGTGAAGCCTCACTATCATGGATATCGCCTTGATCTCATGTATGTTTGTGAGGATGGGCTCTTAGTGAATTGCTAGCCCAAAGAATTTTTTGCGTAATCAAAGACCATTTCATATTGCTGCAATGAAACAAGGTAGCGGTTTCAATGCTTCAATGATCAACGTCGTAATCAGATGTTCGTAACTTGGATCCTTTGAAAATGCATTCATCATTTGAGCTAGTGTTATACGTTGACCGACTATCCACCTATTAAATAATTGTTGATATAAAGTATCAGTCCACCACAAAAAATATATGTGAGAAATAAGCGTGCAATTTTATATTAAAAGCATACCTCTCTAGCAGCCAATGTTTGACCACTGGCTCTACTAATTAGAGTACCAGATGTTCCAGATAGTGCATGTTCTGCGGATACAAGATATAGTGGTGATGCACATAAGAAATAATAGATCTAATTGGATATATATTTTTAAGCTATTGGAGTGATAGAGTAGCTCTCTTGTGTCCGTTGCTTGAAATAGTGGCCGATGCTTTGAAAATCCTTTGGATCACCGAGCCAACTGGTTTGTCAAAAATGACGGTATAATATGTGTACATAGGTTGTTCAAATTTTGTGGGCAAAACGGCCATCAACGAGGCAGCCCAACAATATGAACTACCATGATATTATTCAATTGTGTTTGAGTGAAAAATGATCGACTGATCTTTGTATTAATAGAGTAGCTATTTATATGAGTACAAGGGCCACAAGTAGGAGGCATCTTTACATGAACCGTCATAGGTTAGAAGTCACGACGGTTGAGAAAAGGAGACGCGTCGGTTTCTATAGAGAACCGCACGCACTATTAGACAAGAGGAGATTTTCCCTCTAATTAATATATGCTTATTAATCACAACACTCCCCCTAATCTACGCTTGTCCATGTAGAATCGTCATATGATCATCTGGTAGAATCGTCATTTCGAAAGATTGTCTAGGTTGCATCATCATCTCAAAAAGGATTCTTCTCCCGCACTTCTTCATTAACATTCTTGATGAGAACCTGAAACATAAAACTCACAGAGAGAAAGAAATGTAATATGCTATTTCAAACAGGTACAGTTCAGGGAGACACTCCCCCTGATTCTTGCAAGTCCCGAAGTCGTCGCATACCAATTCCATGAACATATTTTTAGAATGTAGAATTTGGTAGAGACTTGGTAAATAAATCAGCAAGATTTTCACATGATTTAATTTGCAAGATGTTTATTTCCCCACTTTTCTGAAGTTCATGTGGGAAAAACCACTTAGGAGAAATATGCTTAGTGATATTGCTCTTGATGTATCCTGTTTGCATTTGTGCAACACAAGCCGCATTATCTTCGTAGATAATGGTAGGTGATTCTATAGAACCAATTCCACATGACTGTTGTATGTGGTTTATCATTCTGCGAAGCCACACACATTCGCGTGATGCCTCAAATAGTGAAATAATTTCAGAATGATTGGTAGATGTTGCCACCAAAGTCTGTTTAGAAGACTTCCATGATATGGCAGTTCCACCATGTAGGAACACAAAGTCGGACTGCGATCTGGCATTATGGGGATCAGATAAAAAGCCAGCATCGGCGTACCCAATCATATTAGAGTCCTAATTTCTCCGGAACTGAAAGAATAGGCCAAGATCATTTGTGCCTTGGAGATATTGAAAGATATTCTTAACTCCGGACCAATGGCGTTTGGTGGGAGCTGCGCTATGTCTAGCAAGTAGATTCACTGCAAATGCGAGATCAGGTCTCGTGCAATTTGCAAGATACGTGAGCGCTCCAACGGCACTAAGATATGGAACCTCAGGTCCCAATATTTCTTCTCCATCGTCCCTTGGCCTGAACGGATCTTTCTCTACGTCTAGAGAGCAAACCACCATGGGAGTTTTAGATGGGTAAGATTTGTCCATATTGAATTTCTCCAATATTTTCTGGATATAAGCAGCTTGGTGTACCATGATTCCTGAGGGAAGGTGCTCAAATTGAATACCTAAGCAAAATTTGGTTTTACCCAAATCCTTTATCTCAAATTCCATCTTTAGGTGATTGTGTGCTTCATCAATGTCTTGTGCGTTGCCAATGATGTTGAGGTCATCGACATACACTGAAATGATACAAAATCCTGTAGAGGACTTTTTGATAAAGACACATGGGCAATCACTACTATTGGAGTAACCTTTCTGAAGAAGGAACTCACTAAGTCGGTTGTACCACATCCGTCTCGAGTGTCTTAAGCCATATAATGACTTATTCAGTTTTACACAATACATGTTGCATTTTGCGCTTGTATTCGGGATAGAGATTCCTTCAGGAACCTTTATATACATGTCCGAATCTAGTGACCCGTAAAGATATGCGGTCACGACATCCATCAACTGCATAGATAGACAGTTTTGCACTGCCAAAGATATAAGATATCGGAAAGTGGTTCCACTCATTACAGGAGAATATGTCTCATTGAAATCAATGTCGGGTCTCTGCGTGAACCCTTGTGCTACGAGCCTTGCTTTGTATCTCACCACCTCATTGTTCTCATTCTGTTTCCGGAGAAAAACCCATTTGTATCCGACGGGGAAAAGATTGGGAGGTGTCGGTATTGCTTCAGTGAATACCTTTCTTTTGTTAAGCGAGGCAATTTCTGCTTGTATTGCGTCCTTCCATTTAGGCCAGTCGGAGCGCTTTTGGCACTCAACGATGGTCTTTGGCTCATGATCAATGAGAAGGATATCTGCAATTTTTTCAGCAAAATAAATGTCGACAGTCGTAGACTTACGATCGAAAGATTCTCCAGAATCGATATAGTTGATGGAAATTTCCTGCACCCCTAGTGACTCTTCGTGATTTTCCAATACGCGTGAATCTGGGTGTTCCGATGGCCCAGCCAGTGTGTGCAAACTGAAGCTGGGTTGTGGAGGTTGCCCTTCCACTGGGTGTATACTACCCATAAGGTGTTTGTCAATGTTGAGCTGACTTGCATTTACTGACTCCGAGGTTTTTCTCCTCGATTTCCTTTGTTGCTTGCTGGAAGCTTGTTCTAGGTCAGAGGCCGTACTACTCCTCCTCTTTTTAGGAGCAGGGAGTTGAGTGGTTTTTATTGGCACCTCCACTCTTTGGGGCGCATTTCTGGCCGGGTTTAAGGACTTTGTAACACCTTTTAGATCAGTAAATGAATCTGGCAGGTTATTTGCAAGATGTTGCAAATTAATGATTTTTCGAACTTGGAGTTCGGTCTCTTGTGTACGTGGATCACAGGACGAAATGGCTTGAGCATTCCAATCAATTTCCGGGCATTCTTTCTGGTACTTGAAGTCTCCCCCTAATGCCGGAAAGTGTTCCTCATTAAATATACAATCAGCGTGACGGGCTGTGAACAGGTCCCCAGTAAGGGGTTCCAGGTACTTAATAATCGACGGTGATTTGTACCCCACATAGATCCCCAATTTCCTATGTGGGCCCATGGATGTCCGCTGTGGTGGTGAGATCGGGATGTATGCAGCACAACCGAACTTACGCAGATGGGAAATGCTAGGAGGATTTCCACGTACCAATTGCAGAGGGGAAGTACTGTGATATGCAGTAGGCCTCAATTGTATCAAGTCAGCAGCGTGTAGAACCACATGACCCCAACAAGAGGTTGGCAAGTTGCAATTCATTAACAAAGGTCTTGCAATGAGTTTGATCCTTTTAATCAATGATTCAGCCAAACCAATTTGTGTATGGACATCTGGAACTGAGTGCTGAACTTCAATCCCCAGGGCCATACAATAATCATTAAAAGCACGTGAGGAGAATTTTGCAGCATTGTCCATGCGGATTGACTTAATTCGACTTTCTGAAGTGGTTCAGCTTGTATTTTGAGGTGAGAGGGTCTCAAAATTAGCTTTCCCGTGGCACAAGATGTGCACACAAAGTCTGAAGATTGATGAAATTTTGACTCAAGCAAATTATGACCAATGGAATTGCTAATAATTTTTCTCATCATCCCGATCCCGGGATGGCCTAGGCGATCATGCCAGGTTTGAAATGCGTCAACATTTTGAAAAATTACTTTGTATGCAACATGTTCTACGTGTTTGATGTACGTATAGTACAAACCAGACGATAGAGAAGGAATTTTTTCATGTACCTGCTTGCCATATCCGTGATCTTTGGTTAAGAGTAGATACTCCTCTTTGTTGTCTTCATGGGTTTCAATGTGAAAGCCATTTTTACGGATATCTCGATAACTGATCAGGGTATGTGATGAGTCGGAATACAACAAAGCATCCTCAATTGTCACTTGTGTACCACCTGGGAGGGTAAATATGGCACGTCCAGTGGCAACGATTGCCGTATCGCATCCAGCGATAGTTAGAATATCTCCATTCATCTTTTTCAGAGTTTGAAAATATTTCATCTCCCTCAGTATGGAGTTTGTGCTTGCACTATCCAAAAGGCATAATTCCTCTTCCATCGGATTGTCACCGTAGAGAACGTTGGCGAGGCCTTCGTGTGCTCTCGGCAGAGCGTGCGTGATAACATGTTTGAGTGAAAAATGATCGACTGATCTTTGTATTGATAGAGTAGCTATTTATATGAGTACAAGGGACACAAGTAGGAGGCGTCTTTACATGAACCGTCATAGGTTAGAAGTCACGACGGTTGAGAAAAGGAGACGCGTCGGTTGCTATAGAGAACTGCACCCACTATTAGACAAGAGGAGATTTTCCCTCTAATTAATATATGCTAATTAATCACAAGAAATTGCAAACCTTGATCTATCTTTAGGGCCGCAAGAGATTAGTGTGGTTTCATGGAGGGCGGGAGGGGCTTGCCCGAGGTTGAAATGGTTGTGACGGTGCTGAGGCTTCAGGATCCGGCCAGGCGAGCACATTCATGGATGTTCCGGCATGGCCGTAGAAGGGGTTGACGACATAGATGTCGTGGCCATGGTTGCCCTGCGCTTCGACGACGAGGAGGCCGTCCTTGGTGGGCACGATGTGGCCGAGGTCGCAGACCAAGGGCATGTCCCTCCAAAGGAAGCAATCGGTTTCGAGGTGGATGAGGAGCCAGTTGCGTGCCGAGTCATCATCGCCGAAAATGTCGAGCATGACCCATCCGGGGGACAGAATCTGGGATCCCAGTTGCACGGGTTGGGCTTGGCCGCTCGCCAGTCATGGCACACGATGTAGAGGTTCATGTACAAATCAACGTTGTTGTCGACCAGAAGGGTGTCGCCAACATGTTGGACGATATCGTAAGGGAGGGATGACCAGTCTGACGCTACCATGGTCGCGGAGGGAGACTTGCTAGGATGCGAAATCCAACCGGATATAAGTAGGTCGGTGTACCTAGTCCTAGTGGAGCCCGAGCGGCGGCCTCCACTTTAGGAAACAACGAAATTAGTTCTCCGTGTGATTGAGATACCGTTTGGATGCCTCGTCTCCGGCACCACAGAAGAGTTAGGGTTGTGTGTCTTCCCATGGGATGCATCTTCTCCAGGGCCTAGTACAATTGTCCTGTTTCACACCGGAAGCTCAGTAAGCGCGCGCTTCCCAAAATCTCATAAGGGAACCATATCATCGCTCGTCATGATTTTTCATGTTGCAGGAGGAAGGTGTAGCAGGTAAGGTTGCGTCAATATATGTTGGGGAACATAGTATATTATAGTAATAAAAAATTGGACCCTAAAATTGAGCGAAAGTTAGATTTGAGCGTGTCCTGTAACGAACGAATGGATCTCCCATCGAGAACGATTTCCTTCGATCTTTTTTTAGGATTCCTTCGATCTGGATCCCTTCCTTACGCAAACCCTATCGAGGCACTTGGTAGGCCTAATGGCCCAACAAAAATCCCTGTTTGCACAAAAGCTATTTGATGTACGAAAACACCAAAAAATGAACGGGCCTCTACAACAAAAATAAAAATACAAAAAATAAGAACAGGAAGTGGAAAACCACCCGTACAACCCCACACTACTATTACCAAGTTAATTGTGGCGTGTTAGTAGTAGCGCGGGACCCCGCGCTACTGCTAGCGTTTTACCCCGAGCTACTACTAGGCTTTTTTTTTTAAAGAAACATAAAAAATTTATTCATTTGCGATAACAACTACATCGTTTATGAGGAGGGTACAATTTCACTCAAGGGATCCTCAAACCAGTTCAAAGATGAAGAAAATCTAGCTAACTTAGCAAGTTCATGTGCGACCCTTTTTGTTTCTCTATTACAATGCTTAAATTTAGTAATGGAAAAGTCACATGCTAAAAATAACAATCGTCAAACACTGCCGCCGCTGTATTAGATGACCGTCCTCCATTGATCATGGTTTCGATAACCTCCATGTTGTCTGAGTTAATAACTAAGCGGTTGCAGCCCGCCCTTTGAGCAATAGATAGACCATATCTAAGCGCCATAGCTACAGCTGTCAGAACGTCCGTGCACCAATCAATTCTCCAATTCCCCCTGCAATGAATTTTTCTTTATCATCTCTCAAAACAGCACCAGCCGTGCCCCTAAGCCGGTCATGATCAAAAGAATCATGCCCCGAAGCTACTACTAGGCTTATCTCTAGTAGTGTTCCATGATCCAATCTAAATTCATTCCAAGTCCTTCGGCCATAGAACCGTCTATATCATAGGCATCCCATGGCTACATATCATATTGCTGACATCATCCAACGTCCATGCACCTGCATTGCAAGTCTAATAAATCTTACCTTTCTCTGGTTCATTATTAGCAATAACATTATACGGTCTATTCCTCTAGACTCGACACAAACCAAATAGTGTGACCTAGTACAAACTGTTTCACATGACCGAGGACACAACTATTGGAATATGTTTACACTCACGCTTTACCCACACTATGAAGCTCCTGCTCCGTACTTCCGTACACTTGTCTCACGGCGGACCGGTGCTGCTTCAACAAAACTTGTCTATTGCATGACACTTTTACGGTCCCACCGACATACCCTTACGGGTCGTGCCCTAGCTGTAGGGATGGCAATGGGACCCATTACCCGCATACCCGATGGGTAAAAACTCTGTTAGGGCAAGGGTATATATGTTTCAAAAAAATACCCATGGGTACCTAAATATGAAAATTTCATACCGATCGGGTATAATGGATATGGGTATGGTTTAATATATATAACCTATACCCTGTACCCATGTACCCGCATATAATCTGATAAAAAGGCCTTAAATATTATCTCTCTAGATATTAAACGTATTTATATGTAGATAAATCCCTCAGCCCGAAAAAACCCTCATCATGCATTCATGTTAGGCCACTGCACCACAGTTGTTAGCCCACGCACGAAGCCACGAGCCCACGTCCAGAATCCCATACGTGATATACATATCCCTACATGGCTATCTATGCGTGATTGATGTCCAGAAGACCAGAATTGCCTCGCAGGCTCTGTCGTGGTTTTGTCACGCCAGATGTCCCTGTGAAAGGACTTAGTCATGAGGCCATCGTTGCTAGGTGATTGCTTGAACGGAGTTGGTCGGGATCAAGAGACACGAGTTTACCTAGGTTCGTCCCTCCGTGGTGGAGGTAAAAGCCTACATCATGCTTGATTGATATTGATGATGATGATGATGATCTCGATTACAAGGGTGATGTTTCGCTACCTCTATCTCGAGAGCTATTGACTTGTCTCTCTCTCTATCTCCCTCTCCCTTTTTTGGGTGTCTTACCCCTCCTTATATAAGTTGAAGGCGCCGGCTTATATGTCCTAGTAGGACTACAACTAGTCTACTTTCTATTACAAGTCGGATACTAGTCCAGGTCTTCTCCTATGAGTGAAGATAATCCCTCTCATGCCTTCCAAGTAAGGGAAACATTCTTTGTCTTTCCTCACGAGCCAGCCCATCAAACACCCTGATCATGAGCCGGCCTTCTCGCAAGTCGCCATTTGTGTCTTGGGCCTTGTTCCCTGCTCAGTCTAATGCGCTGGGTTATCACAAGGCGCCAAGTCCCGGCCGGGTTCTACCTGTGGTCGGGTCATATCGTGGGGTATATCCCCAAATTAGCCCCTAGTTTAGCTTGAATATATTCATGCTAAGCTCCTGAAAACAAAAATAATTAATAGGTTTAAGAGAAAACGGCTCGCCCAAAAGGCCGCCTTTATTCAGTGAACCAGCTTCTGGAAAATCTGGCTTTCTTCTTCATATCAACGAGTTGGCTTCACAATCAACTTGTTGGTGCATGTCCTTTGCTTTAAAATATTGGGAATAATAACCCATTGGTTATTGAGCCGGTTTTCAAATGCTTCAACATGTCGATTTCATCTTCCTGAGACATGGAGTGCTCGCCGGGTCTTTTGACATAGTAAATGTCAAATTACGGATGAAATAATTGCCGGCTTGTGGATATAGAACTTGCCAAGTTACGAGTGTCGAGGTTTCCGGGTCATGGAGGTTGATACCGCCGGGTCATGGAATTGGACTCCTAGAAATTTTGGGTCTCTTTGTCATATCAACAAGCCCACTCCATAACCAACTTGGTCATGCTGGTTCCTTGCACAAAAATATTGGGAAATAAAACACCCATGTGCCGTTGAGTCGACTTCGAGTACTTTGATGAAACTTTTGGGACTAAGAAAACCATATGATGTTGAGTCGGCTTTCCCGGCCTTTCTATGAGTAGCTTAGAGGAGATAAACTTTGCAAATTTCTCCACCAAGAATATGAGACCCAGTTCACTCAAAACTGAAAACTTGAATATGTTCCTCCCTTGTATCCATATTACCTGTAGCCCCCAAGTCTTAAGAGTAGAACACACTGATAGTTTAAGACTTTTAATATAAATGTTGCAACTTTTAAGAAATCCGGGTTGTTCATCTGAATTGCCAGTTATAAACTGAATGCATTGTATTTCACATGTGTAGCCCCCAAGGGCCAGCTCATCAGTATGTGATGGGCCGGGTCTTCGATTTGGACCTTATGATCTATTTGAACAACTGAATGTTGTAGCCCCCAAGTGTCGGGTTGTCTTTCCTGCAGCAACCTGGGACTTTGAACTTAGCTTTTGCTGTTTGTAGATATATAGCTGCAAATAGTTTAGCCCCCAAGGGTCGGGTTAGCTGTCCTCATCAACCTGGAACTTGAACTATCTGGAGAGTCAATGACTGTTTCCCCAAGGGTCGGGTCACTATTAATAGTGAGTCAGGTGTTCAATGAAAGTATTTAAAAATGACAATGCATTAGCCCCCAAGTGACGTGGTGCATGCATGCAATGACATGAGACTTTCATACTTAATGTAATCTTGATTTCAATAATGTAGCCCCCAGGTGTCGGGTTGTGTGCCAGTTGCCATGATCTTTGCCACGATATCCTTGCTTGAATCCTTAATTCTCCTTTATAGCATCACATCAATCTAATTTGTGAATTGCCACTGGTAAGTTATTACAGCATGCTCCTCACTGTAAGCCGGCATTTTTGGATTAGGAAATAATAGCCATCTCTCTGAGCCAACTTTGAAAACCTCAGTCATTTAACACTGGTTATGATAACCATGATGAAAACCTGGCCATTTTGGCTATCAAATTTTTTTTTGTACCTGTGTTGGGGATATTACTACTGGGCGTAAACCGGCCAGGAGAGGCCGGGTTAACCCCATAGTGGTTCACTATATCTAAAGCCCATGAAGACAAAGACGGTGGCGATTTATGAAGGCCCAGGGCTCAAAGCCGGTTTAAGACCTGTAGACGTAAACCGGCATTGATATGTAAACTTGTGTTGTAAGATAGAAGGAGCAGAGACCGAGCCACACACTTTATGAGCCGGCCTCGGGATTCTGTAAACCGACGGGCGTCGACCCATGTATATAAGGGGACGACCCGGCAGCGATTTAGAGAGACAGACAACAACTCGAGACCCGGGCAAAGCATATTCGCTCCCTGGTCATCGAAACCCAAGCAATCCCACACCAACTGGATTGTAGGCTTTTACCTTCACCGCAAGGGGCCGAACCAGTATAAACTCTTTGCGTCCCTTGTCCGCTTTAACCCCTTTAAGCTAACCCGTCGCGGTGGCTCCACGACTATGTCCTTTCACGAGGACATCTGTCGTGACAAAACCACGACAGTTGGCGCCCACCGTGGGGCTATCGCACGATGGTTTCGAGTTCTTAGAGGGCAGGTTCGAAGGACTCAAGGGCTACGTTGTGGGCCGGATGACCAAGAGTCATCGTGGCAAGCTCTACATCGATGACGCAGGCTGGGGCCCCGAGGCCGGCTCAATTGAGTACGGGTACCGGGTCCCCTTCGGCGGCATCCATGTTTTCAATGGCAAGATTGGCGAACCGGGCCCTGAGCCGGACATCTGCACCAACATCATCGAGATGCTTAAGCCTGTCATGAAGCGTGCCTTCGTGGGAGTTATCCACGGAGTGGAATCTAAGGATAGATCGGAATCTGGTGGTGAAACCGTTGTTTATTCCGGCGACGAGTCATCGACCGGAGAGACCGAGTCATTGTACCAGTTGCAAGATGGCCGGATTGGGGTCTGCTCCGATGGCGACAGTATTCCGGACCCCTTTGATCTGCCAAACCGGGTTGCGATATTCATGGCCGGTACACAGCCAGCGCTTTGCTCTTCGACCGCAACAGTGATGATTTCTGGAGCGGCGGCAGCAACAGCGGCTGGGGCAGGAGGCCCCGCGCAGCCGCTAGCTCAGGTTTTGTCTGAGTTATTCGACGCTTTGGCAGCGCTGATGGCGGTAGTTAACCCGACGAATCAGGATGAGCATAATGCGGAAATTGCAAAGTTCAAAGATCAGATAACTCAGGCCAAAGCAGACTTGGCGGCCGAAGATACCAGGATAGCCGCAGAGCGGGCTCAATTGGAGGCACAGGCTTATCAGCTTATACTAGATTAGAGTGCATCGAACGATGTCATGAGGAGAAGAGACCGGTCTCACCTGCCTCCGGTTTACGAGGCTAGGGATCTCTTTAATACTCCAGGAGCAGGAACCAGCAATCCACCCGCGGTGAACCGGGCGGAGGCGCCTGGAGCGGGGATGCCGGTTCAGCCCCGGCTAGCAGACCCGCCTCGTCAGAACCACGTCCCGTCACAGCACGTCCCTACACCACCGGGTCACTACTCTAACCCGATGGATAACATCGTTGCCGCCGCTTCACGATTGCCAGCTCTCCTGATTGAAGGCGAGTCTCCGGTAGTGGTTGAGACATGAAGGGCTAGAGAGCTTCTTCAGACAGCCTTGACTCAGCAGCAGGCTTATTCCTATAGCCGGGAAAGGATTCATTCTACGCCCCGCCCGAGCCAGAGCTACAGCAGGCACATGGATGAACCGGCCTTATCGAGCAGTGCGCAAAATCGTAACCCGAACCATGGCCATAACCCGGCGGGAGGCGGCGGTGATGCTCAGGATGTGGTGGATCGTGCTAGGGCACGTCGAGACGCCGAGTTAGCAGCACAGCATGACGCCCCCCAACTTACTCCGGTTCGTCCAACAACTTCAGTGGAGCCAGGCGTCACCTCCAGTTCATTGGGGGTGCCGTGTCTCGTCCCAGCACTGCGCAACGTACGCCTGCCCAAGGCTTTCAAGGGCCCACGTAAAGTGTCGAATTACACCGCCGACCAATCCCCCGAGTCATGAGTTGAAAGCTATGAGATGGCGATGGAGATGCTAGATGTGGATGATGCGGCATGTGCTAAATACTTCACCATGATGTTGGAAGGGACGGCACGCACTTGGTTGAAAAATTTACCAGCTAATTCTATTGGGTCATGGGCTGAGTTAAGAGCCCAGTTTATTCAGAATTTTAAAGACACATGCAAGCAGCCTATGTCAAGTGTGGATCTAGCTTCCTGTGTCCAGGAGGAAGGAGAATCGACAACCCATTGGGTGCGTCCTGTTTTGAAGATTTTGCATTCATCCGACCGCATCAACGCTGATACAGCAGTTTTAACATTGGAAGGCAATTGCCGGTTTGCACCTCTGAAGTTGAAGTTGGGACGGCTCAAGCGTCATTATAATGACATGGGAACGCTTATGGCAGCTCTGGTGTAGTATGCCGACTCTGATAGTACCAAGGACCCCAAGTCTGACGACGACAAGACAGGGAAGGGAAAGAAGAGCAGCAACACCAAGGGGCAGCAGCATAACCCGGCGGGTCATGGAAACAGCGGCAAGCATAAAGCGAATAACAGCTTAGATTTTGTGGCTAACACCAACACGCAGAACAAGGGCCAGCAGCGTAAAGGTAAACCGCCCCAGCGTGGCGGAGGACCAAGTCCTAATCCGGAGCGCCTGTCTTATCTGTTGAACCAGCCTTGCCCAAAGCACGGGACACAGGAGAAACCGTCCACGCACCTTTGGAAAGATTGTTATATCATGCAGGAGTTCAAAAAATTAGACTTTCGGCACGATCATGGACCGGGCGGCGGTTCAGGCCCCGGATCTCACGGGTCGGGTTATGGTGGAGGCAGCTCCGGTTTAGGTTTCCAAGGTAATCAAGGCAGTCAGGGCAACCAAGGTGGTTATAATCATCAAGGGAATCATCAGCAGCAGCAGCAGTCGGGTTACCAGAGCAACCCGAAGCAGTTGAATAGTGGACACTACCATGTCTTCACCACTAGCCTGGACAAGCGTGATCAGAAGCTTCATAAAAGGGCAGTAAACTCTGTTGAACCGGCGGTGCCCCATTATTTGTGCTGGTCTGAACAGCCCATTGTGTGGAGTCAAGAGGATCATCCACCCCGGGTTGATAATTCGGGTCATCTGGCTTTAGTGGTGGCACCTCAGGTTGGAGGATATAAGTTCACCAAGGTGCTCATGGATGGAGGGAGTAGTATCAACATCCTTTATTACGAAACCTTCCGTCGCATGGGGTTAACAGATAAAGATCTTAAACCGTCAAACACTGTTTTCCATGGTGTGGTGCCTGGTAAATTGGCGTATCCAGTCGCCAAGATAGCACTGGAGGTTGCTTTTGGAGATGAGCATGACTCAAGATCTGAAACATTGACTTTTGAAGTCGTGAAAATCAGGAGCCCGTATCATGCCCTATTTGGACGGCCGGCTTATGCCAAGTTCATGGCGAGGCCTTGTTATGTATATCTGCAACTCAAGATGTCGGGTCATAAGGGGACCATTACGGTTCATGGGAGCCGCAAGATCGCTTTAGAATGTGAAGAAGGTGATGCGGCATATGCAGTGTCGGTTTGTGCAATAGAGGAGTTGAAATTCTACATGGACAAGGTTGATCCGGCGGATATGACCTCCTTGAAAAAGCCAACTACAGAGCATGAACCGGCCTTGAAATTTAAATCGGCTGATGAGACTAAGCTTGTTGATTTTGTTCCTGTCGATTCATCCAAGCAGTTTAGCATCAGCGCTAACTTGGATGTGAAATAGGAAAGCGCGCTCATCGAGTTCATCTGTGAGAATCGGGACATCTTCGCGTGGAAGCCTTCTGACATGCCAAGTGTACCGAGAGAACTCGCTGAGCACACTCTTAATGTTGATCCTAAGTACAAACCGGTTAAGTAGTTTCTTCGCCGGTTCAATGAGGAAAGACGCAAGGAAATTGGTGAAGAGGTAGCCAGGCTCTTGGCGGCTGGGTTCATTGTTGAGATATTTCATCCAGAGTGACTGGCTAATCCGGTGCTGGTGCTTAAGAAGAACGGCACTTGGCGTATTTGTGTGGACTACACAGATTTAAACAAGGCTTGTCCTGTAGATCCTTTTGCCCTCCCTCGCATTGATCAAATCATTGATGCAACGGCGGGTTACGAGCGTTTGAGTTTCCTGGATGCCTATTCTGGTTACCATCAGATCAAAATGGCAGTTAAGGACTAGGAGAAGACAGCTTTCATAACTCCCTTCACTAGTAGAAAAAGGGGCTTTCGTTCGGGCGTGGCCATCCCATTAGTCCCGGTTCTGCCATGAACCGGGACTAATGGAGGCATTTGTCCTGGTTCTTGAGCCCAGGGGGCCAGTCGGGGCCTCGTGGGCATTGGTCCCGGTTCGTCTGGGCCCATTTGTCCCGGTTCTTGGCACGAACCAGGACCAATGGGCCTCGCTCCTGGCCCACAACCATTGGTCCCGGTTCGTGGCAGGAACCGAGACAGAAGGTTAACCTTTAGTCTCGGTTCCAGCCATGAACCGGGATAAATTATTTGCCTATATATACCCCATCGCCCGCGAGCAGAGCACTCCATAGTGCTCTGTTTTTTGCTGGCCGGCGAGGAAGGGCATTTGGGTGCTCTAGCTCAACTCTTATGCATGTGAGGTGTTCGATGAAATGCATGAGCCACACTAGTTAAGCTTTCTCCTCTCGAAACTCGACCTCCGAGCTCCATTTTATTCCGAGATTTGTCTAGGTTTAGCTGTCCGTCACTCCTCGTCCTCGTCTTCACAGCCGTCGATCGCCCGCGCCGATCTCGTCGCCGACACCACCGTGGTGAGCCTTTTGTTCTTATCTTCTTTTTGAAAGAAAAAATTCTTACTTCAGATGGATACTTGTCTAATTTTCTTACTTTTATTATTCCTTGTTATTATATAGTGCAATGGTTCTGGTATCTGCCCCCGTCGGCCCTCATCCTGTCTATGATTCAGATGTGGTATATATGATCTTTTCATAACTATTTGGTTCATTTATTGTTTTTGACAATTATGCCGACCAACGTGACATAGATTTTATTTATGTAGGAGGTGGTTGAACCGGAAATTCCAACCGACCCTATTGTCGAGAGGTTAAATTTAGTTGAAGAAGAAAACAATTACTTGAAGGAAAAAATAAAAAAATTGAGGAGGAGAAGATGATATTGGAGTTGCATGTTGCGGATGTCGTCACTGATCACAAGATCAAGATGGATGCAATGCGGTTGAAGATTAGAAAGATTAGAAAATATGCCATTGATACCGAGGCTTGGTATCATTATGCCGTTGGATCAATTGTTACCTTACTTGTGATTATGATCGCATTTGTCGTTGCATTGAAAGGTTTTACATAGTTTCAATGTATGGTTTAACTAGTGCTCTGGAGAGCTATATGTTGTTCAATTTGAACTATGTACTTACTTTGGTTTTAATGTGATGATGAACTACTATTAATTTGGTCACTTATCTATCCAAGTTCATTTGTAGTGCTTTTCAATTTCAGGGTCTTATAGCTGAAAAAAATTAGTAAATGCATGAAAAATAACAGACGAGTTTCCGTATGAAACCGTGATACTTCGAAAGAGATTGTCCATTTGTACACGAAGTGCATCCAGTTTTTGCCGTAAGCCTCTCTACTATCTTGCATAGCTATGTGGGTGAAATGAAGATACCATGCCAACTTTCAACCTTTTCAGAGTTCATTTGTAGTGCTTTTCAATTTCAGGGTCTTATAGCTGGAAAAAATCAGTAAATGCATGAAAAATAACAAATGAAGTCAGAAAGGGTTAAATATTGATGATGTTGCTTTGAATGGTGCATTTTGAACACGGAAAAACTATTGAGTTCAAATAAGTTCAAAAAAATGAAATCCCTTTGTAACAGACGAGTTTCCGTATGAAAACCTGATACTTCGAAAGAGATTGTACGTTTTGTACACGAAGTGCAACCAGTTTTTGCCGTAAGCCTCTCTACTTTCTTGCACATGCTATGTGGGTGAAATGATGAATTATCAAAGTATTTTCTATTCAAAATCATTAAAAGCAAAATGAATTTTCATAAACAACTTTTTTGTTACAAACTTAAATAGCAAAAAGAATTATCATAAAATAAAATAAAAAAGTAATTAGAAACAAAATAATATAAACTATAATAAAATATATAAGTAGAAACAAAATAAAATATAATATAATAAACTTTAATAACATAAATGAAATTTATGAAACTCAAATTATCAAAGTATTTTCTGTTCAAAAATATAAGCAACCTCTACTAAAATTATATAAAATTCATGCAACTAAAATTATCAAAATATTTTCTGTTCAAATCATTAAAAGCAAATAGAATTTTCATAAAGAACATTTTTTGTTAGAAACTTTAATAGCAAAAATAATTATCATAAAATAAAACAAATAAGTAATTAGAAACAAAATAAAATAAAATAAAATAAATAAGTTTTTTGTTGTAAGTAGAAACAAAACAAAAAAGCAAAAAAGAAAACAAAAAAATTGGGGAAAAAATAAAAGATTTGCCACCTACTGGGCCACCACCGCCATAATACGACTAGAAACCCATCAATGGGCCAGGATTCTGGCCCACAGAAGGCCCTATAGGCCCATCTGGCATAGCAGTGACAATTAGGCCCGTAAGCCTGCAAAGGAGAGGAGCTCGAGAGGGGTGCGGCAGTGGGGCTTATAACCCACTGCTCGCCCCTCTCAACAAGCGAGGTGGGACTAAACTTTCAACGCGGGCGTAGCAGCACAAGGCCTTTGGTCCCGGTTGGTGGCACCAACCGGGACTAAAGGTGTACATTGGTATCGATTCGTGGCACCAACCGATACCAATGCCCACCCTATAGTCCCGGTTGGTGCCACCAACCGGGACCAAAGCCGCCGCTTCCCGCCCTTTGGGCTGCTGAAAAGAGACATTTCGTCCCGGTTGGTTTCACCAACCGGGACTAAAAGGGGGCATTGGTCCCGGTAGGTGGCACGAACAGGGACCAATGCTCTCTGTATATAAGCTGGACTTGTGAAATTTTCAGTTTCATCGACCATTTGCCCCCCGACGACGCCGAACTCATCGACGCCGCCAGGCTGCCCGTGCTCGCCGTCGCCGCCCAGCGCCCTGCTGCCCATGCTGCGACGGCCTTGCCAGGCTGCCCGTGCTTCGCCGTCGCCGCCCGCCGCCCGCTCCTCGTCGCCGTCGCCCCGCGCCGTTCGGCCGTGCCCAACAACGCCGCCCAGCTCGCGCACCCCTGCCTCGACGCGCTACCCGGCCCGAGCCCCTACCCAGACGCCCCACACCCCGGCCTTCCCGACCACACGCCGCCCGCCACGTTCGGTCCGGCCGCCGCCTAGCTCTTCCTCTTTGTTTTTTCAGATTATGTGCATATGTGTGATTATATGTATGTGTGTATATATGATTATATGCCCTTTTTCAGATTTTTGTTCTTATATATGATGATTTGTTTTTGCTTTTTATAAAAAATGTATATATGTATGTATGTTCTCTGTGTATATATGTTCATATATGCAAAAGTTAGATTTTAGAAAAGTTATATATATGTATATATATATATATATATATGTTCTCTGATTTAGTACGTCTTAGGTTAGCTTCATTTTTAGAAAAGTTTTATATATTTAGGAAGAAGGAAGAGAAAGGAAGAAGAAGAAAAAGAATGAGCGGAAAAAGGAAAATAAGAAGAGGAAGAAAGGAGAAGAAGAGGAGAAATAAATAAAAAGAGGAAAAAAGATGAAAAAGAAGACGAGAGGAAGAAAAAATAGTCTATTTTTCTTCTTCTCCTCTTTTTCTTTCTTCTCTTGTTTCTTCGATCTTCTCCTCGATCTATTCCTTTCTTATTCTCCTTTTTTTTATTTCTTCTTCGTCTTCTTATTTTTTATCGGGTATGTCGTTGTCGATATACCCCCTCCCGTAACTTCAACACGAGGGGGGGGTCGATATAACTCCTCCCTGGTAACATTATTTTCCCATGTATGTATGTCGTCATTGTCGATATAACCCCCTCCCGGATAACTTCGACATGAGGGGCGGTCGATATATATACCCCCTCTCGATCGTGATAACTTATACCATGGGAGCACCCCCGGCCCTCTCGCTCAACAAAAACTCTCGAGGACACCCAAACCCTAGAAAAAAACAATGTCTGTCTCCTACCCCCTCCCGCCGCGCCCCTACCCGATCGACAAACTCTCTTGAGGCCACCCAAATTTACCAAGTTAAAAGAGCGTTGTCGTCGAGGCCACCCCGAACCCTTGAAGCGTTGTCGAGGCCACCCCAAACCCTAGAGAAGCGTCGAGGCCATGACACTAATATGATTCCTTATTGTGCTTAGCTAGCTAGTTCTACGTTTGCCACTAATATATCCATCTGTCATGTTTGAATAATAATTGCCATGTTGTAAATATTTGCAGAAACTATGGATCCACACCCCCGAGATGAAGCAGAAGAAGCAGTGTTGGGGGAGATAATCGCACACGAAAGTGAAGCCGTCTTGTCGTTTCTCAACGACACATGCACCGATGGTCTGGAAATACAGGATGAAGAAGCAGGCTACGACGATGATCAAACAATGGAGGAGGAAGGAGACCGTGATGACGGCTCCAGTGACCGAATGGAGGAGGAAGGAGACCGTGATGACGGCTCCGGTGACCGAATGGAGGAGGAAGGACACCGTGATGACAGCTCCGGTGACCGAACGGAGTCTGGCCAGGTATATATATTAATTAATTAAGCATGTGCTGACTATATAGCTAATTGATGCATTAATTGTTTTTGGTATGTACACATATTAACTCTCTTCTTTTTCTTCTTTTCTAGCCCTCCGGATCGAGCAACACTTCGTTAACGAGACGAGGCCCGAAGAGAAAGTTGCGCACGGATGAAAGGTACACGATCATCGAAATTGATCACGCTGGCCAACCGATTGAACCCCTCCGGACCAAGCAAAAATTTAATACTCAGTGCGGGCTTCTAGTTAGGGACATGATCCCGATCAGCATCGAGCAATGGTTGAAGCCTAAGGACAAAGACTCTCAGGTGTCTTATGTCAGCGATAGGCAGAAAGGTGATCTTTGGACCGCGCTGCAGGAAAATTTCACCTTCCCGCCAGAGGAGGATCCGGAGAATCTTGTTAAAAAGCCAATGATCAAGGCTTATGCTCTTAAGAAGATGGCTGAGCTATTCAGGAGGTGGAAGAATGAGCTGAAATCTTCGTTTGTCGACAAATACAAGAATCCAGAATACATCGGCCGATTTGAGAAGATCAAAGATCAGTGGCCCGCATTTGTCAGCACCAAGAAATCTGAGAGAGCAGCGAAGATGTCAGCGACAAACAAGAAAAATTCTGCAAGAAGAAGCATCACCATCGCACCGGGTCAGGTGGCTACCTGAAAGCCCGGCCATTGTGGGACAAGGCTGAGAATGACCTCATTGCTAAAGGGATCGAACCATAGACGCGACACTGGCCAGACCGTTGCAGGACTTGGTGCTTCGGGGTTGGGGGAAAATTGGACCCTGTAACAGGGAAGTGTGTTTGGACCAACGAGCAGCTGAACACACCCATCGAGAAGCTTTAGGAGTATATCAAAAAAGCGCAGCAAGGGACGTTCGTTCCGGACAGAGAGAACGACGAGCTGACGGAGGCCCTAGGGAATCTTGAGCACCCCGGACGGACACGAGGCACGCCAGCTCCCTTTCGTGGAAGGCTGGATTTCCCGACGCAGGCGGTTACAAACGCGGGGAGAGGAAGAAGAAAAAGGAGTTGACCCAACTACAGGCGCTGCACGCAAGGGTACAAGCGCTAGAGGAACGAGACGCAGTCCGCAGCACGCGACCTGCCGAAGCTACACCCGAAGCTACCCCGCCATCTCAGCGGAGAAGCAGCGTGGTTTCCACGGAGCTGCTTCGGGAGCCTGTCTTCACGGCTCCTGCTAGCTACCCCGTGGATGCTATCATAGAGTCTCAGCATTGCCTCCTTATGGCGCGGTGGATGGAATTGAAAGTCAAGGCGGCTATTGGCTATGTTGCACCTCCTAAACCTGGCACAACTTTTCACTGCCGGCCGATTCCAGAAGGATATGCTAGGGTGATGGTGGATGAAATCACAAAAGGATTTCAGGACCTCCAGCTTGACCACCCTACAGGTGACGGGGAGACTCGGCTGGGTTCTTGTCTGAAGACTCCATGCCTATGGTGGAAGGAGCTCGTCAACCTTCCGAACTGGATGCCTCCGCCTCCTCCTCCACCTTCGGCGAGTCAGGGCACTCCGCCTCCTCATCCGCCTCCTCCTCCGGCGAGTGATCAGGGCACCCAGCCTCCTTCTCCGGCGCGTGGCGGCACTCCGCCTCCTTCTCCGCATGCGACGGCGCGCCCGAGCAGCCAGCCTCCTCCTTCTCCGCCTCGCCAGCAAGGGCGGAAGAGACCCGCCACCGCCCCGGCTGCTCTGGCGTGTCGTACTCCTTCTCCTCCGCCTTGTAAGCAAGCATGAAATAAGACAGCCACAGCCGCTCCATCTGCTCCGGCGTCTAGCAGTACAGCCAGAGGCGGGAGGCAATACAGATACGGTCCATCTCTCACGCCTCTAGAGAAGTTACCATACGAGAGGACCGTGGAGGAAAACGCAAAGATCGTGAGAAAAGAAGTGAAGGATTTCTTTGAAGGGGTGAAAGCAAAGAAACATCCACCTCCAGAGTTCCTTCCAGATCCGGTAAAAGTAAAGCGCACTATCGATGCCCTGAAGAAACCACCAAAGTCTCCGCCGAAAAACAACTATGAGCGCATTACTGAAAAGTCATATAAGGAAGCGGAGTGGTCGGGAAGTACTGTCAGTGATCGAAGGTTAGCAGAACGACGAGCTGGGGAAAAAATTGCCCAGCTCGGCGAACAAGCGAACCAATCGTGCCCCCCGCTCAAGGTGTCTAGCGATATCGTCACTAGTGATCCGGGGATGGTACCCGGTTATAGCAATCTTGGAGATTACCTGCCCGAGATGTACATTATGATTTCTTGGAGGTCAATGAACACAAATACCATTATGGGAAGCCTCTCGTCAAAGATGGAAGATCTCTAACAACGATGATGCGAAGATTCCATGATTGGTACATGGAAACCTGAAGAGAATCTGGGGGGACGAATACTTTGACGCTGAGAGTTAAAGAGGAGCATGACCTCGTTGGAATTGATCTGTTGTCTGTTCCATTTGAGGAGTTTTTCAACTTTTTTAATCAAAAGGCCCTCGATAAATTAACGGTCACTTGCTACTGTCTGTAAGTACTACTTCTGTCATTAAGTCTCTATATATAGCTCAGCTCTTTCATTGCATGTATTTATAATTATCCTCACTATATTATGCAGATTGAAGATCGTCGAATGCAGAAAAGCAGAAATGTATGATATTGGTTTCATTAACAAAAATCTCATAGATGAATTTCAAGTTAAAAAGAACGCCAAAGATGCCGAGGCCAACTTGCTCAAATCTTTGGTAATAAATCAAAACAAAGATAAAATACTCTTCCCTTATGAATGCAAGTGAGTGTTACTGTCTTGTGCATATTTGCTTTCCCTTATTACTCAAGCGAGGTTATAGTAATGTAATTGATGAGTTATGCATGCGTGCGCAGCTACCACTATATTCTCCTGGAGATTAAGCTTGAGCAGGGACTAGTAATCGTCTTAGACTCGAGACGAAAAGATCCCGAGACCTATGCTGACATGGCTAAAATTCTCAACAAGTAAGTTCAATCGATCATTATCGCACCATATCGGCAACTTTTTGTTCATTTCTTGATATCTCAAGTAATAATTATTTTCTTTGTCTTGCAGGGTTTGGAAAAAGTTCACCGCAGAAGCTCCGGGACTGTCGAAGGAGCTGCGATATACATACCCGAAAGTAAGTACTACTAGCTAGCTAGTTCCGCGCATCTCCCGTTGATTCTAGCTACTTTCATCAATGCCATTTATAATGCTTCATTATCAGTTTGATTGACCTCTATTTCTCGTAAAGTGCTTGTGGCAGGAACAAGGGTATGATTACTGTGGATACTACGTGTGCGACTTCATCTACAACGCGACTTGCAAAAATAAGCGGGGCTACTCTAAAGGCCAATATGAGGTGCGTAAGCAATAATATTCACAATTTCATTTTATTACACCATCATTTCTGTTGAGTTTCATTCATATATATGTATTGACCCCCTTCTTCAAATTAGATGTGGCAGATGCGGAATGAACTCCTACCACAAGATCGCATGAAAGAAATTCAAGAGGAATTGGCGGGATTCTTTCTTGACCACGTCATCAATAAAGCCGGAGAATACCATATTGAAGTTGACTTCATATATAATTAGGGGAGATTATATTGTAAGAGATCTTAATGTTGTGTATATGTAGCTAGTAGCGTCAGATAGATATACGAAAACTTGTTGTTCGCGCAATCTCTTGTAGAAGGAGAGCTCGATATCACTTCTCTCGGTATGCAAGACAAATTTCTGTACTTAATGGTTTCCTTCATTTGCTTACTAGCTAGCGTGTCGAGGGCCTCTCTACACGTATAGTACGTAACGTCGACCAAGCACGGAGATAAGAGAGCACACTTCTCTATATTAATAAATTAGCTACCTAACACAATATATGAAACACCTTAATTAGCCATACAAAACCCCCAAATCCCCCGTTTGAGAAAAAAACCTAGCCTGAACAGGCTGGCGTGGATGCCTATTGGTCCCGGTTGGTGCCACCAACCAGGACTAAAGACCTCTGCCAGGCTCGCCGGGCGGCCACGTGGAGGCCCATCTGTCCCGGTTAGTATAAGAACTGGGACTAAAGGCCTAGGGCATTAGTAACGACACTTTAGTCCCAGTTCCGCAACCGGGACAGATGGGCCTTATGAACCGGGACAAATGGCCCTTTTTCTACTAGTGCTTTTGAGCCTTCTGCTATGTGTCTATGCCCTTTGGGCTCAAGAGTGCCCAGGTGACTTATCAACGGTGTGTGCAGAATTGTCTTCATGATCAGATCGGCCGCAACGTTCATGCTTATGTGGATGACATTGTGGTCAAGTCCAGAAAGGAGGAGACATTGATTGATGACTTGAAGGAGACCTTTGATAACCTCCAGGTTTATAAAATGATGCTTAATCCGGCCAAGTGTGTCTTTGGTGTACTGGCAGGCAAGCTCTTGGGATTCCTAGTGTCTAACAGGGGCATTGAAGCTAATCCTGAGAAAATCAAGGCTATAACTTCTTTGGCTAAACCGAAGTGCATCAACGATGTTCAACGCCTGGCAGGCCGGATTGCCGCTTTAAGTCAGTTTATCAGTCGCCTTGGGGAGAAGGCCATCCCTTTGTATCAGATGCTGAAAAAGACTGATAACTTCATCTGGAGTGACGGCGCCAATGAAGCGTTTGAGGACTTAAAGCGGCAGCTAGCTGAACCGCCCATCCTTGCTGCTCCTGTTGATAAAGAGCCCTTATTGCTATATGTGGCTGCTAATGCCCGGGCTGTCAGTGTGGCTATCGTGGTGGAACGCAAGGAGGCTGGGAAGGAGTATCCGGTTCAACGGCCGGTTTGTTACATCAGTGAAGTACTTATTGAGTCCAAGCAGCGGTACCCGCATTGGCAGAAGCTGGTTTATGGAGTTTTCATGGCAAGCCGGAAGCTTAAGCAGTATTTCCAGGGTCATCCCATTACTGTGGTCAGTTCTGCTCCTTTGGGGGATATAATCCAGAATAGGGAAGCGACTGACCGGATTGCTAAGTGGGTTATTGAGCTTGGGCCTCACAGCTTAAAATATATGCCCCGGACGGTGATCAAATCTCAGGCACATGTGGATTTCATCAATGATTGGATAGAGCTACAGGTGCCAGAAGAGAAGCCGGATCAGACCTATTGGACTATTCATTTTGATGGGTCCAGGAAATTGGAGGGCTCGGGGGATGGAGTCGTATTAACTTCCCACGAGGTGATAAGTTTTGTTATGTTCTCCGTTTAATGTTCCCTTGTACTAACAATGCAGCTGAGTATGAAGCTTTACTCCATGGTCTTCGATTGGCTAAAGAGATGAATCTAAGCCGAGTTAAATGCTTTGGTGACTCGGACCTGGTGGCTCAGCAAGTGTCTAGTACTTCGGATTCCAAGGACCCACTCATGGCAGCGTATCGTTGAGAGGTGGATATTGTTGCAGGTCACTTTAAAGGTTATTAGGTTGATCATGTGGACCGGCGAAAGAACGAAGCGGTGGACGCTTTAAGCCGTTTGGGTTCCCAACGTAAGCCGGTTCCACCCAATGTCTTCTTGGATGTGCCGCATAATCCGTCCGTCAAGCTCCCTGGTGAATAGGATTTGGTTGTTCCTGATCCGGAGGCTCAGTTGGTGGCGGCTCTTCATATTATCCCAGATTGGACAGTCCCCTACTTGGCGTATATGAACCGGGGTGAGTTACCATAGGATGAAATCTTGGCTAGGCAGATAATCCGGCGATCAAAGTCCATGACTATTGTCAATGGCGAGTTGCATCACTGCAGTGTGTTAGGGGCATTTCAGCGTTGTATGTCTCTTGAAGAAGGCCGTGAGATCTTGTATGAGATCCATGAAGGGGATTGTGGTCACCACGCCAGTTCAAAGTCCCTGGTAGCTAAAGCTTTTCGTCATGGCTTCTATTGGTTAACGGCTCATGCTGATGCGGAAGACTTGGTGAAAAGGTGCGACGGTTGTTAGAAATTTTCACGGCGCGCTCATGTACCGGCTCAAGAATTGAGAATGATTCCAATTACTTGGTCATTTGCGACTTGGGGGCTGGATATGGTCAGGCCCTTTAAGAGATCCAAGGACAAGAAGACCCACCTTTTGGTGGCGGTTGACAAGTTCACTAAGTGGGTAGAGGCAGAGCCTGTCACTAAGTGTGATGCAGCTACGGCGGTTCAATTCATCAAGAAAGTGATTTTCCGGTTTGGATTTCCACACAGCATTATAACTGATAATGGCACTAATTTGTCCAAAGGTGCTATGAAAGAATTTTGTCAACGTGAGCACATCTGGCTTGATGTATCATCAGTGGCTCACCCCCAGTCTAATGGTCAAGCGGAGAGAGCCAATCAAGAGATCTTGAGAGGCATAAAACCCCGGCTTATGGTTCCTTTGCAACGGACGCTAGGTTGTTGGGTGGAGGAGTTACCTTCTGTGTTATGGAGCATCAATACCACATCCAACAGATCCACGGGTTACACGCCCTTTTTTATGGTTTATGGAGAGGAGGCGGTCCACCCTAGTGACATCCGTCATGACTCACCTCGGGTGGCAGCTTATGTTGAAGCTGACAATGAGAAGGCACGACAGGACGCACTTTACCTATTAGATGAGGAGCGTGACATTGCAGCGGCCCGTTCGGCGATTTACCACAAGATCTGCATCGTTATCGCACCCGCCGGGTTAGGACCAGAACCTTTCAAGAAGGCGATTTGGTGCTCCGACTCATCCAGGATCAGACTGATATGCACAAGTTATCCCCCCCTTGGGAAGGACCCTATGTGGTCAGCAAGAATCTACACAATGGATCATACTACTTAATCGATGTTCGAGAGCACAGAGACTCACGTAAATTGAAGGAGGAGACCCCCCGGCCGTGGAATATCGCTCATCTTCGGCCCTACTATACTTGAGCCATAGGCTCTGCTTATGTACATAGTTATGACAATGTATATATTATGATCAATATAATAAACCAGAGCCCCAGCTAAAGCGGGGTATCTGTTGTTTTTCTTACATCTTGTGTTGTTACATGGGGGCTTTCATTTCGTAAAGCGGCTTCCGGTTTACCCCTTGATTCAGCTTATCAAAGCTTTATGAAATTACTTGGGGGCTTGGTCGTATTCAAACCATAGTCACACCTCTTGATCGGCTCAACGCCAAATTACTTCGGGGCCAAAGAGAGTGTTGCAGAAGAACAACTCAAACATAGGCACCCACTAAGCACTGCTCAAAATGTTACTTGGGGATTCTTTGCTGTCGCAATGAACAAAGAATCTACACTTGTAATAGGCTATCAAGACACGGCTTGGAAGCCTGGTGTATACACCTAAAACTCTGGGTTAGCCTGCCTCTTTAAATAAGTTACTCCGCCCAGGTAAACCTGGTATGACCCGTCAAACTTTGACAAGTTACTCTGATAAGACACTGAACTTGCCAAGTTAAAACGATGATTGGTTAAGGATTGAGGACCATCTTAAAAGGCTTTGCAAAATGGTTTAACTCAGTGGCCTAGCAGCCCATGAAAAGCCTCGAATTTGGGGCCTAGCAGCCCGTGAAAAGCCTCGACTACAGGTTTTTATATGCTTTTATTTGCCGAGTTTTTTTCACTTTTGATGACATTTATGTTATTTTTCATAAACCGGCGTTCATTAACCCGGCTGGACTTTCAACTATAAGTTGTCAGTACATGATCAGTTATAATCCGGCGATTATTAACCCGGTCTGGTTGAACTATAAGTTACCAGTATTATATACAAACAATCCGGTGTCTATTACAACCCAGTGCGGTTTTATCATAAACTGGCATAATACAACAGGAGTTATTCATACTCCGGATTAGGGTTGTTACCCTCAATACAACAAGTTGGTCAGCAACATTATGACTCAAGGTCACAGGTATCAATTATTTTCATGTTTGATTATCTTTTTGCAGCCTCGGTTATAAACCATGGCTATATATCTGGGCATCATGACCCGTCCGGCGGTAAACCGCCAGGACACTATATACTTCTTGTGTGCAGGAATGGCTTGAGTCAATCGCTACGCATCATATGTCTTAAGCATGGCGGATTAACAAGTGTCAGGTGCAAATAAATATGCACGACGGCATAACAGACCAAGTGCTTTAACTAGCCTATTACAAGGCGTTTCCGTGCCCAAAAGGATAATTGTTTCTCAAATAAGTATTGCAGCACGTTGAAGACTAAACCGGCTCCGGATTATGATTGGTCACCAGCTTGACCTGACGGTTGCGGATCATCTTGCACCGGTTCATCCTCTTCGTCTGTACCCAGCGGCTGGAAGTCAAAAGTTGTCCAGTCTATCCCAGTGAACGCTTGGAACACAACTTCGTCGTTTATAAGGGTGGACGGTTCAATGTCAGGGGCATAAGTGTGCTTACGGATTGGAGGGATCAGGTTTTGAGCCTCGGGAGTTGGTGCAGCAACCCGTTTGTAATTGGTGTCATAACTCGCCTGGTAAAATGAAAGATCAGCCTCTTCAGCGAGTTGACAAGCCAGTGGGTGTATTTCCCGGTTTATGGCGCGGAGATCTTCATTGCCAAATTCTGATCCGTCTTTTTTTAAGCTTGGGTAGCCTTTAGCCACGTCTGTCGGATCAATATCAGGCACCCATGCCTTTGCTCGGGTTAGTGCAGTCAGAGCGCCAGCCCTCGCAGCAGATCTCTTTAGCTTTTCTACCCGGGCAGGCAGCATAGATAGCCTATCCAAAGTTTCCTTGATTAGCGTTGGGGCGGCTTATTGTGAGAAGCGGTGCAGATAATTCGTTGCGCGCCGGTGTATAGTTGTCCTATCAGCGTGTAGGCAGCCTTCAGTTTCTTCTGTACATCAGAGCCTGGATGACTAATGCGAGTTCCTGTATCATTACACACGTCAGTAAACCGGCAACACATAGGAAGATATGTTGAAAGTATAAAGCAAGGATGTTTACCGAACACAGCAGCAGTCATGGCATGTATCTGCCGCTTTACACCAGTCAGCTCATTTACTACCGGTTTAAGAGCTGCTTCTGCGTCCTCGGCCCTTTTTTGCAAAGCGGATTTTTCTGTCTCCCAATCCGCCCGCTCCTTGTTAAAGCTCTCTTTCAGTTTTTCCATAGCGTCTAAAGCGCTGGTCAACTCTTCCTTGGCCTTGGAGGTTTTGTCTTGCTGAGATTTTATGTTCTCTTGCAGATCGGCGGATTGAGCTTCCTTTTTGCTCAGTTCAGCCTGTAACAGACAGACATGAAAAGAGTTGGTATTACATGTTTGAAGTATCAAGCACATAACAAGTTATGCACCTGATACTTGGGGGCTAATGCATATTTGCTTGTTCTCGGAAATTTCTACAAGTCCCAAGCATAATACAAGTATTACTCTTGGCACTTGGGGGCTAGTGCATGGTTGTTCAAAGTACTCATCTGGGAAGTCTCTTAAAAGTACCGGTTCACCTTTATAAAGATAAACCGGCCCTTGGGGGCTACATCAGTGAAAAAGATGGAGTGTTGCAAATATAAAGTTATTACTAAGTCCCGGTTTACATTGGTATCATAAACCGTCACTTGGGGGCTACTGGAGTTGATATTTGAAACTGGACATAAGAGACACAGTTGTGTAGTTACCTCATATTGCTCTTTCATCAGATTTACTAAACCGACTTCATAGTAACGACTGGTGTACAGACGGTTCAAGAAGCCAGAATGAATGTCTTGGGCATTGCAATGAGCGTAGCTGGACAAATCAGTGTTCCATTTGCCTTTGCCCTTAGCAGAAAGTTCATCCTTGGCGCTATGTTTGGATAAAGCGACCGGGTTGCCAGGAGCATTGTGGCTGACACCGGTAATCATAACATCATCCTCTTTATCATCAGCAGCCTTCACGGGAGCTGGCGGTTTATCGGTAGCCTAAGTTGGACTGGCCGATTTGTCATCAGGTCGGGCCGGGCTGGTCGGTTTGTCAGCATGGCCTGTGGTGTCCATTTCTACCTGTTCAGTAGACAAGTCATGGTTTTGAGGAGGCGGATCATCAAGCATGGCATCAGCATTGGTTTCTTCTGGATCTGGGGTCTTCTCTGGTTCAACAGCCACGTTATCATCAGCTGGTTTACTTAACTGAGCCTTCTTGCTGGGTCTAGGCTTGGCGCTGAGAAAAATAAAACTTGAGGATCGGTACAATATGTAAGAATAATACATCAAAAATAAATACAAGTGCATAGCTCACCTAGGAACTGTTTTGAGGGGTGGAAGCTTTGTGGCTGATGACTCGCCAGAAGATGAGTGGGAAGTGCCCTGATAATTTGAATTAGACAGATTAAGAGGCTGTCGGAAACAACCCGCCTTGGGGCAAGAAGTGTCAAGAGTATAAGAGACCTCTGATCGGCGTTTCCGAACCGGAGTGTTCGGTAAACCGGCAGAGGTAACTACTAACATTGTGCGGGTCGTGCAGCGAGCTTCGTGTTGCTGCGTCTTCAAAAGAAAGTTGGGGTCCAAGTAAGCAAGAGGGTGAGAAAATTTTACTTTTCGGTTTGCTCGACAGATTTTTTATGTTGGCAGAGGATCTGAATCGTAGGAAAGAATGATTACCTCTACATTATCAGCTTGACTGCCTTCAGCATCGTCCTGATAATAGTCATCATCAATAAGGTGAATGAAAAATGAATCAAGAGAGTCAAGTTCTACCTCTAAGTCCGGATTAGCTAAATCATCATCAGCATTTGACTCGGAATACGAAGTGGTTCTTTTCTTGGCAGGTTTTTTAACAACCTTGGTCTTCGAGCGAAGTGGCTTGGCCAGTTTATCTTGTGCCTTTTTCTTCCAGAACGAATCATCGCCCTGTCAAAAGGAGGACACGATTTTTCGTAAGATATTTCGAAAGAAGCAAGTTAAAGTAAAAAAGGGTATATGATCCTTACATTTGGCGGTTTATTGGAAACACAGAAAGGGCTTAATCCGGTCTGGATACAGACAGCCTCCGGTTCATTCAGCATCTTTTTCACAGCCTCAGTAACTTCTGCATCTGTCAGCTGAATATCAATGTGTCACGGAGGATCCTTCAAACTCCCTGTGTATTCGCACATCAAACCGAGGCCCCGGCTTAAGGGCAGAATACTCCAGCTTATCCAACAATGAGCAAAGTCAACACCTGTCAAACCATTCGCCGTGAAGGCTCTAAGCTTTGACAGTTGTGGGGCATATTTAGACCTTTCCTTTGCAGTCAACCTCTGAGGAAAGGGATGTGTATTGCTAAGACGGTGAGGCCGGTAACCCGGCAAGGGGTTTTCGTCAGTTGGAGATGTGTCTCTGCAATAAAACCAAGTTTGGTTCCACTCCTTGGGGTGACTGTGAAGCTTGGCGTGAGGGAAGCTAACTTCCTTCCTTTTTCAAACTGCCATTCCGCCAAGTTCAGTATTGGGTCCATCTGTGAACTCTGTGCGATGGTTTAAGTGGAATAAATCTCTAAAAAACTCAAATGTGGGCTCTTCTTGAAGGTAAGCCTCACAAAACACTTGGAAATGACAGATGTTGGACACAGAGTTTGGACCGATGTCCTGTGGGCGAAGCTGGAAACTGGCAAGTACGTCTCGGAAGAATTTTGAACTGGGAGGACTAAAGCCTCGACCCACATGGTCAACAAAAACCACTACTTCTCCGTCCTTGGGTTCAGGAGGATTTTCTAGACCAGGGGCCCTCTAGTGGATGACCTCTTTCTTGGCTAAGGCACCAGTTGCGACACAACTGCTCAACTGTTCCTCAATGACTCGGGAAGGAGCCCAGTTGCACTCATAAACTTGTTTGGCCATTTCAATGACAAGCTGAAACATAATTATTGCCGGTTTAAGATTCACAATTGACAACTATGAAGCGATGCGAGTATATATGCATATTGTTAAACCGGGGTTTGTTATTGGTAAACCGGAGTCTGACAATGGAGACAGTACAATGACGAATGCATTGGCGGTTCAACAGGGGACTAATGGTATCTACTGGGTCATCATTTATCTATGGGATTAAACCGCCTAATCTGGTATTGAAGATACAAGTCTAAAGATGCGTAAGTGAAGGAGAAACAAGTTTTACGGATTGGCGTGGTAATTTCTGATCTGCCGTGCATTGGAAAATCAAAATATAATCTAACCTAATTTCAAGTGCTCGAAGAATTCAGCAAGTTCAAAGGAGTTTTATATAAGGCAGATGCCCTAAAAAGGGGTTTAAACTACAAGGGCACTGGAAAATATCAGATCCAATTAGTCATTGGTATTACTGAAGAAGAACAAGGAAGAACAGCTCCAAGAGCTTCCAAGAACTACAAAGAACACTGAACCCTTATGGTGGATCTGGAGTAAGGAGAAGAGGAACTTGCTGGCGCTGAGGAAGCAGCGGAAGATCGCCGTGTTTCTCTGGTGCGGTCAGGTTGATGCAGCGGCCGTTGTTGAGGTAGATGCGACGGTCGACGGCGGCGGCGGAGCTCGAAGGTTCGTTCGGCAAGCGTAAGAAGACGATGCAAAGAGGCACGAGGGGAAATATGGAAAAGACCCCCTGGCCCAATTTATAAGGGTAAAGGGATAAGTGTCAGGTGCGAAAATCGAGGGGCCCAAAAATTGAATATGTGGCAAAGCTGTCTCCTCCATTGTCGGAGGCTCATTAATAAAGGTGAGTTGTGTGCAATTTTAAAGGAAGATGATGTCATGGAGGTTTACAAGATTTCTGTGAAGATAATGATGCGTTCAGGATTGACATGAACCAGTTCAAATCAATCTGGGGCCTAATGTTGGGGATATTACTACTGGGCGTAATCCGGCCACGAGAGGCCGGGTTAACCCCATAATGGTTCACTATATCTAAAGCCCATGAAGACAAAGACGGTGGCAATTTATGAAGGCCCAGGGCGCAAAGCCGGTTTAAGACGTGTAGACATAAACCGGCATTGATATGTAAACTTGTGTTGTAAGACAGAAGGAGCAGAGACCGAGCCGGACACTTTATGAGCCGGCCTCGGGGTTCTGTAAACCGACGGGCATCAACCCATGTATATAAGGGGACGACCCGACGGCGATTTAGAGAGACAGACAACAACTCGAGACCCAGGCAAAGCGTATTCACTCCCTGGTCATCGAAACCCAAGCAATTCCACACCAACTGGATCATAGGCTTTTACCTTCACTGCAAGGGGCCGAACCAGTATAAACTCTTTGCGTCCCTTGTCCCCTTTAACCCCTTTAAGCTAACCCGTCGCGATGGCTCCACGACAAAGTCCTTTCATGAGGACATCTGCCGTGACAAAACCATGACAACCTGCATAGGTGCAATGTAACCCGGTTTAAAAATCGGCTCTTGCAATACAGGAAACCAATATACTTTGACAAGATAATGAATTGTTATTACAACAAATCATATGATATAAAATCAATATGAACCAGTAAACATGGAAAAAATGTTGGCTTTCGAGGACAGTTATTGATGCTTCATGTTGAAGCCGTCTGGATAGTCATTGGTTTATCCTTGCTATCTGGAGAGCCGCTTTCACGTGACAAACCAATGTTTTAACTTTGATAAGTTCAGCTTCAACAAACACCATATAGGCATTAGAGTGATTGACTTAACAAATTTTATAACTGCAAATGGTTAACCCGGCCAATAGCCCGGCTCCTGCAACATAGACGAATATAGATATGCATTATGATGCAATGTATGATGATGTGTATGGAACAGAGTATAAAAATGCCGGCTTTCGAGGCTCGACATAAGACCGGCTTTCGAGGCTCGAGTCTTGGTTTTGCTTCCTATGGAAGCAGGCCTTGTAGCCTCTATTGGTTTATCCTCGCTATCTGAAAGCCGACTCTCACATGATTTAAATCAGTGTTTTAACCTTGACAAGTTCAGGGGCAATTTTGATTGACTTATCAAGAGTACACTGGGTCACCTTTTCGGACTAGCATCAAGCTAACAGGCAGGTTGAACCAATTTTCATAGTGGCATATGCCGAATCAAGAGGGATTTTAGTAGCTAAACTCGATGAGAGTTGGAAGCCCCCAAGTGACCCTATGATCATATAAAAGCTCGGCATAGGATATACGGGAGACAATGCTACCACTACTAGGTAAAACCTTATACACAGAACTTTAGCAGCAGCGAGTGTCAAAACAGCACGCTGGTGCTAACTAGCAGTAGCACGCCTGGCCAAACCGCGCTGCAGATAAAGTTCTAGCAGTAGCGCGTGCTGCCCTAAACACGTTACTACTAAAATTCCCACGGCTTAGCCGATAGGCTTCACATAGTAGTAGCGACCTATAATGAACCGTGCTACCGCTACATTCTTTGTAGCAGCGCGTTTCATATTAAACTCGCTACTGCTAAAGGATATAAAATTAAATGGAAAGCAAATAGAAAGGTAATTGAAAATGAAAGAAATAGAATAATGTGAAAGGATAAAAAATAAAATGTGAAGAAAACTAAATGAGAAAGGGAAAAAAGAGAAAGGAGTAGCAGTAGCGTGTAACCCAGAAAGGAGTAGCAGTAGCTAACTTAGAAGTAGCGCTCTTCCTGGAACACGCTACTGCTACCTCTGACTTAACCACGGGGTTCGTCCTTCCCCACGTCCACTTCCCCAAATCCAACTATCCACACTCCTCGCAGCCGCCATCACCCATTGGCCTTGTATCTTCTTCAGACACCTCCACGCCCGACCCAGATTCAACGCCGCCCGCCCCAACCTCAACGCCGCCCAGACGCCCCCGACCCGACCTTGACACGCCATCCGCCACGCTTGAACCCCGACCCGACCTCGGCGCGCCTGCCCCTCCTCGTCGCGAGGCACCGGGGTGAGCACGCCTGCTCCTCCTCTCCCCTACCTCAGCCTGGGTTTTTATATTTTAGTTGCATCAAATTAGTTAGGGTTCATGTAAGAGTGGAAACAAATCGGATGCGGATGCGGCAAATGAATTAGGGTTCATGTAAGGGTGGAAGCGGATCAAATTTCTAAGATGAATCATAAAGCAGTAAAATTTGACCACTTATTTCACTTTATAGTTGGATAATTGGAATATCCGCTACCACTTTCCACCCTATAGGTTCATCAAATTAGATGGTAATTAGGGCAGTAGTTCCTAGGTACTAATTAGTTAGTAAGAACTAGGTACTAATTATGTATTAGAATATTTTTAGTTATAGTAAGTTTATTTTTATTAAGAACTAGTTGAATTAATAGAACTAGTTAGTAAGAACTTTTTGTTATTTTTAGTTAAAGCAAGTTTTCCCGCATCGACGTAGACGATGCCTATCCCGCATCCTCGTCGTCGAGTCAGCGGAGGACGACACCTGCTTGACCAGATGGGCCATGTCCGGGACTGGGCTCCGCCGGGGTGGTACTGGGAGGTGCTACCTACCGGGGGGCGCAGGTTGGTGAGGAGCCAGCTTGTCGTTGACCCGAACCTTCTTTGGTGGCGGTCGCGTGGGCCAGTGACGGTCCAGAGGCTCGAGGACTCCGCGGAGGTGGTGCGTCACCGTGTCAGTGAGGAGGACGCGCACGTCCGTCAATACTTGTTTGCGTTGGAGCACAGGTTCTCCAATACCTGGCAGGTTCTCCAGCGATCTCACTGGAGCTATGATCCCGTGATGGTTCCTTCTTTGTGGGTGTCCACCGCCCGCGCGGATACCCGTCGTGTGCTAGGGTTTTAGCTGTATTAGTGATGTTATATGTATGACACTATTCCTGATGTATTAGTGATAATATTCGACGATGTACGGACGCATGAGATGATTTACTTTTGCTTATTGAATGCATGCTAATTTGAGTCTATAAGATATTTTGACATGTATATCTTGTGTTGCTCAATATCCAAGTGGCCGGTCATGTTTGCAGGTTACACATCCGAGTGGCCTATGTTTTGCCGGAGTGTTGATTCATTTCTGTTCCGGCAAATTTCAGGCGCTCGATATGTCCTATTTTAGCAAAGGTCATGCCCGATTTTTCCGTGAATTTTGGCATGACTTGTGCCAGATTCTATGTAGGAAATATCGAGTGCCCCGGATTTGTGTGTTGAGTATCCTGGTAGTTGTCTTCGATCGATTTTAAATTAATGTTTTAAGTATGAACATAGGAAATGTCGACGAAAAGGATTTGGTATTTGCAAATCTGTGAAGACGAGTGCGGCCTGTGCGACGGAATCTTCCTAGATGATGATAGGCGCTTCAGCATCAAGCAGGGCGAGAACTTGAAGTGGATCTGATGAAGTCATAACGACAAGTCTTTTTTCGTAATTAAGCATGACATCTGCTTCATTTGCTTCAACTTATATTTTTTTACTATTCTACTAGCATATCCCCTGCCATGCAAGAGTTTTTGTATTGGATAAGATAGGTTTCAGTCATACTATGGAGGTAAAGAAAGTTTATTTGAAGACCGAGCATGGTTATATTCTCCATGCAAAATTATACAATTCAGACGACTATACCTATTTTGGATGCAAAACATGGCGAGCACTATGCAAGACTTATGCATTTGAGCCTGATATGGTTATCACCTTTGATATTCATCCGGAATATGATATTGAAGGTAATAGCGACATATGGGTCAATGTGCAGACGCCTCCAGTTATACCATTATGGAAGTTTCTCAACCATATTTATGTCTTTGATATTGTTTATTCA
The DNA here is from genome assembly GCA_021605205.1 of Aegilops longissima. Classification (NCBI taxonomy): domain Eukaryota; kingdom Viridiplantae; phylum Streptophyta; class Magnoliopsida; order Poales; family Poaceae; genus Aegilops; species Aegilops longissima. The sequence continues at coordinate 741,341,270 of CM038677.1, forward strand.
AAAATAGTTGACAACTAATTTGTATTGTCAGCTTATTTCGGTGCAAGCAAACATGTCCAGCGATTGGTAGACAGGACCTACTACTGTCCCGAGGCTGAACTAAACTGCGAGGAGCTAAGTCATTATGTTTCATGGCTTGAGGATCTTGATACTGTCAAGACAAATTAGAAATGTTAGTATTGAAAACGTGCGACCATTGGTGTTCGTAATGAAATACGGTCACATCTATTTAGGAAGGATGGTAAGATTTTTACTATTTTTCCTCAGTGCATCTTTTCCATACATTATTTTTGAAGCTAAACTTCATTGCCAAGTATGTTACCATACGATGTTCTTCAACAGGGACTCCCAATGAATGTTGTGCCTTATGGGATTGAGACTAAAGGTACCATGAGTATTATCAGCTTACGGCCAAGATATCCTACAGATTACTTTAGTGCATTCAAGATTAGCGACGGATGCTTAATAGTGCAAGACTGGACCAAATATGTGATGGGGAAGCAGAGAAGTACTAGGGAGCAAGCAGGCGCTACCCACGATTAGGAGACAGGTTCATCTGCATGCTCCAACTTGATCAACGAGGAGAGCTACACATGTTTTATGTTGTTTTACCTAAGAGAGAGCAGCAGGAGTGATTAGCTAGTTAGAAATGAGTGTGAGGATGATGATGTGCTACACTATTACTATGATGATAAAATAGCTAGTGTTGGTGGTAATGACTATGATGATTATTATTAGCTAGTGTTAGTGGTGATTAAATAAATACTGTTGGTGGTAATGACCATGATGATGATTAAATATCTTGTGCTGGCGGATTAGATTCAAGTGGAGGCAACATGTGGTGCATAGCGAAAGTACTACTAGTCCAAACTAGATCAAGTTTGGATTAGTAGTATACTTTTGACATGCACCACATATTGCCTCCACTTGAACCTAATCCACCTTTATTGACACTGTTATGGACATAATGATGTAAACCTCATAACTGGTATTGTATCAATATTTATGCGATGGTGAATAAATAAACTAAAAATAAAAAAATAAAAAAGAATACTAGTAGCGATGGAGAGAAAACGCTGCCAGTAGTTACATTAGCGATGGCGCTGGAGTGAACAAACGCTGCAGCTATTCGTCCTAGCGATGGCGCATGCGAGCACGCGTTCTTGCTAGCGATAGCTATGGCGCCTTATTAGTAGTGCGCCTACCCACGCTACCAGTGAGCACAAAACCAGCGCTACTGCTAGGGTTTTCCCTAGTAGTGTAGTACTGTAAAACATCTGGGGTCCAGATAAACCGGCTTTATTCCATTGATCATAATATATACATAAGACAATGCTACTAGTATAGCCGTGTTAAGGCTTTTGAGCCGTAGGCATTTTTTAGGTTGCCGAACCGTAGGTATTTTCATTAGGTTGCTGAACCATAAAATCACGTGAAGATGAACATGGTGCTACGACTGAGGTTAACTCAAAAGCGCCAGCTTATTTAATTGGAAAACAAAAAACATGAAAAACGTGAATATGACTTGGCTGTTTATATGCCTCGGCGTTGATGACGCAGTGTGAACACAGAAGGTTGAGGTCGACCGTGGCGGGTTATAGATGATCACGTATAAGTCACGTGTCGGTAACCCGGCGTATGTTTAGAAAGGTTGGCTTGTTGAAGTTGACCGAAATGCATGGGTGGCGACTTGTGTGCCTGTCCATTGAAATATCTAGCGCAAGCGGAGGCTGGCCCGGGCTCTAGCGACGTTGCGCAAGACATGGTTATGAAGAGAAACATCACTCCCTCTTTTTGTTGAATTACCTGGCCTGCGTATGATAAAAACAAGAGCAATAGCATTGATGCTCGGATGAATCAATATGTTTTGCTTCCCGCAAAAAAAAGAATCAGTATGTTTGCATAAATAATTAAGGAGGATAGCACTGAAGGAAATATGCCCTAGAGGCAATAATAAAGTTATTATTTATTTCCTTCTTTCATGATAAATGTTTATTATTCATGCTAGAATTGTATTAACCGGAAACATAATACATGTGTGAATACATAGACAAATATAGTGTCACTAGTATGCCTCTACTTGAATAGCTCGTTAATCGAAGATGGTTGAGTTTCCTAGCCATGGACATGAGTTGTCATTTGATTAACGGGATCACATCATTAGGAGAATGATGTGATTGACTTGACCCATTCCGTTAGCTAAGCACTTGATCGTTTAGTATGTTGCTATTGCTTTCTTCATGACTTATACATGTTCCTATGACTATGAGATTATGCAACTCCTGTTTACCGGAGGAACACTTTGTGTGCTACCAAACGTCACAACGTAACTGGGTGATTATAAAGGTGTTCTACAGGTGTCTCCGAAGGTACTTGTTGAGTTGGCGTATTTCGAGATTAGGATTTGTCACTCTGATTATCGGAGAGGTATCTCTGGGCCCTCTCGGTAATGCACATCACTATAAGCCTTGCAAGCATTGTAACTAATGAGTTAGTTGCGGGATGATGTATTACAGAATGAGTAAAGAGACTTGTCAGTAATGAGATTGAACTATGTATTGAGATACCGACGATCGAATCTCGGGCAAGTAACATACACTACTAGGGAAAAGGCTAGCAGCAGCGCGGGTTTTAGGTGTATCAGTAGCACGGGCAGGCGCGCTACTAATAAGGTGCTACAGCTATTGCTTAGCAGTAGCGCGTGCCCGCACGCGCTACTGCTAGGACAAATAGCTGCAGCATTTGTTCAATCCCACCCTACTGTTATGTAACTACTGGCAGCGTGTTTTCTCTCCATCACTACTAGTATTCTTTTTTTATTTTTTTTTATTTTTAGTGTATTTATGCGCCATCGTACAAATATTGGTACAATACAAGTTATGAGGTTTACATCATTATGTCCATAACAGTGTGTCAAATGAAGGTGGATTAGGTTCAAGTGGAGGCAATATGTGGTGCATGTCAAAAGTATACTACTAATCCAAACTTGATCTAGTTTGGACTAGTAGTACTTTCGATGTGCACCCCATGTTGCCTCCACTTGAATCTAATCATGACCTAAGACAACTATTTAATCATCATCATAGTCATTACCACCAACAGTATTTATTTAATCACCACTAACACTAGCTAATAATAATCATCATAGTCATTACCACCAAAACTAGCTATTTTATCATCATAGTAATAGTGTAGCACATCATCATCCTCAAACTCATTTCTAGCTAGCTAATCACTCATGCTGCTCTCTCTTAGGTAAAATAACATAAAACATGTGTAGCTCTCCTCCTTGATCAAGTTGGAGCATGCAGATGAACCTATCTCCTAATCGTGGGTAGCGCCTCTGTTTGCTGCCCCCTAGTACTTCTTTGCGCTCCCCCATCACATATTTGGTCCAGTCTTGCACTATTAAGCATCCATCGCTGATCTTGAATGCACTAAAGTAATCTGTAGGATATCTTGGCCGTAAGCTAATAATACGCATGGTACCTTTAGTCTCGATCCCATAAGGCACAACATTCATCGGGAGTCCCTGTTGAAGAACATCGTATGTTAACATACTTAGCGATGAAGTTTAGCTTCAAAAATAATGTATGGAAAAGATGCACTAAGGACAAATAGTAAAAATCTTACCATCCTTCCTAAATAGATGTGACCGTAGTTCATTATGAACACTATTGGTCGCACGTTTTCAGTACTAACATTTCTAAATGCAGGAAGAAAATTTGTCTTGACAGTATCAAGATCCGCAAGCCATGAAACATAATGACTTAGCTCCTCGCAGTTGAGTTCAGCCCCGGGACAGTAGTAGGTCCTGTCTACCAAGCGCTGGACATGTTTGCTTGCACCGAAATAAGCTGACAATACAAATTAGTTGTCAACTATTTTTGAATAAACAATATCAAAGACATAAATATGGTTGAGAAACTTACATAATGGTATAACTGGAGGCGTCTGCACATCGACCCAGATGTCGGTATTACCTTCAATATCATCTTCCGGACGAATATCAAAGGTGATAACCATATCAGGCTCAAATGCATAAGTCTTGCATAGTGCTCGCCATGTTTTGCATCCAAAATAGGTGTAGTCGTCTGAATTGTATAATTTTGCGTGGAAAATATAACCATGCTCGGTCTTCAAGTAAACTTTGTTTACCTCCATAGTATGACTGAAACCTATTTTATCCAATACAAAAACTCTTGCATGGCAGGGGATACGCTAGTAGAATAGTAAAAAAAAATAAGTTGAAGCAAATGAAGCAGATGTCATGCTTAATTATGAACAATGACTTGTCGTTGTGACTTACTGTATCCACTTTGAAGTTCTCGTCCAACTTGATGCTGAAGCACCTATCATCATCTAGGAAGATTTCGTCGCACAGGCCGCGCTCGTCTTTGCAGTATTTGCAAATACCGAAATCCTTTTCGTTGTCAGACATTTCCTATGTTCATAGTTAAAACATTAGTTGAAAATCGATCGAATACAACTACCAGGATACTCAACACACAAATCCGGGGCACTCGATTTTTCCTACATATTCTGGCACAAGTCATGCCAAAATTCACGGAAAAATCCGGCATGACCTTTGCTAAAATAGGACATATCGAGCGCCTGAAATTTGCCGGAACGGAAATGAATCAACACTCCGGCAAAACATAGGCCACTCGGAGGTGTAACCTGCAAACATGACCAGCCACTTGGATATTGAGCAACACAAGATATACATTTCAAAAATATCTTATAGGACTCAAATTAGCATGCATTCAATAAGCAAAAGTAAATCATCTCATGCGTCCGTACATCATCGAATATTATCACTAATACATCACGAATAGTGTCATACATATAACATCACTAATACAACTAAAACCCTAGCACACGAAGGGTATCGGCGCGGGCGGTGGACACCCACAGAGAAGGAACCATCACGGGATCATAGCTCCGGTGAGATCACGGAGAACCAGCCGGTATTGGAGAACCTGTGCTCCAACGCAAACAAGTAGCGACGGACGTGCGCGTCCTCCTCACTGACACGGTGACGCACCACCTCCGCGGAGTCCTCAAGCCTCTGGACCGTCACTGGCCCACGCGACCGCCACCAAAGAAGGTTCGGGTCAACGACAGGCTAGCTCCTCACCAACCTGCGCCCCCCGGTAGGTAGCGCCTCCCAGTACCACCCCGGTGGAGCCCGCTCCCGGACATGGCCCATCTGGTCAAGCAGGTGTCGTCCTCCGCCGACTCGACGACGAGGATGCGGGAAAAATTGCTTTAACTAAAACAATAGCACAAAGTTCTTACTAACTAGTTCTTACTAAAAATAAACTTACTATAAATAAAAATAAACTAGTACCTAATTAGTACATAGTTCTTACTAACTAATTAGTACCTAGGAACTACTGCCCTAATTACCATCTAATTTGAAGAACCTAGGGGTGGAAAGTGGTAGAGGATATTCTAATTATCCAACTATAAAGTGAAATAAGTGGTCAAATTTTACTCGTTTTATGATTCATCTTAGAAATTTGATTCGTTTCCACCCTTACATGAAACCTAACTCATTTGAGCCGCATCCGCATCCGATTCGTTTCCACCCTTACATGAACCCTAACTAATTTGATGCAACTAAAATATAAAGAAACCCTAGGCAGAGGCAGGGGAAAGGGAGGAGCAGGCGTGCTCACCTCGGGTGCCTGCAACGAGGGAGGGGCAGGCGGCGTCGAGGTCGGGGCTCGGGCGCGCGGTGGATGGCGGCGTCGAGGTCGGGGGCGGCGCGTCGAGGCGGCGTTGAGGTCGAGGCGGGCGGCGTTGAATCTGGGGTCGAGGCGGCGTGAGGGTGTCTGAGGAGGCCTGGCGACGACGGCGACAACGGCGATGAGAGTGGAGAGTTGGATTTGGGGAAAGTGGTCGTGGGGAAGGACGAACCTTGTGGTTAAGTCATAAGTAGCAGTAGCGCGTTCCAGAAAGCGCGATGCGGCTAGTTAGCTACAGCGCATTCTGGGATACACGCTACTGCTACTCCTTTCTCTTTTTTCCCCTTTTTCATTTAATTCTCTTCACATTTTATTTTTTTCCTTTCACCTTATTCTATTTCTTTCATTTTCAATTACCTTTCTATTTGCTTTCCATTTAATTTTATATGCTTTAGCAGTAGCGAGTTTAGATTAAAATGCGCTGGTACAAAAGAAAGTAGTGGTAGTGCGGTTTGTTATAGATCGCTACTACTATGTGTAGCCTATCGGCTAAGCCGTGGGAATTTTAGTAGTAACGTGTTTAGGGCAGCACGCGCTACTGCTAGAACTTTATCTGCAGCGCGGTTTGGCCTGGCGCGCTACTGCTAGTTAGCACCAGCGTGCTTTTTTGACACTCGCTGCTGCTAAAGTTCTTTGTATAAGGTTTTCCCTAGTCGTGATACCGATGACAAAGGGAACAACGTATGTTGTTATGTAGTTTGACCGATAAAGATCTCCGTAGAATATGTGGAGCCAATATGAGCATCCAGGTTCCGCTATTGGTTATTGACCGGAAACGAGTCTCGGTCACGTCTACATAGTTCTAGAACCCATAGGGTCCGCACGCTTAACGTTCGGTGACGATCGGTAATATGAGTTTATGTGTTTTGATGTACCGAAGGTAGTTCGGAGTCCCGGATGAGATCGGGAACATGACGAGGAGTCTCGAAATGGTCGAGACGTAAAGATCGATATATTGGACGACTATATTCGGACTTCGGAAAGGTTTCGAGTGATTCGGGTTATTTTTTGGAGTACCAGAGAGTTACGGGAATTCGCCGGGGAGTATATTGGCCTTATTGGGCTTTAGAGGAAAGAGAGAGGGGAGGCTGCACGCCCCCCAAGACTTAGTCTGAATTGGACTAGGGGGAGGGGCAGCACCCCCTCCTTCCTTCTCTTCTCTTTTCCCTTTCCTTCTCTCCTACTCCTACTACTTGGAAGGGCTCCTAGTTCTACTAGGAAAGGGGGAATCCTACTCCCGGTGGGAGTAGGACTCCCCTAGGGCACGCCATAGAGAGGGTTGGCCCTCCCCCTCCTCCACTCCTTTATATACGGGGGAAGGGGCCACCCCATAGACACACAAGTTGATCATTGATCTCTCTTAGCCGTGTGCGGTGCCCCCCTCCACCATAATCCACCTCGGTCATATCGTAGCGGTGCTTATGTGAAGCCCTGCATCGGTAGCATCATCAGCACCGTTATTAGACCATCTTCTTGATGGAACTCTCCCGCGAAGCTCTGCTGGATCGCGAGTTCGTGGGACGTCACCGAGCTAAACGTGTGCAGAACTCGGAGGTGCCGTGTGTTCGGTACTTGGATCGGTCGGATCGTGAAGACGTACGACTACATCAACCGCGTTGTCATAATGCTTCCGCTTATGGTCTACGAGGGTACGTAGACAACACTCTTCCCTCTCGTTGCTATGCATCACCATGATCTTGCGTGTGCGTAGGAAATTTTTTGAAATTACTACGTTCCCCAACAGTGGCATCAGAGCCAGGTTTATGCGTAGATGTTATATGCACGAGTAGAGCACAAGTGAGTTGTGGGCGTTACAAGTCATACTGCTTACCAACATGTCATACTTTGGTTCGGCAGTATTGTTGGATGAAGCAGCCCGGACTGACATTATGTGTACACTTACGCGAGACTGGTTCTACCGACGTGCTTTGCACACAGGTGGCTGGCGGGTGTGTGTTTCTCCAACTTTAGTTGAACCGAGTGTGGCTACGCCCGGTCCTTGTGAAGGTTAAAGCAGCACTAACTTGACGAAATATCGGTGTGGTTTTGATGCGTAGGTAAGACCGGTTCTTGCTAAGCCCGTAGCAGCCACGTAAAACTTGCAACAACAAAGTAGAGGACATCTAACTTGTTTTTGCAGGGCATGTTGTGATGTGATATGGTCAAGACGTGATGAGATATAAATTGTTGTATGAGATGATCATGTTTTGTTAAAGTTATCGACAACTGGCAGGAGCCTTATGGTTATCTCTTTATTGCATAAGATGCAAGTGCCATGTAATTGCTTTACTTTATCGCTATGCGATAGCAATAGTCGCAAGAGTGATACGTCTCCGTCGTATCTATAATTTGATTGTTCCATGCCATATTATTCACTTTCATATACTTTTTGGCAACTTTTTATATTATTTTTGGGACTAACATATTGATCCAGTGCCCAGTGCCAGTTCCTGTCTGTTGCATGTTTTATGTTTCGCAGAATATCCATATTAAACGGAGTCCACACAGGATAAAAACGAACGGAGCTTATTTTTGGAAAATATGGAAAATTCCGGAAGAAAAATCCACGCGAGGCGGTGTTCGAGGTGGTCACGAGGTAGGCGTGCTGCCCCCCAGGCGCGCCCCTACCTCGTGAGCCCACCGTAAGCAGTTGATGCTCTTCTTTTGCGCAAGAAATATAATATTCAGAAAAAATCTGGGCGAAGGTTTCAGGCCAATCGGAGATTACGGATCTCCATATATCGCCAAAGCGGTGAAGCAGGCCAAAAGCAACGCAGAAGCAGTGATAGATCCAATCTCGGAGGGGCTCTCGCCTCCCAAGCCATGGGAGCCAAGGAACAGAGGGGAAACCCTTCTCCCATCTAGGGAGAAGGCCAAGGAAGAAGAAGAAGGAGGTGGGCTCTCTCACCCTCGCTTCCGGTGGCGCCGGAATGCCGCCGGGGGCCATCATCATCACCGCGATCTTCACCAACACCGCCGTCATCTTCACCAACATCTCCATCACCTTCCCACTTCTATATTCAGCGGTCCACTCTCCCGCAACCCGCTGTACCCTCTACTTGAACATGGTGCTTTATGCTTCATATTATTATCCAATGATGTGTTGCCATCCTATGATGTCTGAGTAGATTTTCATTGTCCTATTGGTGGTTGATGAAATGCTATGATTGATTTAATTTGCTTGTGGTTATGTTGCTGTCCTTTGGTGCCCATCATATGAGCGCGCGCGTGGATCACACCATAGGGTTAGTTGTATGTTGATAGGACTATGTATTGGAGGGCAAGAGTGACAGAAGCTTCAACCTAGCATAGAAATTGATGCATACGGGATTGAATGGGGACCAATATATCTTAATGCTATGGTTGGGTTTTACCTTAATGAACGTTAGTAGTTGCGGATGCTTGCTAATAGTTCCAATCATAAGTGCATAGAATTCCAAGTAAGGGATAACATGCTAGCAGTGGCCTCTCCCACATAATACTTGCTATCGGTCTAGTAAAGTAGTCAATTGCTTAAGGGACAATTTCGCCACACCTACCATCACTTTTCCACACTCGCTATATTTAATTTAGTTGTGTCTTTATCTAAGCAGCCCCTAGTTTTATTTTCGTGCTCTTTACTTTCTTGCAAGCTTACCCGAAAACACCTACAAAGTACTTCTAGTTTTATACTTGTTCTAGGTAAAGCGAACGTCAAGCGTGCGTAGAGTTGTATCGGTGGTCGATAGAACTTTAGGAAATATTTGTTCTACCTTTAGCTCCTCGTTGGGTTCGACACTCTTACTTATCGAAAACTGTTGCGATCCCCTATACTTGTGGGTTATCAAGACCTTTTTCTGGGCCGTTGCCGGGGAGTCATAGCGTGGGGTGAATATTCTCGTGTGTGCTTGTTTGCTTTATTACTAAGTAATTTTTACTTGTTGTTCTTAGTTGTTCTTTAACTTTAGTTATGGATATGGAACGCAAAATACCAAAAAAATTAGTTGTACTTGCTATTCATGAGGATGGGGTAACTCCTAAACCCTCGATTCTCATCATGAGAAAAATATTTTGTACTACTTCGATAATCCTGAGAAAACCCCACTCAACTTTATAATGGGAGACACGTTGGATCAACGCGAATACTTTAGGGATTATCGCTCGACACAAAAAGGGAAATTATTATGGGATCAATTTATTATGTTGTGTTGGTATGCCTGGAATCTATGCTTGAAATATGATATTACTTGATGCTCTAGGATGGAGGCTCCACACCTTCCCTTTTCATGCGAATTTAATGATAATGAAACCTTAGCTTCTTATGCTAATGGTATATATGATTACTATGATGTGGAACAAATACAAGAATTTGTTGCTTTTAAGGCTGCTTACGAAATTGAATCTTTGTTTGAAAAGTATGAAGCTTTAGATGATGATGCTTATAGGCCTGAAAATCTTGCTATACTTGGATATTGCTATGAAAATTATGAATACAATTACTATATTAATGCTTTTATGAAGAAAGTCAACGTTGTTCAAGAAGAGACTAATATTTTGCAGGAAGCTATGGAAGAAGAAATTGATGAAACTGTGAGCTCATTGGATGAAAAAGATGATGAGGAGAGCGAAGAACAAAAGGAGGAAGAGCGGATTAGCTACCCGTGCCCACCTTCTAATGAGAGTAACCCTCCAACTCATACATTATTTAATTCCCCTTCATGCTTAGCGAAGGATTATTGCTATGATGATTGTTATGATCCCGTTGATTCTTTTGAAATATCCCTTTTTGATGATGCTTGCTATGCTTGTGGCCAAGATGCCAATATAAATTATGCATATGGAGATGAACTTGCTATAGTTCCTTATATTATGAATGAAATTGTTGCTATTGCACCCACGCATGATAGTCCTATTATCTTTTTGAATTCTCCAAACTACACTATATCGGAGAAGTTTGTGTTTACTAAGGATTATATTGATGGGTTGCCTTTTACTACTACACATGATGATTTTGATAGATATGATATGCATGTGCTTGCTGCTCCTACTTGCAATTATTATGAGAGAGGAACTATATCTCCACCTCTCTATGTTTCCCATACGATAAAATTGCAAGAAACTGTTTATACTATGCATTGGCCTTTACCATGTGTGCATGAATTGTTCTTTTATGACATGCCGATGCATAGGAAGAGAGTTATACTTCGTCATTACATGATATATGTTACTTTGTGCTCACTACTAAATAACAAATCATTGCTAATTAAAATTGGCTTTGATATACCTTGAGATCCGGGTGGATTCACTACTTGAGCACTATATGCCTAGCTTAATGGCTTTAAAGAAAGCGCTGCCAGGGAGACAACCCGGAAGTTTTAGAGAGTCATTTATTTCTGTTGAGTTCTTTCATATAGTTTAAGAACAACAAAAATAAAGAGGGGAACCCAAAACTTTTCAAAAAGAAAAGTGAAAGTGAGATAGACGAGCATTGTGAAAGTGGGGGACGTCCTTAAACTTGTTCAGGACCATGGGAACTTTGTGAATCTTAATTACAGAAAATTTTCAATAAAAATAATTATCCCCTTGTACAATTCCATTGTATTATAAAAATAATGTGCCAAGGTTTGCCTTTAGGATGTTTACAATGCTTGTTGGTTTGTGCGGTGCAGGACAGAAACTTTGTCTATAGTGCGTGAATTTTAATGTTTTATTGGAACGTCAAATGGTTCTGATTCTTTTTGCACTGTATGTATTTACAATTTTTTTATTTTTACTAATTTTGGCAGAATTTTTAAAGTATCAGAAGTATGGTGAATGTTCAGATTTCTACAGACTGTTTTGTTTTAGACAGATTCTGTTTTTGATGCATAGTTTGCTTGTTTTGATGAAACTATCGATTTATATCAGTGGGTTAAGCCATGAAAAAGTTATATTAAAGTAGACACCATGCAAAAACAAAATATGAATTGTTTTTCAACAGTACTTATAGTAGTGATTTGCTTTATTATACTAACAGATCTTACCGAGTTTTCTGTTGAAGTTTTGTGTGGATGAAGTGTTCGATGATTGAGAAGGTCTCGATGTGAGAACAAGGAAGAGAGGCAAGAGCTCAAGCTTGGGGATGCCCGAGGCACCCCGCGTAAATATTCAAGGAGACTCAAGCGTCTAAGCTTGGGGATGCTGGGAAGGCATCCCCTCTTTCTTCAACAAATATCGGTATGTTTTCGGATTCGTTTCGTTCATGCGATATGTGCAAGTCTTGGAGCGTCTTTTGCAATTAGGTTTTTATTTTTATTTTATGCACCATGCTGGTATGAGATGGTCCTTGGTTGATTTATAGAATGCTCTTTGTATTTCACTTATATCTTTTGAGTACAGCTTTATAGAATGCTTCATGTGCTTCACTTATATCATTTGAAGTTTGGATTGCCTGTTTCTCTTTACATAGACAACCGCCATTTGTAGAATGCTCTTTTGCTTCACTTATATTTGTTAGAGCTTGGGCATATCTTTTTTAGAAAGAATTAAACTCTCTTGCTTCACTTATATCTATTTAGAGAGATGACAGGAACTGGTCATTCACATGGTTAGTCATAAAATCCTACATAAACTTGTAGATCGCTGAATATGATATGTTTGATTCCTTGCTATAGTTTTGCGATGTAAAGATGGTGATATTAGAGTCATGCTAGTTGAGTAATTGTGAAATTGATAAATACTTGTGTTGAGGTTTGCAAGTCCCGTAGCATGCACGTATGGTGAACCGTTATGTAACGAAGTCGGAGCATGAGGTGGTTATTGATTGCCTTCCTTATGAGTGGCGGTCGGGGACGAGCGATGGTCTTTTCCTACCAATCTATCCCCCTAGGAGCATGCGCTTAGTACTTTGTTTCGATGACTAATAGATTTTTGCAATAAGTATGTGAGTTCTTTATGACTAATGTTGAGTCCATGGATTATCGCACTCTCACCCTTCCATCATTGCTAGCCTCTTGATGCCGTGCATTGCCCTTTCTCACCTCGAGAGTTGGTGCAAACTTAGCGGTGCATCAAACCCGTGATACGATCGCTCTATCACACATAAGCCTCATTATATCTTCCTCAAAACAGCCACCATACCTACCTATCATGGCATTTCCATAGCCATTCCGAGATATATTGCCATGCAACTTCCATCATCATCATATACATGACTTGAGCATTTATTGTCATATTGCTTTGCATGATCGTAAGATAGCTAGCGTGATGTTTCCATGGCTTGTCCATTTTTTGATGTCGTTGCTACGCTAGATCATTGCACATCCTGGTACACCGCCGGAGGCATTCATATAGAGTCATATCTTTGTTCTAGATATCGAGTTGTAATATTGAGTTGTAAGTAAATAAAAGTGTGATGATCATCATTATTAGAGCATTGCCCCAGTGAGGAAAGGATGATGGAGACTATGATTCCCCCACAAGTCGGGATGAGACTCCGGACGAAAAAATAAAAAAATAAAAAAAAAAGAGAAAGGCCAAAAAAAGGAGAAGGCCCAAAAAAATGAAAAAAAATGAAAAAAAATGAGAGAAAAAGAGAGAAGGGGCAATGTTACTATCCTTTTACCACACTTGTGCTTCAAAGTGGCACCGTGTTCTTCATATAGAGAGTCTGTTGAGTTATCACTTTCATATACTAGTGGGAATTTTCATTATAGGACTTGGCTTGTATATTCCAACGATGGGCTTCCTCAAATGCCCTAGGTCTTCATGAGCAAGCAAGTTGGATGCACACCCACTTAGTTTCAGTTTGAGCTTTCATACACTTATAGCTCTTAGTGCATCCGTTGCATGGCAATCCCTACTCCTCACATTGACATCAATTGATGGGCATCTCCATAGCCCATTGATTAGCCGCGTCGATGTGAGACTTTCTCCTTTTTGTCTTCTCCACATAACCCCCATCATCATATTATATTCCACCTATAGTGATATGTCCATGGCTCATGCTCATGTATTGCGTGAAAGTTGAAAAGGTTTGAGAACGTCAAAAGTATTTAACAATTGCTTGGCTTGTCATCGGGGTTGTGCATGATGTAAATATTTTGTGTGGTGAAGATGGAGCATAGCCAGACTATATGATTTTGTAGGGATGAGCTTTCTTTGGCTATGTTATTTCAATAAGATATAATTGATTGGTTGGTATGCTTGAAGTATTATTGTTTTTATGTCAAAGGATAGACTATTGCTTTGAATCACTCGTGTCTTAATATTCATGCCATGATTAGACATATGATCAAGATTATGCTAGGTAGCATTCCACATCAAAAATTATTCTTTTTTATCATTTACCTACTCGAGGACGAGCGGGAATTAAGCTTGGGGATGCTGATACGTCTCCGTCGTATCTATATTTTTTTATTGTTCCATGCCAATATTATTCACTTTCATATACTTTTTGGCAAATTTTTATATTATTTTTGCGACTAACATATTGATCCAGTGCCCAGTGCCAGTTCCTGTTTGTTGCATGTTTTATGTTTCACAGAATATCCATATCAAACGGAGTCCAAACGGGATAAAAACGGACGGAGCTCATTTTTGGAAAATATGGAAAATTCCGGAAGAAAAATCCACGCGAGGCGGTGCCGAGGTGGTCACGAGGTAGGCGCGCCTGCCCCCAGGTGCGCCCCTACCTCGTGAGCCCACCGTAAGGCGGTTGATGCTCTTCTTTTGCCGCAAGAAAGATAATATTCGGAAAAAAAATCTGGGCGAAGGTTTCAGGCCAATCGGAGTTACGGATCTCCATATATACGCGAAACGGTGAAACAGAGCGAGAACAGAACGCAGAAACAGAGAGATATATCCAATCTCGGAGCCAAGGAACAGAGGGGAAACCCTTCTCCCATCTAGGGAGAAGGTCAAGGAAGAAGAAGGAGGAGGGGGGCTCTCTCCCCCTCGCTTCCGGTGGCGCCGGAACGCCGCCGGGGGCCATCATCATCACCGCGATCTTCACCAACACCACCGTCATCTTCACCAACATCTCCATCACCTTCCCCCTTCTATATTCAGCGGTCCACTCTCCCGCAACCCGCTGTACCCTCTACTTAAACATGGTGCTTTATGCTTCATACTATTATCCAATGATGTGTTGCCATCCTATGATGTCTGAGTAGATTTTCGTTGTCCTATTGGTGGTTGATGAATTGCTATGATTGATTTAATTTGCTAGTGGTTATGTTGCTGTCCTTTGGTGCCCATCATATGAGCGCGTGCGTGGATCACACCATAGGGTTAGTTGTATGTTGATAGGACTATGTATTGGAGGGCAAGAGTGACAGAAGCTTCAACCTAGCATAGAAATTGATGCATACAGGATTGAAGGGGGAACAATATATCTTAATGCTATGGTTGGGTTTTACCTTAATGAAAGTTAGTAGTTGCGGATGCTTGCTAATATTTCCAATCATAAGTGATCCAAGTAAGGGATAACATGCTAGCAGTGGCCTCTCCCACATAATACTTGCTATCGGTCTAGTAAAGTAGTCCATTGCTTAAGGGACTATTTCGCCACACCTACCATCACTTTTCCAAACTCGCTATATTTACTTAAGTTGTGTCTTTATCTAAGCAGCCCCTAGTTTTATTTTCGTGCTCTTTACTTTCTTGCAAGCTTACCCGAAAACACCTACAAAGTACTTCTAGTTTTATACTTGTTCTAGGTAAAGCGAACGTCAAGTGTGCGTAGAGTTGTATCGGTGGTCGATAGAACTTTAGGGAATATTTGTTCTACCTTTAGCTCCTCGTTGGGTTCGACACTCTTACTTATCGAAAACTGTTGCGATCCCCTATACTTGTGGGTTATCAAAGAGCAATAGTTGGCGAGACGACCATGTGACGACACATTAATATAGATCAAGATGATGGAGATCATGGTGTCATGCCGGAAACGATGAAGATCATGACGATGCTTCGGAGATGGAGATCACAAGCATAAGATGATGATGGCCATATCATATCACTTATATTTATTGCATGTGATGTTTATCTTTTGTGCATCTTATTTTTCTTAGATCGACGGTAGCATTATAAGACGATATCTCACTAAATTTCAAGGTATAAGTGTTCTCCCTGAGTATGCACCGTTGCGAAAGTTCTTCGTGCTGAGACACCACGTGATGATCGGGTGTGATAGGCTCTACGTTCAAATACAACGGGTGCAAAACAGTTGCACGCGCGGAATACTCAGGTTAAACTTGACGAGCCTAGCATATGCAGATATGGCCTCGGAACACTGAGACCGAAAGGTCGAGCGTGAATCATATAGTTGATATGATCAACATAGTGATGTTCACCGTTGAAACTACTCCGTCTTGCTACGTCTTGAGCTTGCATTGGTTTTCCCCGAAGAGGAGAGGATGATGCAGCACAGTAGCATAAGTATTTCCCTACGTTTTTGAGAACAGAGGTATCAATCCAGTAGGAGGCCACGCACAAGTCCCTCGTACCTGCACAAAACGATAGCAACTCGCAACCAACGCGATTAGGGGTTGTCAATCCCTTCACGGTCACTTACGATAGTGAGATCTGATAGAGATGATAAATAATATTTTTGGTATTTTTGATAGATAGATGCAAAGTAAAAAGTAAAGGCAAAGTAAAAACAAAGCAAGTAAATAAAGTGATAGAGATTGATATGATGAGAATAGACCCGGGGGCCATAGGTTTCACTAGTGGCTTATCTCAAGAGCATAAGTATTCTACGGTGGGTGAACAAATTACTGTTGAGCAATTGACAGAATTGAGCATAGTTATGAGTATATCTAGGCAATAATCATGTATATAGGCATCACGTCCAAAACAAGTAGATCAAAACGATTATGCATCTACTACTATTACTCCACTCATCGACCGCTATCCAGCATGCATCTAGAGTATTAAGTTAAAAACAGAGTAACACCTTAAGCAAGATGACATGATGTAGAGGGATAAATTCATGCAATATGATAAAAAACCCCATCTTGTTATCCTCGATGGCAACAATACAATACGTGCCTTGCAACCCTTTACATCCTTTGGTAAGGACACGCAAGATTGAACCCAAAGCTAAGCACTTCGCCCATTGCAAGAACTACCAATCTAGTTGGCCAAACCAAACGGATAATTCGAAGAGACTTGCAAAGAAAACTCAATCATACATAAAAGAATTCAGAGAAGATTCAAATATTATTCATAGATAAGCTGGATCATAAACCCACAATTCATCGGTCTCAACAAACACACCGGAAAAAGAAGATTACATCGAATAGATCTCCACGAGAGGGGAGAACATTGTATTGAGATCCAAAAGAGAGAAGAAGCCATCTAGCTACTAGCTATGGACCCGAAGGTCTGAAGTAAACTACTCACACTTCATCGGAGTGGCTATGGTGTTGATGTAGAAGCCCTCCGTGGTGGATGCCCCCTCCGGCGGAGCTGCGGAACAGGCCCCAAGATGGGATCTCGTGGATACAGAAGGTTGCGGCGGTGGAATTAGGTTTTTGGCTCCTGTTCTGATCGTTTGGGGATACGTAGGTATATATAGGAGGAAGGAGTATGTCGGTGGAGCGTCAGGGGGCCCACGAGGTAGGGGGCGCGCGTAGGGGGGCGCGCCCTCCACCCTCGTGAATGCCTCTGGCACTTCTTGGAATAGGGTCCAAGTCTCCTAGACCACGTTCGGTTGGAAAATCACGTTCCCGAAGGTTTCATTCCGTTTGGACTCCGTTTGATATTCCATTTCTTCGAAACACTGAAATAGGTAAAAAAAACAGCAATTCTGGGCTGGGCCTCCGGTTAATAGGTTAGTCCCAAAAGTAATATAAAAGTGGAAAATAAAGCCCAATATAGTCCAAAACAGTAGATAAAGTAGCATGGAGCAATCAAAAGTATAGATCGTTGGAGCGTATCGAGGCATCCCTAAGCTTAATTAGGTGCTCGTCCTCGGCAGGTAAATGATAAAAGAAAAAATTTGATGCGGAGTGATACTTTGGCAAAATTTCAATGTAAATCTTCTTAATCATGGTATGAATATTCAGATCCAAAAGATTCAAGACAAAAGTTCATATTGACATAAAAATAATAATACTTCAAGCATACTAACAAAGCAATTATGTCTTCTCAAAATAACATGGCCAAAGAAATTTATCCTACAAAATCATATAGTGCGGCTATGCTCCATCTTCCCCACACAAAGTATTTAAATCATGCACAACCCGATGACAAGCCAAGCAATTGTTTCATACTTTAACATTTTCAAAACTTTTTCAATTTTCACGCAATACATGGCGTGAGCCATGGATATAGCACTATATGTGGAATAGAATGGTGGTTGTGGAGAAGACAAAAAGAGGGAAGATAGTCTCACATCAACTAGGTGTATCAACGGGCTATGGAGATGCCCATCAATAGATATCAATGTGAGTGAGTAGGGATTGCCATGCAACGGATGCACTAGAGCTATAAGTATATGAAAGCTCAACAAAAGAAACTAAGTGGGTGTGCATCCAACTCGCTTGCTCACGAAGACCTAGGGCATTTGAGGAAGCCCATAATTGGAATATACAAGCCAAGTTCTATAATGAAAAATTCCCACTAGTATATGAAAGTGAAAAAATGAGAGACTCTCTATCATGAAGATCTTGGTGCTACTTTGAAGCACAAGTGTGGTAAAAGGATAGTAACATTGTCCCTTCTCTCTTTTTCTCCCATTTTTTTTATTTGGGCCTTTTCTCTTTTTTTTATGGCCTCTTTTTTATTTTTATTTTATTTTTCGTCCGGAGTCTCATCCCGACTTGTGGGGGAATCATAGTCTCCATCATCATTTCCTCACTTGGGACAATGCTCTAATAATGATGATCATCACACTTTTATTTTTCTTACAACTCAACAGTTACAACTCGATACTTAGAACAAAATATGACTATATATGAATGCCTTCGGTGGTGTACCAGGATATGCAGTGAAATATGAGTGATATGTATGAAAGAATTATGAACGGTGGCTTTGCCACAAATACGATGTCAACTACATGATCATGCTAGCAATATGACAATGATGGAGCGTGTCATAATAAACGGAATAGTGGAAAGTTGCATGGCAATATATCTCGGAATGGCGCTGGAAATGCCATGATTGTGACATTCCAAAAATTTTGATTTGGTTTTTATCAAACTCTTTATTTGATTTGAAGGAGGCTCTTTAAAACCTTTCAAAAAAAGACCCTCCTTCTCAAAAAAATTCTCTTATGACAAATATTTTATTTTTGTGTCATCCTCAACCTTGATGTTTAGTATTGAAGACTTTTCATTGGTGTTGACTCATCACAATTAATTTTTTGAAATTATTTCTATTAAAAGGAAATCCTATGGGTTTTGGGTTTATTCTTTTTATTCAAACCATTCTCTTTTGGCATGCCTCATTGTAACGCCCCAAGACCGATGCTCGAGAAGACTTCCAGCTATTCCGGGTTTCGCCGTGTGTTTCATTTGTGCTGCCCTTTTATTTTTGCATTGCATCATGTCATCATGCCATCATCTCATAAATCTTCTACAACTCAACTAAATAATTTGCATGGATCTTTGATCCATTTAAATCGAGGGAATTCACATGGTGATTCTCTTTAAAACATATCCTCTCGATATTTAGAGAGCTATAGTAAATATTCCAATTAATTGGATTTACCGCAAACACACTTACAAAATATCCTAATGCCTTTGTTGTCTTAATTCTTGGTCTCCAACCTTGTCCATAATTTCTTTCATCATTTTTCGGAGCTCCACCAAAAATCCGAACATTTTTGGACCTTCCCAAACCCTCACTTCCATTCAAATCATTTGAATTAAAATCAAATGAATTTGAATTTAAATCTTTCAATCGTGGCCTTTCTATTTTTCTTGGAACGAGCATATTTTTGCGAGTCCGGGAAATTACCCTCATGCCCTAATTCTTGTCCACTCATTTCTTTTCTCTTCCTTTCTTTCTTTGCTTTTCTGTTTTTGGAAGAGTTTTGAAGAGAGAGGGAGAAGAGAGCCTAGCAGTCAGTTCCCTGGCCATTCTCCTCCCCACCAGGCCGGCCCAGTCTCCCTAGGCCCAAGGCCCAGCCGCAACCGCTGCTCTAACCCTAGCCCCAACGGATCCAGCCCCCCCCCCCGCGCGCATCTCTCCCTCGATTCCTATCTCTCCCTCTCGTTCCCGTGTGCGCCGCCAGACCCATCCCCTCGATCCCCCTCTCCCTCTCCTCGCTCGATCCCATCTCTCCCTCCTGCTCCTCGCCCGATCCCCTCCTCTCGAGCACAACTTCTATCTTTGCGCTGCCCTGCGGCCTCCTCCCCCTCGCTCCTCGACCGTCGGCGCCACAGCCTCCGCCTGCGGCGCTTGAGCCCCGAGTCGCGTCCTGTCGCCTGAACGCTCAAGGAGAGGAGCTCCTCGAGCACCTCGCCCGCATCCGTCGTCTTCCGCCGCCCGGCGACCCTCTGCATCCACCTCCAACAGCACTCCTGCGACCTCATCTTCATCACCGCCTCGTGCGTCCCTACCGACTCCCGCCGGAGCCCCGCAGGCCCGCGCCGTCGCCTCCTCCGCATCGAGCCAGGGAGTGGAGCTCCCTGCGCCCGGTCCCCTCGCCGGCTTGTTGCCTCCACCGGCGCTTTCCATCGCCGTCACGCTCTTTCGCCACCACCACGGACCACCTTCGTCGCACCCTTCCCTGCCTCCCTGGGGTCTTCACCGCGAGGCCTTCTTCGAGCCAAGGTCGTTGCCGTAGCACCTTGCTCGTACCCCGCGAGATCCAGTGAGTCCGGCGCCTCCCTAAGTCTGGCGGCCGTCCTCGTCACCTCCGGCCACCAGGACCCTCTAGCAAGCCACTGCCACCGTCCAGGACCACCATGGCCGCACCAAGTTGCGTAGCAGCTCAGCGCCTAGTCCCGCCGCGGCAAGCCCTCCAGCGCCAAGTCCCCTGCCACCGTGCCTTCATCACCTGCGCTGCTCAAGTTCGAGCAGAGCGCAGCCGCTCGCCCATTGACCGCGCCTCTCTAACTCTCCTGCAGTAGCTCGTCGCTCAGCGCCATGCCACCCGCGCCCTCAAGCTCCTGCGGTAGCCTCACCTTCCTGCGCCACCTTGCCTCGGTCGTTTGACCCCAAGCCACCACCTCGCGTCGCGGTCTTCATCCGACAAGGACGCCAAGACCCTTCCGTGGATGCGTCAAGTACCCCTGCCGCGACTACCAGTGTTTTTCGAAGACCGCCAAGTACCACTTTATCAGACGCTTGAACGACTACCACACCGGAACGCCAAGTACACGGATACGCCAAGGTCGACTACGCCCGGTGATGCGACAAGTACCCCAACACCGTGTACATCTACCATCGCCAAGACCGGACCGACAAGTACCCCAACAATGTGTGTACCACTACCATCGACCTCGAAGACCCCGTGGACGTCAAGTTCCTTGACGTGACCCCGAACATCTACGGAGTGTGTACAACTACGAAACGCGTACGACTACTTCCCCTACGACCCGTGAACGACTACTTCCCTTGACATTTGTGAACCGCCTCGAAATGCACGCTTCGAAGGTATAACCCCGAGACGACCTTCCGAGAATGAATGTGGGTTGTATGAGATGCCCGTGTTTGCACCATGTCCGAGTTGTTCCTTGCGCGTTCCTCATTGCCTTGCCGTCGACACGCGGGAACCCCGTGACCGGGATCACCCCACCGCCTTGCATGGCACGCTCTCCACACTTTCCTTTGCACCGGCATCTCGACGAGTTGTCGGAACCGGAATGTTGCCGTGGCACCATTTCCGTTGTCATTGCCGTGGCACCCTTTTTCGTTTCCGCCATGACGACAAATGCTTCATAACATGCTCATGTCAACATTTTCATAAAATTGCATAAAACTTGTATATGTCATCTGCATCATGATTTACAACATTTAAAATGTTTATATTTGTTGTTTCCATTAATTTGCTAAATGCATATGGGGATTTACCGGATTTGTTGTTTGTTATATCCGACCCCATTTAAATTGTTTAGATGGTATAGTTTTGTTATGCTTCACCTCTTGCCATGTTTAACAACATTTAATATTGTTGTGTTCATAACCGAGAGAGAACTAAATAATTGATGTGGTGTTTTGTCAATATGCAACTCGTTGCATATTGAGCTACATTTAACTTGTAGTTTTGTTTGTGCATATTGTCATGCCATGCTATTTAAACCGGACATGCATCATTCTTGTTTGTGCATCATGCCATGATTATGCTTGTGTGTTTACTATGTTGTGTGCTTCTTTCCGGTTTGCTTCTCGCTTAGCTTCGGTTTCGTTCCGGAGTTGTGAGGATTCGTTCGTCTACATCCTTTTGTCTTCTTCATGGACTCGTTCTTCTTCCTTATGGATTTCAGGCAAGATGACCATACCCTCGAAATCACTTCTATCTTTGCTTGCTAGATGCTCGCTCTTTTGCTATGCCTATGCTACGATGCCTACCACTTGCTATATCATGCCACCCAGATTGCCATGTCAAACCTCTAACCATCTTTTCCTAGCAAACCGTTGTTTGGCTATGTTACCGCTTTGCTCAGCCCTCTTATAGCGTTGTTAGTTGCGGTGAAGATGAAGTTTGTTCCTTGTTGGAACATGGAGATGTTGTTCCTTGTTGGAACATGTTTACTTGTGGGATATCACAATATATCTTATTTAATTAATGCATCTATATACTTGGTAAAGGGTGGAAGGCTCGGCCTTATGCCTGGTGTTTTGTTCCACTCTTGCCGCCCTAGTTTCCGTCATATCGGTATTATGTTCCCGGATTTTGCGTCCCTAACGCGGTTGGGTGATTTATGGGACCCCCTTGACAGTTCGCTTTCAATAAGACTCCTCTAGCAAGGCCCAACCTTGGTTTTACCATTTGCCACCTAAGCCTTTTTCCCTTGGGTTCTGCAGACTCAAGGGTCATCTTTATTTTAACCCCGGACCAGTGCTCCTTGAGTGCTGGCCCAAACCAGCGATGTCCGGCGCCCACAGGCAATCAGGGTCTATGCCAACCCGACGTCTGCTCATCCGGTGTGCCCTGAGACCGAGATATGTGCAGCTCCTATCAGGATTTGTCGGCACATCCGGGCGGCTTTGCTGGTCTTGTTTTATTACTGTCGAAATGTCTTGTAGCCGGGATTCCGAGATTGATCGGGTCTTCCCGGGGAGAAGGAATATCCTTCGTTGACCGTGAGAGCTTATAACGGGCTAAGTTGGGACACCCCTGTAGGGTATTATCTTTCGAAAGCCGTGCCCACGGTTATGAGGCAGATGGGAATTTGTTAATGTCCGGTTGTAGAAAACCCGAAGTTGATCTGATTAAAATACATCAACCGCGTGTGTAACCGTGATGGTCTCTTCTCGGCGGAGTCCGGGAAGTGAACACGGTGTTGGAGTTATGCTTGACGTAAGTAGTTTCAGGATCACTTCTTGATCATAGTTGTTCGACCGTGCCTTGCTTCTCTTCTCGCTCTCTTTTGCGAATGTAGCCCCCATATATGCTAGTCGCTTGCTGCAGCTCCACCTCACAACTCTGTCCTACCTATAAGCTCAAATAGTCTTGATCTCGCGGGTGTGAGATTGCTGAGTCCCGTGACTCACAGATACTTCAAAACCAGTTTGCGGTGCCGATGAAACCGTGCAGGTGGCGCATCCGAGCTCAAGGAGGAGCTCGATGAAGATCTTGTTCATTGTGTTGTTTCGTTTGATTGATCGATAGTGGAGCCAGTTGGGACGATCGGGGATCTGTGTAGCATTTGGGGTAGTCTTCTTTTATTTTGGTTCCGTAGTCGGACCTTGATTGTGTCTGTATGATGTAATGCTTTACTCATGTATTGTGTGAAGTGGCGATTGTAAGCCAACTATGTATCTCTTTCCCTTATGTATTACATGGGTTGTGTGAAGATTACCTCACTTGCGACATTGCTTTCAATGCGGTTATGCCTCTAAGTCGTGCTTCGACACGTGGGAGATATAGCCGCATCGAGGGCGTTACAAGTTGGTATCAGAGCCATCCCCGACTTAGGAGCCCCCTGCTTGATTGTTTGCTGGCATTGTTGAGTCTAGAACAAAAATGTTTTGAGTCATAGGATTTTATATATCGGAGAGTAGGATTCTTTTTACTCCTCAGTCCCTTCGTCGCTCTGGTAAGGCATCCTGATGTAGAGTTTTGACTCTTTCTCCTCTCAAATTTCACTAAAAAAAATTTAGGATCACGCGGGTATCTTGGAATCGTTCCGATGGTTTTGTGACGAGAACATTGTTCTTGGTGCCTCCTGACATTTAGGGGTTGTGGCAGTGTCCCGGGGAGTTGAGCTCCGAGGTGTTGTCGTCACAATTTTATCGTTGCAGTTCTGGAATACCTGAGCTTTGTCGACATCGAAAATCTCTTTTATGCAGTTGTTGGTGAGATAACCTCGATAACCCTGTACTGGGGCGAGTTCGGGAGTATTGCCATGACTCGTATAACGGATGCTTTTGGAAGGTCGAGGTAAACGATTTCCGGAGTTTTCTTGGTTATGTGTTGAAGGATGGATACAGCTGGATCTAGGTATTGTTAGTTTGGGTGATATATTTTGTGTCCCCTGTATCCCCAACACCTGATTGCATAACCAGAAAGTTTCGGGAGTTTATAAGTGGGAATTCAAGTATCTCGTAGGATATCTTTCCAACAGACACATGATACGATATGGGATCTATCATATGTTTGTTTCCGGCTTATTCTGCAAGTCAAATCCTTTGTTTTTGTTCCGTTTTGTGGTATTCAAGTTGCTTCAATGCCAAGTGTTGATTCCATACCTTATTCTAAACGGTGTTCTCATATTTCTATGTGGATGCTAATCCTTCTTGTTCATCAAGGTCGTCTTTTCAATCCTTTCCAACCGTGTGCTTCTCTCCAAGTAAATCCGATCATTGCAACATTCGCAAGATCAATTCTAAGCTTTTTTCTCAACGGTGTTCGTTTCATCCGACCCAAGTTGTTTTGTTTTCCCACCCTCCCACCCTTTTATTCAAGGACTTATATATCTTAATCAAGCACCCATTTTATTGCTGTGAAGTCTCTTCATTCTTTTCCTCAATGCTCTTATCTGGTGATTCTCATGAAGATGCTAAAGGAAGCTTCGAGTTTATTATTCTTCGTTCTTTTCTTCTCCGGTGGACGCAAGTCAAGCTTTCAGTGTTGATCGTATTTGTTTCCTCGTTTCAAATGTTTTCTCATGTCGGTGCATCTCTTAATCATCCACCTCTTGCTATCCATGTTATCTGGAGTGCTAAAGATTATCTCAGAAGATTCGTGTTTTCATTCCTAATCCGTGCAAGATTTCTCGTAGTTGTTATCCCTTTTGAGCCATTTAATTCAACCGGTGCAATCTCTCTTTTCAAACAATTGTTCAACGGTGGTTCTTTTGAGTGGGCCCTAACCCGCAGGTCTTTTCCCAGGATCTTACCTGACTCTTCTAATTATTCTGGAGCTATTCTCAAATTCTTTTTGAAGTTTGACGTAAGAATGAATTGTCATCAGTCATATGTCTTTCTCCAAGATCTTTCAAATTCTTTTCCTCGTTGGCTCAATCTTTCTATTCTTCATTATTCCGGAGTGTCTCAATAATTCATGGTGGTGTTTCTCATCGTCATTCTCAACATTTGAAGACTGAAGAAGAGTTTCAATTAAATTTTGCTCCATTCTCTTCAAGATTCATGGTTCTAGCTTGATGCCATCCTCTCATAATTATTTTCGATTGTGAGAATTCTTTTAACCCATCCGGAGCAATTCAGGAGTCTTTTCAGTTTGATTCTTCTGAGCCCATCATCTCAGAATTATTCATTCCAGCTTTCAGCTCTTGTTCCCCAAATCTTACCGGTGCATCATTCAAGTATTCGCTAATCAGCTCGGGATCTCTGCGTTCATTTGTATCTAAATTCCCTCAAGTATCAACATCGTTTTCTAATTCCTCCCAGTGATTCGTTCTCTTTTCTTCATTCATTTTCAATTTTTACGG
This sequence comes from Aegilops longissima, assembly GCA_021605205.1. Classification (NCBI taxonomy): domain Eukaryota; kingdom Viridiplantae; phylum Streptophyta; class Magnoliopsida; order Poales; family Poaceae; genus Aegilops; species Aegilops longissima. The sequence continues at coordinate 741,367,050 of CM038677.1, forward strand.
TGGTTTGTTCAAGAGTTCTCTTCCTTCGTTATCATATCAATTCATTTGTTGTTTCCAAATCCCACCGGTGGTTCCATCAATACCTTCTCAAGTTTGCGCTATATCTCTATCTGTAATCATTTTTTCAATGAGAATAAGTAGTATGCCAAATCCATTGCTTGCCATCAATTTAATTGGTGAAGGATCAGCATAATGTAATTCTTATTCTTGTTTCATCGAGTAAGTTCAATTCCTTATTCCGGAGGTTCATCAAAATTCTCGGTTTCAATTGTTTCATCTTTTCTTTTCCCGGAGTTCCAAGCTCTCATAATCATGAAGATCCATCTAAATCACTGCAAGGCTTCACCTTGTGTTTTCAACTTCTCTTTCTTTTATCATCCTTTTCTTACCGGAGTTCTTCATGGAGGCTCTACATGGTGCTTCGTCAAGGATTCTTTTCATTCTTCAATTGTTCATCAAGATTTCTCGCAGAGTTAAGATCCGTCAAGCCATACTTCAAAATAAACATGGTGCTCAACACATGTTTTGTTTTGAGGAGTTCAAGCATTCTTCATCTTGCATTCCGAAGTGCAATTATTTCGACCTTATCTTTTGAGGTGGTGTTATGTCATTTTGACAGTTTCATTCATGTTTCATGATTCACTTGTTGTCAAGAATGAGATATTTAAATCCATCAATCTCTTCATTGGAGTTATCTTGGGTTATATTTCACCTAAAGCTTTCCCTAAGGATTGTTACTAATGTGGTGTTTATCAATGACCCAAGTTATATCTCCATCATCTTGGTGGAAGAAATTTTTCATCTCGTTGGTGTTATCAATTATATTATTTGTTTCCATAGTGGCAGTATTTCACCTCAAGTGTTGAGATGTTTCCATAAGCCCACTACAAGCTTATTCTTTTCGTTGTTGATTTTCCAACAACTCCGTTATAACCTTCTTGGAAGGGTGCTTTCCAAGCTCATTTGTGGAAGAAGTTAGCATTTTGTTCTCCATTCTATTATTCCAATGATCTAACTTCAATTTTTCTACCGGAGGCATTGTGATGTTGCTCTCTTCGACCCATCATCTTGTTTTGTCAAGATCATGTTCTTCTCCTTGCTTCTCCGTTTAGCCGGAGTGTCATGTTTTCATTCGAGTTCTCTCATCTTATCAAGTTTTGCCTGCTTCCTCAACCGGAGAGCTGACTGAAATCTTTCTTACCCCTTGTGCCATTCTTTCAATAGTTCCGGAGGCAGTGTGTTGTTGATTTCATCAAGTATCATCCCATCTTCTCAAGTTCATGATTCTAATTCCTTCCATTTTCAGTCGGAGTGCTGCCAAAATTATATCATTCTTATTCATTCTTATCTCGTTTCAACCAGAGTGGTTCCAATTCCTTCTCGTCCATTGTACTCGTCATTCATAGCTTTGCAACCCCCAAGGTTCACATGGTGTTGCTTGTTTCTATTTTCTACTGGAATGCTCTCAATTTCGTTCAACTCTATTGTGTTATTCTTTCAAGTTTTCAACCTCTCGAGGTTCATGGTTTCACTCGTTTGTCAAAGAAGCAACTTTGTTTTACCTCTTCCTCTTCCGCTTTTCTCCGGTGCCATCCTAGATCTCGGGACGAGATCCTCTCGTAGTGGTGGAGTGTTGTAACGCCCCGAGACCGATGCTCGAGAAGACTTCCAGCTATTCCGGGTTTCGCCGTGTGTTTCATTTGTGCTGCCCTTTTATTTTTGCATTGCATCATGTCATCATGCCATCATCTCATAAATATTTTACAACTCAACTAAATAATTTGCATGGATCTTTGATCCATATAAATCGAGGGAATTCACATGGTGATTCTCTTTAAAACATATCCTCTCGATATTTAGAGAGCTATAGTAAATATTCCAATTATTTGGATTTACATAAACACACTTAAAAATATCCTAATGCCTTTGTTGTCTTAATTCTTGGTCTCCAACCTTGTCCATAATTTCTTTCATCATTTTTCGGAGCTCCACCAAATATCCGAACATTTTTGGACCTTCCCAAACCCTCACTTCCATTCAAATCATTTGAATTAAAATCAAATGAATTTTAATTTAAATCTTTCAATCGTGGCCTTTCTATTTTTCTTGGAGCGAGCATATTTTTTGAGTCCGGAAATACCCTCATGCCCTAATTCTTGTCCACTCATTTCTTTTCTCTTCCTTTCTTTCTTTGCTTTTCTGTTTTTGGAAGAGTTTTGAAGAGAGAGGGATAAGAGAGCCTAGCAGTCAGTTCCCTGGCCATTCTCCTCCCCACCAGGCCGGCCCAGTCTCCCTAGGCCCAAGGCCCAGCCGCAACCGCTGCTCTAACCCTAGCCCCAACCGATCCAGCCCCCCGCATCTCTCCCTCGATTCCCATCTCTCCCTCTCGTTCCCGTGCGCGCCGCCAGACCCATCCCCTCGATCCCCCTCTCCCTCTCCTTGCTCGATCCCATCTCTCCCTCCTACTCCTCGCCCGATCCCCTCCTCTCGAGCACGACTTCTATCTTTGCGCTGCCTGCGGCCTCTCCCCTCGCTCCTCGACCGCCCGGCGCCACAGCCTCCGCTGCAGCGCATGAGCCCCTGTCGCGTCCCTATCGCCCGAGCGCTCAAGGAGAGGAGCTCCTCGAGCACCTCGCCCGCATCCATCGTCTTCCGCCGCCCGGCGACCCTCTGCATCCACCTCCAACAGCACTCCCTGCAACCTCATCTTCATCACCGCCTCGTGCGTCCCTACAGACTCCCGCCGGAGCCCCACAGGCCCGCGTCGTCGCCTCCTCCGCATCAAGCCAGCGAGTGGAGCTCCCTGCGCCCGGTCCCCTTGCCGGCTTGCTGCCTCCACCGGCGCTTTCCATCGCCGTCGCGCTCTTTCGCCACCACCACGGACCACCTTCGTCGCACCCTTCCCTGCCTCCCTGGGGTCTTCACCGCGAGGCCTTCTTCGAGACAAGGTCGTTGCCGTAGCACCTTGCTCGTACCCCGCGAGATCCAGCGAGTCCGGCGCCTCCCTAAGCACGACGCCCGTCCTCGTCACCTCCGGCCACCAGGACCCTCCAGCAAGCCGCTGCCGCCGTCCAGGACCACCATGGCCGCACCAAGGTGCGTAGCAGCTCAGCGCCTAGTCCCTCCGCGGCAAGCCCTCCAGCGCCAAGTCCCCTACCGCCGTGCCTTCTTCACCTGCGCTGCTCAAGTTCGAGCAGAGCGCAGCCGCTCGCCCATTGACCGCGCCTCTCTAACTCTCCTGCAGCAGCTCGTCGCTCAGCGCCATGCCACCCGCGCCCTCAAGCTCCTGCGGTAGCCTCACCTTCCTGCGCCACCTTGCCTCGGTCGTTTGACCCCAAGCCACCACCTCGCATCGCGGTCTTCATCCGCCAAGGACGCCAAGACCCTTCCGTGGATGCGTCAAGTACCCCTGCCGTGACTACCAGTGTTTTTCGAAGACCGCCAAGTACCACTTTATCAGACGCTTGAACGACTACCACACCGGAACGCCAAGTACACGGATACGCCAAGGTCGACTACGCCCGGTGATGCGACAAGTACCCCGACACCGTGTACATCTACCATCGCCAAGACCGGACCGGCAAGTACCCCAACAATGTGTGTACCACTACCATCGACCTCGAAGACCCCGTGGACGTCAAGTTCCTTGACGTGACCCCGAACATCTACAGAGTGTGTACAACTACGAAACGCGTACGACTACTTCCCCTACGACCCGTGAACGACTACTTCCCTTGACATTTGTGAACCGCCTCGAAATGCACGCTTCGAAGGTATAACCCCGAGACGACCTTCCGAGAACGAATGTGGGTTGTATGAGATGCCCGTGTTTGCACCATGTCCGAGTTGTTCCTTGCGCGTTCCTCATTGCCTTGTCGTCGACACGCGGGAACCCCGCGACCGGGATCACCCCACCACCTTGCATGGCACGCTCTCCACACTTTCCTTTGCACCGGCATCTCGACGAGTTGTCGGAACCGGAATGTTGCCGTGGCACCATTTCCGTTGTCATTGCCGTGGCACCCTTTTTCGTTTCCGCCATGACGACAAATGCTTCATAACATGCTCATGTCAAAATTTTCATAAAATTGCATAAAACTTGTATATGTCATCCGCATCATGATTTACAACTTTTAAAATGTTTATATTTGTTGTTTCCATTAATTTGCTAAATGCATATGGGGATTTACCGGATTTGTTGTTTGTTATATCCGGCCCCATTTAAATTGTTTAGATGGTATAGTTTTGTTATGCTTCACCTCTTGCCATGTTTAACAACATTTAATATTGTTGTGTTCATAACCGAGAGAGAACTAAATAATTGATGTGGTGTTTCGTCAATATGCAACTCGTTGCATATTGAGCTCCATTTAACTTGTAGTTTTGTTTGTGCATATTGTCATGCCATGCTATTTAAACCGGACATGCATCATACTTGTTTGTGCATCATGCCATGATTATGCTTGTGTGTTTACTATGTTGTGTGCTTCTTTCCGGTTTGCTTCTCGCTTAGCTTCGGTTTCGTTCCGGAGTTGTGAGGATTCGTTCATCTACATCCTTTTGTCTTCTTCATGGACTCGTTCTTCTTCCTTGCGGGATTTCAGGCAAGATGACCATACCCTCGAAATCACTTCTATCTTTGCTTGCTAGATGCTCGCTCTTTTGCTATGCCTATGCTACGATGCCTACCACTTGCTATATCATGCCACCCAGATTGCCATGTCAAACCTCTAACCATCTTTTCCTAGCAAACCGTTGTTTGGCTATGTTACCGCTTTACTCAGCCCCTCTTATAGCGTTGTTAGTTGCAGGTGAAGATGAAGTTTGTTCCTTGTTGGAACATGGAGATGTTGTTCCTTGTTGGAACATGTTTACTTGTGGGATATCACAATATATCTTATTTAATTAATGCATCTATATACTTGGTAAAGGGTGGAAGGCTCGGCCTTATGCCTGGTGTTTTGTTCCACTCTTGCCGCCCTAGTTTCCGTCATATCGGTATTATGTTCCCAGATTTTGCGTCCCTAACGCGGTTGGGTGATTTATGGGACCCCCTTGACAGTTCGCTTTGAATAAGACTCCAAAGAAGGCCCAACCTTGGTTTTACCATTTGCCACCTAAGCCTTTTTCCCTTGGGTTCTGCAGACTCAAGGGTCATCTTTATTTTAACCCCGGACCAGTGCTCCTTCGAGTGCTTGGCCCAAACCAGCGATGTCCGCGCCCCACGGGCAATCAGGGTCTATGCCAACCCGACGTCTGCCTCATCTGGTGTGCCCTGAGACCGAGATATGTGCAGCTCCTATCAGGATTTGTCGGCACATCCGGGCGGCTTTGCTGGTCTTGTTTTATTACTGTCGAAATGTCTTGTAGCCGGGATTCCGAGACTGATTGGGTCTTCCCGGGGAGAAGGAATATCCTTCGTTGACCGTGAGAGCTTATAACGGGCTAAGTTGGGACACCCCCGCGGGGTATTATCTTTCGAAAGCCGTGCCCACGGTTATGAGGCAGATGGGAATTTGTTAATGTCCGGTTGTAGAAAACCCGAAGTTGATCTGATTAAAATACATCAACCGCGTGTGTAACCGTGATGGTCTCTCTCGGCGGAGTCCGGGAAGTGAACACGGTGTTGGAGTTATGCTTGACTTAAGTAGTTTCAGGATCACTTCTTGATCATAGTTGTTCGACCGTGCCTTGCTTCTCTTCTCGCTCTCTTTTGCGAATGTGGCCCCCATATATGCTAGTCGCTTGCTGCAGCTCCACCTCACAACTCTGTCCTACCTATAAGCTCAAATAGTCTTGATCTCGCTGGTGTGAGATTGCTGAGTCCCGTGACTCACAGATACTTCAAAACCAGTTTGCGGTGCCGATGAAACCATGCGGTGGCGCATCCGAGCTCAAGGAGGAGCTCGATGAAGATCCTGTTCATTGTGTTGTTTCGTTTCAGTTGATCAAGAGTGGAGCCAGTTGGGACGATCGGGATCTGTGTAGCATTTGGGGTAGTCTTCTTTTATTTTGGTTCCGTAGTCGGACCTTGATTGTGTCTGTATGATGTAATGCTTTACTCATGTATTGTGTGAAGTAGCGATTGTAAGCCAACTATGTATCTCTTTCCCTTATGTATTACATGGGTTGTGTGAAGATTACCTCACTTGCGACATTGCTTTCAATGCGGTTATGCCTCTAAGTCGTGCTTCGACACGTGGGAGATATAGCCGCATCGAGGGCGTTACACTCATGTTGAAACTTTCTTCCAAAACCCCTCCCTCCACTGTAGGTCAAGTCAAATATCCAATCCCAGCAAGTTCAACCCATTTTTTATTTTTATTCTATTTATTTAATCCTCAAAACTATTTCTGTCATTATTTTTGGACCTAGATGATTTACAATGGAAGTACCATATTACTTTTGAGTTTTGATCCCAAACCAACTCCTGTGACTTGTCCTTAGCACCCTCAACCAGGATCCATCAAGAGCCACTGGCCCAAAGTTCAAATTTTTCAAAATTTTCCCACTGCAAGTTTGGACCAGATTTGCCATTTTTGATGAAATTCATTATTTTTCTTCTTCAAAAGTTCTGAGATAAATAAGGCAGCCCCTAGATGCATCAAGAGACCACCTCACCAAAGATCAGCTCCAGGAAAATTTCTCACGTGCCAAAATCATTTCATCGAACAGTTGGCGTGCACTATTTATGTCAAATTCAGAAAATTCAGAGATACAGTTCTGCTGTCAGTGTCATTTTCTTCAGAGGGCGGCGTCAATCTCACCAGTGGCCGCTCTGGCGCGATGCTCACTGCTCCTTCTCCTTATCCAGAGCGCCGCAAGTTCATTTGGACAGGCGCGGGTGTCGGTGGCGACGTGGCTCGCCAGCGTCGGCGTCTTCTGCGGTGGCAGAGCCACCCGTGGCGGCCAGCAGGGGCCGGCCCTGCCTTTCGGCGCCGTCCGGCACCGCCCACACCACCAGAGGCCTCCGCGTGGCCGTCTCCTTCCCTGTGCGTGCTGCAGCACAGTCGTCGTGGCCTGAGCAGCACAGGGCGCGCTCTCTGCCGCCGACGAGCCCCGTGAGGCCGTTCCGTCGAGCACATGGAATGACGCCCAAGTTTTGCCAAACTTCGCCGGGGATGGAACCAGTGAACTTATCCGCGGCTGCCCCGACCCCTAAACCTCCCGTTCAACCGCTGCTCCGCCGTAATCGTCACCGGCGTTATCCCGTTCTCGGCCACCGCCTCGGATCGGCTATAAAAGGAGCCCCCGAGCTCTTTCTCGACCGAGTGCCACTCCTCCACCTCACCAGAGCCCCACCTAGCCACTAGGAGGACCTCGAGGAGGTCTCCTTCCTCGACTCCGGCCGCCCCGATCTGCCTCGGGCTCCGGCGCGATTCGCTCAGCCTCCCCGGCGAGATCCACCACCGCTCGAACCGCCGTCCGCCGAAGTAAAGGCCGCCGTCGATGTGGTGCTCGCCGGCGACCAACCTCACCACCCACCGACGCGGAAGAGCACCCTGAGTCCATACCTGAGGAGGTGACGGAACCGCAAACTTCACCGAGCTAGACTCCGACTTCTCCGAACCAGGCAAGCATGTTTGGACTTTTGATATGACGAGTGTTTTGCATGGTTGCTTGAGTATTTACTTCATGGAATGTTCATATAAGCAACTGTGAGTATTATATTGCATGCAAGGCCACTACGTGCGAGTTCCGAAACTGGGTGTATTCATTTGATGGAATACAACATGATGTGGTGAGATGAAGGTGATAAGCTGGTATTGTTGTGGCATGCCAGTCTTACGTCAACCGACTAACCCCTGTGTTAACGTGGATCAGGTCTCGATCCCGTTCATTTCCCCCTTCGTGCTGCCACATGTTTTCTGCAAAGAGTGCGGTTTAGTAAGTTGCAAACCTCTTTACTTGTACACACCAAACAGAGGGACCGTGATGAGGGTTCCATGGCCCTGGATTAAAGCCCGTCATCCGGTCAGGGGGCATGGGTGTTTCCGGTTGGGACCGAGAGGGGGGCACCCCTTAGAGCACGCGATATAAATTTGATCCCATGCTATTTGAGTTTGTGACCTCCCCGTCTTAGAGTTTTTCTTGAACGTTGCCTAGGGTGATTCCTGGCAGTTGAATGTGGAATGGGCGTGTACTGGTTAGATGTGTTTCTTCTAAAATGCAATAGTCCCTTGTGACTACTGAAATTCGTTAGCTGTGGTTAAAGAGTACACACTCTACAGAGTCAAAATCATTCGAGTAACTGAATCTGTGGTCAAGGACTGTGGTCACACATCTATGTCAGTGTCAGTATCAGTCTTAATGTCCGTCTCAGTGTCAGTCTCGGTGACAATCTCCGGTAAATGAACATGAGTGTCAAGCCTAGCTGAATGTTATTTTGTGGATGGACTAACCCGTTTATTATTATGAGCTGAGTATTTCCTTGGAATGATTTAAACTGCTTGAATACGAAGATGAAATATAAGCCCTTTATGTGATGTCGCTCAGACGTCCGACTGTGGCATTCTTGCTATTTACTTTCGATATAAGCCCTTTATGTGATGTCACTCAGACGTCCGACTGTGGCATTCTTGTTATTTCCTTTCGATATAAGCCCTTTATGTGATGTATCTCAGACGTCCGACTGTGGCATTCTTGTTATCTACTTTTGATATAAGCCCTTTATGTGGTGTTGCTCAGACGTCCGACTGTGGCATTCTTGTTATCTACTTTCGATATAAGCCCTTTATGTGATGTCGCTCAGACGTCCGACTGTGGCACGCACTGTTATTTACATTTCAATATAAGCCCTTTAAGCGGTGTCGCCTTGACGCCCGACTGCGGCATATTAATTTATTTGTTTACCTTTCGAGGCGTCGCTTCAGACACCCGATCGGTCCTCAGTTAATTTATCGGGATTTCGGGAGGACTACCGCCTGACTTCCTTTTTTTTCTTTAACATGCCCTGCATATTTATTATCTGAGTGTGCATTGCTAAACTGCTCATGTGCATCATGTTTGCATTTTTTATATCTTATGTCCGAACTGTCTTGCGAGTACATTCAAAGTACTCACCTGGCTTGTTGATTTGGCCAGATGTTGACGAAGGCGATCTTATGGATGAAGAGTTCGATAGCGAGTCCGACACCTAGAGGAGTCCCAGTCAGACCCGTGCGATCCTGGAATTGGTCACTTGTATCATATACGCTTCCGCTACCCGAATAAAATCATCGAGCCCCACTCCGGTGCTCGATGAGCTGTAAGATTTAGGAGTCATGTCACCCACGTCACTGTGACATATCCACCACCACTTTTATTATGAGTCAGTAGTTATGCCACCATACCCTTGTGTCATATCCGCCTTTATGTACAATATCGGCGTGCTTGTAATAAATTGTTGAGCAGCCTCAGCTCAACCTTGTATAATATTTAGTCCTTCTGGATTTCTGTATCAAGAATTTGTCTACCAGTAAGGAGGATTCCCCTATACTGGAAATATAAGGGTCGGTTTCTCAATAAATGTTTTATTGGAAAATCGGTTGTGACAATGATAGGTAGGTATGGTGGCTGTTTTGAGGAAGTTATATGGTGGGTGTATGATACCGGCGAAAGGTGCGCGGTATTAGAGAGGCTAGCAATAGTGGAAGGATGGGAAAAAGTGTGTATAATCCATGGACTCAACATTAGTCCTAAAGAACTCATATACTTGTTGCAAAAATCTAGAAGTTATCAAAGCAAAGTATTACGCGCATGCTCCTAGGGGGATAGATTGGTAGGAAAAGACCATCGCTCGTCCCCGACCGCCACTCATAAGGAAGACAATAAATAAATAAATCATGCTCCGAGTTCATCACATAACGGTTCACCATACGTGCATGCTACGGGAATCACAAACTTCAACACAAGTATTCTTTAAATTCACAACTACTCAACTAGCATGACTCTAATATCATCATGTTCATATCTCAAAACAATTATCAAGCATCAAACTTATCTTAGTATTCAACTCACTCAAAAGAAAGTTTCACATATCTTGAATACCAAGTATATTAACATTAAGCAAATTACCATGCTATTAATGACTCTCAAAATAATCTAAGTGAAGCATGAGAGATCAAGTTTCTTTAAAACAAATCCACCACCGTGCTCTAAAAGATCTAAGTGAAGCACTAGAGCAAAAATTATCACGCTCAAAGATATAAGTGAAGCACTATGAGCAAACTATCAAGCTCAAAAGATATAAGTGAAGCACATAGAGTATTCTATCAAATTCCAATTCATGTATGGCTCTCTCAAAAGGTGTGTACAGCAAGGATGATTGTGGTAAACTAACAAGGAAATACGCAAATAATACAAGACGCTCCAAGCAAAACACATATCATGTGGTGAATAAAAATATAGCTCCAAGTAAATTACCGATGGAAGTGGACGAAAGAGGGGATGCCTTCCGGGGCATCCCCAAGCTTTGACTTTTTGGCGTCCTTGGATTATCTTGGGGGTGCCATGGGAATCCCCAAGCTTAGGCTCTTGCCACTCCTTGTTCCATAATCCATCAAAAGAATTCACCCAAAACTTGAAAACTTCACAACACAAAACTCAACAGAAATCTCGTGAGCTCCGTTAGAGAAAGAAAAAAAAGACTACTTTAAGGTACTGCAATGAACTCATTATTTATTTATATTGGTGTTAAACCTACTGTATTTCAACTTCTCTATGGATTATAAACTATTTTACTAGCCATAGATTCATCAAAATAAGCAAGCAACACACGAAAAACAGAATCTATCAAAAACAGAACAGTATGTAGTAATCTGTAACTAACGCAAACTTCTGGAACTCAAGAAATTCTACCAAAATTAGACGACCTGGAAAAAAATTTTATTGATCAGCAGAAATTGGAATCAATATTTTATAACGTTATGGTGATTTTTAACAATTCGGGCACTGAGCGCCAAGTTTCTGGAAATTACAGCAAGATCAAATAACTATTATCCAAGAAGATCTAATAGGTTTAACTTGGCACAAACACTAATTAAAAGATAAAACCACGTCTAAACAGAGGCTAGATGGATTATTTATTCCTAAAAAGAAGCAAAAACTAAAAACTAAAAATAAAATTGGGTTGCCTCCCAACAAGCGCTATCGTTTAACGCCCCTAGCTAGGCATTGAGATTTCAACGATGCTCACAAGAAAGACAAGAATTGAGGAACAAAGAGAGCATCATAAAACATGTGACATACACACTTAAGTCTAACATACTTCCTATGAATAGGCATATTATAGGCAAACAAATTATCGTAGCAAGCAAAAACTAGCATATGCAAGGAAGCGGAAAGGAACGGTAGCAATCTTAACATAACGAGAGGTAATTTAGTAACATGAAAATTTCTATAACCATATTTTCCTCCCTCATAATAATTACATGTAGGATCATAAGAAAATTCAACAATATAGCTATCACATAACATATTCTCAACACGATCCACATGCATGCGAAGTTTACACTCTTCCGAAATAGTGGGATTAATATTAACTAAAGTCAGGACCTCTCCAAACCCACTTTAAATATTATTGCAAACAATACTATATATCTCATATTCATCATGGGGATTAAATAAATTTTCAAGATCATAAGAAAAATCACCCCAATCATGATCATTGCAACAAATAGTGGACACAACAAAACTAGCATCCCCAAGCTTAGGGTTTTGCATATTATTAGCATAATTGACATCAAGAGGATTTATAGTAAAATCATTGCAATCATGATTTTCATCGAAGGAACTATCAAGTATGGGCACAATAGCAACGATCTCATGTTTAACATAAGGAACTATAGCAATTTCATATTCATAAATATTGGCATCATAGCCACAAGAATAGCAAGCATCATGTTCATCAAGGGATATTTCAATCAAATCATCGGAATCATCATTATCTACAGATTCATGCATATCATTATTTCCTTCCAAAGCAACGGTCATTCTTTCAATAAATTCTTGGACATAGACATTATGAGCAAGGTTTTCATTGCAATATTTAAGTATGACGGAATTTTCAGATTTGTTTAGAGTAAAATCATACTTTTCAATCAAAGAAGCAACTTCATGAGCACCCTTAAAACGACAAATTCTTCAATTTGTTCGATATCATAGTAACTATAAACACCCTTTGCATAAGAAGATAAGATTTCATTATCATTGAACTCACATAGGTAGGGAAGGTGTTTTTTAGGGCTCTTAGAGCAACAAGTAAAATCACACATTTCACAAAGATTCAAAGCATAGCATAGCAGACTATTTATATGATACCGTAAGAGTCTCCTTTTTCAGACAAACGGTGACGCACAAAATGAGCATGCTCATCTAAAGATTTCCCATCAACTAGGCTAGTTGGGGTTTCAGCACGAGCGCATAAGGATCGAAGATGATCCAAGTAGAACACTTTAAGTGGATCCATAACAATAGACTTTTAGCAAGCAAAGATGCAAGCAAATATAAGGCACATGGTAACACAAGCAAACAAGAAGCAAGCGGAAAAGAGAGGGCGAATAAGACGGCAAGGGTGAAGTGGGGGAGAGGAAAACGAGAGGCAAATGGCAAATAATGTAATGCGGGAGATAGGGATTGTGATGGGTACTTGGTATGTTGACTTGCTTGCGTGAGCCTCCCCGGCAACGGCGCCAGAAATCCTTCTTGCTACGTCTTGAGCTTGTGTTGGTTTTCCCCGAAGAGGAGAGGATGATGCAGCACAGTAGCGTAAGTACTTCCCTCAGTTTTTGAGAACCAAGGTATCAATACAGTAGGAGGCCACGCACAAGTCCCTCGTACCTGCACAAAACGATAGCAACTCGCAACCAACGCGATTAGGGGTTGTCAATCCCTTCACGGTCACTTACGATAGTGAGATCTGATAGAGATGATAAATAATATTTTTGGTATTTTTGATAGATAGATGCAAAGTAAAAAAGTAAAGGCAAAGTAAAAACAAAGCAAGTAAATAAAGTGATAGAGATTGATATGATGAGAATAGACCAGGGGGCCATAGATTTCACTAGTGGCTTCTCTCAAGAGCATAAGAATTCTACGGTGGGTGAACAAATTACTGTTGAGCAATTGACAGAACTGAGCATAATTATGAGTATATCTAGGCAATGATCATGTATATAGGCATCACGTCCAAAACAAGTAGATCGAAACGATTCTGCATCTACTAGTATTACTCCACTCATCGACCGCTATCCAGCATGCATCTAGAGTGTTAAGTTAAAAACAGAGTAACACCTTAAGCAAGATGACATGATGTAGAGGGATAAATTCATGCAATATGATAAAAAAAACCCATCTTGTTATCCTCGATGGCAACAATACAATACGGGCCTTGCAACCCTTTCTGTCACTCGGTAAGGACACCGCAAGATTGAACCCAAAGCTAAGCACTTCTCCCATTGCAAGAACTACCAATCTAGTTGGCCAGACCAAATGGATAATTCGAAGAGACTTGCAAAGATAACTCAATCATACATAAAAGAATACAGAGAAGATTCAAATATTATTCGTAGATAAGCTGGATCATAAACCCACAATTCATCGGTATCAACAAACACACTGGAAAAAGAAGATTACATCGAATAGATCTCCACGAGAGAGGGGGAGAACATTGTATTGAGATCCAAAAGAGAGAAGAAGCCATCTAGCTACTAGCTATGGACCGAAGGTCTGAAGTAAACTACTCACACTTCATCGGAGGGGCTATGGTGTTCATGTAGAAGCCCTCCGTGGTGGATGCCCCTCCAGTGAGCTCGGAACAGGCCCCAAGATGGGATCTCGTGGATCTGAGAAGGTTGCGGCGGTGGAATTAGGTTTTGGCTCCTATTCGATCGTTTGGGGATACGTAGGTATATATAGGAGGAAGGAGTACGTCGGTGGAGCGTCAGGGAGCCCACGAGGTAGGGGCGCACCCAGGGGGCGCGCCCTCCACCCTCGTGACCGCCTCTGGCACTTCTTGGAGTAGGGTCCAAGTCTTCTGGATCACGTTCGGTTGGAAAATCACGTTCCCGAAGGTTTCATTCCGTTTGGACTCCGTTTGATATTTCGTTTCTTCGAAACACTGAAATAGGTAAAAAACAGCAATTCTGGGTTGGGCCTCCGGTTAATAGGTTAGTCCCAAAAGTAATATAAAAGTGGAAAATAAAGCCCAATATAGTCCAAAACAGTAGATAAAGTAGCATGGAGCAATCAAAAATTATAGATACGTTGGAGACGTATCACATCTCACGTGATGATCAAACATGGTTTAGTAGATATGGATCACGTGATCACTTAGATGATTAGAGGGATGTCTATCTAAGTGGGAGTTCTTAAGTAATATGATTAATTGAACTTTAATTTATCATGAATTTAGTCCTGATAGTATTAGCATATCTATGCTGTAGATCAATATCTCGCGTTATTGCTCCCCGTTTATATTTTGATATGTTCCTACAGAAAACTAAGTTGAAAGATGTTTGTAGAAAAGATGCGGACTAGCTCCGTGATCTGAGGATTATCCTCATTGCTGCACAGAAGAAATATGTCCTTGATGCACCGCTAGGTGACAGAACTATTGCAGGAGCAGATGCATATGTTATGAACGTTTTGACAAAAACTCGGTATGATGACTACTTGATAGTTTAGTGCACCATGCTTTACGGCTTAGAACCGGGACTTCAAAAATGTTTTTAACGCCACAGAGCATATAAGATGTTCCAAGAGTTGAAATTGGTATTTCATACTCATGCCTGTGTCGAGAGGTATGAGACCTCTGGCAGTACTTTGCCTACAAGATGGAGGAGAATAACTCAACCAGTGAGCACGTGCTCAGATTGTCTGAGTACTACAATTGCTTGAATCAAGTGGGAGTTAATCTTCCAGATAAGATAATAATTGACAAAGTTCTCTAGTCACTATCACCAAGTTACTAGAACTTCGTGATGAACTATAATATGCAAGGGATGATGAAAACAATTTCCAAGCTCTTCGCGATGCTAAAATCGGCGAAGGTAGAAATCAAAGAAAAACATCAAGTGTTGATGGTTGACAAGATCACTAGTTTCAAGAAAAAGGGTAAAGGGAATAAGGGGAACTTCAAGAAGAACAGCAAGCAAGTTGCTGCTCAAGTTAAGAAGCCCAAGTCTGGAACTAAGCCTGAGACTAAGTGCTTCTACTGCAAAGGGACTGGTCACTGGAAGCGGAACTACCCCAAGTATTTGGCGGATAAGAAGGATGGCAAACTGAACAAAGGTATATTTGATATACTTGTTATTGATATGTACTTTACTAGTGTTTATAGAAACCCCTCGGTATTTGATACTGGTTCAGTTGCTAAGAGTAGTAACTTGAAACGGGAGTTGCAGAATGAACGGAAACTAGTTAAGGGTGAAGTGACGATGTGTGTTGGAAGTAGTTTCAAGATTGATATGATCATCATCGCACACTCCCTATACTTTCGGGATTAGTGTTGAACCTAAATAAATGTTATTTGGTGTTTGCGTTGAGCATGAATATGATTTGATCATGTTTATTGCAATACGGTTATTCATTTAAATTAGAGAATAATTGTTGTTCTGTTTACATGAATAAAACCTTCTATGGTCATACACCCAATGAAAATGGTTTGTTGGATCTCGATCGTAGTGATACACATATTCATAATATTGAAGCCAAAAGATGCAAAGTTAATAATGATAGTGCAACTTATTTGTGGCACTACCGTTTAGGTCATACTGGTGTAAACCACATGAAGAAACTCCATGCTCATGGGTTTTTGGAATCACTTGATTATGAATCATTTGATGCTTGTGAACCATGCCTCATGGGCAAGATGACTAAAACTCCGTTCTCCGGAACAATGGAGCGAGCAACTGACTTATTGGAAATAATACATACTGATGTATCTGGTCCGATGAGTATTGAGGCTCGCGGCAGGTATCGTTATTTTCTGACCTTCACAGATGATTTGAGCAGATATGGGTATATCTACTTGATGAAACACAAGTCTGAAACATTTGAAAAAGTTCAAAGAATTTCATAGTGAAGTGGAGAATCATCGTAACAAGAAAATAGAAGTTTCTACGATATGATCGCAGAGGTAAAATATTCGAGTTACGAGTTTGGCCTTCAGTTAAAACAATGTGAAATGGTTTCACTACTCACGCCACCTGGAACACCACAGTGTAATGGTGTGTCTGAACATCATAACCGTACTTTATTAGATATGGTGCGATCTATGATGTCTCTTACCGATCTATCACTATCATTTTGGGGTTATGCATTAGAGACAACTACATTCACGTTAAATAGGGCAGCATCTAAATCCGTGGAGATGACACCGTATGAACTGTGGTTTGGCAAGAAACCTAAGCTGTCGTTTCTTAAAGTTTGGGACTGCGATGCTTATGTGAAAAAGTTTCAACCTGACAAGCTCGAACCCAAATCGGAGAAGTAAATCTTCATAGGATACCCAAAAGAAACTGTTGGGTACCCCTTCTATCACAGATTTGAAGGCAAGATATTCATTGCTGAGAATGGATCCTTTCTAGAGAAGGAGTTTCTCTCGAAAGAAGTGAGTGGGAGGAAAGTAGAACTCGATGAGGTAATTGTACCTTCTCTCGAATTGGAAAGTAGCTCATCACTGAAATCAGTTCCAATGATTCCTACATGAATTAGTGAGGAAGTTAATGATGATGATCATGAAACTTCAGATCAAGTTACTACTGAACCTCCTAGGTCAACCAGAGTAAGATCCGCACCAGAGTGGTATGGTAATCCTGTTCTGGAAGTCATGTTACTAGACCATGACAAACCTGCGAACTATGAGGAAGCGATGATGAGCCCAGATTCCGCAAAATGGCTTGAGGCCGTGAAATCTGAGATAGGATCCATGTATGAAAACAAAGTATGGACTTTGGTGGAATTGCCCGATGATCGGCAAGCCATTGAGAATAAATCGATCTTCAAGAGGAAGACAGACGCTGATAGTAGTGTTACTATCTACAAAGCTCGAATTGTCGCAAAAATGTTTCGACAAGTTCAAGATGTTGAATACAATGAGATTTTCTCACTTGTATCGATGCTTAAAAAGTCTGTCCAAATCATGTTAGCAATTGCTGCATTTTATGAAATTTGGCAAATGGATGTCAAACCTGCATTGCTTAATGAATTTCTTAAAATAAGAGTTGTATATGATGCAACCAGAAGGATTTGTCGATCCTAAAGGTGCTAACAAAGTGTGCAAAGCTCCAGCGATCCATCTATGGACTGGTGCAAGCATCTCGGAGTTGGAATATACGCTTTGATAAGTTAATCAAAGCATATAGTTTTATACAGACTTACGGTGAAGCCTGTATTTACATAAGTTAGTGGGAGCACTACAGCCTTTCTGATAAGTATATGTGAATGATATATTTTTGATCAGAAATAATGTATAATTTTGTGAAAATCATAAAGGAGTATTTGAAAGGAGTTTTCCAAAGAAAGACCTCGGTGAAGCTGCTTACATATTTAGCACCAAGATATATAGCGATAGATCAAGACGCTTGATAAGTTTTTTCAATGAGTACAGACCTTGACAAGATTTTGAAGTAGTTCAAAATGGAACAGTCAAAGAAAGAGTTCTTGCCTGTGTTACAAGGTGTGAAATTGAGTAAGACTCAAAGCCCGACCACGGTAGAAGATAGAAAGAGAATGAAAGTCATTCACTATGCCTCAGCCATAGGTTCTATAAAGTATGCCATGTTGTATACTAGATCTATTGTGTACCTCACCAAGAGTTTGGCAAGAGGGTACAATAGTGATCTAGGAGTAGATCACTGGACAGCGGTCAAAATTATCCTTAATAGAATAAGGAAATATTTCTCGGTTATGGAGGTGATAAAGAGTTCGTCGTAAAGAGTTGCGTCGATGCAAGCTTTGACACCGATCTAGATGACTCTAAGTCTCGATCTAGATACATATTGAAAGTGGGAGCTATTAGCTAGAGTAGCTCCGTGCAGAGCATTGTAGACATAGAAATTTGCAAAATACTTACGGATCTGAATGTGACAGACCCGTTGACTAAAATTATCTCACAAGAAAAACATGATCACACCTTAGTACTCTTTGGGTGTTAATCACATAGCGATGTGAACTAGATTAGTGACTCTAGTAAACCCTTTGGGTGTTGGTCACATGTCGATGCGAACTATGGGTGTTAACCACATAAAGATGTGAACTATTGATGTTAAATCACATGGCGATGCGAACTAGATTATTGACTCTAGTGCAAGTGGGAGACTGAAGGAAATATGCCCTAGAGGCAATAATAAAGTTATTATTTATTTCCTTATTTCATGATAAATGTTTATTATTCATGCTAGAATTGTATTAACCGGAAACATAATACATGTATGAATACATAGACAAATATAGTGTCACTAGTATGCCTCTACTTGACTAGGTCGTTAATCGAAGATGGTTGAGTTTCCTAGCCATGGACATGAGTTGTCATTTGATTAACGGGATTACATCATTAGGAGAATGATGTGATTGACTTGACCCATTCCGTTAGCTTAGCACTTGATCATTTAGTATGTTGCTATTTCTTTCTTCATGACTTATACATGTTCCTATGACTATGAGATTATGCAACTCCTGTTTACCGGAGGAACACTTTGTGTGCTACCAAAGCGTCCACAACGAATCGGGTGATTATAAAGGTGCTCTACAGGTGTCTCGAAGGTACTTGTTGAGTTGGCGTATTTCGAGATTAGGATTTGTCACTCCGATTGTCGGAGAGGTATCTCTGGGCCCTTTCGGTAATGCACATCACCATAAGCCTTGCAAGCATTGTAACTAATGAGTTAGTTGCGGCATGATGTATTACGGAACGAGTAAAGAGACTTGCTGGTAACGAGATTGAACGAGGTATTGAGCTATCGACGATCGAATCTCGCGCAAGTAACATACCGATGACAAAGGGAACAACGTATGTTGTTATGCGGTTTGACCAATAAAGATCTTCGTAGAATATGTGGGAGCCAATATGAGCATCCAGGTTCCGCTATTGGTTATTGACCGGAAACGAGTCTCGGTCATATCTACATAGTTCTCGAACCCGTAGGGTCCGCACGCTTAACGTTCGGTGACGATCGGTAATATGAGTTTATGTGTTTTGACGCACCGAAGGTAGTTCGGAGTCCCGGATGAGATCGGGGACATGAAGAGGAGTCTCGAAATGGTCGAGATGTAAAGATCGATATATTGTACGACTATATTCGAACTTCGGAAAGGTTCCGAATAATTCGGGTATTTTTCGGAGTACCAGAGAGTTACGGGAATTCGCCGGGGAGTATATGAGCCTTATTGGGCTTTAGGTGAAAGAGAGAGGGGAGGCTGCGCGGCCCCCCAAGACTTAGTCCGAATTGGACTAGGGGGAGGGGCAGCACCCCCTCCTTCCTTCTCTTCTCTTTTCCCTTTCCTTCTCTCCTACTCCTACTACTTGGAAGGGCTCCTAGTTCTACTAGGAAAGGGGGAATCCTACTCCCGGTGGGAGTAGGACTCCCCTAGGGCGCGCCATAGAGAGGGCCGGCCCTCCCCCTCCTCCACTCCTTTATATACGGGGGAAGGGGCCACCCCATAGACACACAAGTTGATCATTGATCTCTCTTAGCAGTGTGCGGTGCCCCCCTCCATCATAATTCACCTCGGTCATATCGTAGCGGTGCTTACGTGAAGCCCTGCGTCGGTAGCATCATCAGCACCGTCATCACACCGTCGTGTTGATGGAACTCTCCCGCGAAGCTCTCCTGGATCGTGAGTTCGTGGGACGTCGCCGAGCTGAACGTGTGCAGAACTCGAAGGTGCCGTGTGTTTGGTACTTGGATCGGTTGGATCGTGAAGACGTACGACTACATCAACCGTGTTGTCATAACGCTTTCGCTTACGGTCTACGAGGGTACGTAGACAACACTCTGCTCTCTCGTTGCTATGCATCACATGATCTTGCGTGTGCGTAGAATTTTTTTAAAAATTACTACGTTTCCCAACTAGCACCTGATAATATATTATTATTTGCTCCAGGAGTAGACCGGGCAGTAAGGGCGGCGGCCTACGCGCGTCTGTTGGGCTGCTGGTGCAGGCGGGCATGGCTCCGATGTGTAGATGTAGACGCGAGAGCTGGCCGATAAATGGCGCGGACGCACGACTGTCACGACGTTCGAAACCGGCTCGGACGCGAGTCGGCCGCGGCGTTGGAAAACGGCTTAGCCTAGTTGCTCCAACCTGATAGATGCGCGGGTCGCTAACAGACATAAATAACATTGCCTATTTGACGTTTCAGGCGTGTCTAGTTGGGTCGGCCCTTTTTTCTGTTGCTAAAAACAAAACAAAAACTGTGCGGGTCGATGTGGTTCGAACCGGCTTGCTACACTCCTTTTTATGGTGCATTAAGAGCATCTCTAGCAGATCCGGTATATCCCGTCCCGTAAAAATTGGTTTTCAGAATACCATAAAACCTTTTCCGCATTTTTACTAGTATGAGTTTTGTTCCGGAAGAACAAACCCCTTAAAGAAATTTCATGGTCCTGGAAAAATTACACAAACCTCCCTAACAACGCTTGCTAAATTACAATTGGGTCTGCTTCGGCTGCTTCCACCGCAAGGATCTCGTCAAGATGGACAGAGGAGGAGCATGCGTCTTGCTGTTGGCGCGTCGCCGTGGACCAGGATGAGGACCGCGGGGCGGGCGCGAGAAACAGGCAGCGACAGCTAGCGATAGCGATGACAGCAGCTAGCTAGCTCGCTCGCTCACAGCATGGCGGCAACAGCTAGCTAGTGGTGGCGGCAGCAACAACTAGCTAGCTCAGCTCACGGCGCTCGCCCCGCCGCAGCAGAGGTAGCTCATAGAACAACTCGAGCAGCGGGGGCAGCTAGGGCCTGGTGGTCGCGCGACGTTGAGGCGTTCTGGCGAGGTCGTCCTTGAGAAGACTGCGACGAGATTTGGCCGGAATCAAGCTCGGGAGGCCGTGGCGCCGGTTGCGAGGAAAGTGGTTGGGCCTGAAATTTTCCACCCACCAAAGATAGAGGTTGTTGTAAAAAAGAGTAACTCCTCTCGTAGATACGAAGGAAACGGGTCGCGGTTTGGAGGATCACTCAAAAAAAATCGGGATCGACGACTATACGGGATCTTTTCGGACCGGCAAAATGGGCCAAGTCCCGTAAACCGGGGGTTATTTTACCAAATAGCTCGGTTTACGAGATCCAATAGAGATTCTCTAACCACCCCCACAGTCCCCACCCTTTGCGATCAGTTACATCTTCTTCATTCTTTTCTACTTACATCTCTTTCTTTTTTCTTTTTCTTTTTTTGGTTCTCTTTTTTTTGGAGCGGTTTTGTTCGGTTTTTATTATTTAATTTTTCTTTTGCTAACTCGAATCAATTTTTGGAATTTCCAAAAATTGTTTACTTTTTCTCAAATTGATGAAATTTTTACAAAATAGATGAGGTTTTTTCAAAATCAATAAACTTTTCTTTTAAAAATTGATGATTTTTCTAAAATCTATGAACTTTCTTCAATTCTACGAGTTTTATTTCAAAATCCATTGAGTTTTTTTTAATTCGTGAACTCTTTTTATCAAAATCGATGATTTTTAAAAAAATTCGTGAACTTTTCTCAAAATCCGGTGAACTTTTTTCAAAATTTATGATTTTTTTTTCATATTGTTTGGAAATCCATGAAGTTTAAAAGAACATGTTTTTTTTCATGATTTTTGTGAATTTTTCCTATAAAGTCAATGTTCAAGATGGGCCCGGTCAACTATCAACGGGTCCGGTTAACTGGAACCGATCGAACCGAGTTAACGAGGGAAAGTAAAAACAGAGCAAACCAGCAACTTCTTTTTCGAGGGAGCGGTCCAGAAACAGAACAAACGCTCGACACGTTTATATTGGGGCTGCCGGGTGAGAGCGCTAGTTTCGTAACTTGCACAAAAGGCGCCAATTAGGAGCTCCTGACATAAATGGGCTCGAATGGGCAAGCATGATGGACAAAGGTAACCTCAAAAAACATATTAGACGATATATATTTGAATAGGAGGAGTATGCTCTTTTAATTAAGGATAACCAATATATTTTAATCATTAGGAAATAAATTAATTTGAACGTCCTAGAATTTTGAAAATGTTACGTAGTATAAGTAATACCCTGTTAGTTTGTCAAGTTCACTTAAAAATAGTTTAGGAAGGGATAATGCAATCTCTGCGGAGCTAGCAGTCGAGAAGGCGCGGCAGGCGTCGATCAAGTAACTTGGTCATGGCCATGTTACCAAAGAAATCATTGTTTCTTTGTTTGTTGTGTTCTAGACTTCTACGCCAAACCGAATAATGCATACATTTCTTAGACGTTTTGCAAATATGGTCAGGCTGAAAGCATGCAATTCTTCTTCATGTTGAGAATAATTTTTTCGCAGAAAGAATCAGATCTATTATAAAAGTTCATCGAAAGCACAAAGTATCTCAAACATAATAGTAACTAGTAGAACGCCCGTACATTGCGATGGGCTTTTAACTACTATTTTTTTAATTACACCTATGAATACAATTCATGTCAAATTACATGTATAGATTTTTTTCAATTGTGCATATAATGTATATCATATTACATATGTATAGAAAATATAGCCCGCAAGAACTAAAAATAATTGAAATACACTTCACCTTCAACGTAACGCGATGATGTACACATAAAGAAAATGATCCGAATAATTATATATTACGAACTAAGATCTACTTCCTCCAGTAAAGATGTATAAGAGCATTTAGATCACTAAAGTATTGATCTAAATGCTCTTATATTTGTTGACAGAGGAAGTACTTAGTATATAATTGGTATGAAGATTTAATCGAGTCAACGTATACCTATAAATTCCTCCTGCACATATGCATCTACTTTTTTATCAATATATCACTCAACACCTTTTTCTGCAGCAACTATCTCCGCAACTCCAGTCCATGTTCAACACCTCAATTTGTTACACATCGGCTCCCAATCTCCCTTCCACCTGCATCAAACAGCAATGCTCTCTCTATCTATCCTCTCTTTCTTTCAGTGGAATATGCCAGTCTTCCTCTCTCCTTACATCCTCTCTTTCACACCCTATATATTTGTCCCTCAGTCCCCCTCTCTGTCTACGACCCTTCCTTTCTCTCTACTAACATCACTCTTTCTCACCATCTCTCTCTTTTCGCTCATTTACTCCACCACTCCAAAGCACACAATCTAGCTGTTATACACTGTACAACAAACAAAGATGACTTCACATGGTAAAAGTTTCATCCATAGCCAAACTTGTCGTGGGCACCATGACACATCAGTTCTGATCCTTATTTTTGCCTATATTATAATTTATTCAAAAAACAAGTCAAATTGACACTGAGATGAATACAAAAGGATATATGACAAGAGCTATGAAATATATCATTGCTGCAAGCAAATAACAGTTAGCATTGGTTGCACTTCAACTAATTATAAATGGCAATACTCCCATTCTGTTTGATCCCCCACGTACACACACATAACCTGCCTCGCCCAATCGTTTTATATTAATACTCCCTTTTCGGTTTTTTCCATGGTCCCACTTTTCCTTTCCATGTACGTTGCAACACCCTGCTGCCATCGGACATCACCTCCATCCAGGGGTACACCCCGATGCTACCAGACGACATCACCATCCGGGAGTACACCGCTTGGCCCATGACAACCGAGATTTTCCAAATCCTCGCCGTCATTGCAAAGCAACTTTGACCAGTGGCTCGCTAACAATCTCCACCAAGTTCTACAAGACGTTCGTAGAGTTTACACTTCCTTTTTTCACATGTGCAATTGAGAGTCAAATCTATTATCCATACAAGGTCCTCAGAATTACTATGGCCACATTTTCCTTTTTGATGCTTTAGCCTAGCTTTTCTGGTTGTGTTGTTGAGGATGGTTGAAAGATACTTTTGGTTGCTTTAATGTAAACTGTGGGGGAAGGGGGGGCTTTCATCTAAAAAAATAAGAAACATTGCTATATATACCACGACTATTAACAAATAGTAGGTGTTTACGGAAAAAAGGGGTCAAACACGTCAGGGCCTATTTTTAAAATACAGCAAAAACAAAACACACTATTAGATATACCATGGTTTATAAAACTGAAGTATTAATTGGTGCCAAACAATTGTTATCCCGTTGTCAGAAGAGTAAATAAAGAACAGATTATCTTCATGCCCATATTTATGAAAAATATTTAGTCAACAAGAACATTTACTTGCCCAGTTCATTGCAAACCAACTCATATATGTCACTATTAATTAACGTAAAATTAGTTTGCATCTTAGCAAAGTTTAGAACTAGATGGACAACTATAAAGAGACTCAAATGTACTTGTATTTCTTATTTGCTTCCCGTGCTGCGTGTGGAGTATGATGGTGTTAATCAAATGGACATAATTATCTTTACTTGGATATAACTTGCACCGTTGAACAGATTTTATCCAATTTAAAACCGTTCTTCGTAGTATGTGCCTAACACAAATGAGTAAAATGTTAATAGAACTAAGTAGTTATTAGATGAAAGCACGAAAAAAGGTGGGTTGCTAATAA
Source organism: Aegilops longissima (assembly GCA_021605205.1). NCBI lineage: Eukaryota > Viridiplantae > Streptophyta > Magnoliopsida > Poales > Poaceae > Aegilops > Aegilops longissima. The sequence goes on from CM038677.1 coordinate 741,391,695, forward strand.
CTATATTTATAGGTAGCTGACATACATGCTAGGAACAATTACTTATAGGTAAAGAGATAGGGGGATTGTGAAGCGATACTTGGTAATACTACATGGTAAAGATATGAAGAATATAATTGTAGGAAAACACATTGTGCGCAGATCTTAAAAGGGTAAATATGCAGCTTTATATGCTTGGAAGAAACTGACCTCTTCTTTGAGTCTTGCATAGCTTGAACTCTTCTTTGCTGGATTATGAGTCAAAATTTGGAAGGATACTTTAAAATCAACGCATAAATATGATCCAATTTGAGAACATGTGTACCATTAAAAAAACACATGTATATTCAGAATTACAGTCAATGAGGGGCATAAGACGGACGTGCAACCTGCATTTGCCGGCCTCCATGCGGGATTACATGCTGGCCTCTGCACGTAATTACACTGCATAATTCTTTCTTATTTTCGCCTCAAAAAATAATTCTTTCTTATTTAAAAAATAATAAACAACCATTAGAATAACTATTCTAATATGTTTGTTTGGCATATCACGTACATGATGGAAGGAAATATTTGACATTATAGCACATAAAAAGTTATAAGCTTATACATGTACAAAGGTGCTAACCCAGATCACAAACCAAACCAGAAGTGACCAAAGCATATCATCCGGCCTAAAGAAAAAACGGAGAATTTGAGCAGCAAGGGGCGCTCGAACACAGGCACACTTTGATTGCCCCATGTGTGAAACCAACAGCTGGAGAGATCAATCCTGCCACCAAACAAAAATTATAGAAAAGGAAAAGGAATTACTAATCAGAGGAAAATTTATTATATACGTGTTAGACTTAGAGATATATTCTTGTAATCTCAACTAACTCTATTTTCTTCCTCTCCCGTAGCTTCTCCTATCTCCTCTGTAACTAACCGATTCCCAAGCGATCGGTAATTCCTTGTAAGCCACGGCAAGGGGCATTTCTTGCCGAAGATCAATATATACACACGCGGCTCCCTCACGAGGGAGTAGGAACGCTTCCCATCTAACATGGTATATAGGGCCATCCTCTTCCTATCGATCTAGCCAGCTACCTCCTTCCTCGATCACCTTCGCCATCCTTCCTCGATCATCCTCGCCATCGCCATGCCGTCATCATCCACAGTCTCCCTCAACCTTGGCGCGCTTCCATCAGAGAAGCTCACCAAGACCAACTTCATCCTTTGGAAGGCAGAGGTCATGCCGAGCCTGCGAGGAGCGCAGGTCACCGGCCTCCTGGACGGATCAGACGCACCTCCATCGAAGACGGTGCAGCATCAGCAGACGGACAAAACCGTCACCACCGAACCCAATCCTTTGTATGCTCAGTGGATCTCAAAGGACCAGCAAGTCCTTAGCCACCTCCTGAATTCTCTTTCAATGGAGATTCTCGCCCAAGTTGCGAGCAAAGAGACGACCTTCGATCTCTGGACTGCCATCACCACCTTGTTTGCCTCGCAGTCTCAATCACGCATCACCAACCTGAGGATTGCCATCACCAACACAAAAAAGGGCACTATGTCTAGTAGTGCTTTTATCTCTAGGATGAAGAACCTAGGAGATGAGCTTGCAGCGGCAGGGCGCCCCGTCTCGGATCCAGAGATGGTGGATTATGTTCTTGCCGGGCTCGACAGGGACTATGACCCTGTCGTGGCAGCCATTGGCGCAGTCAAAAATCAGATCTCAGTTGATGACCTGTTCGCCCAGATAGCAGCGTTTGATCAGCGCATGGAGATGCTCGGTGACGGTCCAGATGCAGGGTTCAAAACCTCAGCAAACTTAGCCTATAGGGGGCGCAGGCGCGGCTACAGAGGTCGCGGGCGCAGCAACGGCAGAGGGCGCGGCCGAGGCAGGCGCCCCTCTCCAACTCCTCCTGGTGCAAATAGCGGCGGCAACGGTGGTCGCGGTCGCCCACAGCAACAGCGTCAGCAGGTTCGAGACTATCCAGAATGTCAAATTTGTTTCAAGCATCATCCAGGAGGTGCTCGCGATTGTTGGCATCGATATGATGATGAAGATGAACATGAGGAGAAGGGGGCCAACATGGTCACCAACTCCTATGGTGTCGACACGAACTGGTATGCGGACACGGACGCCACAAATCACATCACAGGGGAGCTTGACAAGCTGACGATCAGAGACAAGTATCGTGGACATGACCAAGTGCATACTGCTAGCGGTTCTGGTATGAAAATCACTCATGTTGGTAGTTCAATTGTCAAAACCCCCATTAAAAATTTGCATCTAAAAAGAGTCCTATATGTCCCATCAACATCAAAAAATCTTCTTTCAGTTCATAGATTTACTCTTGATAATCGTGTTCTTATTGAATTCTACCCTTATTTCTTTTTGGTAAAGGACTTGGACACGAGGAGAGTACTTCTTAGGGGCAAGTGTGTGGGTGGTCTCTACCCACTCATATCTTCGTCATCATCATCAAATAAACAAGCTTTTGTTGCTGTCAAGCCTTCTTCAGCAAAGTGGCACAGTAGATTAGGTCATCCTTCATCAGCTATTGTCAAGCTCGTTCTTAGCAAAAATAAACTTCCCTACTGTTATGAGTCTAGTGTTGAGTCTGTTTGTGATCCATGTCAACAAGCTAAAAGTCATCAGTTGCCATATCCTATTTCATCTAGTGTTTCTACCGCACCTTTGCAACTTGTTTTTTCAGATGTTTGGGGACCAGCTCCCACCTCTGTTGGTAGACACTCGTATTATGTTAGTTTCATCGATGACTATAGCAAATTTACATGGATCTACCTTCTTAAGAAACGATCTGAAGTGTTTCAAGTTTTCAAGAACTTTCAAAACCTCGTTGAGAGAAAACTAAACACTAAGATTATTGCTATGCAAACCGACTGGGGAGGTGAATACAATAAACTCAATACCTTTTTCCAAGAGCTTGGCATATCACATCATGTATCATGCCCTCGTGCACATCAACAGAACGGCTCTGCCGAAAGGAAACATCGCCATGTTGTTGAAGTAGGGTTAGCTCTACTTGCAAACGCATCCATGCCACTAAAGTTCTGGGATGAGGCATTCTTGACTGCCACATACCTCATTAATTTGCTCCCTAGTAGTCATCAAATTTGAGACTCCCATCACACGTCTTTTTGGTACCACTCCTGACTACACAACACTTCGTGTATTTGGTTGCGCTTGTTGGCCGAACCTTCGTCCGTATAATACACGCAAACTTGCATTCCGTTCCAAAAAGTGTGTGTTTCTTGGGTATAGTCCAATTCACAAGGGAGTCAAATGTCTTGATGTTTCCACTGGCAGAGTTTTTATCTTTCGAGATGTTGTGTTTGATGAATCTGTCTATCCTTTTGCATCTCTTCATCCCAATGCCGGAGCACTTCTCAAGAAAGTGCTTCTTCTTCTTCCACCCCACCTCCACAATATTGATCATGGGGGCGACAATTGTACTAACCAAACTGATAATCCTACTAGTGGAACCATGTCTTCTTGTATGCAGGATCATGCAGCAGAAATCGGTGCAGAAATCGGTGCAGAAAATGATCAAAATTTTGAAGCAAATGATCCTATATTGCATGTGCCAGAAGAAGACGGAGCAGGTGCGGAACACGAAGCAGATCCGCCGTCACCTGGAACTCCTGTGCGTCAGGTTGCCTCGAATCAGGTGCGCAGATTCGCACCGGATCGCGCACCAGGCAGGAGTCTGCAGCACCAGTTGGAGGGCAACGCGTCATCACATCACGACGAGACACCGCGTCCCGCACCGCGTCCCACGCGCGGGCCCAACGCGTCGACAGCGACAGGCGGATCTAGATCAGCGTCGGGATCCCTGACCCACGCACGCGTGCAGACCAGCAGCGCGAGATCTTCTGCGGCTGCTGCTTCTGGTGGGTCGGCCACATCACAGGCCACACGGCTCGGCTCGGGATTTGCTGCGGAAAGCGGATCTGAGGCGTATCCAGGATCCTCTGCGGCTAATTCTGCTGTGTCGTCTCCTGCACCACCTCCAACCACGGTCTCACGTGTTATGACTCGGCTTCAGAAAGGTATCCGAAATCCAAAAGTTAGAACTGACGGTACTATTACATATGGTATGCTATGTATCACAGGAGAACCAGCAAGGTTAGAAGATGCCTTAGGGGATCCAAGATGGAAAGTTGCAATGGATGAGGAGTACTCAGCTCTCATGAGGAACAAGACATGGCATCTTGTACCTGAAAAACGAGGTAAAAATATTATTGACTGTAAGTGGGTTTACATAATCAAGAAAAAGGCAGATGGCACTATTGATAGGTATAAAGCACGCTTAGTTGCAAAAGGTTTTAAACAACGTTATGGTTTGGACTATGAAGACACATTTAGTCCTGTTGTTAAAGCTGCAACCATTAGGCTTGTGCTAGCAATTGCTGTGTCCAGGAGATGGAGCGAGACAGCTAGACGCTCGTAAGCAGCGTTTTGCATGGTGTTCTGGAAGAGGAGGTTTACATGAGACAACCACCTGGGTATGAAAGTAAGAAAACACCTCATTATGTGTGTAAGCTTGATAAGGCACTCTATGGTTTGAAACAGGCACCAAGGGCATGGTATTCAAGGTTGAGCTCTCAGTTGAAGTATCTTGGTTTTGTTGCATCCAAGGCTGATACATCTTTGTTCATTTATAACAAAGCAAGTACAACTATATTTGTGTTAATATATGTTGATGATATCATAGTTGCAAGCTCCTCTCAAAGTGCTACTAATGCTCTTTTGAGTGATCTGAGTTCACAGTTTGCCTTGAAGGACCTTGGTAATCTACACTTCTTTCTAGGTATTGAAGTCAAGAAGATTCAAAATGGTATAGTACTGAATCAGGAAAAATATGCCACTGAACTTCTAGTTCGTATGGGAATGAAGGATTGTAAGCCTTCACCCACACCACTGTCTCCTTCAGAAAAACTTTCAGCCTTTGAAGGAGAGCCACTTAAGGAAAAAGAGAGTACAAGATACAGGAGTGCAGTAGGAGCTTTACAGTATCTGACACTGACAAGACCAGATATATCCTTTGCTGTTAACAAGGTTTGTCAGTATCTTCATGCACCTACTACTGTACACTGGACAGCTGTTTAGAGAATTGTACGCTATATAAAGCATACTGTGAGTTTGGGTCTTCAGTTCAAGCACTCTAACTCATCTCTTGTGAGTGCCTTCCTTGATGCTGACTGGACAGGATGCAGTGATGACAGAAAGTCAACTGGAGGCTTTGCAATTTTCTTTGGCTCAAATCTCATTTCTTGGAGTGCTAGAAAACAAGCTACAGTGTCCAGGTCAAGTACTGAAGCTGAATACAAGTCATTAGCAAATGCTACTGCTGAAATTATTTGGGTTGAATCATTGCTCAATGAGTTGGGAGTTAAGCAGCATCGTGTGTCATGTTTGTGGTGTGACAACTGAGCCACATATCTTTCTGCAAATCCGGTGTTTCATGGCAGAACGAAGCATATAAAAATTGACTTTCACTTTGTAAGAGAAAGGGTTGCAGAAAAGAAGTTAGACATACGATTCATTCCTTCTAGAGATCAAGTTGCAGATGGATTCACTAAAGCTTTACCAGTCAAGCCCTTTGAGGAGTTCAAGAAGAATCTTAATGTAGGATAGTTGAGATTAAGGGAGGGTGTTAGACTTAGAGATATATTCTTGTAATCTCAACTAACTCTATTTTCTTCCTCTCCCGTAGCTTCTCCTATCTCCTCTGTAACTAACCGATTCCCAAGCGATCGGTAATTCCTTGTAAGCCACGGCAAGGGGCGTTTCCTGCCGAAGATCAATATAGACACACGCGGCTCCCTCACGAGGGAGTAGGAACGCTTCCCATCTAACAATACGCACTTGTGTGAAGTCAATGCATCGGATTCACTACTACCAATGTAGTACATCATGGTGCATGTTTTGGGTATCCAAATACCCCACTAAGATGCAACCTGCATCTGAGCTTTATACGTGTTCATGTGCCACCATGCATATACTGAAGCTTTGGAGAAAGCACATACGCATAACACCAGCAGCGGCAAGTAAACACACGTTGATGCAAAGCAGAGGCAGCAGCACAACGCACACACACGCTCACCTGTGGCGGCAAGCACATCAAACACATACTCACATCAACAAGCAGTCAGGCGTACTAAAACTATGGCTTCCATACTTCAGCAGGAGCTCAGAAAAGGAGGGGAACATACTTAGTGGCCGGAGGATGCATGGATTGCGTGGCCTTGTGATTTTAGTCGAGGCACCACATCATGTTGAAGAAGCTGTCCTTACTGCCATTCACAAGCCCCACCACCTCCATCTTGAGATCCGGCCACGTACCTACTTGCCCATGGTGACAATCTGGCCGCCGCCGGCCTCACTACAGCCGGATCCTCTGTCCTCAGCCCCAAGACCATCTCGGCTGTGGAGAAGAGGATAGATCATCGAGTGGCTGCCTGGGATCTCAAACACGTGCCCGGGCCGCATCGTCCCTCGCCCGCCACGTCGCGACGTCCGCAGGCTGGCCGCCATGAGGTTAAGTAGTCGATCGGACTTTTCCTTAAATTCCGTTATTTGTTTCCTTAATATTTGTCACTTTATTTCCTAAAATAAATTGCATTGATGGGAGAAATCGTTTGATTTGGATAGGTTAGGAAAGTTAGACCTGTGATCTTTTGTACTTTAGGAAAGTGTTGGTTTATAAAGAAAAAGTGGAGAGGAAAATAAACCCATAAAAAAGGGGTGGGGAGGGGACGAAAAAAATCAGTCGAAAAAAACTAGACGAAAGTGGTGGGACGAAAAAAAAATCTAGACGCCATCCTACCAACTGCTTCATTAGAAGTAGAGATTACATAGAGATTCTGAGACCACCGCACGACCACTACTACTGCGAGCCGCTGACACGCCGCTTTCGCCGCTCCCTGTCGGAGCCGGCTTAACCTTGTCGATGACAGCTAAAAATTCTTTGTGCATGTGTCCTTAAGGACCAGCGCCTTGGAGCCATAGTCGTCGCCATTGAACCCTTGCATATATCTGAAGCACCCGACACCAAATCTCGCTACATGACGAGAAACCCTAACTTTATCGTCCCAAGAAGACGGTAAGAATCTACACGGAAGCTCCGTCGACTAAGTCCAAACGAACTTGAGGGGGGTCGAAGCCTGAAAGACAAACTCAAAAAAGAAGTGCTACTATCCGAGGAGCGTCGCATTTGCAAGGACTAAAAATCCTAACATAAACTACTAACCGGAGCGGGGGGGTTGAATCCACGGCTCGCAGGTGAAGTTTGACGTTGGGTTAAAATCAAACGATGTGTTTTAGACTATACTTATTGGCCTAGGGCAGTGCAATGGTTCTTTTTTATTCTATTAATGCAAGGCATGTGCATATTTGCTAATAGTCCTGTAGAAAGCATACAACTCCGGTGTCGTACGAATTATTTTGGGCATTTGACACCGGAGTTATGAGCAGATCACTTTACTAAAACGCAGCAAGGGGCCGAGTCACAAGGCATGGAGCGCCCACATTTGACACGCCACAGTGCACATTATCTTTTCTTTTCTTTCCGAAACGGAGTGCGCATTATCTTTGAGTTGTTCTGAAGTTGAGTGAAAGGCATGGAAAGTACTATATCTTGTTTCAGCTACCAGTAACTCAATACTGGTTCCTGTGCACCTGAAACAGCACGAGAAGCAAGATCCAGAAGTTCTCATCAGTCAGCGATCAAATGCAGAAATACAAGAAACCAAGAAATGTGTGTGTGTGTGTGTGTGATCCAATCATGGTCGCGTACCTCGAATCCGACCATGGAGCGGCTGTAACCGACGGTGGTAGCTGCGGTGAGGACGGAGCTCGTCGACCCGCACTCGCTCTCATGGAGCGACGCGCTGGACCGGTCCAGCTTCACCGGCCACGGGCAGTACTGTGCGTACATGGCGGCCGCCGACGATGGCACGCCGACGTGCGACGACGACCGCTGCATCTTGACGCTTCTCGGCAGGGGCGCCGGGCCACCGCGGCGCCGGCTCGGCTGCCGCTCCAGCGGCGACGGCGAGTCGGGCCTCTGCTTCGGCGCGCTCTGGGACCGGGCCTTGGCGCGCGAGGACTGGGTGTTGGCCATGTAGTTCGGGCAGAACTCGGACGCGGACTCGCCCTCGTCGGCGTAACCTGCCGGCACGTACGCGCTGACGCGCGCCGTCGCCGGCTCGAAGTCCTCGAAGTGCCCGCTGTAGGCGCGCGGGGTCGTGATCTCGGTGAACGCCGCCGACGGCGCTGGCGAGCACTGGCCGGGGCCGTAGTACTCTGCTCGCCGGCGCTCTGTCGACCATGGTTCGCTCGCCGCGACCGAGCAGCTGCTCCGCCCCCGCCGCGGCGGCTCCCCCATGTCCATCTCGACGATCTTGGCATGCTCCTGGCCGGACCTGTCCATCTCCTGCATGCACATTCCCCGATTCAGGTTCAACCATGTCGGCCTGCACGGTTTCATGGTACTACGTGCTGGCGCTCGCGTGCGGGCTTACGTATGAGCGGCGGCGCCTGGGGTGCTGCGGCGACCGGCGGTCGACAGGGGCAGCGGCGGCGGCGACGTGGTCTTCCTCCTCGAGCATGCGCATGCGCTGCGCGCGCACGCGGGTCTGCGCCATGAGGAGGGCCTGCATGCGGCGGAGCGTGGCTCTGGCCTGCTTCCTCACCAGGTGGCCCCTGATCAGCGCCTGCAGCTTCACCAGACCCCTCAGCGCGCACAGAGCCTTCCTTGCCTGCATCAGCACGTCACATGCTCAGCTCAAATCAGAAAAGAAAATTTTCTGTTTCTGCAGAATTTGTTCAATTGCACCGACATTTGATTTAACGTGCATTGCTAAGTCAGGAGTACAGTATGTATTAACATTGAGTTTTAACTGAGCTAATCACATGAAGATGGATGGAGTAACACATTATGAAACTTGTTCGTGTCAACAAGGCAAGCTCACCAGGTAGCCTCTGAAGGTGGCCTGGATCCTTGCGGCCGCGGCCTCCTGGACAGGGGTGGCATACAGGTTGAGGTCGTCCTCCGCCTCGGGGGCCGTCAGCCGTATCACCGCGGCATCGGCGGCCGCCATGGTCACCGCCACGGCGTGCTTGCTCTGCTCAAGCTCGCGCTCCGACACCGACACCGACAGACCGCCTGCTTCCAGGGCTAACGGCGACGGTGCGGCGGCGGGCTTGACAGCCGCCGCAGGCCTCCGGAAGCTCCATCGCCTCTTCTCCCTCGGGCTGGCGGCCGCCGGCAGCTCAGCCAAAGGCGTCGAGTCACACTGTGGCTGCCCCCGCTTGCCCCCTCTCCTGCCGCCACCCTTTTTCCCGGCCAAGAAGCTCCTCAGCCACTTCCCAGCCCTCCCCATTGCCGGCACCTTCGATGAACCGCCCTCACCCACAACAGAGCCGACGGACCGAACTATATATTATAGCCCCGGCGACAGAGAAGCCTGCTAGGCATTGCAAGCGCCATCACCAACCAGCCAACCACCCCGGCCGCGCCGCGCGAGCTTGGAACAGTAGTACAACGTGTCAGTCAACCGACGCGAGCCGCCGAGCAATGGCATTGGCGCCCGGTCGGTCGGCGAGCGCATGTGCGGGCGGGACGGGAGGAACGTGGAGAGCTTCCCTACAAAGGCTGGCTGTCTGTCAGAATCTTTCGCCTTTAAACAAACACAGCAAGTGAGTGCACTGTACTCGGAGAGCTGAGCTGAGTTCAGATCAGCTAGAGCTGGCCTGCCGGGGTCCATGTCAATCATGGATCATTGTCTCATGCATCACGATGACGAGGCGCTGGGGCTGCTTGGTTCCCCGTGATGTGAATCTGGAACAGTCGCTCGGGCTTTGATGTGCAGTTGCAGGTTCCTCTTGGGTCACGATCCAAAATTTAGGGCGCGTTTGGTTGCTCGCATTAGGGCTAGTCTGACCCGTTCGAAAAGAACACGGGTTGTTTGGTTGCTTGTCTTGCATCCGAATTTTAATTTGCACAAATCTTAAAGCACTCCTCAGCCAGGCCCACTAAAAATATCAGAATCGGCAGTTTCCAGCGAGTCAGAATTGAGCGATGCAAGGGAGAGCAGGAACGCGGAGTTGACCTCCCGCGCCCACGGAGATGGCGGGAGCTCGCGCGCATCTCCGAAAAAGTGGTGGGACGAATTCACGTCACTGCCCGCCGGTTCGGTCGCCCTGTATAGCCAGCGTGACCGCAGCGGCAAAACTCCCGCCATCATTTGCCCCCTCTCGAGCTTTCCCTCCGACGCAGATCCGCATCGACGACGAGGTAAGCGGCGCAACTGCTCCGGCCATCGGTTGCCGGCAGCGGTGATTCGACTCCTCTTCTCTGACGTGTTCGGTCCCTCCTCCGCGGCTGCTCCGATGGCGTCTCTGAGTCAGTCACTCCCTTCTCTCTACTAGTTCTAGGTAGATTTGTGAGCATGTGGTAGGATTAGATCTTTCGGTCTTTGTGAGTGTGATGTTCTTTTTTTTTTGAACTTCAAAGATTATTTATTAAATCAACCTTCCTCAGAGGGGATTTCGTCCGAAACTACGGGTAAAATAAAATCTGGGGGCATAAACTGCCACACCTGACATAAATTATTTGCGACCGCATGCCTAGATAGGAGATGAGCCGCACGATTTGCATTATGTCGGACCCAGGCAATCTTCCATTCCTCCCTCGTCCCAAGCTTGGCCTTTACCTCCTCAACGATCAGTCCCAGAGTAGATAGATCCTTCTCCTTGCTCATGAGCTTACAAACAATGTCTTGGCAGTCCATTTCGATATGTAATCTGGGTATATTGAGCTCTTCGGCCAGCTGAACTGCTCTCCGACACGCCTGTAATTCCACACCAGCCGGGTCGTTGCAATATGGGAGGAGATGACAAGCGCCAACAAGATATGCACCATCTTGGTTCCTGAAGATCATACCTGCACCTCCATTCTCCCCGGTTTTCGCCGTTGCACCATCAACATTAGCCTTTACCCAGCCGTCCGCAGGTGGTGTCCACTTCTGAACCTCTGTTGTTTTTGTCTGCTCGCTCTTACGCCCATGTATAGCCTGACATTCTTCCATCAGATAGAAGACACGTTTAGCGATCACCTTCGCTTGCTCAATCCTTTGACCGTCGCGCGTGTTATTTCTTGCCAGCCAGAGCGCGTAGACACCCTGAACCATGACAACACGTTCGTCATCCGATGCTTTCGCGAACCACGACATCAGCCATCTCGACAACGCCCTCTGAGAGTGAACTGACTCCGGCGGGATCGCCACCGGCACTCCCAACTTCGAGTGCATTATCTTCCAAAACATAACAGAGTGATAGCAGCCCCAAAATCTGTGGTAAATGGACTCCTCACGCCCACAAGCGGTACAAAACACACCCTCCTTAATTTTCCTTCTATGTAGCTCCTGTCCCACTGCTAGACCATTCCTTATCAAGCGCCACATATGCGTTTTGACTTTCCCCGGTGCTATTGTATCCCAAATACTCATCCAAGACGTGTGGTCAGCAACCGATGAAGAAGACTCTGGCTTACCCGAGCGCAGCCGTTTCTGACTCATCCGCAGATGGTAGGCCGATCTAACGGTGAAGATCCCGTTTTTAGTGTAGTTCCATGCTAGTTAGTCTTCCATATCCGGTCCACCAACTGGGATTTGTAAGATTTCATGTGCCTCGTCGGGGGAAAACATGGTCTGTACCAAGTTTTGATTCCAGGACACTCCCTCATCAACTAGCAGGTCACGTACTCTTGTGATGCCCGGGATATAGCTCGCCCGGTGGCTTTAGGCTACCCTTCCTGGGATCCAATTATCATGATGCACCCGATCTTTGACCCATCACCAATTCTCCATATAAGCCCATCTAGCAAGAGGTTTCTTCCATGCGAATGCTTCAGATATGTGTCTGAACAGCCCCCCGGGCATGTTGCATTTAGGATGGAGTTCTCAGGGTAGTATCTTGCTTTAAGAACCCTTGCACAAAGAGAGGTCGGACTCTGCAATAGTCGCCACGCCTGCCTAGCAAGCATAGCTTGGTTAAACGCCTCGGGGTCCCGAAACCCGAGCCCCCCTTCATGCTTTCTCGTACACATCTTATCCCAAGCAATCCAATGCACCCGCTTCTGACCATTGGCTTCGCCCCACCAGAAGTTAGATGAGATCGATGACAGGTTCCCGCACATTTTCTTTGTGAGTTGGAAGCAGCTCATAGCAAAAGTGGGTGTTGATTGGAGGCCTGACTTTACTAGCACCTCCCTCGCCGTCTTAGATAAGCCTTGTCCTTTCCATCCAGAAACTTTTCCTCGTGCGCTCTCCTTGACAAACTTGAAAGTCCCATCCTTTGATCTCCCCACCACCGTAGGGAGCCCCAAGTATCTTTCTCTTAGGGCCTCTTCTGCAATTTCTAGTGCTTGCTTGAGTTCATCCCTCATGCTCTCCGGTGTACCCTTTCCAAAGAAGATTGCAGATTTCTGCAGGTTCACTTTTTGTCCCGAGGCTAACTCGTACTCCTGCAGAATAGCACGCAAAGACTCAAAGTTTTCCCTAGATCCTTCCACAAAAACTACGCTGTCATCCGCAAACAGAAGATGTGTCACTGTTGGCCCACTGCTTCCAAACGACAGCCCCTTGATCTTCCTCTCCTCCTGCGCCTTCTTGAGCAGAGCTGAAAACCCTTCGACACAGAATAGAAACAAGTAAGGGGAGAGGGGGTCCCCCTGCCTGAGGCCCCTGGAAGGGTGAAAGCGGTGGGAGAGTCCGCCATTCAACTTAACTGCAAACGTAGCCAATCTCACACATCTCATTACCATATTGGTCCAGTGACCAGAGAAGCCAAACTTCAACAACATTTTCTCAAGGAACTCCCACTCGACCCTGTCATACGCCTTCATCATGTCCAGTTTGACCGCACACACTGGTTTCTTCCGTTTCCTCTTTCTAATCGCATGTACACACTCATATGCAACCAATACATTATCCGTTATGAGCCTTCCGGGTACAAAAGCGCTATGTTCCTCTGAAATCAAGAAAGGAAGGATCCCTTTAAGGCGGTTGGCCAGTGCCTTCACCGCGATCTTATAGAGCACATTACAGAGACTGATAGGACGAAACTGCGTAAGCAACTCAGGAGAGTTTACTTTTGGTATCATCACTAGGACAGTGTCATTAAAACCGTTTGGGGGTGTTTTCCCCGCCAAGAAATCTCGTACTGCGTCGCACACATCATCTTTAGCCAACTCCCAGTGGCGCTGGTAAAACATAGCCGGTAGCCCATCCGGCCCCGGCGCCTTTGTTGGCCCCATTTGGAAAAGGGCGACCCTAATCTCCTCATTATCAAAAGGTGCCTCCAGCTTTGCATTCATTTCATCAGAGAACAAGCTAACAATGTTTTGCAACACTGTGTCACCATTGCGTGAGCCCTCGGCAGCAAATAAGTGTTCATAGAAGTTTGCAGCCATTGTCCTCACTCCTTCATCATCTGTGCACCTCGTCCCATCCTCCCTCCTTAAGGCTTTGACAGTATTCTTCCTTTTACGGTGCGAAGCTCTGTTTTGGAAATACTTTGTGTTCTGATCCCCCTCAGTCAACCAATCAACCGTTGATCTCTGCTTATGATAGATCTCTTCACGCTCATATAGCTCATGTAATTGGTCTTCAATATCCTTCACTTCCTGCTGATACCCCGATCGCGCCGCCCTCTCCTTTGCCTCCACTAACTGTCCCTATAGATGAGCGATTTGTTTCCTGATGGAACCAAAAACTTCTCGGCTCCACACCTGCATGGTCTTCGACGCCTCCTTCAACATGTTGCATGCCGCCTCCAGCTTCCCTTCCTCCTGATTGGTTGCATGGGCCGCGCCCCATGCAGCGGCCACCATCTCCCCATACTTTCCGTGTCTGGCCCATGCAGCCTCATACATAAACGGTCGTTGTCCCTTTGCATGCGCCCCGACCAGTGTCGTTGTCGCTTTAATAACCAGTGCCTGGTGATCAGACTCTTCCGTCATAACGTGCTGGACCTCGATCCACGGGAAACGTTGTGCAAAGTCAGCATTGCAAGTTGCACGGTCCAGTCGCACTTGGATGTTTTCATCAGCGTCTCGTTTGTTATCCCACGTGAACGGATATCCCGAAAAACCAAGATCGGCCAGCCCGCAGTCATACAAGCAGTCCTCGAACTGTGCTATCTGGTTCAGACTTCTCGGGTTGCCACCTTGCTGCTCATGTTGTCGAAGGACCTCGTTAAAATCCCCGGCACAAAGCCACGGTAGATTTTCTTGCTTTCTAAGATAGCGTAGAACCTCCCAAGTTTTAGTTCGTTTGTCAACACATGGTTCCCCGTAGATTCCAGTAAACCTAAACGGGGCACCGCCATCCATTATCTGCGCGTCGATGTAGTACTGGCACCACGGCCGAACCGTAACTTCTACATTATCCCTCCACCAGAGAGCCAGGCCACCACTTTTTCCTTTGCAGTCCACAACCACACCATTGTTGAAACCCAAACTCCATTTTAACCTCTCCATCACCCCTGATCGTTTCTTCGTTTCTGAAAGAAACACCACGGCTGGGTTGTATGACCTAATCAGGTCCCCTAGTTCGCCCACTGCCGAGTCCAACCCCAATCCTCGGCAGCTCCAGGCTAAAATGATCATTGGTCTCGGCGTCCCTGCACCCTGTCAGGGTCCGCCGTTGCACCATCATGTTCGGTAATACGGTCAAAGAGTGAAGCCGTCTTCTGCCTGGTATCTCGAATAAAATTGTCATGGCCTTCCTGTTGGAAATATGCCCTAGAGGCAATAATAAATTAGTTATTATTATATTTCCTTGTTCATGATAATCGTTTATTATCTATGCTATAATTGTATTGATAGGAAACTCAGATACATGTGTGGGTACATAGACAACACCATGTCCCTAGTAAGCCTCTAGTTGACTAGCTCGTTGATCAATAGATGGTTACGGTTTCGACCATGGACATTGGATGTCGTTGATAACGGGATCACATCATTAGGAGAATGATGTGATGGACAAGACCCAATCCTAAGCCTAGCACAAAGATCGTAGTCCGTATGCTAAAGCTTTTCTAATGTCAAGTATCATTTCCTTAGACCATGAGATTGTGCAACTCCGGATACCGTAGGAATGCTTTGGGTGTACCAAACGTCACAACGAATCGGGTGGCTATAAAGGTGCACTCTGGTATCTCCGAAAGTGTCATTGGGTTGGCACGAATCGAGATGGGATTTGTCACTCTGTGTGACGGAGAGGTATCTCTGGGCCCACTCGGTAGGACATCATCATAATGTGCACAATGTGATCAAAGAGTTGATCGCGGGATGATGTGTTACGGAACGAGTAAAGAGACTTGCGATAACGAGATTGAACAAGGTATCGGGATACCGACGATCGAATCTCGGGCAAGTACAATACCGCTAGACAAAGGGAATTGTATACGGGATCGATTGAGTCCTTGACATCGTGGTTCATCCGATGAGATCATCGTGGAACATGTGGGAGCCAACATGGGTATCCAGATCCCGCTGTTGGTTATTGACCGGAGAACGTCTCGGTCATGTCTGCATGGTTCCCGAACCCGTAGGGTCTACACACTTAAGGTTCGATGACGCTAGGGCTATAAAGGAAGTTTGTATGTGGTTAACGAATGTTGTTCGGAGTCCCGGATGAGATCCCGGATGTCACGAGGAGTTCCGGAATGGTCCGGAGGTAAAGATTTATATATGGGAAGTCCTGTTTTGGTCACCGGAAAAGTTCCGGGTTTTATCGGTAACGTACCGGGACCACCGGGAGGGTCCCGGGGGTCCACCAAGTGGGGCCACAAGCCCCGGAGGGCTGCATGGGCCAAGTGTGGAAGGGACCAGCCCCGGTGGGCTGGTGCGCCCCACAAGGGCCCAAGGCGCCTCCAAGAGGGAAGGGGGGCAAACCCTAGGGCAGATGGGCCCTAAGGCCCACCCTAGGTGTGCCTCCCCCTCTCCCCCTTGTGGCCGCCACCCAGATGGGATCTGGGGGCTGCCGCCACCCCTGGGGAGGGAACCCTAGGTGGGGGCGCAGCCCCTCCCCTTCCCCTATATATACTTGAGGTTTGGGCTGCCCAACACACATGAGTTTTCACCTCTCCATGGCGCAGCCCTGCCTCTCCTCCTCCTCCTCTCCCGCGGTGCTTGGCGAAGCCCTGCTGGACTACCACGCTCCTCCATCACCACCACGCCGTTGTGCTACTGCTGGATGGAGTCTTCCTCAACCTCTCCCTCTCTCCTTGCTGGATCAAGGCATGGGAGACGTCACCGGGCTGTACGTGTGTTGAACGCGGAGGTGCCGTCCGTTCGGCACTAGGATCTCCGGTGATTTGGATCACGACGAGTACGACTCCTTCAACCCCGTTCTCTTGAACGCTTCCGCTTAGCGATCTACAAGGGTATGTAGATGCACTCTCCTTCCCTCGTTGCTGGTTTCTCCATAGATAGATCTTGGTGACACGTAGGAAAATTTTGAATTTCTGCTACGTTCCCCAAAAGTGGCATCATGAGCTAGGTCTATTGCCTAGATTCTTTGCACGAGTAGAACACAAAGTAGTTGTGGGTGTTGATTTTGTTCAATATGCTTACCGTTACTAGTCAAATCTTGTTTCGACGGTATTGTGGGATGAAGCGGCTCGGACCGACCTTACACGTACACTTACGTGAGACAGGTTCCACCGACTGATATGCACTTGGTGCATAAGGTGGCTAGCGGGTGCCAGTCTCTCTCACTTTAGTCGGAACGGATTCGATGAAAAGGGTCCTTATGAAGGGTAAATAGAAATTGACATATCACGTTGTGGTTTTGCGTAGGTAAGAAACGTTCTTGCTAGAAACCCATAGCAGCCACGTAAAACATGCAAACAACAATTAGAGGACGTCTAACTTGTTTTTGCAGGGTATGCTATGTGATGTGATATGGCCAAGAAGAATGTGATGAATGATATGTGATGTATGAGATTGATCATGTTCTTGTAATAGGAATCACGACTTGCATGTCGATGAGTATGACAACCGGCAGGAGCCATAGGAGTTGTCTTTATTTATTGTATGACCTGCGTGTCATTGAACAACGCCATGTAATTACTTTACTTTATTGCTAACCGTAGCCATAGTAGTAGAAGTAATAAGTTGGCGAGACAACTTCATGGAGACACGATGATGGAGATCATGATGATGGAGATCATGGTGTCATGCCGGTGACGATGATGATCATGGAGCCCAAGATGGAGATCAAAGGAGCAATATGATATTGGCCATATCATGTCACTATTTGATTGCATGTGATGTTTATCATGATTATACATCTTATTTGCTTAGAACGACGGTAGTAAATAAGATGATCCCTCATTAAAATTTCAAGAAAGTGTTCCCCCTAACTGTGCACCGTTGCGAAAGTTCGTCGTTTCGAAGCACCACGTGATGATCGGGTGTGATAGATTCTTACGTTCACATACAACGGGTGTAAGCCAGATTTACACACGTGAAACACTTAGGTTGACTTGACGAGCCTAGCATGTACAAACATGGCCTCGGAACACAAGAGACCGAAAGGTCGAGCATGAGTCGTATAGTAGATACGATCAACATGAAGATGTTCACCGATGATGACTAGTCCGTCTCACGTGATGATCGGACACGGCCTAGTTGACTCGGATCATGTAATCACTTAGATGACTAGAGGGATGTCTATCTGAGTGGGAGTTCATGAGATGAACTTAATTATCCTGAACATAGTCAAAAGATCTTTGCAAATTATATCGTAAGCTCGCGCTTTAGTTCTACTGTTTTAGATATGTTCCTAGAGGAAATATAGTTGAAAGTTGACAGTAGCAATTATGCGGACAGTACAAGGCTTATGTCCATAATGCACCGCTCGGTGTGTTGAACCTCGAACGTCGTCTGTGGATGTTGCGAACATCTGACATACACGTCTTGATAACTACGTGATAGTTCAGTTAAACGGTTTAGAGTTGAGGCACCAAAGATGATTTCGAAACATCGCGGAACATATGAGATGTTTCGAGGGCTGAAATTGGGATTTCAAGCTCGTGCCCACATCAAGAGGTATAAGACCTCCGACGATTTTCTTAGCCTGCAAATTAAGGGAGAAAAGCTCAATCGTTGAGCTTGTGCTCAGATTGTCTGAGTGCAACAATCACTTGAATCGAGTGGGAGTTGATCTTCCAGATGAGATAGTGATGTTTCTCCAAAGTCATTGCCACCAAGCTTCTAGAGCTTCGTGATGAACTATAACATATCAGGGATAGATATGATGATCCTTGAGGTATTCACGATGTTTGACACCGCGAAAGTAGAAATCAAGAAGGAGCATCAATTGTTGATGGTTGGTGAAACCACTAGTTTCAAGAAGGGCAAGGGCAAGAAGGGACACTTCATGAAACGGCAAATCAGTTGCTGCTCCAGTGAAGAAACCCAAGGTTGAACCCAAACCCGAGACTAAGTGCTTCTGTAATAAGGGGAACAGCCACTGGAGCAGAATTACCCTAGATACTTGGTAGATAAGAAGGCTGGCAAGGTCGATAGAAGTATATTGGATATACATTATGTTAATGTGTACTTTACTAGTACTCCTAGTAGCACCAGGGTATTAGATACCGGTTCGGTTGCTAAGTGTTAGTAACTCGAAATAAAAGCTACGGAATAAACGGAGACTAGCTAAAGGTGAGCTGACGATACGTGTTGGAAGTGTTTCCAAGGTTGATGTGATCAAGCATCGCACGCTCCCTCTACCATCAAGATTAGTATTAAACCAGAATAATTGTCATTTGGTGTTTGCGTTGAGCATAGACATGATTGGATTATGTCTATCGCAATACGGTTATTCATTTAAGGAGAATAATGGTTACTCTATTTATTTGAATAATACCTTCAATGGTCTTGCACCTAAAGGAATGGTTTATTGAATCTCGATCGTAGTGATACACATTTTCATGCCAAAATATATAAGATAGTAATGATAGTACCACTTACTTGTGGCACTGCCATGTAAGTCATATTGGCATAAAACGCATGAAGAAGCTCCATATTGATGGATCTTTGGACTCACTCGTTTTTGAAAAGTTTGAGACATGCGAACCATGTCTATTGGTGTATACGCATGAAGAAACTCCATGCAGATGGATCGTTTGGACCCACTTGATTTTGAATCACTTGAGATATGCAAATCATACCACATGGGCAAGATAGTGAAAAGCCTCGGTTTGAGAAGATGGAACAAGATAGCAACTTGTTGGAAGTAACACATTTTGATGTGTGCAGTCCAATGAGTGCCGAGGCATCTGATGAATATCGTTATGTTCTTACTTCACAGATGATTTGAGTAGATGTTGAGTATATTTACTTGATGAAACACAAGTCTGAATTATTGAAAGGTTCAAGTAATTTCAGAGTGAAGTTGAAGATCTTCGTGACAAGAGGATAAAATGTCGTGATGTGATCATAGAGATGAATATCTGAGTTATGAGTTTGGTACACAATTGAGACATTGTGGAAATTGTTTCACAACTAATACCACTGGAACACCATAGTGTGATGGTGTGTCCAAACATCATAGTTGCACCCTATTGGATATGATGCGTACCATGATGTCTCTTATCGAATTACCACTATCGCTCATGGGTTAGGCATTAGAGACAACCACACTCACTTTAATAGGGCACCACGTAATTCCGTTGAGACGACACCGTTTGAACTATGGTTTGGAAAAACCTAAATTGTTGTTTCTTAAAAGTTTGGGGCTGCGACGCTTATGTGAAAAAGTTTCAGGTTGATAAGCTCGAACCCAAAGCGGATAAAATGCTTCTTCATAGGACACCCAAAACAGTTGGGTATACCTCCAGTCTCAGTTCCGGAAGCAAAAAGGATTGCTTCTAGAATTAGGTCCTTTCCCGAGAAAAGTTTCTCTCGAAAGAATTGAGTGGGAGGATGGTGGAGACTTGATGAGGTTATTGAACCGTCACTTCAACAAGTGTGTAGCAGGGCACAGGAAGTTGTTCCTGTGGCGCCTACACCAATTGAAGTAGAAGCTTATGATAGTGATCATGAAGTTTTGGATCAAGTCACTATCGTACCTCGTAGGGTGACAAGGATGCGTACTACTTCTGAGTGGTACAATAATCCTGTCTTGAAGGTCATGTTGCTAGACAACAATGAACCTACGAGCTATGAAGAAGCGATGGTGGGCCCGGATTCCGACGAATGGCTCAAGGCCATAACATCCGAGAGAGGATCCATGACTTTGGAAGAAATACTTGATGTTCGTAAGGACATTGGGTAAAGATGGATTTTAAAAGGAAGATAGACAATGATGGTAAGTATCACCATTAAGAAAGCTCGACTTGTCGTTAAAGATGTTTTCTGGCAAGTTCAAGGAGTTGACTACGGTGATGCTTTCTCACTCATAGCGATGCTAAGAGTCTGTTGGAATTGGATTAGCAATTACTGCATGATTGATGAAATCTTGCAGATAGGATGTCAAATCATTGTTTCCTCGACGTTATACTTGAGGAAAGGTTGTATGTGATACAACCAGAAGGTTTTGTCAATCCTGAAAGACGCTAACAAGTATGCAAAGCTCCAGCAATCCTTCTAAGGAATGGAGTAAGCATCTCGGAGTTGGAATGTGCGCTTTGATGAGATGATCAAAGATCTTGGGTGTATACAAAGTTTATGAGAAACTTGTATTTCCAAAGAAGTGAGTGGGAGCACTATAGAATTTCTGATGAGTATATGTTGTTGACATATTGGTGATCAGAAATGATGTAGAATTTCTGGAAAGCATACAGGGTTATTTGAAAGATGTTTTTCAATAGAAAACCTGGATTAAGCTACTTGAACATTGAGCATCGAGATCTATAAGGATAGATCAAAATGCTTAATAATACTTTCAAATGAGCACGTACCTTGACGTGATCTTGAAAGTGTTCAAGATGGATCAGTCAAAGAAGGAGTTCTTGCCTGAGTTGTAAGGTACGAAGTTAAGACTTAAAGCTCGACCACGGCAGAAAAGAGAGAAAGGACGAAGGTCGTCCCCTATGCTTTAGACATAGGCTCTACAGTATGCTATGCTAAGTACCGCACCTGATGTGTGCCTTGCCGCATGTCTAGCAAGAGGGTACAAAGGTGATCAAAGAGTGGATCACCAGATAGCGGTCAAAAATTATCCTTAGAGGAATAAGGATTTGTTTCTCGATTATGGAGGTGATAAAGAGTTCGGCGTAATGGGTTACGACGATGCAAGCTTTAACACCTATCCGAATGACTCTGAGTAGCAAACCGGATACGTATAGTGGAGCAACCATTTGGAATAGCTTCAAGTGGAGCGTAGAAGCAGCATTTACAATATGACCTAGAGATTTGCGAAGTACATACGGATCTGAATGTTGCAGACCCGTTGACTAAAACTTCTCTCACAAGCAAAACATGATCAAACCCAGAACTCTTTGGATATTGGTCACATGGCGATGTGACCTGTGAGTGTTAATCACATGGCGATGTGAACTAGATTATTGACTCTAGTGCAAGTGGGAGACTGTTGGAAATATGCCCTAGAGGCAATAATAAATTAGTTATTATTATATTTCATTGTTCATGATAATCGTTTATTATCCATGCTATAATTGTATTGATAGGAAACTCAGATACATGTGTGGGTACATAGACAACACCATGTCCCTAGTAAGCCTCTAGTTGACTAGCTCGTTGATCAATAGATGGTTACGGTTTCCTGACCATGGACATTGGATGTCGTTGATAACGGGATCACATCATTAGGAGAATGATGTGATGGACAAGACCCAATCCTAAGCCTAAAACAAAGATCGTAGTTCGTATGCTAAAGCTTTTCTAATGTCAAGTATCATTTCCTTAGACCATGAGATTGTGCAACTCCCGGATACCGTAAGAATGCTTTGGGTGTACCAAACGTCTGGCGAATCGGGTGGCTATAAAGGTGCACTACAGGTATCTCCGAAAGTGTCATTGGGTTGGCACGAATCGAGGCTGGGATTTGTCACTCCGTGTGACGGAGAGGTATCTCTGGGCCCACTCGGTAGGACATCATCATAATGTGCACAATGTGATCAAAGAGTTGATCGCGGGATGATGTGTTACTGAGCGAGTAAAGAGACTTGCCGTAACGAGATTGAACAAGGTATCGGGATACCGACGATCGAATCTCGGGCAAGTACAATACCGCTAGACAAAGGGAATTGTATACGGATCGATTGAGTCCTTGACATCGTGGTTCATCCGATGAGATCATCGTGGAACATGTAGGAGCCAACATGGGTATCCAGATCCGCTGTTGGTTATTGACGGAGAACGTCTCGGTCATGTGCAAGATGGTTCCCGAACCCGTAGGGTCTACACTTAAGGTTCGATGACGCTAGGGTTATAAAGGAAGTTTGTATGTGGTTACTGAATGTTGTTCGAGTCCGGATGAGATCCCGGACGTCACGAGGAGTTCCGGAATGGTCCGGAGGTAAAGATTTATATATGGGAAGTCCTGTTTTGGTCACCGGAAAAGTTTCGGGTTTTATCGGTAACGTACCGGGACCACCGGGTGGGTCCCGGGGGTCCACCAAGTGGGGCCACAAGCCCCGGAGGGCTGCATGGGCCAAGTGTGGAAGGGGACCAGCCCCAGGTGGGCTGGTGCGCCCCGCCACAAGGGCCCAAGGCGCCTCCAAGAGGGAAGGGGGGCAAACCCTAGGGCAGATGGGCCCTAAGGCCCACCCTAGGTGCGCCTCCCCCTCTCCCCCTTGTGGCCGCCACCCAGATGGGATCTGGGGGCTGCCGCCTGAAGGAAATATGCCCTAGAGGCAATAATAAAGTTATTATTTATTTCCTTATACCATGATAAATGTTTATTATTCATGCTAGAATTGTATTAACCGGAAACATAATACATGTGTGAATACATAGACAAACAGATAGTCACTAGTATGCCTCTACAAGACTAGCTCATTAATCGAAGATGGTTATGTTTCCTAACCATAGACATGTGTTGTCATTTGATTAATGGGATCACATCATTAGGAGAATGATGTGATTGACATGACCCATTCCGTTAGCTTAGCACTTGATCGCTTAGTATATTGCTAATGCTTTCTTCATGACTTATACATGTTCTCGTAACTATGAGATTATGCAACTCCGTTTACGGAGGAACACTTTGGTGCTACCAAACGTCACAACGAATCGGGTGATTATAAAGGAGTACTACAGGTGTCTCCAAAGGTACATGTTGGGTTGGCGATTTCGAGATTAGGTTTTGTCACTCCGATTGTCGGAGAGGTATCTCTGGGCCTTCTCGGTAATACTCATCACCTAAGCCTTGCAAGCATTGTAACTAATGAGTTAGTTATGAGATGATGTATTACGGAACGAGTAAAGAGACTTGCCGATAACGAGATTGAACTAGGTATTGGATACCGACGATCGAATCTCGGGCAAGTAACATACCGATGACAAAGGGAACAAAGTATGTTGTTATGCGGTTTGACCGATAAAGATCTTCGTAGAATATGTAGGAGCCAATATGGGCATCCAGGTTCCGCTTATTGGTTATTGACCAAGAATAGTTCTAGGTCATGTCTACATAGTTCTCGAACCCGTAGGGTCCGCACGCAAGGTTTCGATGGATGTTATATTATGAGTTTATGAGTTTTGATGTACGAAGGAGTTCGGAGTCCCGGATGAGATCGGGGACATGACGAGGAGTCTCGAAATGGTCGAGACGTAAAGATCGATATATTGGACGACTATATTGGAGTTCGGAAAGGTTCGAATGATTCGGTATTTTTGAGTACCGGAGAGTTACGGGAATTCGCCGGGAGAAGTATTGGGCCTTATTGGGCCCTGGGAGAGAGAGGGCTGCCTAGGGCAGGCCGCGCGCCCAAGGCCTAGTCCGAATTGGACTAGGGAGGGGCCGCACCTTCTTCTCTTCCCTTCCTTCTCTCCTACTCCTACTAGGAAAGGAGGAGTCCTACTCCGGTGGGAGTAGGACTCCCCCCTGTGCGCCTCCTCCCTTTGGCCGCCACCTCCTCCTTGCTCCTTTATATACGGGGCAGGGGGCACCCCATGACACAAGTTGATCTACGGATCTTTCCTTAGCGTGTGCGGTGCCCCTTCCACCATATTCCACTTGGTCATATCGTCGGAGCTTAGCGAAGCCCTGCGCGGAGAAGTCATATCGTCATGAGCTTAGGCGAAGCCCTGCGTCGGTGGAGCATCAACATCGCCACCACGCCGTCAGGTTGACGGAACTCATCCCGACACTTTGCTGGATCGGAGTCCGGGATCGTTATCGAGCTGAGCGTGTGCTGAACACGGAGGTGCCGTGACGTTCGGTACTTGGATCGGTCGGATCGTGAAGACGTCGACTACATCAACAGCGTTGTTATAACGCTTCGCTTTCGGTCTCACGAGTGGTACGGGACGGACACTCTCCCTCTCGTTGCTGTGCCATCACCATGGTCTTGCGTGTTCGTAGGAAATTTTTGAAATTACTGCGTTCCCCAACAAATGGCATCCGAGCCTGGTTTTATGCGTTGATGTCATGTGCACGAGTAGAACACAAGTGAGTTGTGGACGATACAAGTCATACTGCCTACCAGCATGTCATACTTTGGTTCAGCGGTATTGTGAGATGAAGCGGCCCGGACCGACATTACGCCAGACGCTTACGCGAGACTGGTTTCACCGCCCGAGCACTCGTTGCTTAAAGGTGACCGGCGGTGTCTGTCTCTCTCACTTTAGTTGAATCGAGTGTGGCTACGCCCGGTCCTTGAGAAGGTTAAACGGAGTCTATTTGACGAAATATCGTTGTGGTTTTGATGCGAGGTAAGAACGGTTCTTGCTCAGCCCGTAGCAGCCACGTAAAACTTGCAACAACAAAGTAGAGGACGTCT
Source organism: Aegilops longissima (assembly GCA_021605205.1). Classification (NCBI taxonomy): domain Eukaryota; kingdom Viridiplantae; phylum Streptophyta; class Magnoliopsida; order Poales; family Poaceae; genus Aegilops; species Aegilops longissima. The sequence goes on from CM038677.1 coordinate 741,416,677, forward strand.
AACTTGTTTTTGCAGGGCATGTTGTGATGTGATATGGTCAAGACGTGATGCTATATTTTATTGTATGAGATGATCATGTTTTGTAACCGAGTTATCGGCAACTGGCAGGAGCCATATGGTTGTCGCTTTATTGTATGAAATGCAAACGCCATGTAATTGCTTTACTTTATCACTAAGGAGTAGCGATAGTCGTAGAAGCAATAGTTGGCGAGACGACAACGATGCTACGATGGAGATCAAGGTGTCGCGCCGGTGACGATGGTGATCATGACGGTGCTTAGGCGATGGAGATCACAAGCACAAGATGATGATGACCATATCATATCACTTATATTGATTGCATGTGATGTTTATCCTTTATGCATCTTATCTTGCTTTGATTGACGGTAGCATTATAAGATGATCTCTCACCAAAATTATCAAGAAGTGTTCTCCCTGAGTATGCACCGTTGCGAAAGTTCTTCGTCTTTGAGACACCACGTGATGATCGGGTGTGATAAGCTCTACGTTCAAATACAACGGGTGCAAAACAGTTGCGCACGCAGAATACTCAGGTTAAACTTGACGAGCCTAGCATATAACAGATATGGCCTCGGAACACAGAGACCGAAAGGTCGAGCGTGAATCATATAGTAGATATGATCAACATAGTGATGTTCACCATTGAAACTACTCCATCTCACGTGATGATCGGACATGGTTTAGTTGATTTGGATCACGTAATCACTTAGATGACTAGAGAGATGTCTGTCTAAGTGGGAGTTATTAATATGATTAATTGAACTTTAATTTATCATGAACTTAGTCCTGGTAGTATTTTGCAGATTATGTTGTAGATCAATAGCTCGCGTTGTTGCTTCCCTGTGTTTTTATATGTGTTCCTAGAGAAAATTGTATTGAAAAATGTTAGTAGCAATGTTGCGGATTGGATCCGTGATCTGAGGTTTATCCTCAGTGCTGCACAGAAGAATTATGTCCTTGATGCACCGCTAGGTGACAGACCTATTGCAGGAGCAGATGCAGACGTTATGAACGTTTGGCTAGCTCAATATGATGACTACTTGATAGTTTAGTGCACCATGCTTAAACGGCTTAGAATCGGGACTTCAAAGACGTTTTGAACGTCATGGACCATATGAGATGTTCCAGGAATTGAAGTTAATATTTCAAGCAAATACCCGAGTTGAGAGATATGAAGTCTCCAACAAGTTCTATAGCTAAAAGATGGAGGAGAATCGCTCAACTAGTGAGCATGTGCTCAGATTGTGCAGGTACTTCAATCGCTTGAATCAAGTGGGAGTTAATCTCCCAGATAAGATAGTGATTGACAGAATTCTCTAGTCACCATCACTAAGTTACTAGAACTTCGTGATGAACTATAGTATGCAAGGGATGACGGAAAGGATTCCCGAGCTCTTCGTGATGATGAAATCGACGAAGGTAGAAATCAAGAAAGAGCATCAAGTGTTGATGATTGACAAGACCACTAGTTTCAAGAAAAGGGCAAAGGGAAAGAAAGGGGAAACTTCAAGTAGAATGACAAGCAAGTTGTCACTCCCACGAAGAAACCCAAAGCTGAACCAAAGCCTGAAACCGAGTGCTTACTTCTGCATAGGAAATGGTCATTGAAGCGGAAATACCCCAAATATTTGGTGGATAAGTAGGATGGCAAAGTGAACAAGAGTATATTTGATATACAGGTTATTGATGTGTGCCTTACTAGTGTTTATAGTATCCCCGAGTATTTGATACTTGTTAGGTTACTAAGATTAGTAACTCAAACAGGAGTTCTGAGAATAAGCAGAGACTAGTTGAAGGGAAGTGAAGATGAGTGTTGGAAGTAGTTCCAAGATTGATATGATCATCATCGCACACTCCCTATACTATCGGGATTAGTGTTAAACCTAAATAAATGTTATTTGGTGTTTGCGTTGAGCATGAATATGATTTGATCATGTTTATTGCAAAACGGTTATTCATTTAAAATCAAAGAATAATTGTTGTTCTGTTTAAATGAATAAAACCTTCGATGGTCATACACCCAATGAAAATAGTTTTCAAAACGGTTATTCATTTAAAGTCAAAGAATAATTGTTGTTCTGTTTAAATGAATAAAACCTTCAATGGTCATACACCCAATAAAATAGTTTGTTGGATCTCGATCGTAGTGATACACATATTCATAATATTGATGCCAAAAGATGCAAAGTTAATAATGATAGTGCAACTTATTTGTGGTAATTGCCGTTTGGGTCATATCGGTGTAAACGCATGAAGAAACTCCATACCGATGGACTTTTGGAATCACTTGATTATGAATCACTTGGTACTTGCGAACCGTGCCGTTTGGGCAAGATGACTAAAACTCCGTTCTCGGAACAATGGAACAAGCTCTTGACTTATTGGAAATAATACATACCGATGTATGCGATCCAATGAGTGTTGATGCTCGTGGCAAGTATCGTTATTTTCTGACCTTCACAAGATGATTTGAGCAGATATGGGTATATCTACTTGATGAAACATAAGTCTGAAATAGTTGAAAGGTTCAAAGAATTTCAGAGTGAAGTGGAAAATCATCGTAACAAGAAAATAAAGTTTCTGCGATCTGATCGTGGAGATGAATTTTTGAGTTACGAGTTTGGTCTTCAAATAAAACAATGTGGAATAGTTTCACAGCTCACACCACCTGGAACACCACAGCATAATGGTGTGTCCGAACGTCGTAACCGCACTTTATTGGATATGGTGCGATCTATGATGTATCTTACCGATTTACCACTATCGTTTTGGGGTTATGCATTAGAGACAGCTGCATTCACGTTTAATAGGGCACCATCTAAATCCGTTGAGATGACACCGTATGAACTATGGTTTAGCGATAAACCTAAGTATCGTTTCTTAAAGTTTGGAGTTGTGATGCTTATGTGAAAAAGTTTTCACCGATAAGCTCGAACCCAAATCGGAGAAGTGCGTCTTCATAGAATACCCAAAGGTAACTATTGGGTACACCTTCTATCACAGATCCGAAGGCAAGTTTTTCGTTGCTAAGATGGATCCTTTCTAGAGAAGTAGTTTCTCTCGAAAGAAGTGAGTGGGAGGAAAGTAGAACTTGATGAGGTAATTGTACCTTCTCCCTTATTGGAAAGTAGTTCATCACGAAATCAGTTCCAAAGTGATTCCTACACCAATTAGTAAGGAAGTTAATGATGATGATCATGAAACTTCAGATCAAGTTGCTACCAAACCTCGTAGGTCTTCCAGAGTAAGATCCGCACCAGAGTGGTACGGTAATCATGTTCTGCAAGTCATGTTACTAGACCATGATGAACCTACGAACTATGAGGAAGCGATGATGAGCCCAGATTCCGCGAAATGGTTTGAGACCATGAAATCTGAGATGGGATCCATGTATGAGAACAAAGTGTGGACTTTGATGGAGTTGCCCGATGATCGGCAAGCCATATTATATAAATGGGTCTTCAAGAGGAAGACAGATGATGATAGTAGTGTTACTATCTACAAAGTTCAACTTGTCGCAAAAAGGTTTTCGACAAGTTCAAGGTGTTGACTACAAATGAGATTTTCTCAACTGTAGCGATTCTTAAGTCTGTTGAATCATGTTAGCAATTGCCACATTTTGTGAAATCTGGCAAATGAATGTCAAAACTACATTCTTTAATGGATTTATTAAAGAAGAGTTGTATATGATGCAACCAGAAGTTTTTGTCAATCCTAAAGGAGCTAACAAAATGTGCAAGCTCCAGCGATCCATCAATGGACTGGTGCAAGCTTCTCGGAGTTGGAATATACGCTTTGATGAGTTGATCAGAGCGTATGGTTTTATACAGACTTTTGGAGAAGCCTGTATTTACAAGAAAGTGAGTGGGAGCACTACAGCATTTCGACAAGTATATGTGAATGACATATTGTTGATCGGAAATAATGTAGAATTATTCGCAAAGCATAAAGGAGTGTTTGAAAGGAGTTTTTCAAAGAAAGACCTCGGTGAAGCTGCTTACATATTGAGCATCAAGATCTATAGAGATAGATCAAAGACGCTTGATAAGTTTTTCAATGAATACATACCTTGTCAATATTTTGAAGTAGTTCAAAATGGAGCAGTCAAAGAAAAGTTCTTGCTGTGTTGCAAGGTGTGAGAATTGAGTGAGACTCAAATCCCGACCACGGCAGAAAATAGAAAAGAGAATGAAAGTCATTCCCTATGCCTCAGTCATAGGTTCTATAAAGTATGCTATGCTATGTACTGGACCTATTATATACCTTGCTCTGAATTTGGCAAGGAATACAATAGTGATCTAGGAGTAGATCATGGACATTGGTCAAGAACATCCTTAGTGAGGACTAAGGAAATATTTCTCGATTATGGAGGTGATAAAAGAGCCCGTCGTAAAGAGTAACATCGATGCAAGCTTTTTACACTGATCCAGATGACTCTAAGTCTCAATCTGGATACATATTGAAAGTGGGAGCAATTAGCTAGAGTAGCTCCGTGCGAGCATTGTAGACATAGAATATTTGCAAAATAGATACGGCTCTGAATGTGACAGACCGTTGACTAAGCTTCTCTCACGAGCAAAACATGATCATACCTTAGTACTCTTTGGGTGTTAATCACATAGCGATGTGAACTAGATTATTGACTCTAGTAAACCCTTTGGGTGTTGGTCACATGACGATGTGAACTATGGGTATCAATCACATCTGAGATGTGAATATTAGTGTTGAATCACATGATGATGTGAACTAGATTATTGACTCTAGTGCAAGTGGGAGACTGAAGGAAATATGCCCTAGAGGCAATAATAAAGTTATTATTTATTTCCTTATACCATGATAAATGTTTATTATTCATGCTAGAATTGTATTAACCGGAAACATAATACATGTGTGAATACATAGACAAACAGATAGTCACTAGTATGCCTCTACAAGACTAGCTCATTAATCGAAGATGGTTATGTTTCCTAACCATAGACATGTGTTGTCATTTGATTAATGGGATCACATCATTAGGAGAATGATGTGATTGACATGACCCATTCCGTTAGCTTAGCACTTGATCGCTTAGTATATTGCTAATGCTTTCTTCATGACTTATACATGTTCCTGTAACTATGAGATTATGCAACTCCGTTTACGGAGGAACACTTTGGTGCTACCAAACGTCATAACGTAATGGGTGATTATAAAGGAGTACTACAGGTGTCTCCAAAGGTACATGTTGGGTTGGCGATTTGAGATTAGGTTTTGTCACTCCGATTGTCGAAGAGGTATCTCGGGCCTTCTCGGTAATACTCATCACCTAAGCCTTGCAAGCATTGTAACTAATGAGTTAGTTATGAGATGATGTATTACGGAACGAGTAAAGAGACTTGCCGTAACGAGATTGAACTAGGTATTGGATACCGACGATCGAATCTCGGGCAAGTAACATACCGATGACAAAGGGAACAAAGTATGTTGTTATGCGGTTTGACCGATAAAGATCTTCGAGAATATGTAGGAGCCACTATGGGCATCCAGGTTCCGCTATTGGTTATTGACCAAGAATAGTTCTAGGTCATGTCTACATAGTTCTCGAACCCGTAGGGTCCGCACGCTTAAGGTTTCGATGATGGTTATATTATGAGTTTATGAGTTTTGATGTACCGAAGGAGTTCGAGTCCCGGATGAGATCGGGGACATGACGAGGAGTCTCGAAATGGTCGAGACGTAAAGATCGATATATTGGACGACTATATTCGAGTTCGGAAAGGTTCGAATGATTCGGTATTTTTGAGTACCGGAGAGTTACGGAATTCGCCGGGAGAAGTATTGGGCCTTATTGGGCCTTGCGGGAAAGAGAGAGGGCTGCCTAGGGCAGGCCGCGCGCCCAAGGCCTAGTCCGAATGGACTAGGGAGGGGCCGCACCTTCTTCTCTTCCCTTCCTTCTCTCCTACTCCTACTAGGAAAGGAGGAGTCCTACTCCGGTGGGAGTAGGACTCCCTTGGTGCGCCTCCCCTTTGGCCGCCACCTCCTCCTTGCTCCTTTATATACGGGGGCAGGGGGCACCCCATGTCACACAAGTTGATCTACGGATCTTTCCTTAGCCGTGTGCGGTGCCCCCTTCCACCATATTCCACTTCGGTCATATCGTCATGAGCTTAGGCGAAGCCCTGCGCCGGAGAAGTCATATCGTCATGAGCTTAGGCGAAGCCCTGCGTCGGTGGAGCATCAACATCGTCCACGCCGTCGTCCGTGGAACTCATCCCGACACTTTGCTGGATCGGAGTCCGGGATCGTTATCGAGCTGAACGTGTGCTGAACACGGAGGTGCCGACGTTCGGTACTTGGATCGGTCGGATCGTGAAGGCGCACGACTACATCAACAGCGTTGTTATAACGCTTCCGCTTTCGGTCTACGAGGGTACGTGGACGGACACTCTCCCCTCTCGTTGCTGTGCCATCACCATGGTCTTGCGTGTTCGTAGGAAAATTTTTGAAATTACTGCGTTCCCCAACACCGCCACACCTGGGGAGGGAACCCTAGGTGGGGGCGCAGCCCCTCCCCTTCCCCTATATATACTTGAGTTTGGGCTGCCCAACACACATGAGTTTTCACCTCTCCATGGCGCAGCCCTGCCTCTCCTCCTCCTCCTCTCCCGCGGTGCTTAGCGAAGCCCTGCTGGACTACCACGCTCCTCCATCACCACCACGCCGTTGTGCTGCTGCTGGATGGAGTCTTCCTCAACCTCTCCCTCTCTCCTTGCTGGATCAAGGCATGGGAGACGTCACCGGGCTGTACGTGTGTTGAACGCGGAGGTGCCGTCCGTTCGGCACTAGGATCTCCGGTGATTTGGATCACGACGAGTACGACTCCTTCAACCCCATTCTCTTGAACGCTTCCGCTTAGCGATCTACAAGGGTATGTAGATGCACTCTCCTTCCCCTCATTGCTGGTTTCTCCATAGATAGATCTTGGTGACACGTAGGAAAATTTTGAATTTCTGCTACGTTCCCGAACACTTCCTTCTTCTCACCTCCTTCCTTTGCTACCCACACCTGCCTGGGTCGCCTCTTCTTAGAGTTTGGAGTAGTTAGTGGACTAGAGTCCCTCTCCCTTTACTCCCCATGATCCTGCCGAGGCCTTCTGACATAGTATCCTCTTTTCCTCTCGACAGGGTAATGAGGTTTATACCCATGTCCTCCATTTGCACCCCTAGGTGCAGCAATGTTTTCACCTTGATTCCTCCTCTCGAACTGCGCACGCTCAAACTCCCTCTGTCTCTGTTGCATCCTGAGTTGCGCCCTCAGATCCCTCTCCTTCCTCCTTTCTATCTCATGTCGGAGGTCCCTTTCCTGCGGCCACTCGCCCTTGTATCTATCTTTGTTTGGGCTGTTTACTTCCTCCCTGTCCAGCTTCTGCTTCCCGCCAGTGCGGGAGCTCTCAGGTCTATCAAACTCTGCATTCAGATTGCGTTTTGTAGGCATATCCCTCTCCCTAGCAGATGTCTCCTCTCTGATATTTCCTCCAGACTGTGAGCTCATGAAGCTGCCACAACTTTTTGATTTCCCTCCCTTCATCTCGGTTTGGAGCCAGTGCTCCTCCGCGGCGAAGCCCTTAGCCATCCCCCCCCCCACTGTATCGATTTGTCAACTGGAGGGTTACATCGGCCATCCACATGCGCTAGCCTCCCACACTCGAAACAAAAGTGTGGTATCTTCTCATAGTGGAAGTCGAACCATGTTCGTGTCTTGTCTTCTGGGGATGCCTTTAGGAAGAAACCACGGACCAGGGGCTCAAAGATGGAGATTCTAGCCCTAACTCGCAACTGGTTCCCCCTAGCCATACCATCTGCATCCACATCGACCTTGATAACCTCCCCCAGCCAATTGCCCAAAGCTCTGCCAAACACATCTGATATCTTTCCTGGTGGTAGATCCATCACTCTCACCCAAACATCCACCTTATAAAAAACCATCTCTAATGGTCTCACGTTGCTTTCATAATCCTTTAGGACCAACACATTAAAATCGAACTGCCATGGTCCATTTGACATTGCATGTCTCCAATCTCCCTCGCTGCCAAAGTGGACTGCGAAGATGTTATCTCCCATGTCCCGGAATCTTGCTTCGTGATGAAGACCCCAAGCCCTCTGCATGGTTTTCTCTAGTACGGTTTTATTGAAGGGGCGTGGCGAGAACACCTTCCCTACCGCCGACCACTTGGCATTCTTGGGAAAGATCTGATCTGATTCCTCAAAGACAAATCCTTCCGCTTCCTTGTCCAACAGTGCCATCCCTCCCAATCTCGCCGAGAGGCTCGCTGTTGGATCCGGCGTCTTGCACGTGATCGGAGACTTAGATGAGTCCCCGCTGAACTGTTTACCCGGGGTCGCTGTCGCCGCCGGGGGAGCTTTTGACGCCGGAGTCCCTGAAGCTTTTTCTTTCGTCGTCCCCGCCATAGCTCAGTGTCGTGGAGGAGAGATTCCACCGGTATGCGTCAAGGGGGGCGCAGTCGCTGCCTCAACACCACCGGAAACACACCACCCCCGCCGCCGAAACCCTAACCCTAGTGCTAGGAGGAGATCGCCAAGCAATCGCCTCGTCAGTCGCCCCTTAGCGTTTCGCTACGTGGTGGACCCCTCGCAATCGTGAGTGTTATGTTCTAGTAGCTAGTCGTGATGGATTTGAAGCATGCTAGGTATGGACGAAGCTAGAAAAAAAGTTTGATGGGGTCATATCTATGACAATGGGTCATCTTCTATAAATGAACGGTCATTAGTACTATTGACCCCCATGCCTATAAGGCAGCTCCGTCCCTGATGCTAGGAGTTGTTTCCATGTCGGCAATGATTGATAACGTGGTGATGGATGGATTGATAGCATGCTTGATGTCTAGTATGCTAGTGTGCAACTATTTGTGCTAGTTTGTTGAACTCCTTGCCATGATTTGAGATGGTGTATTGAACTAGATCATCCATCTGTGCATGTGGTAGTGCTCATTCGATCTGTCTATTCGTTCATATTGTCCATGTTTAGTGGTAGTTCGTACTATCCATGTGTAGTGTGGTGTGGTCTTGATGATGCTTACGCTTGTAGGAGATGAGAACGCAAAAGTTTATTTGGGCCATCAGTCCTGTCCTAGAGCCAGTTCCTGGCGTCCGACGTCGAGGACTCTTAGCCTCCCATTGACCAGATGCTTCATGTTTCAGACGTGCCGGCTATGGTTCCTCCATTTGTGTTGGCTCGGCCAAATGCTGCTCATGCTGCTGCTCAAAAGGAAGCCGCGACGTATAAGAAGGATGAAGGGGGAACTCCATGAAGTGGCAGCCGTTTATGTTGACATTCATGCTTAACAATATATGTGAGATCATAGCTAGTGGGGTCAGGACTTACAAGAGCTTCAAGAATGTGCAGTTGAACATTGTTGCAAAGCAGGTGTTCGAGTTTTGTGGATAGGAGGTCATTTCGACCCTGATCTACAACCACCACGGGAAGTGGAGAGCAAGGTGGATCACAACGTCCAAGCTCAGAGACCCGAGCGACGCTTCATGGGATGAGGACACCTGCTCGATCCTTTTGGAGGCATAGCACAACCAAGTCCACATCACGGTTAGCTCATAAACCATGCATTCTAACTAACCAGCTGTTTAAGCCTATGTACCATTGTCATTCCAACTAACCACTTTGTCTTTTTTCTTTCCTAGGCTTACCCCAAGCACGCAGAGTTTCTCAACGCACCCATCCAGAACTACCACCAGATGCAGCAGATCTACTCCTTCGGGCTGGCAACCGGTAAGCATGCCCTGGGCTCTGGTCATCCGCTGGGCTCACCTATGCCCGAGTATCCAAACACCCAGGAAGGATGGTGAGCACGTTCCGGTCCTTGGTAGGAAGCGGAAGAGGGGAGCCTTGATGGAGGACGAGCTAACAGTCTTCAACAGCATGACTCAGGATGTGAAGGACGTCATCGCCGCCATCAGAGAGAGCAAGCCAGTCAACGTCCACCCTGACCTCTATAGCGCGTCGTGATGGACCAAGGTGGCTTCACCCTAGAGGCTCTCATAGCGGCTCTCATCCACCTACTGGACAACAAAGCCAGGGTGTTGGTTTGTTGCCATGGGAGACACCCCCAGGGTGGTTTGGCTGAGGACCTGGCTGGGCAAGCACTACCACTAGTGTTGCTTTTGGTGGTGGTGACGGCGTGCATGATCCTTGACGGCGATGGCAATGGCAATGGCGATGACAATGACGACGTATATTTTGTGCTGGTCGCCGCTGTTTGTTGGAACCGAAGCAGCGACCAGTAGGATTACCAGCCATGCTTGCTACAACGGCGGTGGCAACCCGTCTGCAAACAGGCCATGAAAAGCTGCAACCGGGCGGCAAAAAGCTAGGACCGTGCCGCAGAAGCCACAACGGGGCAAAGGCAAGATCATGGTGCGGGTGAGATGTTGCAACCGGCTATGCGAAAAGCTTCGACCGACGCTCGCAAAAGCTGCAATGGCAGCGGCGAGGCAAAGGACCGTGCTGGAACCAGCGGGATTTTTTGCTGCAACCACGACTTGCATTCGTTGCGAACTGAAGGACACGGGCGAGTTCCCATGGCGACCTCGATGACATTTTGCTGCAACCGGCCGAAGCCAGAGCTGGAATCAGCAGCCCGGGTTGCTGCAAACCAACTAGAGTGGTATTCTGCGGCAATGACGGGGGCGGATTCCTGACTTTTTGCTATTGATGCCCCATTTTTAGCTGAAATCTGACAAACCCCGTGTTGCAAGCACCCATGATGGGGGATGGGGGTGATGCACTAGCTCTGCAAGGGTGGCGACAGCGCATCGAGTGGTGGGGAGCCGACAGTGATTCTAGGGTTGGTGGGGACACATCCATGGTGGATTCAGCGGTGCTCATCGTCGCTCTCTTCCTGACGCGGTCGTATGCGACGACTTGATTTTTTGGCAGGTGAGGAACGCGTGCAAGGAAGGAGAAGAGGGAGAATCCAACAGTGCAGGGGCGTCTTTGGCCGGTCGACCAGCGCCTAGAATACTACAAATGGGATTAGAGCATCTCCAGCCGCGCCCCCAACAAGGCCCCCAGCGATTTTTGGCCACGACGCCAAAAATCGCCCGATCGCGCCCAAAGGACCTTTTAGCGGCTCGGGCCGAAATTGGCGTCGGCGGACCAGGCGAACCCGCGCTGGGGCGCTAGAAGCGTCGGCGAATCGTTTTGGCGTGAAAATCGGTGGGCCCACCTTGGCAGCGACTCGGCTCTTCTCGTCGCTTCATCGTCCTCATTGCCTCGGTTCTCGTGGGGGAATCAATGCCAAAGCTGCTGCACCGGTCAGCCTCCTCCATTGATGCCTCACGGGCGGCGCAGTGAAGACGGGGCGACGCGTGTCCCTCGCCCGCCACGGGTACACACGGCAGCCACGCGGGCGCCGCCTATATAAGTCGCCCCCCTCCTGCACCGATGAGCCACACACAAACCTCACTCTCCACCGCCGGCGCCCCCGTTCCTCCCTCTCTTCTCGCCGTTTCTAGTTCACCCAATGGTCGAGCGCTACCCAGGCGATGGCGCGGCGGCGAACGGCTTCGTCCACCGCCACCTTCACGAGGACGAAGCCCGGCTTCTCTATGAGGACGAGTACCCGGTCCCGCCGGACATGCGGGTGCCCGGGGCGTGGAGGATAAGCGCCGGCGGGGTCCCGGTGCCACCGCCACCCACCGGGGTGGCGCATCGTGCGGAGATCGCCTGTATCCGTTCCTCTCTGCCGCTGGCGGCGAGAGAAGGGCCAAGGTACACCCCCGACAGCACGCTGTGGGAGCCATACTTCCGTCGTCGCCACACTGAGCAGCTTGAGGCCACCAACGGCGCCGTGCCCTCCGGGAAGCACAACACTGATGGGCGCCGCCGATGGTGGGGCGTGCCCGGCCGCACGCTGGAGGTCGTCCTCGAGTACATCAAGGGCGGCAACATGCCGAGGCTGGAGTACCCCGCTCCCCCACCTTCTCCCGCCAGCGTGGGAGCTCGTGGACGCCGAGACACATGGACCCGGCGTCCTCCTCCTCGTCCGGCCGCTCGTCCGGCTCTCCCTCCCTCCTCCCCGTCAAGCCAGAGCCCCAGGACGCGCCGATCAGCTGGCGCACCCGCAGCTGCGGCGTCCGCACCGCCGAGTCCTTCCCCACCTCTGTCGGGCTCGTCAGGCCGAAGGTGGAGTCCAACCTCCCCGCGGAGTACGAGGCCATAGCCCGGCGCGACTTCTCCGATGAGGCCGCCCTAAAGTGGGCGCGGAACGACTTCCTCCACTGCGAGATGGTCCGGCAGCGCCGTGCCCTGCAGGAGATAGCCGCCCGCCTGCGTGGGCGCGAGGACGAGAACTGCGTGGTGATCCTCGACAGCGACGAGGACAAGGACGCCCCCGGACCGTCCAACCCGCTGCGCATCGGCGACCCTGGGCAGGGGAGCAGCAGGGACGACGGCCGCGGAGGAGGCGACGACGACGACGTCGGCGCGACTACACGCAGTTCTACAGGCTCCTCGGCATGTAGAGCTTCAGGGCGGCGGGCGGCGAGGAACGGCGAGGGCGACGGTGGGTCTAGTAGTGTCTTTTTTTTCTTCTTTTATAAAATATTTGATGAACTCGCCGAAGTTTGGTTAAATTTGCGACTTTTTGTGCGAATGTGGGGCCGGATTTTGTTTTTCATAAAAAAAATCCAAAATGCGACATGGAGGCGGCGACTGGGGAGCATCTCACCCCCAACACACGGTTTAGCGTCGGTTCGCTCCCAGGCGGCGATTTTACGCGCCCCCCCGGGGGGCCAACGGCTGGAGATGCTCTTGGGCTAGGTGATCGTAACAACTTAGCTCCCTCTTTGTTTTTATCATCATCCTTCAAAAAAAAACATTTTTATTGCAAAGAAAATCTTTCATGTAACAAAGAAATAAAAAGGCAAACATAATGAAAAAAAAAAAAGACAGGTTAAGTGTGTGTCACATGGACATGTAACTGCGTGCAGCCGACCACCGCCGTCGAGGGCAGTTGCGTGCTTCAGAGTTAAGATGAGAGCCGGGAACAAATCAAATCCGATCCGAGTCGGTTTTGGAAATTTGTTCGACTGAAGACGGAACGGAGTAATCACCTTGCCGTTATAAGATGCTGCCCGGTGCGCGCATCGCTGCTCCCCCAGACCAGTTGAAGCGCGCGAGATGCCCCTAGCAGACGTCGATGTCGAGATCGGGGGACTGCCGGCGGACCACCGCCTGCGGATCATCGGCGACGGTTCCGTCGACGACGACGGCAAGCCGAAGAGAACGGGAACGGTATGGACGGCGAGCGCGCACATCATAACGGCGGTGATCGGCTCCGGCGTGCTGTCCCTGCCCTGGTCCATGGCGCAGCTCGGCTGGGTCGCGGGCCGGCCACGCTCGTCGTCTTCGCCGGCGTCACGTACTACACCTCCGTGCTCCTCACCGACTGCTACCGCAGCGGGGACGCCGTCGCCGCGAAGAGGAACTACACCTACATGGAGGCCGTCGAGTCCTACCTAGGCAGCGGGCAAGTGTGGTTCTGCGGCCTCTGCCAGTACGTCAACCTCGTCGGAACCGCAATCGGGTACACGATCACGGCGTCGACCAGCGCCGCCGCTCTGTACAAGGCCAACTGCTTCCACAACGGCGGCCACTCCGCCGACTGTGGCGTGTACACCACCATGTACATGGTCGTGTTTGGGGTCTCCCAGGTCGTCTTCTCCCAGCTCCCCAACCTCCACGAGATGGCGTGGCTGTCCATCCTGGCCGCGGTCATGTCCTTCTCCTACTCCACCATCGGCGTTGGGCTGTCCTTGGCGCAGACCATATCAGGCCCTACCGGCAAGACGACCATGGGTGGCACCGTAATTGGAGTAGACGTTGCAAGTTCGGCTCAGAAGACATGGCTGACACTGCAGGCGCTCGGCAACATCGCATTCGCCTACTCGTACTCCATGGTTCTTATCGAAATCCAAGATACGGTGAAGGCGCCTCCGGCGGAGAACAAGACGATGAGGAAGGCGAACCTCATGGGGGTCTCCACCACAACGGCCTTCTACATGCTCTGCGGTTGCCTCGGCTACGCCGCTTTCGGCAACGCGGCGCCCGGGAACATGCTCACCGGATTCGGCTTCTACGAGCCCTTCTGGCTCATCGACTTCGCCAACGTCTGCATCGTCGTGCACCTCGTCGGCGCCTACCAGGTCTACTGCCAGCCCATCTACGCCGCCGTGGAGAGCTGGGCCGCGGCGCGGTGGCCGGGCTCGGACTTCGTCGTCCGCCAGTACCATCCCTTCGGTGCCGGCAAGTTCAGCGTCAACATGTTCAGGCTGGCGTGGAGGACGGCGTTCGTCGTCGTGAGCACGGTGCTCGCCATCTTGCTGCCCTTCTTCAACGACATCCTTGGGCTCCTCGGCGCGCTCGGGTTCTGGCCGCTCACCGTCTACTTCCCCGTGGAGATGTACATCCGGCAGAGCAAAGTGAAGAGGTCCTCCTGGAAGTGGGTGGCGCTACAGAGCCTGAGCTTCGTGTGTTTCGCGGTGACGGTGGGCGTGACCGTGGCGTCCGTGCAGGGGATCACCCAATCCCTCAAAAACTATGTGCCGTTCAAGACCAAGTTGTGAAAGGAATAGCTTCGTTTTTCAATGGAAAAAACTTTGTTGACTTATACAGTTTTACTATAAAGCACATCTAGATGTGCCATAAGTATTACACATCTAAGTTCTATATCATTAATCTCACGTTGAGATTCGTGTGCATATTTTTTTTTCTTTTCCTCTTTATGCTTGAGTCACTTATTTATATGTACAATAACTAGAGCACATCTAGATGTGCCCTAGACACTTAGGCCCTGTTTGGTAGACGTCCACTCCCCGCTTTTCAACTCCCAGCTTCATTCAGAAGCGGAGCGCACGGAGCGGCACTTTTGCAACTCTGAAAAAGTGGCCTACAAGCCGCTGCGCTCCACTCTGGGAGAGGCATGGAGCCAGCGCGTTCGGTGCCACTCTGCAGCTCCTCTAGCCGCTCCAGGAGCTGAGCTGCGGAGCGGAGGCCTGCCGAACAGGCACTTATATGTTTATGCAAGCCTTTTCCCCGGAAAGAAACTTGTTGTTTTGTGCATTTAGACAACCGAGAAAAGGATATTTACCTTTTTTCTCGAATTATGCAGAAGGATGCATGTACTATATAATATTACGGAAATGTTAACGCCCACACATGTGGGTGTTTGCACATCGCCCACACGCCTCCACCATCACTCATTTTGCCACGTATGAATAGATGACATCAGCATAATTTTTTTTGGTTTTCGGCTTAAAAATGTTGTATCTCCTAAATAAAAAAGCGAACTAAAAATCCGTTTTCACCATTAAATCCGTCTCGATGAGATCTTCAAAACTAGACCCCATGTTGATATGTTTCGACGAATTTTTTTTTGCCAGAAGTTGCCATGATGTTTACAGTGCAGTTGCCATAGGGTTTAAACTAAAGTTGCGATGTGGCAATTTTAGTTTGTAGATCATGGCAATTTTAGTATTTTGATGATGGCAACTCCAGTACTTTGACCATGAAAATTATTTTTTGTATGAACCAGGGCAATTTTACGTGCATGTATCATTGCAATTTTAGTTTATGGTTCATGGCAAGTCTAGTTTCTTAATTTCCCGTTTTATAAATGTCAAAATTTACTTTTAAATGTAGAAGAAAATAGCTGAAACATATCATGGCAACTTCAGTGTAAACATCATGGCTTTTCATATGCAATAGACATGTCAACTTTTAATCCAAATTTTTTTTAATCAAAACATATCAACATGGGATCTAGTTTCGAAGATCTCATCGCGAGGGATTTAATGGTGAAAACGGATTTTCAATCGGATTTTTCGTTTAAGAGATAAAACATTTTAAAAACTGAAAATCCAAAAAGATTCCTACATGCATGCATGCGATGACGTGGCAATCTGTTTACATTAGAGACGTGTGGTGCGTCTCCCTTACTGCCACACGTGTGGCAGTTAGTGCGACCCTAATATTAAGAGAGAGAAGGATTTTTTTTATCAAAGAAGGGCTCCCCCCTTCCGATTTTCATTACTGAAAACCACACCAAAGTAACAAAGTAGCCAGCATTAGCAGACCTAAGAAACTACGAACCGAATCTAAACACCAGAAACCCACCAAAAGGCCAACACAGGCTGATAGAACAAATTTTCTTTATTTTGGTAAACTAAAATTTGAACTACAATCATGTAAAACTGGTTACTCTAGAATTGTCTAGAATGAATTTGAAGTTACTGGTGATATAGTAAAGCATGATGTACTATGTAAACTAGTAAGGTACACATGCATTGCACGCATGAGATTTGGTAACCAAATTATGAATAAATACCGTACTATAGCAAGTAAGTTTTGAGTCATATATGCATGGTGGGGGCTTAAAATAGAAAAAGTTCTCTTTATTTTGGTAAACTAAAATATGAACTACAATCGTGTAAAACTGGTTACTTTAGAATTGTCTAGAATGAATTTGAAGTTACCGGTGATACAGTAAAGCATGATGTACTATGTAAACTAGTAAGGTACACGTGCATTGCACGCATGAGATTTGGTAACCAAATCTTAAATAAATATCACACTATAGCATGTAAGCTTTGAGTCATATATGCATGATGTAGATGTTCGTTCAATTCTTATAGTTCATCTCATCCAAAATCAATTAGTTTTATAAAAAAAATCTATTTTAAGATTCATGGAATTGTGCATTGTAAAGCATAAAGTAAAAACAAAAAGTGACAATTCATTTAGAAAAAAAAAGTTTGGGCAATTAAGATATGGAAGATTCTAGAGAACAAAGGAGAATTGTTTGTGTTTTGAGGTTTGTGCATTATGCTTAAGTTCAACCATGGAGTCTTCTAGATTGTACATGCGGCAGAATCTGGTGGAATGTAGATGATATCCAACGGCCAGTAGTACTCGGATTTGCCATCTCTGTATCGTCGGATTGACTTTATCCAACGACCAACTTTCAAAGTTATTCGCACACTATATAGGGGTATAGATATAGATATATAAACTGGTTACTCTTTAATTTGAAGTTACCGGTGATACACTCAAGAATTATTCCACAAGGTTCATTAGTTAAATTTTGGACAATTGAACGACTATAATACATAAATAATATTCTCACTACAATAAATTCAATCATACAGCAAAAATCTGAATAAACTGAATAATAAAGTGCACAGCCAACAGAGCAATATCTTGCAGTTTATACTGCCAACGTATGAGCTAAACACTCCCTTAGAGGAAAGGTTAACTACTTTTTCGTCAAATAAGAGTTATGCAGTGAACAAGTAATCAAACTGATACGGGAAAAATTAATAGCATCAAAATGCAAACAAGAAACATCACAATATCACTGTAAAAAGTCATAGGTAACCAAGGATGATGGATAGAAACTAGCAGTCTGCATAACTAGTTGCACATATGGTAATTTGAGCTCTGAACGGGACTAGCCACTACGGGACACCATGTCTAATAACTCCTTCATGACCAAAGGACAGCTTGCTACCAAATGCTTGAAACCATCTGTTGCCATGGCAGCTTGCAGAACATTCCGTGGAGCCATAAACTCAACGCAAGCTTCTTTGAGATCCTTGCAGTGGTGTTGCTCTGCCAAAACCAGTGTTGTTGCAACAGTCTCTACGTCAATGCACTCAGACAATTTACTTTCACACATCACCTTTAGCCTATCCAATCCATATCGATCCGAGGCAACTAGCAGATGCTGCAGTTTTGCAGGTTTGCTTTCTTTGTAGTGCTCATCGACTATCAGGGAATCAGTGTATATGAAGTGAAGAAGAGCCTCAAAGATTTCAGGGTCGATGTCGTCAATTTTGATGCACTGTGTTTCCTTCTCCTTCATGGGACCAAAGAGCTCCGCCTTGAAAACCAGAGACCGTGCAGCCAATAAGCATCTGTGAGCTTTGAACAATTGGCCACCCACACTGAATGTCACATCTGCTCCCTGGCCATCCTTCCACATTTGGCAGAGCTGGTCTTGCAGGTTCGATTGCGGAACAACTACAGTGTTCCTCTTAACTTCCGTGCGAGATTCTTTTACCACTGTGAGGACACAGCGTATAATCAAGTAGCCATTGTTGGCCTGCGACAATGATTTCAGCTTCGGCTTCTCAATGAATTTTGTGTAGCCCCTAAATTTGTTTGTCCCGGAAAAGACATGGTCTACCTCATCGAATGCAGTTATTTGGGCCTTGCCATCTTTCTCCAGCATGTTTAAGGTGATCTTAGTCCTCACATATTGCGCGTCTTTCCCTTGGGTGACATGTTGGAGAAAGGCCGATGCATAGCCAGCGTAGTCCCCAGTCCAGCCATCCGGGTAGAAAATGATAAGCCATTCGAAGCCAGCCACGCTGAATTTGCTTGAGCAAACGTGCTTGTTGACGCCGATGCCATCTAGCAACCGGTAACTGGCCACCTCGAAATCGTGTACCGCGGTGACGCTCTCCGTCAGGCATCTGGACGATGTCTTGGGTAGCTGGCCATGGTTAACTTCAGAGGTGGAGTTGTTGGCCATGGTGAACAAAAATGCAAAGGGTGTTGCAGGCTTGCAAAGCACACACAACTTGCTGTGACAAAATTCAGATTACAAGCCAACAAACATGAGCTTTAAACTGAGATATCGACAGATTTCAACAGGTGAAATCAGGCCCTCAACGAAAAACAACCCAAATTTTGAATAGGGAAAGAAACAAAGATCAGAAGTTCAGAACCAAGCCTCACCTTGGTGGTTCGAGGCGAACGGACAGAGGCGCGCGGTGGTAGAAAAGGCGACGGAGCTGCTGGAGGACGGCACGCCGAGGAAAAAGACTCGACAGCCGAGGGCAAGGCGGGCAAGGCACGACCACCTCGCCAAGAGACGACGCACTCCCGCACGCTGATCGGGTCTAACCGGCGGCGAGCCCGCAGGTGGTGGAGGCTGAGAGGAAGAAACCCCAGCCGCCGGCGTGCCTTGGAAGCGATGGGGACTACCTTGTCGACTAGAGGCGCACCAGACGGGCTGAGAGATGCTACTCTGTGGGTTGTGGCTGGGCAAGAAAAAAAAGGAGTTTTCAGTGAAACCGGCCCATGAGAAACTAGGCTCGGTCCTGAGCCGAGTGGGCTTCAGTTTTCCTTCTTTAAGATCACACGTCGCGGTGCGGAAATTAACCGAAATAATGAACTCACTAGTAGCCTTAAATCCCCTAAAAAAAACTAGTAGCCTTAAATACAGCAAAAAAAAGTTGAGAACCAAGCGGTCAGCTTGGTAAGCTACCTACAAAAACTTGCAATCAAATTAAATACCGCAAAAAAAAAAAACTAGTAGCCTTAAAAAACGACATCACTAGTAGCCTTGCAAAGGTCACCTCACCTACTTAGACGCTGACAAATTGCACACAACACGCATATGTCTCACTTGTAGCAACTTGTGTGTTTTTTTTCGTATATTCATTAATTCAAAACGTTTTATCTCTTGAACGTGCGTCTAAATCCTGAACTGCTTTTATCGTTGGATTTCTCGCGTTGAGGCAGGGTCGGCCCTGAGGGGGGGCGGACGGGGCGGCCGCCCCGGGCCCCCGAGTACAAAGGGGCCCCCGACTACTCTGCTCAACTGCGTAGCTTGCAGCCTGCTATTGCGTGTTCCGCCGAATAATAATAAATACAAAAACCGTTGGGTCTTATCCAAGTAGTAGCACGAGAACGATCAATTAACGGAGATCGTGTTTTGTCCAAGGATGGCGCTGGTTTGGTTTCCTCATCCTGGAAAACGTAGCGATCGTTTGTTTCGAGTCGGACTCAACAGGCGGCTAGGTAGGAGCGCACCTTTTCATCGTTTCCTCACCTCCCGATTGCGCTCTTGGCTGATCGCCAAATCAGCGCCACCTCATAATCCTCTCCTAGGAACGGCGGCGGCAGTATCAATGGCAGCAAGGCCGAGGCTGTGTGCGGAACCTTACGAAGAGGTAGCACGACATAAGCAGCGGTGACGCTATTTTGAATAGCGGGCGAAGCAAACTAGGGTTCTACGGCCAGCAGGTACACGCATTTGCGATGCTTATCTACTTGATCTAGGGCATTCTTCTCACGGATTGACTGTAGGACTAGGTTTTCTTGGAAAAGCCATTAGATAACACACAACTATTCCTTTTTAAATCACCTTTTACCACCGTGTTTAGTCTACATGGTGGATTTGGTTGCATTGCAGACATATTACAACAATGTAGAATCAATAACCTCATATTATTCGGAAATGATCTATCAACAAATTCATGAAAACTTGCCGCTTGCCGCAACAGTAGAACTACTGCGGGTTATCATTTGTAACTAGGGATGCAAGTGGTGCGACACGACTATCCGCTTCTTGTGTTTTGCTGCCCAAATCAGTTGAAATAGACTTTTGAGATAATTAGTACTCCCTTTGTAAGAAAAATAAAAAAGCATTTAGATCACTACTTTAATGATCTATAAACGCTCTTATATTTCTTTATGGAGAGAGTAAAATTTACTGTGAGAGTTGTTTACCGGATTGTGGCGGCCGCACCGCTTGCATCCTTATTTTAATAGAACCTAAAGAAAATTGTATATATCACCCTTGGTTATTGATATCTCTTCACTCATTTTTTTGAGACAAATCTGCATATAAAGGGCCCCAAATTCTTGGTTCGCCCCGGGCCCCTGAAATCTCAGGACCGGCCCTGCGTCGAGGTCTTTGGAATTATGGCCTCAATAGTGAGACCCACATCGACGGTTTGCCTTAGCTTCAATAAAAGTTGGGGCGACAGAAAACCCCTTTCATTTCAAAAGAAAAAAGACCCACATTGACCAGAAGAATCAACTGAGTCTTTCCTCGCTCTCGTTAACGTGGTGAAGCGACAAGTTCCAGATGTAAGGAAACGAGGCTTGACGGCAAACTAATGGCAATTGGTCGTGACAGAATGAAGTGGCATAGACCAAGTTTCTTCGCAAGCGTTAGTGGCACAAACAAAACACATGCAAGTTTGAGTGGCAGAACCCAAATATGGATGCAACTTGCGGAAATGGCACGAACCAAATTTCCCTTAAACAACGGAGATGCAACGCATGAAAGCTAATGGGTGGGTTTTGCATCACTTTGGGGTTGTTTGGATAGCAAGTTTATAGAGAATCAGTTTTAGATAAACTTGATTTCTGATGTACCAAACCAAAATCCTGTTTGTATGGTCTAACGGAATCATAGATATAGAAAACTGAGTTCTCACAGATGCTTGATGGCTCTCTCCTCCCCCTTCCCCTCCCCTGCTCCCCACGCGGCGGCTGCGCCGGGCTCGCCCCCTCCCTCCCCGTCACCGGCGTCCCCGTGTCGCCCCCGTGTGGTCTCGCCCTCGGCTCCTTCTCCCTCTCTTCGCTCAGTCATGCGGGATCCTGCCCCCGCTAACAGATTCTGGGCTCTTGGCTCTGTGGCTTCGGACTTTGACTCTGATTCCCCCCTCTCTTCCCCTCCCTGTTCGCCGTCTCCACGCGGTGTGCCTGCTGCCCCGGCTCCGGCACGGCGCCGGAAGTTTGCAACTGGTGGGCGTGGACGTCCGACCCCTGTTTCGGTGGTCGTTGATGGCTGGTCGCGCGTGTCACGCGGTCGTCGTCGGGCTCCTCCGCCGCCCCCCAATCGTAGTATCCTTGGGCTGGGCTATTGCTCCTCGCCGGCGTCCGATTCTGGCTCTCCTTCCCCTTCTCCGGTGTCTTCCCCCGTCGGTGCTCCGTGCGAGGGATCGGTCGTGGCCTCGACGCCGGCGACTGCTCCGGTCGCAACCCTAGATCTGGGGCTTCCTGTGGTGGTGCCTGCGCCTGGGCCGCGGGCCTCCGTGCCGCTGGGTGGGCCTGTTGGGTCGGGATCCCACCTCGCCCTGGCTTGCGTTTCGGAGTTTCCCCCTCTTCTCCGTGTGGCTCCTGGGCCTTGGGCGGCCCAGGCCCACCCCCTCTCCCTCACCAGCCCAACCCACCGGCCCCGTCCTGGCACGGTCCGGGTATATATGGGTTCGGAAGGGTTCTCTCCCCCCCATTTCTAGGGTTTCTAGCGTCTCTATCCGACCTTCGTCGTCTCCGCTCCCCCATTCGTGCCTTTTCCAGATCTGCTCGTCCTCCTCCTCTCTCTCCCTCTCTCTCTCTCTCTCCCTCCCTCTCTCTCTCTCTCTCTCTCTCTCTCTCTCTCTCTCTCTCTCTCTCTCTCTCTCTCTCTCTCTCTCTCTCTCTCTCTCTCTCTCTCTCGTTCGCGTGCGTGGTCGCGATGGATCGCTCGCGCGGATCCTCCAGCGAGGCCTTGTCGGGCCAAAAGAGGAGGCGGGAGGGCTCGGCGGAGGGTGAGGTCGATCTGGAGTATGAGGCTGCTCTCCGCTCCAAGCTGCAGTGGCCTTGCCTTGCGGGGGGCGGTGGCGGCGCCTGGTGGTCCTCCTTCCCTTGGATCTGGCTCGGTGGTGGACGACCCTTCGGCTCCAGGTGGATCTGCGTCGCGGGCCTCGGATCCTTCGGAGGCGGCGGCCGCGGCAAGTCGGGCCAGCTCTGTCGGCCTGTCCTCGCGGTGCTCCAGCCCCTGCGCGGGCTCCGGCAGCCACTGGAGGCGGCCCTGGTCGGTACGGCCCTCGCGGCTCCTCAGGAACGCCGAACCGCCGCCCCTCCTCCGATGGTCGTGGTTCTGCTGCTGTGGTTGGCCCTGTTGGTGATGGTCTGCTTTCTCCACCTCCTTCCGCTCCGGCGCGTGCTCCTCCTTCTTCCCAAGTTGCTAACCCCACCCTCACCTGTTTCGCGTGTCACCGTCCTAGGAATTTTCAATCTAGATGCAATAATCCCCCCTTTTGTCTGATCCGCGGAGAGGACGGACACTTAACGGTATATTGTCAAAATCGCATCAAACCTCCTGCTTTCGTGCACTATGGCCTCGGCCTTCCTGGATGCTCGTTCTTCGCCCTTGACCGTGATGTTCCACATGTGGTTTCGATCCCTGCCTTATCCAACTCCGGCATCATTACTGTCAAAGATAAGAAAGTCACTCCCCCAAGTCCTTCTTGATGAGCTTCGCCTTTGGGATGATGGGGGTTGGGACTGGCAGATCTGCCAACTTTCTGAGTATTAGTCGCTGCTTTGTTCCCCTCCAAAGAAAGCCTACGCATGATTTCGTCTTGCTCTAGTTTCACTCTTCCCCTAAACCAGCTGGTCGTACACTACAAGAAATATGTCAACTAGTGACCTTCTGTCAGTGACCCTGGAAGAATTGGTCATAGATCTATGACCATTTGAGACCAATTGGTCAAAAGCTGTTCGGGGGGCTTCAAACCCTAAACCATTGCGACCATTTTGGTCAGAAAGGTCGTAATTTCCTTACACGAAATGGTCATAAAGCAAGCAGCGCTGGTTTGCTGCCTTATCTCTAGTTGTTAACGACCAATATAGATGGTCATAGTCTTGTAAATTGTGGTGGGTTGTGATGACTAGACGCCATCTCATCAGTTTTGCCTATGTGTCATGTCCATGTGTCAATTTTTGCCCCAGGTTGTGAAGCAACCTATATTTCTGTCATTCCCAAAATTCCCAAACAAATCTCATAAATTCTTTGGGTCATATCTTCGTCAAATATGTAAAAAACCTTCCTTTCCTAGTTCAAAAATAATTCAAAAATATTCATTTTTCTATTATGTTCAGAAAAACACTTTGTGAAGGAAGTACCACTTTGGCATGTCCAAATGGTATCCATTTTCTACAGTGCTTTCCTATGCCCAAATAACCATCCTCCACCAAATGCCAGCTCAATCCATTCATTATTTTGAGCCCAGCTTCAACATTCGTATTTATGTCCAATGTGATACTTTGCAAAGCAAGTACCACCTAGGCTCCTCCTTTTGAGCTGAAAATTTGTGAAGACAGTCTTCTTAGTAACTGATCATCCTCAGCCAAAACTCACACCCATTAGCCATGTGCATTTCCCGTACCGCTAATCAAACACTTGGCTTCTTATTCATGTTTGAGCATCGATCGGTCTCCTCGTGAGAATCTTATGTTGTCATTTTCTTCCTAGCACCTACCGGGGGAGTGACCAACCCACTAGACATGCCTAGGCCGCCCATAACACATGGCAACGCCACGGTCACGCGGTGACCACACGACGGGCATGCGAGTTTACGCGCTCTAGAGTTGGGGCCCTCGGTCACCGTCCAAACCTCGACGTATCACCACCAAACCATGTATTTATGATTAAATAGGTACTTATGTCACTAGAAATGATTTTTGGAAAAAAAAATAAAGAGCAAACTATGAGGCATCTACAGTTCAAATTTGACCCGCTTCCTGCTGAATCGGCAGGAATTTGTCTTTTTCACCAGAGGTGGATCAAAACTTTTGACACCCAATAATTTTATCAATTGTGCATTAAATATGGCCTAGTATTTTAGAAATTTGATTTGGTACAATTTTGCAACAAATATATGGTAGGTCCTTCACAAAAAAACTCATTTCGGGCACTCGGAAAATGGAAAACGATTTTTCCGTGCAAAGAAAATGAAAAATCCCTTAGGCAACATTGTTTGGAGTTCCAAGATGCACCCTTGTGCACAATATGAGATCATTTGAACAAAGTATGCCATGAACGTGGGCATAAGATTGATCATTTGGCTTGAAAGCCATGAATCTTCACGCATGATAGCTCATTTCTGAGAACACTTTTTTAAAATAATTGCCGTATTACAAGTTTATTATTTTTCCTAAAAACTTGGTCACATATGATGACACAATGCGGAGGTTTTCCAATTTTTTGATTTTTTTTTGAATTTTTTATGCCCGTTTCAAAATGCGTTCAAAACGACGGGTTTGACCGTTCCTAGCTAGTGGTTGAATCTTGGAAAACTTTTTACGTTTCTCTGATAAAATAGATACTTATGTACCTAGAAATGATTTTTGGAAAAAATAAAGAGCAAACTATGAGGCAGCTGTAGTTCAAATTTGACACGCTTCCTACTGAATCGGCGGGAATTTGTCTTTTTCACCAGAGGTGGATCAAAACTTTTGACACCCAACCATTTTGTCAATTGTGCATTAAATATGGCCTAGTATTTTAGAAAATTGATTTGGTCCAATTTTGCAACAAATATATGGTAGGTCCTTCACAAAAAACTCATTCCGGGCACTCAGAAAATGGAAAATGATTTTTCCATGCAAAGAAAATGAAAACTCCTTAGGCAACATTGTTTGGAATTCCAAGATGCACAGTTGTGCACAATATGAGATCATTTGAAGAAAGTATGCCATGAATGTGGCCATAAGATTGATCATTTGGCTTGAAAGCCATGAATCTTCACGCATGATAGCTCATTTATGAGAACACTTTTTTAAAATAATTTCCGTATTATAAGTTTATTATTTTTCCTGGAAACTTGGTCACATATGATAACACAATGCGAAGGTTTTCCAATTTTTTGTTTTTTTTGAACTTTTTATGCCCGTTCCAAAATGCAGTCAAAACGGTGGGCTTGACCGTTCCTAGCTAGTGGTTGAATCTTGGAAAACTTTTGATGTTTCTCTGATTAAATAGATACTTACGTACCTAGAAATGATTTTTGGAAAAAATAAAGAGCAAACTATGAGGCAGCTGCAGTTCAAATTTGACCCGCTTCCTGCTGAATCGGCGGGAATTTGTCTTTTTCACCAGAGGTGGATCAAAACTTTTGACACCCCACCATTTTGTCAATTGTGCATTAAATATTACATAGTATTTTAAAAAATTAATTTGGTCCAATTTTGCAACAAATATATGGTAGGTCCTTCACAAAAGAAACTCATTTCGGGCACTCGGAAAATGGAAAATGAATTTTCCGTGCAAAGAAAATGAAAACTCCCTTAGGCAACATTGTTTGGAACTCCAAGATGCACCCTTGTGCACAATATGAGATCATTAGAACAAAGTATGCCATCAATGTGGCCATAAGATTGATCATTTGGCTTGAAAGCCATGAATCTTCACGCATGATAGCTTATTTCTGAGAACACTTTTTTAAAATAATTGCCGTATTACAAGTTTATTATTTTTCCTGGAAACTTGGTCACATATGATGACACAATGCGAAGGTTTTCCATTTTCTTGATTTTTTTGAATTTTTTATGCCCGTTTCAAAATGCAGTCAAAACGGCGGGTTTGACCGTTCCTAGCTAGTGGTTGAATCTTGAAAAACTTTTGACGTTTCTCTGATTAAATAGATACTTATGTATCTAGAAATGATTTTTGGAAAAATTAAAGAGCAAACTATGAGGCAGCTGCAGTTCAAATTTGACCCGCTTCCTGCTGAATCGGCGGGAATTTCTCTTTTTCACCAGAGGTGGATCAAAACTTTTGACACCCAACCATTTTGTCAATTGTGCATTAAATATGGCCTAGTATTTAAGAAAATTGATTTGGTCTAATTTTGCAACAAATATATGGTAGGTCCTTCATAAAAAAAACTCATTTCGGGCACTCGGAAAATGGAAAATGAATTTTCCGTGCAAATAAAATGAAAACTCCCTTAGGCAACATTGTTTGGAATTCCAAGATGCACCCTTGTGCACAATATGCGATCATTTCTTTGAATTTTTCATGTGAAAAAGTAGAAGAAAAACAAAAGAATGCCGAGATAGATTCTTTTTTGAAACATAATTTGTCTTTTTAATGAGAGGTGGATCGAAAGCATTTTACATCTAAAGATTTGGTCAACTGTACATAAAATGTTGTCTTATAGTTTTGGAAAATGGAGTGGTGCTGTAAACATTTTTGGCTGTCCGAAAATAGAAAATGAGTCCCCCCCTTAAAAACTCATTTCTCATAACAATTTTTAAAAGATATTTGTCTTATTCCAATTCCAAGTTTGTTAGTTTTCCTAAAAACTATGTCACATTTGGTGACACAATGAGAAAGTTTCTTTTTGAATTTCTCATATCATAAAACTGTTTATATGATTCAACTTTTTTTGAAAAATATGGTTCAAAACCTTATTTTATGTCGATTACGACCAATTTAGAAGGTCATAACGTGTACTGGGTTTCTGATTGGTCCATGGACATGTCACGCGGATCGTGCTCAAACGCCGTCGGATGCTCTCGGATCTGACGGCAGCCCTTTCTCCCTCACCCCCTCCCCCTCTTTGTCTCAAAAAATGAAAAAGAAAAAGAAAACTCCCTCACCCTCTCACCCCACGAACCCTAGCGCTCCAAAGCCGCCACCCACCTCACGCGCCCACCCACCTCACTCTCCCCGCGCCGCCGCCTCCAAACCCACTCCCTCCCTCTGGATCTCGACGCGCCACCGCCCCCACCCCACTCCTCCGGCGTTATCCGCCTCTCGTCCCCTCGGCGGCGGCGCCTTCCCCATCGCGCTCCCGATCCAGATCCCTCCCCTCCCCACCTCAGATCCTCTCCCCTCTCCCCACTCTCAGATCCAACTGGACCGAGAGGGAGGCCGTCGTGGACATGGTCACCACCACCGACCGCAAGTGGGGTCCTGGTCCTCTCCCTCGTCGTCCTCGGCAGCGGCATCTGCGAGCGGTTCTGGAGTGGCCGGTCATCGCGCTGGAGGCGCTGCTCCTGGTGCTATCCCTCGCGGGGCTCGCGGGGTCCCTATGCTGTGTCTTCATCGTCTTCTCCTTCGTCGTCACCAACCGCGTCCGGACCTCCCCCAAAGCCGCACTCCTCCTCCCTCGTCCCCATCTCCTCGCCGCCAGCATCCAGTCCCAGGTCTCCAGCATCCAGTCCAACGACATGCAGTGACGCCAAGGCCAAAGTTGAGCGGAGATGGAAGGATACGACTTTGCCGCCGGCGAGGCTTAGGGTCTTCATCTCCGGCCAACCGCACGCCCCTCCCGCCCCCTCCTGGCGGTAAGTGAGGCCACAGTGCCTCATTTCTGGTGCCCCGCCAAGTTCCCCCTTTGCTCGCCGTGGCCGCCGCTAAGTAGACCCCCGGCAGCGACGACAAGGTAAGCCAACCTGCAGCCAAGTACAATATGATTTATTCTCCGCGTACATGATATTAATCCTCAATTAAGCATTGCCATCTTGAGATAATGGCTTTGAAATTGTCTGATTTGATCTGATGCTTGGATCTACTGAC
Source organism: Aegilops longissima (assembly GCA_021605205.1). NCBI lineage: Eukaryota > Viridiplantae > Streptophyta > Magnoliopsida > Poales > Poaceae > Aegilops > Aegilops longissima. The sequence goes on from CM038677.1 coordinate 741,444,860, forward strand.
GAATGTGAAGTGTGGCACTGCCCATACAGATTTTGTTGTGCCTAGCAGCTAAATTAGAAGACATTTGCATGATTTGGTCTGCAGTAATATACTGTATTAGTTATGCTTGGATCTACTGACGGATGTTCCCTATTCCCTTTTCTTCATTGTTTTGACAAAATATCTGGAATTAATCTGCATTGTAGTTGTTGGTAATCTTGTTAATGGGCATATGCTCTTGCATAGAAGTTACAATAACGTAGGAAGTAAACATTCCTTTTGTGTGAGGATCTCCTAAAGTGAACATGACACCTTTTAATTACAACATTTTCTTGACCGCGGATACATCTAGTTGCAGCTTAATCAACAACACTGCTTATCTGTTTCTCCATACATCTTGGATGCAATTAGATCGACATTTAGGAAAGTTGGGGTCATTTTTCGATCCCTCTGATACCCTTATACGGTAGCAGAGTATGTATGTCCAGTTTGGTTCAGGCCACTTGTTCTTATCAGTTAATACTTAATACCACTTAATTGACAGAGTTGGCTATAGCAGTCACAAGTGTTCTGAACTTTGTACCTATTGTGGTTGGAGAGTTTTCAAGTGTTTCGGTAGGTGCTTGCTGCTAGCTGAGTGGACTAACAGTTTAACTAATACATCAGAAAGGTTGCTACTGCATTTACGCCGGCAGTGTCCTGCATTGATCGATGGTGCAACCATATACCCCTGCTAGTACCTGATTGTTCTCATTCATTATTGTGCAGCAGCGCCTTCTTGTTCATATCCATTTTTTTCAATTAATGCCAACATGTACAAATACCCCTGCCAGAAACTAAGAATGTTCATAGTAATTTGAAAAGTATCTCATGCTTGATGCTTATACACTTGCATACACATCCCTCCTCCTCCTCTTCTCTTCTTCTTCCTCCTCTCGTCTCCCCCAATCTGATGTGTGTGTGCATTTATTTTTGCAGGTTCGTGAAGAGGCCAATCTGGTGTTGTGAAAGAAGGGGGCTGGCCATGGAGAAGATCCCGCGGTGAGCTCCTCAGGGTAGGTTATCCCACAGATCTCCTCAATTGGGATGTGAAGATGCAGAACTTCTGTTTGTTCGGGAGCTACTTTATTATGTCAAATGCACCAGATACTTACTATTTCTTTTATGATCTTGTGGCTGGGCTAGAGCAAAAACAGAGTTGCATATGATTTCTAGGTACTAGTAGTCTAAAATGTTGGCCTATCTAGTGTACTGTAGGAACCTGTTGTAATCCCCCCCTAGATGGAGGATTAGTTCAGCTGTTATGCAACCAATAACCCTTCATATATACTACATGCTGTTTTTACTGAAACCAAATAAATTATCTACATGAAACAGAGCTTAAAATTTGCGCCGAAGATCACCATACTAGTATGAGGTGCCTTTTGCATTTCTCTATTTGTGCTGCTATTACTATGGCATGCATTGTCTGTGTTTACATTTTGTGCTGCTGCTTCAGATCACCAAGGATTGCTCGTACCTTTTTATGTCTTGTGTACTAGCGTTAAAATCTTACAGCAAAATACATCTTTATTTTGAATAACAGTATATGAGATTAGCAAGAAATTATATGGTTTGAAATATTTTCGCGCTGACCTTGTTCTCAATTATTTTGTAGACTGCTTTCAATGGGGGGAAGAAGCTTATAGAACTTCAATTAAATAGAAGAATTATCCATGATTTCATTGCTGTGAAGGTGATTGAGTTGGTGTTCTATACCAGTTCCTTATTTACTTTGATGGTTCTTGATACGTGAACTGTTTCATAGGGCACAGTTATCCATGTTGCATTCCAATTACTTATTTGACTAGATGCTTCAAATGATGAGGCTAGTTGATTATCCATGTTGCATGTGAATGGATTGAGTAGATAGAATTGGAGTGAGCAGATCACTATAGGACTAAGGAAAAGTCAGAAAGTATGTGTAGGAAAATATCATCATTCTTGCTCACTTTGCAAAAATGACGAGTACTAAAAATTGTCCCCTTTCACTAATATTTGCTGTTTGCTGATGTTTATACGTCTTTTGCTTGATCTATTATGATTCATGCACACAGGTTGGCTAGAAATAGCCCTGGTTATAGATATTTTTTATTATGTTATACATTAATGTATGATGTTATTATTTGTATGTGTGATGCTTTCAGCCTGTTTTATTGTTTCCTCCTTGATTGATCTTTTCATGTAATGTTCTGTTCTTGTAGGAATTCAAGTTGTCGCACCTGGAGAACTTGCCCATCAGAGGGAGCAATGAAGACATTGTTAGGATAGTACCAGATGTGCTCATACGTGTTGAACAATGTTATATAGTAGTGAGATAAGGCAAATTATGTAGACATTGTATTCCTGTGTAATGAAATTTTGTATTCCCTGTGTACATGTTGCTTTAATGCCTGATTGTGAAAATTACTCAATTGCCATGATAGTACCGGGCCTGAATAGGCCACGAGACATACCAAGGTGGTACAAACGTGGTTTGGGGTGAAAAGACCATGGATCAAACAATATTTTTCTGGAAGGACGAGAACTAATAAGAAATGCATTATAAGAGGCCATGGCCCGGAAATAAAAAGGCTAAAATGTGGGCTTGGCCCATGTAGTTGACCAAATTAATAAGGAAAAATATTCTAAAAAGGCTGAATTGTTGGGCTCGGCCCATGTAAAACACCGAATCGGACCGGGCTGATTCTTGTGCCACATCAGCTTGCCACGCTGGATGCCTACATGGTCTGGGGAGGTTGCTAGTGACCAAAATTTTGGTCGAAGAACCAACGAACTTTTACAGAAGGTCGTTAATTTCAGTTTATGACCGCCAGCTTTTGACCTTCTATTTTTGGTCGCAAAAAGGTCGCAAATGAAAAACTATGACCTTTCTGCGGCCAATAGTGAGGGTCACAAGTTAACATATTTCTTGTAGTGGTATCTGTCAAGGCAGCTTCCAATGGATCGAAACCCATCTCCTCTCTGATTGACGTCTGGGTCCTAGTTGATGACGTTCCTCCTGCGCTCCGCTCCACCACTTTCCTCATGGCGTTCGGTATTCTGATTGGCAAACCTATCGAGGTCGATCTGGACTCGTTGTGTGTCCTCGGCCCTGTTAGATTGCGGGTGTGGAGCGTCGATCCTCTCTGCATCCGCGGCTCTGTCGATGTCTTCCCCTCCGCTGGCGGTTTTTGTCTCAGGGTTAGGGTGGAGGGTGATGCGGCTTCGGTTTCGCCCCCACCTCCACCACCCCAGCCTACTTCAGATGACGACGACAAGGACAAGGACGGTGATGGTCTCCCGGACGACTCTAACCATGGCAATGAGCATCACTTCACCCAATCGGAATGGGACAAGCTGACTTCTGAGGACCGTGATTTGCTCAAGGAGAATGCCCCGGTGGGGGGTGGGAACAAGGACTCGATGGGTGGCGTTGGTGGGGTGGCTGCGGCTTCTGGTGGAGCAAGGGGCACCCCCTTCTCTGGTGTTTGCTCCAACATCCCAGCTCGCCCCACCTCCCCATCCCTTTCTGGTATTGAAGATCTTCCCCGTCCGGCCCGGTGTCCAAGAGAAAGAACAAGAAATCTTCCGTCAAGAAGTTCTCAGCGCGTAGCACGACCATCGGTGATTCCAAGCAGTCGGAGGCGGGGCTGTGTCGCAGGCTTGATGCTGATTTGGGCGCGGCCTCAAGCCCCTCGTCAGTGGCGCCCTCTCCGGGTCGCGCCCGTCCTGCAGTGATGCGCTCTCCTGCCTCCACGGCCCGCAAGAGCGGGCGCATCTCCAACAGCGGCGAGCGGGTGGCTGATCGGGTGGCGCGGCGCGCGGCGGCCAAGGATCTTCCTATCTCAGGTACCCCCCAAGACTCCCCAGCTCCCCCCCTTGTCTGCTTCTTCTCCTGTTCGTCTAGTTCTGCAGTCGCAGTCCAATGCTCATCTTAGAGGACGTAGGTATTACTTGTGATCCTAGTTTTGGGTCTCCTTCTTCTTTATTGGATATTATTCAAGCTAATGAAGTGGCACAGGCTGATATTGCTAGGGCTAAGGAGGTTGCATCTAGGTTGACGCCTCACTGGTTGTGGCTGGTGGGGTTGAGGGGGGACCTGATAGGGATCGTGCTCCCTCCGTTGCGCCTCGGCGCAGGGCTGGCAAGCGTTCTAAATCCTGCATTGCCCCTAGCAGGTCGAGTCTTTGCATTAAAAATCTCTCTCTCCAATGAAGGCCTTATTTTGGAATATTAGGGGTTTCGGCGCTAGGGGGCGCAGGGACCAACTTAAAGATCTAGTCCGATCTGAGAACAGAGATATCATTGGCCTTGTTGAAACTCTTAAACCTTCCTTCTCCTCGAACGAACTTTCTGCAATGGCTGGGATCGAAAGGTTTGATTGGAACCATTATTCGTCCTCGGGTCACTCGGGTGGCATTCTTCTTGGTACTAAAAGAGATATGTTCGACTTTGTTGCCTTTGATTCTGGTATTTTTTGGGCTAGTACTGTTGTATCTCACCGCTCCCTCAATTTACTCCTGGAAGTTATGGTGGTTTACGGTCCGGCTGACCATTCTCTTTCTCATCTTTTCTTGGATGAAATTCTTAATAAGATAGAATCTTGTGACCTTCCTCTGCTTATTGGTGGCGATTTTAACTTGATGCGCTCTCCTCTGGATAAAAACTCGCCTAACTTTTCCTGGCCGCTAGCTGATGCGTTCAACACTTTTTATCATGGACTCTGCTATCCATGAAATTCCTAGGGTTGGTGCCCGTTACACATGGACGAATCACCAAACGGCTCCCATCCGCTCTGTTCTTGATCGCGCTTTTATTTTCCCCAGGTGGGACGCTCTGCTCCCTCGGGCCTCCCTGCGGGCATTGCCCATCGTGGGATCTGACCATGTGCCCTTGATTCTTGACGACGGGATTCGCTCTGTCTCCTCTTTGTGATTTCAGTTTGATGCGTCTTGGCTCCTAGTTGATGGTTTTGCCGACTTGATTGCGAATAAGATTTCTTCTTTCCTCTCTTAGACTTGGCGTTCTTTTGGTCCGATGGACGACTAGCACCAATTCTCCTATTTCCTTCGTAAGCTTTTGCATGGGTGGGCTATGAAACATGATGCCGAGTCTAGGCGTGACAAGTTTCGGATCGCTGCCCAAATCAGGGCCTTGGATGCTCGCGCGGATGGCTCTGGCCTCTCCTCCTCTGAATGGCAGACCAGGTATGATTTAGAAGAGGCCTTGTTGGCCCTGCACCGGCAAGAGGAAGTCTACTGGAAACAAAGGGGCACTGATACGTCTCCAACGTATCTATAATTTTTGATTGCTCCATGCTATATTATCTACTGGTTTGGACATTAATGGGCTTTATTATTCACTTTTATATTATCTTTGGGACTAACCTATTAACTGAAGGCCCAGCCCAGAATTGCCGTGTTTTTCCTATTTTAGAGTTTCGCAAAAAAGGAATATCAAACGGAGTCCAAACGGAATGAAACCTTCGGGAACGTGATTTTCTCACCGAACATGATCCAGGAGAATTGGACCCTACGTCAAGGAAGCTTCCAGGAGGCCACAAGGTAGGGGGGCGCGCCCTCCCCCCAGGCGCGCCCTCCACCCTCGTGGGCCCCCTGTTGCTCCACCGACGTACTCCTTCCTCCTATATATACCTACGTACCCCCAAACGATCAGATACGGAGCCAAAAACCTAATTCCACCGCCGCAACCTTCTGTACCCATGATATCCCATCTTGGGGCCTATTCCGGAGCTCCGCCGGAGAGGGCACCCATCACAGAGGGCTTCTACATCAACACCATAGCCTCTCCGATGAAGTGTGAGTAGTTTACTTCAGACCTTCGGGTCCATAGTTAGTAGCTAGATGACTTCTTCTCTCTTTTTGGATCTCAATACAATGTTCTCCCCCTCTCTCGTGGAGATCAATTCGATGTAATCTTCTTTTTGCGGTGTGTTTGTTGAGATCGATGAATTGTGGGTTTATGATCAAGATTATCTATGAACAATATTTGAATGTTCTCTGAATTCTTTTATGTATGCTTGGTTACCTTTGCAAGTCTCTTCGAATTATCAGTTTGGTTTAGCCTACTAGATTGATCTTTCTTGCAATGGGAGAAGTGCTTAGCTTTGGGTTCAATCTTGCAGTGTCCTTTCCCAGTGACAGTAGGGGCAGCAAGGCACATATTGCATTGTTACCATCGAGGATAACAAGATGGGTTTTTTTTATCATATTGCATGAATTTATCCCTCTACATCATGTCATCTTGCTTAAGGCGTTACTCTGTTTTCATGAACTTAATACTCTAGATGCATGCTGGATAGCGGTCGATGAGTGGAGTAATAGTAGTAGATGCAGGAAGGAGTCAGTCTACTTGTCTCGGACGTGATGCCTATATACATGATCATACCTAGATACTCTCATAACTATGCTCAATTCTGTCAATTGCTCAACAGTAATTCGTTCACCCACCGTAAAATACTTATGCTCTTGAGAGAAGCCACTAGTGAAATATATGGCCCTCGGGTCTATCTTCATCATATCAATCTTGCAATACTTAGTTATTTCCTTTGCTTTTTTACTTTGCTTTTATTTTACTTTGCATCTTTATCACAAAAATACCAAAAATATTATCATATCATCTCTATCAGATCTCACTCTCGTAAGTGACCGTGAAGGGATTGACAACCCCTTATCGTGTTGCTTGCGAGGAGTTATTCACTTTGTGTAGGTACGAGGGACTCACGCGTAGCCTCCTACTGGATTGATACCTTGGTTCTCAAAAACCGAGGGAAATACTTACGCTACTTTGCTGCATCGCCCTTTCCTCTTTAAGGAAATCCAACGCAGTGCTCAAGAGGTAGCAGAGAAGATTTCTGGCGCCGTTGCCGGGGAGTCTATGCAAAAGTCAACATACCAAGTACCCATCACAATCCCTTATCTCCCGCATTACATTATTTGCCATTTGCCTCTCGTTTTCCTCTCCCCCCACTTCACCCTTGCCGTTTTATTCGCCCTCTCTTTTTCCATTCGCCTCTTTTTCGCTTGCTTTTCGTTTGCTCGTGTGTTGGATTGCTTGTTTGTCATGATGGCTCAAGATAATACCAAATTATGTGACTTTACCAATACCAATAATAATGATTTCCTTAGCACTCCGATTGCTCCTCTTACCAACACTGAATCTTGTGAAATTAATGCTGCTTTGTTGAATCTTGTCATGAAAGATCAATTCGCCGGCCTTCCTAGTGAAGATGCCGCTACTCATCTAAATAGCTTCGTTGATTTGTGTGATATGCAAAAGAAGAAAGATGTTGATAATGATATTGTTAAGTTGAAGCTACTTCCTTTTTCGCTTAGAGATCATGCTAAAACTTGGTTTTTGTCTTTGCCTAAAAATAGTATTGATTCTTGGAACAAGTGCAAATATGCTTTTATCTCTAAGTATTTTCCTCCCGCTAAAATCATCTCTCTTAGAAACGATATTATGAATTTTAAGCAACTTGATCATGAACATGGTGCACAAGCTTGGGAGAGGATGAAATTAATGATACGTAATTGCCCTACTCATGGTTTGAATTTGTGGATGATTATACAAAAAATTTATGCCGGATTGAATTTTGCTTCTAGAAATCTTTTAGATTCGGCCATGGAGGCACTTTTATGGAAATCACTTTAGGAGAAGCTACTAAACTCCTAGATAATATTATGGTTAATTATTCTCAATGGCACACTGAAAGATCTACTAATAAAAAAGTGCATGCGATAGAAGAAATTAATGTTTTGAGTGGAAAGATGGATGAACTTATGAAATTATTTGCTACTAAGAGTGTTTCTTCTGATCCTAATGATATGCCTTTATCTACTTTGATTGAGAATAATAATGAATCTATGGATGTGAATTTTGTTGGTAGGAATAATTTTGGTAACAATGCGTATAGAGGAAACTTTAATCATAGGACTTATCCTAGTAATTCCTCTAATAATTATGGAAATTCCTACAACAACTCTTATGGAAATTTTAATAAGATGCCCTCTGAATTTGAGACCAGTGTTAAAGATTTTATGAATTCACAAAAGAATTTCAATGCTTTGCTTGAAGAAAAATTGCTTAAAGTTGATGAATTGGCTAGGAACGTTGATATAATTTCTCTTGATGTTGATTCTTTAAAGCTTAGATCTATTCCTCCTAAGCATGAGATCAATGAGTCTGTCAAAGCCATGAGAATTTCCATTGATGAGTGCAAAGAAAGAACCGCTAGGATGCGTGCTAAGAAAGATTGTTTTATAAAAGCGTGTTCTTCAAATTTCTATGAAAATAAAGATGAAGATCTAAAAGTTATTGATGTGTCCCCTATTAAATCTTTGTTTTGCAATATGAATCTTGATAATGATGGGACTGAATATGATCCACCTTTACCTAGAAGGCGTTCAAAAAATTCAGAGTTTTTAGATCTTGATGCTAAAATTGATAAAAGTGGGATTGAAGAAATCAAAACCCTATATGTTGCTAAACCCACTATTTTGGATTTCAAGGAATTTAATTATGAAAATTGCTCTTTGATTGATTGTATTTCCTTGTTGCAATCCGTGCTAAATTCTCCTCATGCCTATAGTCAAAATAAAGTGTTTACTAAACATATTGTTGATGCCTTGATGCAATCTTATGAAGAAAAGCTTGAGTTGGAAGTTTCTATCCCTAGAAAACTTTATGATGAGTGGGAACCAACTATTAAAATTAAGATTAAGGATCATGAGTTTTATGATTTATGTGATTTGGGTGCTAGTGTCTCCACTATTCCCAAAACTTTGTGTGATTTGCTAGACTTCCATGATTTTGATGATTGCTCTCTAAACTTGCACCTTGCGGAATCCACTATTAAGAAACCTATGGGAAGAATTAATGATGTTCTTATTGTTGCAAATAGGAACTATGTGCCCGTAGATTTTATCGTTCTTGATATAGATTGCAATCCTGCATGTCCTATTATTCTTAGTAGACCTTTCCTTAGAACGATTGGTGCAATTATTGATATGAAGGAAGAGAATATTAGATTCCAATTTCCATTAAAGAAAGGCATGGAACAATTCCCTAGGAAGAAAATAAAATTACCATATGAATCTATCACGAGAGCCACTTATGGATTGCCTACCAAAGATGGCAATACCTAGATCTATCCTTGCTCTTATGCCTAGCTAGGGGCGTTAAACGATAGCGCTTGTTGGGAGGCAACCCAATTTTATTTTAGTTTTTTTTCTTTTTTGCTTATGTTTAGGAATAAATATTTGTTCTAGCCTCTGGTTAGATGTTTTTTATGTTTTAATTAGTGTTTGTGCCAAGTTAAACCTATAGGATCTTCTTGGATGATAGTTATTTGATCTTGCAGAAATTTCCAGAAACTTTCTGTTCACGAAAACAATTGTTAAAAATCACCAGAACGTGATAAAATAGTGATTCCAATTGCTGCTGATCAATAAATAAATTTACTAGATCTTCCTATTGTGGCTTAATTTTTGGAGTTCCAGAAGTTTGCGTTGGTTACAGATTACTACAGACTGTTCTGTTTTTGACAGATTCTGTTTTTCGTGTGTTGTTTGCTTATTTTGATGAATCTATGGCTAGTAAAATAGTTTATAAACCATAGATAATTTGGAATACAGTAGGTTTAATACCAATATAAATAAAGAATTAGTTCATTACAGTAACTTGAAGTGGTTTTTTGTTTTCTTTCGCTAACGGAGCTCACGCGATTTCTGTTGAGTTTGTGTTGTGAAGTTTTCAAGTTTTGGGTGAAAGATTTTTGATGGATTATGGAACAAGGAGTGGCAAGAGCCTAAGCTTTGGGATTCCCATGGCACCCCCAAGATAATCTAAGGACACCAAAAAGCCAAAGCTTGGGGATGCCCCGGAAGGCATCCCCTCTTTCGTCTACTTCCATCCGTAACTTTACTTGGAGCTATATTTTTATTCACCACATGATATGTGTTTGGCTTGGAGCGTCTTGTATGATTTGAGTATTTGTTTTTTAGTTTAACACAATCATCCTTGCTGTACACACCTTTTTAGAGAGCCATACATGATTTGGAATTTGTTAGAATACTCTATGTGCTTCGCTTATATCTTTTGAGTTATATAGTTTTGCTCTAGTGCTTCACTTAGATCTTTTAGAGCATGGTGGTGGATTTGTTTTATAGAAACTATTTATCTCTCATGCTTCACTTGGATTATTTTGAGAGTATTAAATAGCATGGTAATTTGCTTAAATAATCCTAATATGCTAAGCATAAATGATTTGTAAAAATTCTTATGAGTGTGTTGAATACCATGAGAAGTTTGATGCTTGATAATTGTTTTGAGATATGAAGATGGTGATATTAGAGTCATGCTAGTTGAGTAGTTGTGAATTTGATAACTACTTGTGTTAAAGTTTGTGATTCCCGTAGCATGCACATATGGTGAACCGTTATGTGATGAAGTTGGTGCATGATTTATTTATTGATTGTCTTCCTTATGAGTGGCGGTCGGGGACGAGCGATGGTTTTTTCCTACCACTCTATCCCCCTAGGAGCATGCGACGTAATACTTTGCTTTGATAACTTGTAGATTTTTGCAATAAGTATATGAGTTCTTTATGACTAATGTTGAGTCCATGGATTATACGCACTTTTCTTCCTTCCACCATTGCTAGCCTCTCTAATACCGCGCATTTTTCGCCGGTATCATACACCCACCATATACCTTCCTCAAAACAGCCACCATACCTACCTATCATGGCATTTCCATAGCCATTTCGAGATATATTGCCATGCAACTTTCCACCGTTCCGTTTATTATGACACGCTCAGTCATTGTCATATTGCTTAGCATGATCATGTAGTTGACATCGTATTTGTGGAAAATCCACCATTCATACTTCTTTCATACATGTCACTCTTGATTCATTGCATATCCCGGTACACCGCCGGAGGCATTCATATAGAGTCATATTTTGTTCTAAGTATCGAGTTTTAATTATTGAGTTGTAAGAAAATAAAAGTGTGATGATCTTCATTTTTAGAGCATTGTCCCAAGTGAGAAAGGATGATGGAGACTATGATTCCCCCACAAGTCGGGATGAGACTCCGGACGAAAAAAAGAGAAAAGGCACAAATAAAAAAATGAGATAAAAAGAGAGAAGGGACAATGTTACTATCCTTTTACCACACTTGTGCTTCAAAGTAGCACCATGATCTTCATGATAGAGAGTCTCTCATTTTGTCACTTTCATATACTAGTGGGAATTTTTCATTATAGAACTTGGCTTGTATATTCCAATGATGGGCTTCCTCAAAATGCCCTAGGTCTTCGTGAGCAAGCGATTTGGATGCACACCCACTTAGTTTCTTTCGTTGAGCTTTCATATGCTTATAGCTCTAGTGCATCCGTTGCATGGCAATCCCTACTCACTCACATTTATATCTATTGATGGGCATCTCCATAGCCCGTTGATACGCCTAGTTGATGTGAGACTATCTTCTCCCTTTTTGTCCTCTCCACAACCACCATTCTATTCCACATATAGTGCTATATCCATGGCTCACGCTCATGTATTGCGTGAAGATTGAATTTTTTTTGAAAATGTCAAAAGTATGAAACAATTGCTTGGCTTGTCATCGGGGTTGTGCATGATTTAAATACTTTGTGTGGTGAAGATAGAGCATAGCCAGACTATATGATCTTGTAGGGATAACTTTCTTTGGCCATGTTATTTTGAGAAGACATGATTGCTTTGTTAGTATGCTTGAAGTATTATTATTTTATGTCAATATTAAACTTTTGTCTTGAATCTTTAGGATCTGAATATTCATACCACAATTAAGAAGAATTACATTGAAATTATGCCAAGCAGCACTCCGCATAAAAAATTATCTTTTTTATCATTTACCTACTCGAGGACGAGTAGGAATTAAGCTTGGGGATGCTTGATACGTCTCCAACGTATCTATAATTTTTGATTGTTGCATGCTATATTATCTACTGTTTTGGACTTTAATGGACTTTTATATTATTTTTGGGACTAACCTATTAACCGAAGGCCCAGCCCAGAATTCCTGTTTTTTTGCCTATTTCAGAGTTTCGCAACGAAGGAATATCAAATGGAGTCCAAACGGAATGAAACCTTCGGGAACGTGATTTTCTCACCGAACATGATCCAGGAGACTTAGACCCTACGTCAAGGAAGCTTCCAGGAGGCCACGAGATAGGGGGCGCGCCCTCCCCCCCAGGCGCGCCCTCCACCCTCATGGGCCCCCTGTTGCTCCACCGACGTACTCCTTCCTCCTATATATACCTACGTACCCCCAAACGATCAGATACAGAGCCAAAAACCTAATTCCACCACCACAACCTTCTGTACCCACGAGATCCCATCTTGGGGCCTTTTCTGGAGCTCCGCCGGAGAGGGCACCCATCACGGAGGGCTTCTACATCAACACCATAGCCTCTCCGATGAAGTGTGAGTAGTTTACTTCAGACCTTCGGGTCAATACTTAGTAGCTAGATGGCTTCTTCTCTCTTTTTGGGTCTCAATACAATGTTCTCCCCCTCTCCTGTGGAGATCTATTCGATGTAATCTTCTTTTTGCAGTGTGTTTGTTGTGTTGGAAATATGCCTTAGAGGCAATAATAAAAAGGTTATTATTATATTTCCTTGTTCATGATAATTGTCTATTGTTCATGCTATAATTGTGTTATCCGGAAATCGTAATACATGTGTGAATACATAGACCACAACATGTCCCTAGTGAGCCTCTAGTTGACTAGCTCGTTGATCAATAGATGGTTACGGTTTCCTAACCATGGACATAGGATGTCATTTATAACGGGATCACATCATTAGGATAATGATGTGATGGACAAGACCGAATCCTAAGCATAGCACAAGATCGTGTAGTTTGTCTGCTAAAGCTTTTCTAATGTCAAGTATCCTTTCCTTAGACCATGAGATTGTGCAACTCCCGAATACCGTAAGGGTACTTTGGGTGTGCCAAACGTCACAACGTAACTGGGTGGCTATAAAGGTACACTACCGGTATCTCCGAAAGTATCTGTTGGGTTGGCACGAATCGAGACTGGGATTTGTCACTCCGTATGACGGAGAGGTATCTCTGGGCCCACTCTGTAGGACATCATCATAATGAGCTCAATGTGATCAAGTAATTGTTCACGGGATGATGTGTTACGGGAACGAGTAAAGAGACTTGCCGTAACGAGATTGAACAAGGTATCAGTATACCGACGATCGAATCTCGGGCAAGTATCGTACCGATAGACAAAGGGAATTGTATACGGGATTGATTAAATCCTCGACATCGTGGTTCAGCCGATGAGATTATCGTGGAGCATGTGGGAGCCAACATGGGTATCTAGATCCCGCTGTTGGTTATTGACCGGAGAGTTGTCTCGGCCATGTCTACGTGTCTCCCGAACCCATAGGGTCTACACACTTAAGGTTTGGTGACACTAGACTTGTAGAGATATTAGTATGCGGTTAACCAAAAGTTGTTCGGAGTCCCGGATGAGATCCCGGACGTCACGAGGAGTTCCGGAATGGTCCGGAGGTAAATATTTATATATAGGAAGTCCAGTTTCGGCCACCGGGAGAGTTTCAGGGGTCACTGGTATTGTACCAGGACCACCGAAAGGGTCCCGGGGGTCCACCGGGTGGGGCCACCTATCCCGGAGGGCTCCATGGGCTGATGTGGCATGGGAACCAGCCCCTGGTGGGCTGGTGCGCCCCACCCAAGGGCCCAAGGCGCCTAGGGTTGGAAACCCTAGGGGGCCGTTGCCCCCCGAGGGGGCATGCGCCCCCCTGGTTGGAAACCCTAAGGGGGCCGTTGCCCCCCGAGGGGCCGCCGCCCCCCCTCTAGATGGGATCTCCAAGGGGGAATGCACCCCCCTAGCCCCCATATATAGCGGAGGGGAGGGAGGGCAGCCGCACCCCAAGTCGTGGCGCCTCCCTCTCCCTCCCGTGACACCTCTTCCTCCTCCAGTAGTGCTTGGCGAAGCCCTGCTGGAATCCCGCCGCTTCCACCACCACGCCGTCGTGCTGTTGGATCTCCATCAACTTATCATCCCCCCTTGCCGGATCAAGAAGGAGGAGATGTCTTCGCTCCGTACGTGTGTTGAACGCGGAGGTGCCGTCCGTTTGGCGCTAGGATCATCGATGATTTGGATCACTACGAGTACGACTCCATCAACCCCGTTCTCTTGAACGCTTCCGCTCGCAATCTACATGGGTATGTAGATGCACTCCTCTCTCTCTCGTTGCTAGATGACTCCATAGATTGATCTTGGTGATGCGTAGAAAATTTCAAATTTCTGCTACGATCCCCAACATGTTGAGACAGATGAATTGTGGGTTTATGATCAAGATTATCTATGAACAATATTTGAATCTTATCTGAATTCTTTTATGTATGATTGTTATCTTTGCAAGTCTCTTCGAATTATCAGTTTGGTTTGGCCTACTAGATTTATCTTTCTTGCAATGGGAGAAGTGCTTAGCTTTGGGTTCAATCTTGCGGTGTCCTTTCCCATGGAGCAGGGGCAACAAGGCACGATTGTATTGTTGCCATCGAGGATAACAAGATGGGGTTTTTATCATATTGCATGAATTTATCCCTCTACATCATGTCATTTTGCTTAAGGCGTTACTCTGTTTTCATGAACTTAATACTCTAGATGCATGCTGGATAGCGGTCGATGAGTGGAGTAATAGTAGTAGATGCAGGCATGAGTCGGTCTACTTGTCTCGGACGTGATGCCTATATACATGATCATACCTAGATACTCTCATAACTATGCTTAATTCTGTCAATTGCTCAACAGTAATTCGTTCACCCACCGTAAAATACTTATGCTCTTGAGAGAAGCCACTAGTGAAATCTATGGCCCCCAGGTCTATCTTCATCATATCAATCTTCCAATACTTAGTTATTTCCTTTGCTTTTTTACTTTATTTTACTTTGCATCTTTATCACAAAAATACCAAAAATATTATCATATCATCTCTATCAGATCTCACTCTCTTAAGTGACCGTGAAGGGATTGACAACCCCTTATCGCGTTGGTTGCGAGGAGTTATTTGCTTTGTGTAGGTACGAGGGACTCGCGCGTAGCCTCCTACTGGATTGATACCTTGGTTCTAAAAAACTGAGGGAAATACTTACGCTACTTTGCTGCATCACCCTTTCCTCTTCAAGGAAATCCAATGCAGTGCTCAAGAGGTAGCAGGCACCATTAACTGGACTCTAAAGGGCGATTCCCCTACTGCATACTTCTTCGTCATAGCCAATGGCAGGCGTCACCCTTGCATGATCGATAGCCTGCTTATTAATAACGCTAGGGTCTCTGATCCCTCCCAGATTATGTCACATGTGGTTAACTTCTTCTCTTCGCTACTCTCTGCTAAGCCTGAGGTAGGCTTTAGATTGGCCAATTCTTTCTGGACCTCTCAGGATCAGGTTACGAGTGATGATAAAGACGCCTTGCTGATTCCCCTCTCTGATGAGGAGATTTTCGATACGATACGCACAGCCAACTCAAATGCGGCATCAGGTCCTGATGGTTTCTCCATTCCCTTCTTTAGGATTTTTGCCTCAGGTGCGGGGTCTTGTCCATGCTATCATTCATGGCTTCTGGCTGGGAACCGTCGATATTTCTTGACCAAACTATGCGGTGCTTACTCTTATTCCTAAAGTCAAAGGGGCTGACTTAATTACTCATTTTAGGCCTATTGCCTTGATCAATAACTTTGTGAAGCTTCCGGCTAAAGGCATTGCCACTAGGCTCTCCCCATTTCCCACCGCTCCCTTAGACCGTTCCAAACGGCTTTCATTAAGGGCAGGTTCATTCTCGATGGTATTCTTTGTCTCCATGAGATTGTTCATGATCTGCGAGCCCGCGGCTCCAAAGCAGTAATCCTGAAACTGGATTTCGAAAAAGCTTACGATTCGGTCAGTTGGAAATTCCTTCGGCAAGTGCTACTAGCACAAGGGTTTGATGGTACGGTAGTTCATAGGCTCATGCACTTGGTTACGGGTGGCCACACTGCGGTTTCAATCAATGGAAATGTTAGCCACTTCTTCGCCAACGGTAGGGGCCTAAGGCAAGGTGACCCTGCTTCTCCTCTTCTCTTCAACTTTGTCGCAGATGCTTTATCCCATATTTTAACTAGGGCTGCCGCAGCCAGGCACATTACTCCTGTTAGCTCCCACCTTGTTCCTAATGGTATTTCCCACCTACAATATACGGACGATACCATCATTATGGTTGACCTAAATGAGGAGTGCATTATCCACCTGAAATTCTTGCTCCTCTGCTTCGAAGCGCTGTCGGGTCTCAAAATTAACTTCGCCAAGAGTGAAGTCATTGTTACCGGGGTCTCGGACATTGAGGCCCAAGAGTTTCTCATCTCCTCAATTGCTCTCTAGGATCCTTCCCTTTCAAATACCTTGGCCTCCCGATCTCTCCCCTCAAACTCTTGGCTAGAGATTTTGCTCCGGCTGTCACTAAGGTGGGAAATCGGGTCCTACCTTGGAGAGGACGGTACAATACCCAAGCGGGCAAGGTTGCCCTCACCAATGCTTGCCTCTCCTCCCTCCACATGTTCCTGATGGGATTCCATCTTCTCTCTGGAGGGATCCATGCTGGCTTTGACAAGCACAGAAGTGCCTTCTATTGGAATTCGGCTGATAATAAACGCAAATATAGGATGGTGAAATGGAAACTCATCTGCAGACCCAAGAACCTGGGCGAGTTAGGCATTACTAATACGGTTGTCATGAATAAATGCCTCATTTTAAAGTGGTGTTGGAAAATCATGTCCTCTGTTGAGAGCCCTCTTTGGCTAACCATCCTCAAGGCTAAGTACTTTCAGGGATCGAGCCCCATGTTTGCTTCGCCCGTTGGTGGCTCCCAATTTTGGCGCCAGCTCGTTAAAGTTCGTCCAATTTTCCAGTCTTTGGTCAAATTTGTAGTTCGGAATGGTAAGTCTACTCGTTTCTGGTTAGATTAGTGGTACGGTGAGTCCACCCTGGCTGTGGCCTTCCCGGATCTATTTTCTTACTGCCATAATCCGGAGATCTCTATCTTCGAGCTCTCCCTGAATAACTGGAACCTAGATCTCCGCAGGACGCTCTCTCCTGTAGAGTTGGAAGATTGGCTCGCCTTACTGCTTGCTTCCCCTTGCTCTCAGAGGAAGAGGACTCGGTCATCTGGCCCCATTATGCTTCTGGTCGTTTTTCGGTCAAGTTGGTCTATGCCAAACTGATCTCTGGCTCTCCCACGTCCAAGTTCAATTGCATCTGGAGAGCTCGTGTCCCTCCTAAGATCAAGATTTTCTTGTGGCAAGCTTTCCGTGGGAAGCTTCCCGCAGCGGATCAAATTCGGAAAAGGAACTCCCGGGCTCTGACATATGTGCTCTTTGTGGGGACATCGAAAACACTGACCATATTTTCTTGCATTGCTCTTTGGCTAAATTCGTGTGGAGCTGTATTCGTTTTTGGCTGCAAGTGAGCTGGAACCCATCGTTCTTCGCGGACTTCAGACGGCTTTCCAGCAGCTTATTGCCACTTCTAAGAGGATTTTCTGGGTTGGGTTTGCGGCGATCTGCTGGTCGCTGTGGACCACGCACAACAAATTTACCATCGAGCATACCTTCCCGGCTAATCCTATGAGTTGCTTATTTAAAGCTGGTGTATTCCTACAGCAGTGGAGATTATTGATTAAGGAGGCGGACCTCAAAACTTTCGACGTTATGACATCCAAGATTCGGTCTACGGCTTCTTCCTTGTTGCAGCGGAATCGGTTGGCGCCTTAGTTCTGCTTGCTTTTATTTTATCTTTTGATTGCTGGCTTGCGTGCCATGATCGGCTCGTTAGCCATATATGCTAAACTTCTTTCGGTTGGCTGCTACCTTGTTGGTTTAGCTGTTGGTTGTTGTTGGTGATACTTTGCTTGGTGGCTTTATTTATAAAATCGGGCGCATGCCTTTTCTCTAAAAAAAAATGAGTTCTCCAAAAACCCAACTTGTAGAAAAACGACTAATTGACGTTTTTGTATAAACTAGTTTTCTAAGGTCACGATGTCGACAGTTATTGAACAGGAGAGATGACCTGAACGTGGCCGTCGTCATGTGGCACGACGACACATCACGAGCACTGGGACGTCCACGCACGAGCGAGACGACGCGCCGGAAGCCGGCGACGAGCTCGCCGCTTGGGGACAGGATGTGGCCGTTGTCGTGTGGCATGGCGACGCATCACGATCATAGCGTCCTCCTCGAGCACGAGCGAAGGGGCAAATAGCTCCTGTGCGACGTTTTTGAGGTGAATTGGCAAGAGTGCGACGTAGTTCGAGCGAATGGCTGTGGTGCGACACATTTGGGCAGGTAAATAGCCCACACACGACATGGCTGTTAAACTCAACTGATGCCCTCGTTACCTGTTGGGGGCTGGACCCACCACTTATCCACGCAAGCGCGGGACCCACCACTTGTCTATTCGCGGGACCCACCTCCTCGCAGCTAGAAGAGACGAGTGCCCGTGCCCGTCCGCCCGCCGCCGCCCATTCATCCCCTTTCCCCAATCTTTCTCTTCTCCGACGACCTAGCGCAAATGTCTACCTCCTCCGCCAAGACTCAAAATGGCGACAAGATGGACTAGTGCTGCTCACAAGGTGCCCTGACTGCCTTGACGCCTGCACCCTCTTAAACTGTTGGTCACTAAGAGGGATGACAATGGCAATCTTAGGCGGAATTTGTGAAATGCTTGAGAAAACCAATGGCAGGAAGGGATGGCAAGGTTAGATCTTAGTTCTTAGCCCGTTCTTTCGCTGTCTTTTGCTCTGATTTCTCCATATTTTGTTTTTTCTCCTCGAATTTGGGATTTAGGGTTCATGTTGTTCTTTTCAGATCTTGAAGAAATGTTACCATTTCGAGTGGATTGATGAATATGTTGATAGGATTCAGTTTGAGGGCTACGTTGATTCGAGTGTGGCCGCAACCTGGGAGCTCAATTTGGGCGGGATGCCGCCGATTGCTGTGGAGAATACGGGGATCTCGGGCGGAGGGGCGGGCAGAGTCGTGCCGATGGCGATGTATGCGCGCAATGTTGAACTGCATGCGGAGTCCGAACTGACCGAGGAACTGAAGAAGATCAAGAAACATCTAATGCAGATGATCGATTTGCAGAAGCAAGCAAATATCATGGCAGGGGGGGTTCTATTGTTGTATCATTGCTCTGTTTTTGTTTTATTTGTTGTTCATCCATCATTAAAATGGGCATTTAGGCTGTCGAGGGTAGAGGATGTGATCATGCGCCATGCCAAGTTATGTATCTGAATTGAAGCAGCAATTTGGAACACAAATTATTCAGTGTTCATGCTCTATTTCCTCTGTTTTGTTCTTGCTTGTGAGTACACACCCAAATTCAGTTTCTAGTAAAATACAAAATTGGGCTGCTGAATAGATGTTGGGCCGTGACCAGCCCACCAGCCAGAGGGGCACCAGCCCCCCACCTCTCACTTCGGCAAATAAAATGGGGCCCAATAAAATGTTACTTGTTTCTATTTTGGCCTTTTTCTTGCACTAAATTTTGTGATGGATCATTTTTTGATGCACTAAAACTAATGCATGTCTACGGTTCCATGAACTAAATGAGTTGCATGCTTGCATGAAGTGCCCGAAGTAAATTAGTTTGCATTTCCTCCCATGTCCATAGTGGGTTTGTATGGGGCTCCTAGTTGCATGTCCATGGTTTGGACAATATTTTGAAGATGGTGTGTGTGGTGAGGGCGCCCGTGTGGTGATTGGGGTGTAGAAATCCGGGCCCGTGGCAACCCATAGCAATACATGAATAATAAGCAAAAACAACCCATAGCAATCCACAAATAATAGAACGAAACACACAATATATATAGTAGCATAACGATTATATAGAAGCATAAAGATTCCAACCCATAGTTCCACGATAGCCTTACAACTCCATGATAGCCTTACAACTTAAAGTACTAATAAAACTTAATAATAGTAGCTTAACGATTACAACTTGAAAAAACTAATACGATAGATCTCGCTAGATAGATAGGGGGGCACCAAACGCTGGTTCTTGGGTTCTTCTTCTCCTCCTCCTCCGGGCCACCTCGCTCCTCCGGCGCCGCCTTTCCTCCTCCCCCATTGTTGATGGGGTGCGGAGCGTGTGCATAACGCCGTTGTTGGGGAAGATGCCGTTGAAGTCGGTGTAGATATTGTAGGTTGTGAAAGCTATGAACTCACAACCAACCCAATACGCTCGCCCGAGGAGATGGAAAGCATCGAAAGGATTAGTGAACGTGGCGAGGAGCCCAACCACAATGCCGTTGTGGTTGACCTCCTCAATATGGTACATCCGAGGAGAGCCGCGGGGGAGGTGGCGGAAGCCGGCCCCAAGGAAGAACTCCGTTAACTCCCTTGCGCCCCTCCACCTTGAGATCGCCCAAACCCTAAGGGTTCTCTCTACATACACTCCGTCCGGGTAGAGCCTTTCCGGCACGGTTGGGGGGAAGCGGTAGGTGGGGCCGGTGTACTGCATGGTGGCGGGGTGGTTCGAGGGCTCGATCGGGTTTGCTGGAGAAGAAGGAAGAAGGAGGGCAGAGGAGGCGGATGGGGTGTGGATGAGGAGGGAGAGGAAGACGATAGTGCCCGGCTTAAATAGCCCAAGTGCGACGTGGTTTCACCCCGTAGAATTAATGGGCGGGCGGCGTTTGGTGGGGCGTGGCGCCCCATGAAAGTGTGTACACGAGGGGGTGGCGGCGTTTGGTGGGAGCGTGGGAAACAGGTTGCGATCCTTCTGCGCCACTGGTCGCGGGTCAAGGGGGACGGGCTCAAGCACGCGTCTGTGCCGTCGTGGGTCAAGGGGACACGCCTGCCCCGGGTTCTTTGCGTGTGCCGCCCGTGCATTCATGCCCTAGCCCATTCTTGCTAGTGCCTGGCTAGAGGGAAACGTTCGGTCGATGGGGGGCCCGTCGATGGGAGTCGTGACAATAATGGACGCCTTCATTTGCCCATCTTGTAACGGGCAGCACGCCGTTTGAACTGCATCGATACCCCATGCCAGTATTGCGTCCTCAAAGAGGAGCACGCCATGTACAGCACGCCATACAGCGTTGGCTTTTTGGTTGTCTTCATCGGTCTGCTGCATTGTGGCTGGGTGCATGCTTTGATGCGACGATGCATTGCTTCTAATGGTAGGCATGCGATAGCTTACTGCGTCGATAGGGGTGGCGGAGCAGGGCTACATCGAGGGCATGCATGCAACGCACGGGCGCAGTTCTGCGGCTGGGCATGCATGCTGCGGGTAGGCTCAGGCACGCATGCAATGATGGAAAGGGCAATGATGGAAAGGGCACTGCGCAGGCTTGGTCCATGCACCGCGTCAACTCTTGCCGTTGGAGTCAAATGAATGGTCCTGATGCCCCAACGAGAGAGGCGGATCCAAACCCCACCGATTCAACCAATCAGCGCGCCTCATGCGGATCGATGCACACTGTAGCTAACCCTAGCGCCTGATCTCAACCGTCCACGCACAACGATCGACGGCCCGGTAGTGTGCGGGGTTTTGAGGGGTTTTGGGAGGGGTTTTGAGGGGTTTTGGCTGATTAGGGTTGAGCATAACTAATTAAAAAAATCAAAAATATATAAAACTTGCGCACATAGTCTTATTATGTCGTGTAGTAACGAGAAAAAAATATAAATATGGTTTACATACATTTTTACGAAAATTCCTTCACAAAATTGTCACTCCTCGAACAATGTAGTATGGAGTTCAAGGATGAGAGTAGTGGGCACCCGAGAGAGTAGGTGGGGTTTTGAAAATGAAAAGTGTGAAAACCTCACCAAAACTTCATTTTGGATTGACTAAGAAAGATCTTAACTTACTTTTCTCATTTTTCATGTTTTAAACTTGTTTTATATATAATTTTCTATTAAACTTTGTTTTCTCAAAAAAAAGAAAATAATAGAAAATTAATTCAATAAATCGTGAGACTTTAGATGTACACTATATAGGTAGAATAGATGTGTAGAAAAATTATTTGGCTGGTTTAGACAAGGTGCCAAAAAAACTTGCTTAAATATGAGGCCGTTTACCCTACCTTTGGAGGTCATTTGAGACACACTTTTTATGACTATGAGTTCAACTTACCAAAAGGGCTCGGAATGATCAGCAAGCAAACATAATTTCAGTTGAGGTAGTTTAGATTGCATTAAAACATCAATACCCCATCCCTAATTCAAATTTGAGCCCAAATTTGAATTTAAATTTGAATTTTATTTGGCTGGTGGGTACCAACAAACAAGTTCGAATAGAAATACGGGGATACATAGTGACTACCAGTACGCATCAAGTTACAAATATTATTACATGCCCCAAATTTTCAAACTGTTCTCTGTTCTACCTCTTCCTACCACGTCGCGTGCCCTTCTTCGCCTTAGCACTTCTTGTTTTTGGTTCTGCTACACACACAAGTTCACTGATCATCTTGGTTTTCTTCACTGGTCTTTTCAACACCTCGCCAACACCCTCATGATCAGTGTCTTCCGTCTCAATGTTGACAGCAGTTTCAGTTTCTTCGGTGTGTACCTCAACATGGGTTTCTTCAGTCTGAACCTCGACACGCTCAAGTTCAGTTTCAACCTCGAGAGCAGTTTCTTGGTGTGTACCTCAACATGGGTTTCTTGATCTGAACCTCGACACGCTCAGGTTCAGTTTCAACCTCGAGAGCAGTTTCTTCAGTTTGAATGTTGACTGCAGCAGGATTTTCTTTAGTCTGCTCAGGCTCAGGCACACTTCTCCTCTTTCTACCGCCACCGACTCTTGCTTTTTTTGTTGGCCAACACTGTTCAACAACAAGGGGTTGACTTGCTCGCTTCCTCCTGGCCATTGGGAAAATGTTATACATATAGTAATTAGAAAAAAAGCACCAAATCAAAACACAGACAAATAAACAAGAACATACTTTGGCTTATCAGGAGTGTAACGGCATTTGACTGATCCCACTCTGTGCCCAAGTTCCTGGCACAACTTGCATCTATTTTTGTTACCTTTTTGGGCCCTTTTTGGCTTTCCATCTTTATTTCCCTTCTTACTACTCCCACCTTTTTCAAACCATGCCTTGAATCTACTCTGTTTAGGCCTGCCAGCCTTTCTTTTCGTCAAGGGAGGACATATGGAAAATTCAATGTCCACTTCAGGCCACTGAGACTGATCTATAAGTGCTGGAATTGGAGTAGCATATGCAGCTTTGAATCTTGCTACGAATAATATTCATGCAAATATGGGTGCATGTTTATCTTGGTTGGGATGCTAAGAAGAGAATGGCATGCTCACATGGTTTACTAGTGTGTTGCCACTCGAGGCAAGTGCAATCATGCAATTCAGTGTTAACAACATGTCTCCTTCCAGTTTTGTTATCTCTAACTTCAGCACCCCAAGGTGAAGATTTTCAACAAACAAATGTGAAAGATTTCTGCTCCTATTGACCACTGTTGTACCACTGCTGGAAGCTTATCACCTTGTAGACAATCACCTATCCTTCTTCTCAATTCCCACAACCGCATGAGCATGATCCTGATTTGGTCAACCATGTCATGCACAGGCAAATCTTTTAACTCCTTCACCTTGTTGTTGAAACTCTCGCCAAATTGTTGTTGATGTGGTCACACTTGATGGCAGTGTTGAATGCTGACCTGTACCATAACAAAGAATGGTAGGTGTTCAGCCATGGACCAAACTCATCACATGCTGCCATTATCTTATCAAGATGATATTTGTGTGTTTGTCTAGTGTAAGATCTTGCTGCTGGCCACATGCGCCCAAATTCTTCTCCTCTAAATTTTTGATCAAATTCATCCACAAATGACCAAGCACTCCCTCCGCTCAGCATGTGGGAAAACATTTTCACTGAATTTTCAAGCCCCTTACATGCATCTGTGTGTATAGCCAAAGGTGACACCGCCCTAGGCACCTTTTCAAGCTGGATCATGAACCATGTCCATGAAGCCTCATTTTCGATGAAACAAGCCAACAGCAATAGGAAACATCCAGTTGTGTCCATCTAGAGCATTGCATGCCGCCATGTGACCATTCCACTTGCTGTCAAAAATGATGAGTGTCGGGACCCCGATTCCAAGTCACATCGACCTAGCTGGTAACACCTCATATCACTTTGCGGCCTCACGCACGGTATTCCCACGGTGTCGCCTTACCATGGCCCGGGACCGTTTAGCCTTTTGGCTCACGTATATGATAGTGTCGCTAGCATCCACATGACAAAGAACCGGGCCGACATGGCTAGTCGTGAACCCAAAGCGGCACTAACCTATGGGGACAGCATACATGAATCACTTGAGCATGTCGGTCATCAACGTATGAACTCGGGCTGTAGCACTGGCTAACAGGACTCCGGTATCCCGGGCTGTAGCAGCTAGGCAGGACTCGAGTATCACCGCGTGACATTTCCCGAAGGACAGACATAGGAACGAAATGAAACACATGCCGCCAGTCAAGTGTCCAAGCAGTAGTCTTTGGGCTAGCGGGACTCGTGAACCGGGCTGTAGCGGACTACTATCGCTCGAAGCACGAGACTACATTTCCCCATATGAGAGGCTGCCAAGGATAAACAACTAGTTTGTCGGATCCCACTCATACCAAGCATTTCAATCATACATAATATGCCCGATATGAGTAAATACAACAAGGCATCACAACAAAACTCTACAACTCAAGTACTTTATTTAAGAGGCTCGAGGAGCCATACATAACATAGTCATACAGGTAGGGGTCACATGACCCAACACTCAAGTCATACAATCATACAAGCACATGCGGAAGCAAACTAGTCTCGAGTAGACTCTAGAAAGAAAGAAAGCTTGTTGGAGCCTTTCTATCTACAATGGCCCTTCACAAGTCTTAGATCGCCACACAGGTGGCTAGATCACTCGTCAAGTCAACATCTACATAGAATCCGTCGGAGGGGGTAGTATAATCCTCTGAAAAATATTGATTAGGCAAACATGAGTACAAAAGTACTCAGCAAGTCTTACCACAGAATCCTATCATACATGCACATTCTCAAGGAAGGAGGTGGAGTTATTTGCAGCAAGCCAGCTTTGACTCTTGGCTAAGCTATCCCTCGTGACACACTTTGTAAAGCATTTGTCGTATTACACGAGTCCACTAATCACCATCACAATACTCCACCGTGGATCCTCTCTCGTCATCCCCGAGAGGGCCATCCACGATACTCACACTTATCTTGAGACTTTTAGTAGTATCCATTTACTTGTCTATGAACTGATATAGGTAACCCGAAGTCCTTCTCCGTGGACACGGCTATTGAATAGATCATATATAACCCTGCAGGGTGTACTTCTTCACACACGCTCACCACTTATAAATCGTTTACACGACATGTACTGCAACCTTCAAGCGGAAGCCCAGCGTGGGTGTCGGCCTCAGCCTACCCAAACACTCAAGTCCCTAGTCCAGGTTTATCGCCTATTCGGGTTCCATCCGCAGGAGTCCGCCGAGGTTTCCCATACAGCCCGAGCGATGTGTGCAGGGTTCCCGAGATACCAAGCGGGCACTCGGTACACGACCCACGGTGCCTACCGCAACACAACCCACCCCTAAGGTCAGCGTTGCGTGCGGCCCCTGACATGCTACAAACACCGAAACTACTTGCAACTCCGGACTAAGAACAGGGTGGTTAAGAAGCCGAGAGGGTCCATTGGTTTGGGCCCAATGCGTGGTAGTAGCTAGTTCATGGATCACAAACACAGATCTCAGTTCTTAGGATCGGCTTCAATGAAACAACCCACCATGTACTCCTACATGGCCTCTCATCGATACCTTTACCAAATCGTGTTCAACACTTTCACTCTCGAACCAACACAACCTTTCACTCCAGTTCATCATCCCGATGAGCCAGACCTGACACAACTCTAAGCATAGCAAGCATAGCATGGTAGGAATCACAAACATGGCTCAATCAACTCCTACACATACTAGTGGGTTTCATCTAATTCTTGTGGCAATGACAGTCATGCAAAGGAAGTGGGTTCAACTACCGCAGCACACAACAGTTTGAATCGCGTTGTCTTAATGCGAAACGAGAGCGAAGCGAGAACATGGGTTTGTATCGAAATGATCAATGGGTTGCTTGCACGATGGAACTGGGTAGAGAACGCCCTTGAGATGGGTAGTCGAGGTTATCTTGAGGCGAGAACCTATCATGAAAGCACACGAAATAAACACACAAGACAATATGCAACAATATGATGCATGCTATGACATGGCAATATGGATGTGTGTTGGCCTAATGCAAGTTGAAAGAGCAGGGGATGAACTCATTTGAATCAAGGATTCAAATGATAGCTCATTGAGTTAGTCCTAATGGTGCAATATCTTATTCTGGTTATTCAGCATAGTTAACTTGTTTTAACATGCATGAAACCTGTACCAATGGATAGAGTGTATTTTTCTGATAATTTTTCATATATAAATCTTTGCATTTGGAGTTATAGATAAAAGTTATAAGCATTTGAAATTTGAATTATATTCGGAATTTACTATATCAAAATAAATCCAGAATTTGAATTAATGCGTCAACATGAGGTCAGCGTGACGTCAGGGTCAACGGGTCATCCAGGTCAAACTGACCAGTGGGACCCGCATGTCGAGGTTAGTTTAACTAATTAACTTAATTAGAACTAATCCTAATTAGTTAACCGGGGTCCACTGTCATTGACTCGGAAGGTCAGCAGGGCCCTGATCGGTGGTCGATGGTCAACTTCGCGGCGTCTAGCCAGCCTGGCGAGGCCAAAGCAGTATGCGGAGCAGAGTGCTTTTGCACATTCCGGCCACTAAATGGGGTGCGGAGGGCATCTACGTGGAGCTGGGGATGAACCGCAGCGTTTGGTGGGGTTAGTTGGGGTCGGGGTGGCCGGAGTTGGCACCGGCGACGAGTCGGGCGGCGGCCGGGGCTCGGGTGATGTCGGGCTAGTTGCTAGGGGGCAAAGTGAGGCGCGTGGAGTGCAGAGTTAGACCCAACGCGACACGGTGAGTGCGATGGACACGGTGGCGTGGCGTTGGGTGGCCGAGCCTCGTCGGCGACGAGCTCCCGGCAATGATGCGTTCGGGTGATCGCGGTTGGGTCGTTGTGGTGCACGAGGAAGAGAGTGGAGAGGATGGGGAGGTAGCCGGGCTCACAGCGATCTCGAGAAACCTCGTCGGGGTCGGGACGATCGATGCGGCGGGCGGCGAAGGGATCTCCGGCGGCTTCGAGCTCGGTCGAGGTCGGTGAGCTAGGTTCGGGTGCTTAGGGCGGCGGGATTCAACTAGCTAGGGGTAGTGGAGCGGCGGAGCTCTGGACATGGTGGGGAGGAGCATGGACGGCGGGAGCACGACGGCGGTGTGGCGTCGGCGATGGCGTCGGCCAGGTTGGGGGAGAGCGAGAGAGAGGAGGCAGGGGGCGAATGGCGTGTCCAGGGGGTCGGGGCGACGACGTGGAGGTCGTCCAGGCAGCGAGGCGGCGAGGGGGATGAAGCAGGGCGGCGGCCAGCTGCGTGGCGCGCCCTGCGCTCGCCGGCGGGCACCAGGCTGCCTGCCTGGCCGAGCCAAGCAGCTCGCTGGCGCGGCTGCTGGGCTGGGTCGGCAGGTGGGCGAATGCAGCGACGCAGTAAGGTTTTTCCTTTTTAGTCTTTTCTAATTTACTGCAACTTTGTGGGGTTTTTAAAATACCAAAACTGTTTTAAAAATCACCAAAATGCTCCTGGTCACTTGTTGGAATATTCCCAACATGAAACATTTTGGTTTGACAATTTTGAACATTTAAAATATTTTATATAATTAAAATGCTCAAGTTCAAAACTTGTGGATTAATCCTAGGAACCTTGGATGACCTAGAAAATGGTACACCTTCTTTGACATGGGTTCGAACCAAAGTAAAGAGGATGAACATTTTGAAGGGCATTTGGATTCATTGAAATAATTTTAGTAAACCCTAGTTGAATTAAGGGGGTGTTCGGGGTTTCTGCCTTCCCCATTTCAAATTCAAATGAAATTTAAACATGATGCACACCCTAATGCATGGTCTAAGCGGGATGTGACAACTCACCCCCACTCAAAAGAATCTCGTCCGAGATTTAGGATCTATTGCGAAAAAGGTGGGATACTCAAGTCGAAGGCGATCCTCCCTTTCCCAAGTTGCTTCTTGCTCGGAATGGTTTGACCATTGAACCTTTAGAAACTTGATATTCCGGCGTCGAGTGGTGCGCTCGGTTTGATCGAGGACACGAGCAGGATATTCTCGATAGGTGAGGTTATCTTGGAGATCAAGCGTTTGTGGTCTACTCCACGGATAGGATCCGAGAAGCAACGCTGAGTTGGGAAGCGTGGAAGACATCATGGACTATGGAAGATGCGGAGGTAGTTCAATTGGTAGGCAACTTCCCTCGTTTGGCAAGAATGCGAAAGGGTCCAATGTAACGAGGAGCCAACTTGCCTTTGATACCAAAGCGATGGGTTCCCTTTAGAGGAGTAACCCGAAGGTAAGCCTTCTCGCCAATTTCATAAGTCATAGGCTTATGCTTGCGGTCATATTGGCTCTTTTGGCGAGATTGGGCTGTTTTCAATTTCTCACGAATAACGCGAACCTGCTCTTACGCTTCTGAATCATGTCCGGGCCAAAGAGTTGTCTCTCCCCGGTTTCTGACCAGTTAAGAGGCGTTCGACATTTCCGTCCGTAAAGAACTTCGAAAGGGGCTTTGCCCAAGCTGGCTTGATAGCTATTGTTATAAGCGAACTCGGCGAATGGAAGGCATTTTTCCCAATTCATGCGAAAGAGATGATGAAGCTCGAAGCATATCCTCTAGGATTTGATTGACTCGTTCTACTTGACCACTTGATTGGGGATGGAAAGCGGTGCTAAAGGAGAGCGAGTTCCCATAGCGTTTGGAAACTTTCCCAAAATCGGGAGGTGAAGAGATTTCCACGGTCTGAGTTAATCTCTAATGGAACACCATGAAGAGACACTATTAGGAGATGTACAAATCAGCTAGCTGGCTAGCGGTTATACTCTCACGAACAGGTAGGAAGTGGGCTACTTTGGAAAGGCGATCAACGACAACGAAGATAGCGTTATTCCCTCTCTTGGTCTGGAAACCCGGTAATGAAGTCCATACCGATTTTATCCCATTTCCATTCAGGAATTTCCAAAGGTTGAAGGGTACCAGCAGGCCGTTGATGCTCTGCTTTAACTTTCGACGACGAGCGTCGCGATTAGCAATGTATTGAGCGATTTCTCTCTTCATCCTAGTCCACCAAAACCTCTGGCGTAGATCTTGATACATTTTAGTACTACCGGGATGAATGGTGAGAGGAGAGTCATGAGCTTCCTTAAGGATCAATCGCCTCGGGTTGCGCACCTTAGGGACCACTAGGCGGTCTCCAAAGAACACGACACCTTGTTCATCAATGGAGAAACAATCTGCGACTCCTTTCTTGATGTTTCTCCCGATACGGGAGATTCCGGATCTACCTTACGTGCTTTGATGATCTGATCCGTAAGGGTAGGTTTCGCCACCGGGGTGGAGAGGAATCCTCGAGGAACAATGTGAAGATTAAGCTTACGAAATTCCTCGTGGAGAAGTGGTTGACTTTGTTGTAACATCAGATTGTTACAATAAGATTTGCGACTTAGTCGTCAGCCATGACATTAGCTTTGCACAGGGTGTAAGATATTCCTAAGTCGAAATCTGTAATCAACTCGACCCAACGTCTTTGCACGAGATTCAAATCCGGTTGGGTGAAGATATATTTTAGACTTTGGTGATCAGTGTAGATTTCGCAATGATTACCCAGAAGGTAATGTCGCCAGGTTTTGAGTGCATGAACCACTGCTGCAAGCTCTAGATCGTGTGTGGGGTAATTATCCTCATGTGGACACAACTGTCGAGAAGCGTAGGCAATCACATGACGATCTTGCATGAGTATGCAACCTAGTCCTTGTCGCGGCGCCGCAATAGATAATAAAGTCCTTAGAAATCTGGTGGAACAAATGCGGGAGCAGATGTCGAGCGTCTTTTCAGTTCTGAAAGCTGATCTCGCCTTTGTGGCGTCCATTCGAACTTCTTATCTTTCTTGAGGAGTTCGGTTAGAGGTTTAGCAACTTTAGAAATTCTCGACGAAGCGGCGGCAATAGCTCGCTAAACCGAGGAAACTCGAACTTGCTTGACCGATTCAGGTGGAGTCCAATCAAGGCGGCTTGAACTCGCTTCGGGATTGACAGCAATACCCTTACCAGAGATTACATGTCCTAGATAGGTCACTACGGTAACCAGAATTCACACTTAGAGAATTTGGCATAAAGGCGGTGCTCTCGAAGTTTCATCAATACTAGCCTTAGGTGTTGGCATGTTCTTCCTCATTCTTGGAGTAGATGAGTATATCATCGAGGTATACCACGACTAATTTATCCAAATACTCCATGAAGATTGAGTTCATTAACCGAGAGAAAGTGGCTGGAGCATTGGTTAATCCGAAGGACATGACGGTGTACTCGTATTGGCCATAACGAGTGACAAAGGCCGTTTTGGGAATGTCCCGTTCTTGATTTTGATTTGATGGTAGCCCAACCTCAAATCCATCTTGAAAAGATCGAGGATCCAGCGAGCTGATCATACGGTCGTTGATCCCGGGAGCGGATACTTGTTCTTGATAGTGACCAAATTGATGGTCGGTAATCTACAACCATCCGATCCGTACCATCCTTCTTCTTGACGAAGAGGACGGGCAAGCCCATGGAGATGAACTAGGGACGGATGAAACCTTTTGCAAGGATTCATCGAGTTGTTTCTTAAGTTCAGCTAGTTCTAGGGTGCCATCTTATAAGGTCTTCTAGAGATTGGGGCGGTTCCGGAATAAGATCTATCACGAACTCGACATCCCTGTCAGGTGGAACACCTGGCAGTTCCTCCGGAAAGACATCCGGGAAATCACGGACTACCGGAATATCTTCGAGGTCTGGAAGGGGGTTGGCATTTAAGGAGTAAAGCTGGCGCTTAGACACTCGGGTTAAAACATCCACTGTTTTGCCCGAAGGATGGGTAAGTTGAACAGTTCTAGTAGAGCAATCAATCTTAGCATAATGGGCTGACATCCAGTCCATACCCAAGATGATGTTTATGTCCGAGGACTTAAGAGCTATTAGAGATGCAAGAAAGACTAATCATCGACAAGAATTTCATTCCATGACTTATTCTAGAGGTTTGCCATCTAGAACCAGGAGTTTAATTTCCATGGAGGTAGGCATGTCACGAATGTGGTGTTGTGCAATCGAGCATAGCTCTCGAAATAAATGAATGAGATGCTCGGTATCAAAAGAACAGTTGCGGATGGCAATTAACAAGAAGCGCATCGAGGGCGGCGTTGGGATCCTCATAGGTTTCTTGGCAGAGACATAGTTGACATGGCCACGGCGGTGGCAACTGGTTTAGCATAGGGCACCTTTCTGCTGGCTTGCCGCGCCAATGCAGACTTTCCGGCTTGATTGGGGTTGTTCAGGGACACTCTCGGATATAGTGGCCCGTCTCTCCACACTTGAAGCAAGTTATCACATTTGGACGTGGAGCAGCACTAGCAGTTGGACCTCCATAAGTCTTGGGTGGAAAATACGGTTGGTTGGGGCGAGGCGCCTCAAAGGATGGCCTCGGGGTGAACTGGGTGGTAGAGCAGTATTTGGAACCCAAACCCGCGCTTCGGGATCGAGCGGATGGCGATCGAGTCACGGATGTGCTTGCGTGAAGCCTCAAAATCAGTCTGCCCGGATTTGGCGTGATAGCCTTATTGACTAACCGGGAAAGAGGTACACTCATGCAGACGGAGATCTCGGCGTAGCTCAGTGGCTAAGTCCCTTGCGGAACCTTGCACGCTTCTTAGCATCGGTAGAAACTTCTTCGGGAGCATAACGTGCTAACCTCCCAAATTCACGGCTGTAGGCATCCACTGTCAGCCTACCTTGGGTGAAACTGCAGAATTCCTCATGTTTGCGGTCCATAAGACCTTCTGGAATATGGTGCTCACGGAAGGCGGCACTGAATTCATCCCAAGTTGTAACTTGTCCAACCGGACGCATAGCCTCATAATTTTCCCACCAGAGACTAGCAGGGCCTTCCAGATGATAGGCGGCAAAGGTAACCTTGTCAGCCTCAGCCACGTTGGCGGAACGCAGCTTGTGGTGGATCTTTGGAGCCAATCATCTGCGTCGAGAGGCTCGGCGGAATATTTAATTTTGGAGGATATAGCTTGCGAAATCATTGAGTGAAACCACATCGTTTCTTGGCTGGCGTGCTGTGTTTTGCTCAATCCGCTCCAATAAGCGGTTGGTTTCGCGCTTATTGCGTTCTGCTTCCAGCATCACCTCGGCCAAAGATGGCGGTTGCGGCAGATTCACATTTCTGGCTGCACTGGCTTCTCCCTGCTCTGGAACAGCAGGAGTGTTGCGAGTGTTGACCATCCTGGGAGACAAAGCAAAGGTTTAAACCAGGATGGCAGAATTTAACAAGGAAGTGCGGAAGGTAATGGACAGCATGGAATGCAAAGATGTTCATCCGTATGACATGGTAATATAAAACTGCCATATATATATATACCATCGGTCATACACACCATTCATAGTTTAGTACAAGCCTGACGGAGTACAACTATAAGGAAAGGCGTTACATCTCATCGGAAGCATCCCAACTTCTATACATTATTTTCTACACTTAGGAGCGATACACACTAAGTCGTATTCCACGAGTCACGCAGGACGGTGGAAACACAACTATTACCATACTAGGAATACTACTACTATCTCAGGCAGCTCCATAGTAGTCCTCATAGAAGTCACCACCCAAGCCTGGAAGTGGAACATGATCGTCAGGAAGCAGACAATCTGTGGGGCCTGTGGACCATAAGGACTCGGATGTGGCCGTGGACCAACAAGCGGTGGCAGGCGAGGCCCACGAGGAGGGTGATGCCTCCAACCTCACGCCACTCCATAAAGTCTGGCAGACTCGCCCGCACGGGGTACAAGTCTCTCATGTCCATATATCCGCTTGCACGGCAGGTGCAAACCTAGTCGAGTAGCCCGGTGGTCGAGCGGGCATTAAAAAGCTCCATCGCAAGGCCGGTTCTCACGGTCCTTGTCCTCCAAACAACTCGGTAGTAGTGCGAAGGTGAGTCCTCATGGGATGCATCGCTGTACAAACCCTGAAGGTAGCCATGCGCCCGGGGAGGATCTTGGCATATAGCGAAATCGGTGTTGCTCGGCCAAAGCAGTTCAGCTCGAATAATAGTCATCATGGAATAGGCTGCATCTTGCAGACATTCCAATAGTGATTCGAGCCCATAAGAACAGTGAAGTGGCTCGATAGCTCCGGGATAAGATGGATAAATCCGAACCGTGCATAGATATTGGCTTTGATTGAAATCCTAAACTGCTCCTCGGCGGTATATTCAGGATACCATCGATAACTAGACTCAATCATCACCGGACCAGCATTGCCGTGTGACCGCACACATCAATGCAACAGGTCGAGCGAACCACTTGGTTACGGGGCGGTGGCCATCTGAAAGCACAGCCACAATGCAAAGGCATTAGAATTTCTAGGAAAATCGGGCAGCATAACATCTGTAAATGCTCAAAATCAGATTTGAGACATTACAAAATCAGATTGCATAACCACTCAACAACATCATATCAAGGTTACGGTTCAAATGATAGCATACTAAAATTTAGTAGCACTGAGGCGAGGATGTAACCAACAATCCTATAAGTTACTACGGATTAGTAACACGTGAACTGATAGAGAGAAGAGAGCCTAGTCCTATACCCACGTCGAATGAGAAGAGGATGACTCGGATCGAGGGCATAAGGTAAAGGAGTAAAAAGAGCCTTCGTTCCTCCACAATCAATTCCCTACATATAA
The DNA here is from genome assembly GCA_021605205.1 of Aegilops longissima. Taxonomy (NCBI): domain Eukaryota; kingdom Viridiplantae; phylum Streptophyta; class Magnoliopsida; order Poales; family Poaceae; genus Aegilops; species Aegilops longissima. The sequence continues at coordinate 741,478,904 of CM038677.1, forward strand.
CTAAAGCATTTCTAGACTCAACTTGACCAGTTTGGCTTAGCGAACCTCTGAGCAGCCCTGCTCGATGCCAACGCTGTCGGGACCCGATTCCAAGTCACATCGACCTAGCTGGTAACACCTCATATCACTTTGCGGCCTCACGCACGGTATTCCCACGGTGTCGCCTTACCATGGCCGGGACCGTTTGCGCCTTTTGGCTCACGTATATGATAGTGTCGCTAGCATCCACATGACAAAGAACCGGGCCGACATGGCTAGTCGTGAACCCAAAGCGGCACTAACCTATGGGGACAGGCATACATGAATCACTTGAGCATGTCGGTCATCAACGTATGAACTCGGGCTGTAGCTTGGGCTAACAGGACTCCGGTATCCGGGCTGTAGCAAGCTAGGCAGGACTCGAGTATCACCGCGTGACATTTCCCGAAGGACAGACATAGGAACGAAATGAAACACATGCCGCCAGTCAAGTGTCCAAGCAGTAGTCTTTGGGCTAGCAGGACTCCGGTGAACCGGGCAGAAGCGGACTACTATCGCTCGAAGCACGAGACTACATTTCCCCATATGAGAGGCTGCCAAGGATAAACAACTAGTTTATCGGATCCCACTCATACCAAGCATTTCAATCATACACATAATATGCCCGATATGAGTAAATACAACAAGGCATCACAACAAAACTCTACAACTCAAGTACTTTATTTAAGAGGCTCAGGAGCCATACATAACATAGTCATACAGGTAGGGGTCACATGACCCAACACTCAAGTCATACAATCATACAAGCACATGCGGAAGCAAACTAGTCTTAATACAGACTCTAGAAAGAAAGAAAGCTTGTTGGAGCCTTTCTATCTACAATGGCCCTTCACAAGTCTTAGATCGCCACACGGTGGCTAGATCACTCGTCAAGTCAACATCTACATAGAATCCGTCGGAGGGTAGTATAGTCCTCTGAAAAATATTGATTAGCAAACATGAGTACAAAAGTACTCAGCAAGTCTTACCACAGAATCCTATCATACATGCACATTCTCAAGGAAGGAGGTGGAGTTATTTGCAGCAAGCCAGCTTTGACTCTTGGCTAAGCTATCCTACGTGACACACTTTGTAAAGCATTTGTCGCGTACGAGTCCACTAATCACCATCACAATACTCCACCGTGGATCCTCTCTCGTCATCCCGAGAGGGCCATCCACGATACTCACACTTATCTTGAGGCTTTTAGTAGTATCCATTTACTTGTCTATGAACTGATATAGGTAACCCGAAGTCCTTCTCCGTGGACACGGCTATTGAATAGATCATATATAACCTGCAGGGTGTACTTCTTCACACACGCTCTCACCACTTATAAATCGTTTACGACATGTACTCGGCAACCTTCAGCGGAAGCCCAGCGTGGGTGTCGGCCTCAGCCTACCCAAACACTCAAGTCCCTAGTCCGGGTTTATCGCCTATTCGGGTTCCATCCGCAGGAGTCCGGCGAGGTTTCCCATACAGCCCGAGCGATGTGTGCAGGGTTCCCGAGATACCAAAGCGGGCACTTTCGGTACACGGGCCACGGTGCCTACCGCAACACAACCCACCCCTAAGGTCAGCGTTGCGTGCGGCCCCTGACATGCTACAAACACGAAACTACTTGCAACTCCGGACTAAGAACAGGGGTGGTTAAGAAGCCGAGAGGGTCCATTGGTTTGGGCCCAATGCGTGGTAGTAGCTAGTTCATGGATCACAAACACAGATCTCAGTTCTTAGGATCGGCTTCAATGAAACAACCCACCATGTACTCCTACATGGCCTCTCATCGATACCTTTACCAAATCGTGTTCAACACTTTCACTCTCGAACCAACACAACCTTTCACTCCAGTTCATCATCCCATGAGCCGGACTGACACAACTCTAAGCATAGCAAGCATAGCATGGTAGGAATCACAAACATGGCTCAATCAACTCCTACACATACTAGTGGGTTTCATCTAATTCTTGTGGCAATGACAGTCATGCAAAGGAAGTGGGTTCAACTACCGCAGCACACAACAGTTTGAATCGCGTTGTCTTAATGCGAAACGAGAGCGAAGCGAGAACATGGGTTTGTATCGAAATGATCAATGGTTGCTTGCACGATGGAACTGGGGTAGAGAACTGCCCTTCAGATGGGTAGTCGAGGTTATCTTCGGGGGCAGAACCTATCATGAAAGCACATCGAAATAAACACACAAGACAATATGCAACAATATGATGCATGCTATGACATGGCAATATGGATGTGTGTTGGCCTAATGCAAGTTGAAAGAACAGGGGATGAACTCATTTGAATCAAAGATTCAAATGATAGCTCATTTGAGTTAGTCCTAATGGTGCAATATCTTATTCTGGTTATTCAGCATAGTTAACTTGTTTTAACATGCATGAAACCTGTACCAATGGATAGAGTGTATTTTTCTGATAATTTTCATATATAAATCTTTGCATTTGGAGTTATAGATAAAAAGTTATAAGCATTTGAAATTTGAATTATATTCGGAATTTACTATATCAAAATAAATCCAGAATTTGAATTAATCGTCAACATGAGGTCAGCGTGACGTCAGGGGTCAGCGGGTCATCCAGGTCAAACTGACCAGTGGGACCCGCATGTCGGAGTTAGTTTAACTAATTAACTTAATTAGAACTAATCCTAATTAGTTAACAGGGGTCCACTGTCATTGACTCGGAAGCGATCAGCAGGGCCTGATCGGTGGTCGATGGTCAACTCGCGGCGTCTAGCTTGGCGAGGCGAGCAATGGCGGAGCAGAGCTTTTGCACATTCCGGCCACTAAATGGGGTGCGGAGGGCATCTCGTGGAGCTGGGGATGAACCGCAGCGTTTGGTGGGGTTAGTTGGGGTCGGGGTGGCGGAGTTGGCACCGCGACGAGTCGAGGCGGCGGGGCTCGGGTGATGTCGGGCTAGTTGCTAGGGGGCAAAGTGAGGCGCGTGGAGTGCAGAGTTAGACCCAGCGACACGGTGAGTGCGATGGACACGGTGGCGTGGCGTTGGGTGGCGAACCTCGTCGGGTGACGAGCTCCATGGGCGGTGCGTTCGGGTGATCGCGGTTGGGTCGTTGTGGTGCACGAGGAAGAGAGTGGAGAGGATGGGGAGGTAGCCAGGCTCACAGCGATCTCGTAGAAACCTCGTCGGGTCGGGGACGGTCGATCTGGCGGGACGGCGAAGGGGATCTCCGCGGCTTCGAGCTCGGTCGAGGTCGGTGAGCTAGGTTCGGGTGCTTAGGCGGCGGGATTCAACTAGCTAGGGGTAGTGGAGTCGGCGGAGCTCCTGGACATGGTGGGGAGGAGCATGGGCGGCGGGAGCACGACTGACGACGGTGGCGTCGGCGATGGCGTCGGCCAGTTGGGGGAGAGAGAGAGAGGAGGAGGGGGCGAATGGCGTGTCCAGGGGTCGGGCGACGACGTGGAGGTCGTCCAGGCAGCGGGCGGCGAGGAGGTGAAGCAGGCGGCGGCCAGCTGCGTGGCGCGCCTGCGCTCGCCGGCCGGGCACCAGGCTGCTGCTGGCGAGCCAAGCAGCTCATTGGCCGACTTGTTGGCTGGGCGGCAGTGGGCGCACGCGGCGACAGTAAGGTTTTTGCCTTTTTTAGTCTTTTCTAATTTACCTGCAACTTTGTGGGGTTTTTAAAAATACCAAAACTGTTTTAAAAATCGCCAAAATGCTCCTGGTCACTTGTTGGAATATTCCCAACATGAAACATTTTGGTTTGACAATTTTTGAACATTTAAAATATTTTATATAATTAAAAATGCTCAAGTTCAAAACTTGTGGATTAATCCTAGGAACCTTGGATGACCTAGAAAATGGTACACCTTCTTTGACATGGGTTCTGAACCAAAGTAAAGAGGATGAACATTTTGAAGGGCATTTCGGATTCATTGAAATAATTTTTAGTAAACCCTAGTTGAATTAAGGGGGTGTTATGGGGTTTCCTGCCTTCCCCATTTCAAATTCAAATGAAATTTAAACATGATGCACACCCTAATGCATGGTCTAACTGGGATGTGACAATGAGTCTATGCTCAAATATGGACGGCACCCTGCTTTGAACCCATCGATGCAAGGCTTCAAAGCCATAAAAAACTTGGAGAACTTGACTTCACCTGAGGGTGATACCTCTGTATCTATCTCCACGACACTGCCAGGTGACCTCTTTTCCACCTCTGCTTTGAAGTTGTAAAGCATCCTAAATGTATTTGCCCAATCACCATATAAATTTTTCATGCCCTTTGTTTTGCCTTCCACACTGTGGTATATTTCAGTTTAATGGGGTACATCTTTTCCAAGTCTACTTTGAGTTTTTTGGCAGTATTGTTTGGTGTTTTGGCTAAAATTGGGGTGATCTTTTCTGCAACCCAAAGTTGTGATGTCATGGTTGATACTGTCTGAGAGCTTGTAATACAAGTATGTCGATTGGGGATTTGGTTAACCCTGACAGTACTTCCATCAGGTTGCAGTCTAGCAGATATGTACCACTTGCAAGGCTTCACACTACCATCAAATCCTCTGCACCTCGCATAAAACTTCTTTCTATCAGTCCAAACAGTCTTGGCATCAAATTCATGTTTCACTGCATAAGTCTTGAACACATCCTAAACTCCTTAATGCTTGGGAACAACTTGCCTACTTCAATGACAGGGTTTTCTTTGTCATACACATGCACCAGCTCATCATCATGTGCATCATCTACTTCATCTATAGCTTGTTCCATCAACTGTCCATCTACTTCTTCATCAGCATTAGCAGGCAAACTAGATTCGCCCTTCTCCTGCTTATCTCTGTCATCAACTGGAATGCCAAAAAGTTTGGCCATCTCAATGTCAGGCATTGGTGCAATGACCAAATCAGTAGGCTCATCTAATTCAACTGCATTCCAATCAACAGTTGCTGCAGTTTCAGTTTCAGTTCCAGTCACATGTCCCTCTTCGGCTATTACTGTAAGTTCAGTACACATGGGAATCAATGGCCTCTGTGTAGCCCAATCATCGTCTACCATCTGCGCAGCCAATTGTGATGGCACATATTCAACCTTCGAAAAAATGTTCAGATCAACGAGCTCAGCAAAAAAAATAGCCCATTTGCTTGTCCAGCCGTTTTGCCGATCGATTTCTTCAACAATCTGTTCACCATCTTCTATTCTAACATACTCTCCTTTCCAATCATCAAACCGCAACAATGATACTTCTTGCTCTGGACCCCAAACAATTTTCTCCCCAATTTTTTCCACCCATTTCTTCACTGCCGTCTCTCCCATGTTCTGTAGAACTTGTGGATCAATCTCTGTAAACTCAACCTCCCATTTAACAATTGTGTCTCTCTCAATGTTTTGTATGCTACCATCAACTAATTTTGCCTTTGATGGAAAGAAATTGTTGTCAATTCGAAGGTCCGGCGGCAGCATCCCTCTGTCGATGGCGGACGGTGTGAGCCCGTGAGAACGAGAGACGAGGCCACCCCTAATTGCATGCAAAATTGGATCGAGAGAGGCGCATTACCTATTCGAAGTTGAATCTGGCGGCTCCATCTCAGTATGCCCACGGGCTCCCTCACAACCTATCGATTCATAGCGAAAACAGAGGAAGCGAGCTGAGATCTCGGGCCGAGAGAGAGGCGGGATGGCGACTAGGGTTTGAATTCACTCACCATTTTCTGAGGACGAAGGCTCCGCCACCGTTGAGAACAAGGGCTCCGCCGCCGCCACCGAGAACGCAAGATCCGCCGCCACCGGAGAAGAAGGGGGGCAGAGTGGCGGGCCCGGCACGGTCGGGCGGCAGGGCACGGTCAGCTGTTTTGAGGAACAATTAAGTTGGACCCACATGTCCTAACATAAACGGGCGGGCTTGGTTGACGACCAATTTAACCACATTTAACAGCCATGTCGTGCGTGGGCTATTTACCTGCTCAAATGTGTCGCACCACAGCCATTCGCTCGAACAACGTCGCACACTTGCCAATTCACCTAAAAAACGTCGCACAGGAGTTATTGGCCCCGAGCGAAGAGACATCGGAAGTCCGCGCGGCTAGGGGAGCTCGTCGCTCTGGATGGGCGTTGTGTGTGGCATGAAGACCCGTCACGAGCACCACGACGTCCTCTGTAGGCTCGAGCGAGGCGATGCTGGAAGTCGACATGGTTGGGCGACCTCGCTGCTCGGCGCCCGGACGTGCCTGTCGTCGTCTGGCACGGAGACGCATCAAGAGCACCGCAGGTCCGCAGTGTCATCTGCATGCACGAGAAGTCGAGAAGAGGCGACGTTGTAACCCGGTGCGGCTGAGCGAGCTCGCTGCTTGGACGTGACGGCGCCGTGTGGCATGGGCACATGGAGGAAGGAGCAACCCTGGGGCACGAACCCTACACATCCAGATTGACTGGAGGGTATTTTTTTTAGAAAGCCGCTTTGTCATTGAATGGCGTACTTACTTTTCTTATTTTCCCCTTCCAACACATGGAATTCCATAAACTTACTTTAACAGAAAAACTAACTAAAAATGGTTGTCCTAAAAATCCTCTAAAAACTGGTTTTCTAAAATCTCACATCCAATTCTTGGTATCCAAACAGCCACAACTTCTTCTAGTTTCAAAATTCCTCGTATCATATGCATTTTAGCAATTTCCGTGTCCACAATGCATAGTTTATGATCTTTAGCCGTTTTATCAAGTTCATTGCACAACTTTTTTTTAGTTTTCATTAGTTCCACTTTGTTTTGTTGTCTTTGTAGGCGTATTGGCATTTCCATGGAGTTGGCACATAAAAAAAGAGCGAGCTGGGGCCAAAACGGACGAGGTTGAGGCATCGGATTCTGGTCCTATGGAGATTTTGATATTTTAGCATTTTCAATAATCTCCAAATTGAAGATTCAATATAATTGGCGCATCAGTCTTTCCGGGATGAATCCAACAAGCCCAAAAGCACCAAAATCGGAGTTTGTATGAAGAAATGACGACCAAAACATGAAACTGCATTCCATGGCTTCTGGGAACTCGTCTATTATTGCCAGTTCCATGGCCCTTGCTTGATCTGCAGTGCCAAAGGTAAAAAGGTTATCTTTACATTCATACCATTTTACAATGCATTGCACACTTGAAATAACACAAAGACATGACCATCATATTACATTCCTAACATGTTAGAATTGTTTGCGGCGGTTTGCCACCCATCATACGTAAGAACTCTTTGAATACCCACTTGAAACTATCTACCTTTTCATCCCTCGTCATCACCGCACCAAATATTATGCTCTGGAAATGACTATTGATGCCGACAAACAGACCGAAAGGCATGTCATAAAGATTAGTCCTGTAAGTCGTGTCAAATGTAATTGCGTCGCCGAAGTACTTGTATTGTTCTATCCCTTTACCAGTTGCCCACATAAGTGTCTTAATCCGGCTCTCTTCGTCCATCTGAACAGTGTATTCAAAGCTGTTGTCATCCGCCTTTAGTTTCTGCAACAGATCAAGCGTCTTGGTCGCATCGTTGTCAGATTGTTCTCTACTAAGCTTCCCACACAAGGTCCGCAAAGACCTTTTCCTGAAAGGAACATTTTCCATAGTACCAAAGAAACTACCGACAATGCTGTATACTTTGCTCAAACTAACATTATTTATGCGAAGCTGCTTTACCAGATCTCTAGCGTGTTACATCTATGTAACGATGAGACTTCCAATGAAGCTTCTGCCCACATGTCACTGTTAGTTGATGATTGTGCTCAGCTTTCTGATCGCTTACATACCACCCATTGTCAACTGACCGCAAAAGTCTTATCGTAGCATGGCAGTCAGTCCTCGAAGACCTTGAATTTTCCTTTAGTGCAGCACCCTACAATACATATACATTTGTTACAAACTCGCCCTGCCCAGTTTGTCATAGATTAAACAATTCAAAAAATTAGATGTACATACCGCACAACCACAAACCAATTCTTGCATACATTTCTCCCGATGAACATTCAACCTGCTCCGGGAATACCTAATACCGAAACCAGTTTCCCACGAATAAATATTGTAGAAGGCATAAGCTTCATCCAATGAGTCAAATGTCATGCCAATACTAGGGTTCACGACTGTCTCTGACTTTGTAGTGGTGAATTTGCGTACAGACTCCTCGAGAGCACTCTTTCTTGTTGGACAAAATTCTCTTGCAACGACACCTTTACGGAGCCGCACCATAAATTTTGTTGGAATCCAGTAATTGTTTATTTTAGAAAATAGTTGCAGTATGAAATATATTCGATAACGATGGTAATGAAGTATATTTTTTGTTGGAAATCCTGCTATAATTAGTAACTTTCACTAAATTTACACTCTTTAATGAAACTGTTTTTCTAAGTATTTAATTAGTAAAATGCTCTGTAGGTTATCTTGATGGTCAATATGTTTTTAAAGAAAAAAATAAATCTACAACTGCAACATGCTATGAAGTAACTATATTTTTTACTTTCGAAAGTATACTAATTACAGTTTCAAATTAAACCATACATCAATATCCACACAAACTTGCTTTCTTACCAATTAAAAATCTGGCACATATTTGTCCCCATAGCTGGCACAGATAAGTTTTCAAATATAACCGTTCTTACAAATTTAGTATTGTTGTTCACTAATATTTATTTTTCACTGTTTCTTTTGGGTTGGCCACATATTGATAGCAAGCAGAAAATTTACTGAATATTAAACATTTTCGTCTTAGTTGGGCTTCCAGCCTGATGTTGCCTCGCAATGCTCCGAGCACGCATACGCTGGGCCTCCTGCACGGCCCATTGCCATCCTCAAATGGTTCTTGAGTGATGCCTGAACCTGTAAGCGGCGCCCGCCCAGATCCATCTGATGGCATATTGTCTTCTCCATCCGGAAACAATACATTGCTGTTTCTTTCCAATATATTGATTGACCCAGCCGGCTGCAAGGTTTGAGCATCTGGACCATGCAACGAGTTTGAAGATCCAGTTGGTATCAAACTACTGAACTCCCTGGTAAAATAAAAAGTAGGAATCAGAACTACATACAAAAAAATTAGAATCAACAACAGAGAACCAGAAGATAAGAATGAATCATAAGCCGCATATGGAAGGTTGTAAAGGTTTGCAGGCTGAAAATCTAGCCTATCTACCGCATCCCTCAGAACGAACTCCATGGTAGAGAACCAGACACTAGTAAAAAACAGGGCTTTGGTTCGGGCCTGGCCAGCCCATTAGTCCTGGTTCAGTCATGAACCGGGACCCATGGGGTCATACGTCCCGGTTCGTGAGCCCAGGGGGCCGGCTAGGGCCTCGTGGGCATTGGTCCCTGTTCGTCTGGACCCATTTGTCCCGGTTCCTGGCACGAACCGGGACCAATGGGCCTCGCTCCTGGCCCACATACATTTGTCCCGGTTCGTGGCTCGAACCGAGACAAAGGGGGGCTTTAGTCCCGGTTCCAGCCACGAACCGAGACAAATGAGTTGCCTATATATACCCCTCGCCCGCGAGCAGAGCACTCCACAGTGCTCCGTTTTCTCTGGCCGGCGAGGGAAGGGCATTTGGGTGCTCTAGCTCATCTCCTATGCACATGAGGTGTTTGATGAAATGCCCGAGCCACACTAGTTAAGCTTTCTCCTCTCGAAGCTCAACCTCCAAGCTCCATTTTCCCCGAGATTTGCAAAGGTTTAGCGGTCCGTCACGTCCTGTCCCCATCTTCGCCGCCGTCGATCGCCCGCGCCGATCTCGTCGCCGGCACCACTGTGGTGAGCCTCTTGTTCTTATCTTCTTCTGAAAGAAAAAATTCTTACTTTAAATAGATACTTGTCTAATTTTCTTACTTTTATTATTGCTTGTTATTATATAGTGCGATGATTTTGGTATCCGCCCTCGTCGGCCCTCGTCCTGGCTATGATTCAGATGTGGTATATATTATCTTTTATAACTATTTGGTTCATTTATTATTTATGACAATTATGCCCATCAAGTTGACATAGATTTTATTTATCTAGGAGGTAGTTGAACCGGAAATTCCAACCGACCCTATTGTCGAGAGGTTAAATTTAGTTGAATAAGAAAACAATTACTTGAAGGAAAAAATAAAAAAAAATTAAGGAGGGGAAGATGATATTGGAGTTGCATGTTGCGGATGTCGTTGATGATGTAGCGACCCGACCCAAAATCGGTCAAGTCTCTGTGTCTGTACCATCCCAAGATCATGATGTCACTCACAGTACATTGATGCAATAATCAAAGTTCAATCACACCTGAATTTATTACACGATTCTCATATCGAGTCTTTATTACAATAGAATAAATTCGGCCGAAGGCCAACTCATGAGAAAATAAACTAAGTAAAGCTGCGGAAGCGTAGAAGAATAGCGAGTCCATCCGACTCCAAAGGGCAATCGCCAAGCGCGGATCGTAGCCTCAATCCTGATCGGAATACTCCTCTGCAACATAAGACGTTGCAGCCGTGTAGGTCAGCATTTTGAATATGCTGGCAAGTCATGAAGAGAGAATAACAATATAAATTACTAGCACTATATGCAATTTGGCTGTGGGGCTCTAAGTTTCATCATTTTGCGAAAAGCCAGTTTTTTCCTACAACAGTGGACTTGCTTGCAAATACTACAAAATTGTTGGTAGTTATTGAGATGGTTCCACCAACCAATGTCTCATTCCCAAATTATTATGTCATAACACCTCAATTAATTTATTAATTTTAGTGTTGAGATTTCCGAATACTTCCAAGTTCCAGAGGCTCAAATTGTCCGTAACCGGGGACACGGCTAATCGATTAGATCTTTTCTCTGCAGAGGTTTATGACTTTACCCGCAAGAATCGTTCCCTCCTTTTAAGTCTTAGCACTTCATGGTGTTTGAAGGCGGGATGAGCGAAACAGGGTCTTAGAAGAGTTCTTACGCCACTTTGCCGGTACCCATCCAATCCTACCGTTCTTCTACATCTCGTAGTACCGTCCGGCCGAGTCACAACTAGGGTTGACCAAGCCGAGCCCATAATGGCTTGCGGTTGCACTGAGTAAGCTTCCGGTCAATGGGGCATCCATCCGTCTCTTCGTGGCTGGGTGAAACTTTCCGCAAGATGTCATGGCACTTCTCCATGCATCCCGGCCAACCACTGGGTTCTCCAGGGTGCCCGTCAACCGTCCTCCACCCAGTAGTGAATTCCGAAGTCCATCTTGAGCTTGAAGTTCATGGGGTTGTCATCATCTTGACTCTCACATCTTTCTTATGAATTTCACTCAACCAACCCCGTCTACGAGCATAGCAAGATAAACTACTTCGTCCCGGGTCATGGTAACAAGGGGAATTGGTTCATCCTACCACATGATACTACTCAAGAACATAACTTCAAAATTTCACCTACTGCATGCATGGTGGGGAGGTATAATTCTAATGCAATAAAAATCATAGGTATTGAAAGTATGATCAATGACTTGCCTTGCTGACGATCCTCGTAAGCTAGGGACTCGTGGTAGCAAGCTTCGCACTCCGGAAATTCTACCGAGGCAAACAATAACCATAATAAGCACATAGCATATGATCACTTAACATAGTAACATGCTAACATAACACACCAAACAAACGAATCAAAACCCAAAGGAAAACTCGAAGAAATCCAACTCAATGTTTTCCTACTTCAATTAACAACTAAAAATAGTTTTACATAACAAAAATTTTCTTAACAGAACCTAAGCATGGGTTTATGCTACCTAACAGAAAAGAATTCAACAAGCAACTAGGAGCAAAAAGAATCACCTTGAAAGCTATTATAAAACTCCTATTAGGCCTAAAGCAAATTTTAGTAAGAAAAATAAAATAAAAGTTTTATTTATTATAAATAAAAGTTCATGCTCTAAAGTTACAGAAATTAACCTAGAATAATCTATCACATATGAAAAATAAATTTATTTGCTAATTAAAACAATAGGAAAACAGTACCTAGTTAATTGATTAAGAATAACATGATTCTGAATAAAACTATTTTTTATTAATCCTAAAATTCCCAAATAAATTCCTACGGTTAGGCAATGTCAAAACAAAGTTGTGACAAAAGAATCATAAAAAATAATATTCCTAACTCATTTTATAGCAGAATTACGACTCTGTTTAAATCTAAAATAAAGCAATTTTAATTTATTTTAACATGGCAAATTATATTTTATGCAGAAATTATAAGAAATTTTAAACCAACAAAAAAGAATCACTTAAAAATATTAAGTAGATTAAAAGATATGAATTTTTCAAATCTGAAACTATTCTGCTAAAACAGAAAATGAAAATAAAGAAAAACGAGCTAATGGGCCTATATAGCGCTTGGCGTTAAATAACTAAACTTCGCCTAGGGTTTAAAACGAATCGGCGGTTTAATAAAAACCTAACTAAACCGATCTAAACCGAAATAAACCGGGATAAAACCGGTCTTTAAAATAGACCGTACCCCTTCGGGGGTTCTAATCTACGCCGTTGAGATTAGATCGGACGGCGGGGGTGGACTCCGGCGACTTACCGGTTGGCGATAGCGACGGCGGCTCGCGCAGCAAGTGCTCCGGCGACTCCGGTGGTCGGGGGCGTCGACGGAGAGCTCCGGCGGGTGCGGACGGGCGAAGGGGTGGGTTTGGTGGAGTAGATGGAGCTCGGGGGTGGCCGGGGCGTCGGCGACGGAGTTAATGGCGGCGGCGGCGCTCGGGTGCTCTGGCGGAAGCGTGCGGTGAGAGGAGAGGTCGGGCGAGGCGAGGGGGGAATGGGGTCGGGGGTATTTATAGGGGTAGGGCACGGCTTGGGCGAGGGGCAAGTCGGGCGGCGGATCAGGTGAGATCCGGAGATCGGATCTCCGTGGCCAGCGCGTGATTCGCGTGGAGGGAAGAAGGAGGTGGGGTCCACCTGTCGGTGAGAGGAGGGCGCGTTGCGGTCGGGCGACCGTGGCTAGCCGATCTGCTCGGTCGCTCGTCGGCTCGGCGTGAGCGGCGCGGTCGGCGCGCTGGGCCGTTAATTTGGGTCGCTGGGTGTTGTTGGGCAGTTGGCTGGCGGCGCCTGTGGGCTTTTCTTTTCTATTTTTTTGAAAACAAAACAGAGAGGAAATATATAAAATATAAATATTTTATATAGGACATATATATATATATATATATATATATATATATATATATATATATATATCAAAATGATCAGGAATATTCCTATCATTTGAACATTTTCCAAGGCAAAATCCAAACTTTATAAAAAATCATTTTTCAAAATTTCCAAATAAAATTCAAATTTGAATTCAAACTTTTTGGCAATGTTTTTCCTCTGATATTTTTGGAGTGTCATGTCTACTCCTCTCATACTTTTTCTCAAGTATTTATCATGCATAGTTTTTGAAATGATTTCCACTTGCCAAAATTTGAATTCAAATTCCAAAACTTCTGAAACCTCAAATGCCACTCAAATTCAAACAGAATGCATAGATTCTTAGCTATAATTGTAAAACATTCCAAATAGGAAATTTGGGATGTTACAAACCTACCCACCATAAGATGAATCTCGCCCTCGAGATTTGGGTTGGCTAGCAAATAGGTGCGGGTGGTCTCGAAGGAGGTCTTCTTCTCGCTCCCAGGTGGCTTCCTCTTCGGAGTGGTGACTCCACAGCACCTTGCAAAACTTGATGATCTTGCTGCGGGTGACTCTGTTCGCAGTCTTGAGAATTCGAACGGGTTTCTCCTTATAAGTCAGATCACTGTCAAGCTGTATGGCCTCTAGGGGCACTGTGTCTCTCAACGGAATATCGGCCATGTCGGCATGACACTTCTTCAGCTGAGAAACATGGAAGACATCATGAACTCCGGACAATCCTTCAGGCAATTCCAACTTGTAGGCAACTTCTCCACGATGTTCGAGGATTTTGTACGGGCCAATGAATCGGGTGCTAACTTTCCTTTGACACCAAACCTCTTGATTCCACGAAGTGGGACACACGAAGATATGCTCGGTCTCCGCCGTAAGTTACTTCCTTGCGTTCTTGTCGGCATAACTCTTACGCCTCGATTGTGCTATCTTGAGTCTATCCGAATCAGCTTGACTTTCTCTTCGAATCTCGATAAGATCGGAACGAAAAGTGTTCGATCTCCAACACCATCCCACAACAATGGTGTTCGCACCTCCTTCCATATAGAGCTTGAAGGGGCCATCTTGGATGGTGCGATAACTGTTGTTGTATGAGAACTCTGCGTATGGCAAATTATCATCCCAGCTAGACCCATAGTCTAGCACACAAGCTCTCAACATGTCCTCCAGAATCTGGTTGACTCTCTCGGTCTGTCCATCTATCTACGGATTAAAAGCTGTACTGAACTCCAGCCTCGTACCCAAAGTTTCATGTAACTGATTCCAAAACTTTGAGGTAAATTGTGTTCCTCTATCTGACACGATACTCCTCGGAACTCCATGCAGACATACGATCCTGGTCATGTATATCTTGGCTAACTTAGCACTGGTATAGGTAGTCTTCACGGGAATGAAGTGAGCTACCTTGGTCAAACAATCAACCACTACCCAGATAGAATCATAACCTGAACGGGTCCTGGGTAATCCTGTGATAAAATCCATTCCAAGTTTTTCCCATTTCCAATCGGGAATCGGCAAAGGTTGAAGTAACCCTGCTGGCTTCGATGTTCTGCCTTTACTCGTTGACAAACATCGCATCTTTGCTACGTACTCGGCAATATCCTTATTCATACCGTCCACGAAACTTTCCTTCAAATCCGGTACATCTTGGTGTTACAGGGGTGAATCAAATACGGTGAATCATGAGCCTCTGAAGAATTAGCTTCCTGAGTTCGGGATAATTGGGCACATAAATCGATCCTCGAACCATATAGCTCCGTATTCATCCTTACGGAACCCTTTAGCTTTTCCTTCATTCATCTTTTTCTTTATCTCTTCAATTTCCTTGTCCGACTTCTGGGCTTCACGAATTCTGTCGGCCAAAGTGGACTGAACTTCCAGAGTTGCAACATATCCTCTCGGAACTATCTTCAGTCGGAGATCTCTGAGGTCGTCGACTAACTCCTGAGGTAATCCTCCTGCTATAAGAGTATTCACGTAACTCTTACGGCTCAAAGCATCTGCTACAACATTAGCCTTACCTGGGTGGTAATGCAATCTCATGTCATAGTCCTTGATTAACTCTAGCCACCTCCTCTGCCTGAGGTTCAACTCTTTCTGCGTGAAAATATACTTCAAGCTCTTGTGATCTGTGTAAACATCACAACAGTTTCCGATGAGGAAATGTCTCCAGGTCTTGAGTGCATGCACTACGGCTGCTAACTCCAAATCATGTGTGGCATAATTCATCTCGTGAGGTCGTAGCTGTCTGGAGGTATAAGCTACAACTTTTCCTTCCTGCATGAGTACTCCTCCGAGTCCCTGACGAGAAGCGTCACAATATACCTGGTAATCCTTGTGTATGTCTGGCAAAATCAGCACTGGGGCTGTGACCAAATGTTTCTTCAACTCCTGGAAACTGGCTTCACAATCCTCGGTCCAAATGTACTTGGCTTCCTTCTTCAACAGCTCAGTCAAGGGCTTGTCAATCTTCGAGAAATTCTCAATGAACCTCCGATAATATCCTGCGAGTCCGAGAAAACTGCGGATCTCCTTGACTGAGGTGGGTGACTGCCAATCGGTGACTGATTCAACCTTGGCAGGGTCAACTGCTATTCTTTCTCCTGAAATAACATGTCCGAGGAATCCGACTTCCTTCAGCCAAAATTCACATTTGCTGAACTTGGCATACAATTGATGTTCTCGGAGTTTCTCCAGAACTAGACGCAAATGTTCCTTATGCTCTTCCTCGCTCTTGGAGAAAATCAGTATGTCATCGATGAACACCACGACGAACTTGTCCAGATATTCCATAAATACCTTGTTCATCAAATTCATGAAGTATGCAGGGGCATTAGTCAATCCAAATGACATGACGGTATACTCATATAAACCATACCGTGGTGAATGCTGTTTTGGGTATATCCTTTAACGGATCTTCAATCGATGATACCCGATCGAAGATCGATCTTGGAGAATACCTTGGCTCCAACTAGCTGATCAAACAGATCATTAATCATTGGCGAGGGTACTTGTTCTTGATGGTCACGTCGTTCAACGAACGATAATCCACAACCATTCTCAAGGTTCCATCCTTCTTCTCTACCAAAAGAACTGGGCTCCCAAGGTGATGAGCTTGGCGAATATATCCCTTCTCCAATAGCTCATTAATTTGGTTCTTGATCTCTTTCAAATCATTCGGTGGCATCGATAGGGTCTCTTGGATATTGGGGCTGTGCGGGCAATAACTCAATCAGAAATTCAATGTCTCTGTCGGTGGCATTCTGGTAATTCCTCCGAAACACATCGGAAAATCTTGCACTCTGGCACTTCCTCTGAACAACTCCGTGAGGGAATTCACCGATTCTTCATCGGCTACTCGGATACATACTTGATCCTCTTACGCTCCGGGGTGGTGAGCAGAATCGACTTCTTGGCACATCTATGTTTCCTTCAAACTTCGTCAACCAATCCATGCCTAGGATTACATCCAAGGTCTGGGTTTCCAATCTGTGAGGTCTGCGGAAATTTATGGTTCCCGATGTTGAGGTTGCATGACAGCCTAAGCACGCCATCATTTCTCCTCTGCGGGCCGACGCGAAGGGGCTTCTAAGGGTTTTAGTGGGCAACCCGTACTTTTCCACAACTACCCTTGATATGAATGAATCGTTGCACCGAATCAAAGAGTACCAATACTGAGCGTGAATTCAATAAAACTTACCAACCACGATTGTTCGGCTGATCATAGACGTCCTCCACGTCAATGTGGTTCACCCGAGCACGAGGAAAGGGTTGGGCTTCTTTGCTGAGCTTCCGTTGCGTTTCCATTCCTCTGCTTGGCCTCCGGGCAGTCGGTGGCATAGTGCCCTGTTTTCGGCACTTGAAAGCAGTGATGTGACTCAGATCCTTTGAGCCGGGCAGGCGATGCTGGTTTCCATTACCGTTTCCATTGCCATTGCCATTGCACGACTTGTTGTCCTGGTTGCGGTTGTTCCCATTTCCTCCATGGTTATGTCCTCCATGGTTGTGATGGGTATGCCCTCCGAGTATGGGGCATAACGTGGCTTCGCTGAGCTCGAGTTGTACTTCCCTGGCTGTACTTCCGCTATGCTATCAATCTGCTGCTGCTTGCCTTCAAGTATGGTGGCCTTGTCTACCAGCTCCGGTAGTTGGTGAAGGTAGCCACCATAAGCTGCATACCCAGCTCGTCATTGAGTCCCTCGAGAAACTTCTCCTGCTTTGCGGCATCTGTGGCCACATCATCCGGGGCATAGCGAGCTAATTTGCTGAACTCATCCACGTACTGCCCCACAGTACGGTTCCCCTGGCGTAAGTTGCGGAACTCACGCTTCTTCAGACTCATGGCTCCAGCTGAAACATGAGCGGTGCGGAAAGCCTGCTGGAACTGATCCCACGTGATGGTGCCGATGGGATACGTGGCGGTGTAGTTCTCCCACCAAGAAGCTGCAGGTCCATCAAGTTGATGTGCGGCAAAGCGCACCTTCTCTGCATCAGTGCATCCAACAGTGACTAACTCTCTTCCGACCTTGCGGAGCCAATCATCGGCCACAATCGGCTCAGTGCTGCTAGAGAACACTGGCGGATTCAGCCTTAGGAAGCGGGTCAAGTTGTCAACAGGGGGTGGTGGCGGTGGATTGTTCTTGTTGTTGTTGTTCTGGTTCTGGATGAGTATCTGCATGAGGGCATTCTGCTGCTGGATCAGCTGGGTGAGCTCCGGCGGGAAGTTGAGACCGGGGTCACGTCTCGGAGGCATCTGGTGTTTTGGAGTGGATGAGAAAATTAGAATAGAACAATGGTCTAATGAGAAAATATCACTACCCATATGAATGCACAATCATAAAACCACCAATCATTTATTCAATCCACTCAAACATGGTTCAATCTCGATTACAAAATTCTCACGACTAATCGAAAATAACGGCCTAACTGATCGACGAAAATAAAATAACATGGCGGTCGACTAAATGTCTTCATCAATAATCCTTGCGTCCTCTGGTGCGATGTCCTCCGGTGTGGCGTCCTCTGATGCGGCGCCTCCTCTTGCGGCTTTCTCCAGTGGAAATCCCTTCATAATCCTGATCATTGCTCACGAGAGGTCCGTCATCTCCACTCGGAAAAAGGTCTTCTCCCAAGTCCATCTTCTCCTCTAATGCGGCAACCTTCATATTCAGGTCGTCGACTCTCTCCATGAAGTCCGCGATTTCTTCCTCATGGTCAAGGAAGTCTGCGTGTGCCTTCTCCTCCAGTTCTAGTTCACGGAACAATAGCCTCCTGTGTACCTTCGAGTTACGGCGAGTCTGGATCTCCCGTTTCCTGAGGAGACACTCCAAGTCCTGGACATACGAGAGAATGGAGTCGTCCTCTATGGTACGGATGATATCTCCATTCCTTGCTCTGCGAGAAATCATGGCGAGGTCTGATGGATCGAGCTCGGCCCTGTACTCTTCTCGGAGATGTCCAAGTGCACGATAGATCGCCATGTCCCTTCCGAGGATCCAGTTGAAGTCGGTAAACTCAAAGTCAATAGGCTCTGTATGTCCTCCGAAGGTTCTCCCTGGAACATGCACCTCAATCCTGTAGCGGGTATCCGTCGGAAGTGCATTGGTAGGCTTCCCGGTGATCGAGGGCAGAGCAATCTTCAGCTTCTTCACGATCTGGACAAGCTTCCTGCCGAAGGGCATCGTCTCATCTGGCTGGCAAAACTCCGGTAGCAAAACTGGGGTGAACTCGGCGGCCATCTAGAATGTTGAAAATCGGAGAGAAGTCAGAAATGAACAGGGGAGAATTACGGAATGATAAAATAAATAGTCTCTTCCTATGGCTTTCCGATCCTAGGGGTTACGTCCTACGGTCAGCGTGTGCTCTGATACCATCTCTGTAGCGACCCGACCCAAAATCGGTCAAGTCTCTGTGTCTGTACCATCCCAAGATCATGCTGGCACTCACAGTACATTGATGAAATAATCAAAGTTCAATCACACCTGAATTTATTACACGATTCTCATATCGAGTCTTTATTACAATAGAATAAATTCGGCCGAAGGCCAACTCATGAGAAAATAAACTAAGTAAAGATGCGGAAGCGTAGAAGAATAGCGAGTCCATCCGACTCCAAAGGGCAATCGCCAAGCGCGGATCGTAGCCTCAATCCTGATCGGAATACTCCTCTGCAACATAAGACGTTGCAGCCGTGTAGGTCAGCATTTTGAATATGCTGGCAAGTCATGAAGAGAGAATAACAATATAAATTACTAGCACTATATGCAATTTGGCTGTGGGGCTCTAAGTTTCATCATTTTGCGAAAAGCCAGTTTTTCCCTACAACAGTGGACTTGCTTGCAAATACTACAAAATTGTTGGTAGTTATTGAGATGGTTCCACCAACCAATGTCTCATTCCCAAATTATTAAGTCATAACCCCTCAATTAATTTATTAATTTTAGTGTTGAGATTTCCGAATACTTCCAAGTTCCATAGGCTCAAATTGTCCGTAACCGGGGACACGGCTAATCGATTAGATCTTTTCTCTGTAGAGGTTTGCGCACTTTACCCGCAAGAATCGTTCCCTCCTTTTAAGTCTTCGCACTTCATGGTGTTTGAAGACGGGATGAACGAAACAGGGTCTTCGAAGAGTTCTTCTGGCAACTGCCGTACCCATCCAATCCTACCGTTCTTCTACATCTCGTAGTACCGTCCGGCCAGAGTCACAACTAGGGTTGACCAAGCCAGAGCCCATAATGGCTTGCGGCTGCACAGGTAAGCTTCCAGTCAATGGGGCATCCATCCGTCTCTTCGTGGCTGGGTGAAGCTTTCCGCAAGATGTCATGGCACTTCTCCATGCATCCCGGCCAACCACTGGTTTCTCCAGGGTGCCCGTCAACCGTCCTCCACCCAGTAGTGAATTCCGAAGTCCATCTTGAGCTTGAAGTTCATGGGGTTGTCATCATCTTGACTCTCACATCTTTCTTATGAATTTCACTCAACCAACCCCGTCTACGAGCATAGCAAAAATAAACTACTTCGTCCCGGGTCATGGTAACAAGGGGAATTGGTTCATCCTACCACATGATACTACTCAAGAACATAACTTCAAAATTTCACCTACTGCATGCATGGTGGGGAGGTATAATTCTAATGCAATAAAAATCATAGGTATTGAAAGTATGATCAATGACTTGCCTTGCTGACGATCCTCGTAAGCTAGGGACTCGTGGTAGCAAGCTTCGCACTCCGGAAATTCTACCGAGGCAAACAATAACCATAATAAGCACATAGCATATGATCACTTAACATAGTAACATGCTAACATAACACACCAAACAAACGAATCAAAACCCAAAGGAAAACTCGAAGAAATCCAACTCAATGTTTTCCTACTTCAAGCAACAACTAAAAATAGTTTTACATAACAAAAAATTTCTTAACAGAACCTAAGCATGGGTTTATGCTACCTAACAGAAAAGAATTCAACAAGCAACTAGGAGCAAAAAGAATCACCTTGAAAGCTATTATAAAACTCCTATTAGGCCTAAAGCAAATTTTAGTAAGAAAAATAAAATAAAAGTTTTATTTATTATAAATAAAAGTTCATGCTCTAAAGTTACAGAAACTAACCTAGAATAATCTATCACATATGAAAAATAAATTTATTTGCTAATTAAAACAATAGGAAAACAGTACCTAGTTAATTGATTAAGAATAACATGATTCTGATTAAAACTATTTTTTATTAATCCTAAAATGCCCAAATAAATTCCTACGGTTAGGCAATGTCAAAAAAAGTTGTGACAAAAAGAATCATAAAATAATAATATTCCTAACTCATTTTATAGCAGAATTACGATTCTGTTTAAATCTAAAATAAAGCAATTTTAATTAATTTTAACATGGTAAATTATATTTTATACAGAAACTATAAGAAATTTGCAGACCAACAAAAAAAGAATCACTTAAAAATATTAAGTAGATTAAAAGATATGAACTTTTCAAATCTGAAACTATTCTGCTAAAACAGAAAACGAAAAATAAAGAAAAACGAGCTAATGGGCCTATATAACGCTTCGGCGTTAAATAACTAAACTACGCCCTAGGGTTTAAAACGAATCGGCCGGTTTAATGAAAACCTAACTAAACCGATCTAAACCGGAAATAAACCGGGATAAAAACCGGTCTTTAAAATAGACCGTACCCCTTCGGGGGTTCTAATCTACGCCATTGAGATTAGATCGGACGGCGGGGGTGGACTCCGGCGACTTACCGGTCGGCGACGGCGACGGCGGCTTGGGCGGCGAGTGCTCCGGCGACTCCGGTGGTCGGGGGCGTCGGCGGAGAGCTCCGGCGGGTGCGGACGGGCGAGGGGGTGGGTTTGGTGGAGTAGATGGAGCTCGGGGTGGCTGGGCGCGGCGACGGAGTTAATGGCGGGCGGCGCTCTGGTGCTCCGTGGCGCGGCTCTGAGAGGGAGAGGTCGGGCGAGGGGCGAGGGGGAATGGGGTCGGGTGGGGGGTATTTATAGGGGTAGGGCACGGCTTGGACGAGGGGCAAGTCGGGCGAGCGGATCGGTGAGATCCGGAGATCGCGGGATCTCCGCGGCAGCGCGCGATGCGTGGGCGAGGAAGAAGGAGGTGGGGTCCACCAGCCGGTGAGTGGGAGGAGCGTTGCGGTCGGGCGACCGGTGGCTAGCCGATTCGGCTCGGTCGCTCGGTCGGCTCGGCGTGGGCCGGCATGGCTGGCGCGCCTGGGCCGTTGGCTGGGCCGCCTGGGTGTTGGCTGGGCCGGTTGGCCTGGCCGGCGCCCAGGGGCTTTTTTTTTTTTGAAAACAAAAACAGAGAGGAAATATATAAAATATAAATATTTTATATAGGACATATATATATATCAAAATGATCAGGGGAATATTCCCTATCATTTGAACATTTTTCCAAGGGCAAAATCCAAACTTTATAAAAAATCATTTTTCAAAGTTTCCAAATAATATTCAAATTTGAATTCAAACTTTTTGGCAATGTTTTTCCACTGATATTTTTGGAGTGTCATGTCTACTCCTCTCATACTTTTTCTCAAGTATTTATCAGGCATAGTTTTTGAAATGATTTCCACTTGCCAAAATTTGAATTCAAATTCCAAAACTTCTGAAACCTCAAATGCCACTCAAATTCAAACAGAATGCATAGATGCTTAGCTATAATTGTAAAACATTCCAAATAGGAAATTTGGGATGTTACAGATGATCACAAGATCAAGATGGATGTAATGCAGTTAAAGATTAGAAAAATTAGAAAATATGCCATTCATACCGAGGCTTGGTATCATTATGCCGTTGGATCAATTGTTACCTTGGTTGTGATTATGATCGCATTTGTTGTTGCATTGAAAGGTTTTACATAGTTTCATTGTATGGTTTAACTAGATGCTCCCGAGAGCTATATGTTGTTCAATTTGAACTGTGTATGTACTTTGGTTTTAATGTGATGATGAATTTCTATTAATTTGGTCACTTATCTATCCATGTGGATCTGTAATGGTTTTTGACACACATAATTATATATAATGCACGCAGATAAACCGACAATGGATATACGGTGACAGACACACCTCCGAGTACATTAAGGGCCTGCATAATTGATGATACCATGCCAACTTTCAACCTTTTCAGAGTTCATTTGAAATGCTTTTGAATTTCAGGGTCTTATAGCTAAAAAAATCAGTAAATGTATGAAAAATAACAAATGAAGTCAGAAAGGGTTGAAAATTGATGATGTGGCTTTGAATGGTGCATTTTGAACACACAAAAAATCAGGAGTTCAAATAAGTTCAAAAAAAAAATCCCTTTGTAACAGATGAGTTTCCGTATGAAACCCTGATACTTCGAAAGAGATTGTCCGTTTTGTACACGAAGTGCATCTAGTTTTTTTCTGTAACCCTCTCAGCTTTTTTGCACATGCTATGTGGGTGAAATGATGATACCATGCCAACTTTCAACCTTTTCAGAGTTTATTTGAAATGCTTTTGAATTTCAGGGTCTTATAGCTCAAAAAATCAGTAAATGCATGAAAAATAACAAATGAAGTCAGAAAGGGTTTAAAATTGATGATGTGGCTTTGAATGGTGCATTTTGAACACACAATCTTATATTTACTAATTGGGGGTACCATACAAGGCTCCACGTTAATTCTCACAAACTAAGAAAATTTTCCATTAGATCTCCAAATTAATTACCTACAGCTATTGGATGAGGTTCTTTAGGAGTCCTGAGCTATTGCCCCACGTGCATGCCTTTTAAGAAAAAAAAACATCTCATCTCATGTAGATTACATGTAGATGTGATTTCCTGATAGATTTGACGTGCGTGAGGTACCCACGTGCATCTCTTTTAGGAAAAAAACATCTTTGTGCACATAATCAGAACATCTCATGCACAATACATGTCCCTTAAATAAATAAATAAACCTGAGCATCGTCCCCATTGATATCTAGAATCCACAATGCTCAAGTCTAACTTTTCTCAAAAAAATAATAATGCCCAGGTCTAATTTATGTAAGACCCACATCCACGTTTTCTCCAAAAAAAGCAAGGTCAAATTCTTTAAGAATAAAAACAACGTGCCTTTTGTCCACACGTAAAAAGAAGAGTCCCCAAAGGTCACGTCTTTTGTACAAACAAAAACAACGTGCCTTCTTCCTTGAATAGTGAAATAAATACGTGTACAGAAAAGAAGTCCTCATGCAATATAAAAAAATCCTCATGCCTCACGTTAACAAAGAGTTCTCATGCCTCACCTTAACAAAGAGTCCACATCCCAATAAAAAAAAGTACATGCACGTAAAAAAAAGTGACCTCAAGCCTCACGGTCGAACAAGAGTTTTGCCTAGAAGGAGATAGGAAGCTAGATGTGCTGTCGGCTCCATCAAAGTCCTCTCTGTACTGTCAGAGCTGTATTAGGGTATCATACACTGGCTCAGTCGATGGCGTAGCTGACCTTGACGACAGAAGTCCTTGGGTAGGAACCTGCATGTCAACAGTCCCATGAGATTTTCTTGCAATCTCTACTTGAGAAAAGAAGGAAATAGTCTGCAGGTCAAAGGAACAGAATTAACAAACTTTATGTGCCTCGGATTTATTGGTGCTTCCTTAGTGTCTCTCAACATTAGTGCATCTTTGGTTGTAAAATTGATAATATGTTTTTATTCCATTTTTTCAAATATAGTGACACTATATTTTGAAGTCCGTTATTTCAATTATTTATTATTACATATACTGTATGCATTAAATGTAGATGGAGAGAACATGGACTCATAAAAGTTTATTAGAGCAAAGTGAAATAAAGTTTTAAATTTACGCTAATATTGAACATGTAATTACCTAGCCCGTGCAGTCGCACGGCTTAACGACTAGTGAACAAAATTAAAGAAAGGCGCAATGCTCACCTGCGCGTTGCTTAGCTTCAGGCCTTGAGGAAATAGTGTAGACTGCACGGAGCTATGTGTAGTTTTCGTCCGAAACCCTGATAGCTCCGTGCAGTCTACACCACTTTCTCAAGGCCTGAAGCTAAGCAATGTGCAGGTGAGCATTGCGCCTCTCCTTCATATCGTCTCTGCACTCAGGGCTTATAAACCACTGCGAGTGCCTCTCGCTTGGCGAGGTGGGACTAGAAAACAGCTGCAGAACCGGTACTAAAGGTGCTCGTGGGGAGCCTTAGAACCGGTACTAAATGAAATGCCTTTGTAACAGCCTTAGAACCGGCAGTAAAGGAATCAACTAAAAAGCTTTTATAAACCTCTAGTATTATTGAAACTAAAATTATATAAAATTTATGCAACTAAAATTATCAAAGTATTTTCTGTTCAAAACATTATAAGCAAAAAGAAAATAAAATATATAAGTAGAAACAAAATAAAATAAATAAGTAGAAACAAAATAAAATAAGTAGAAACAAAATAAACTTTAATAAATAAGTAGAAACAAAATAAAATAGCAACAATAAGTATTTTGTTGTAAGTAGAAACAAAATAAAATAAATAAAGCAACAAGGGAAACAAAAAAAGTGCCACCTACTGGGCCACCACGGCCTGAATACGACTAGAAACCCAACCATGGGTCAGGATTCAGGCCCGCAGCAGGCCCAGTAGGCCCGCAAGCACATAGTCACAGATTAGGCCCGAAAGCCTGCAGTTGAGAGGAGCTCGAGAGGGTGGGCGCAATAGCGCTTATAAACCACTCTTGAGCTCTCCCAACTAGCAAGGTGGGACTAAACTTTTGGTCGCGACGCGGGCAGCACAAGGCGTTTGGTCCCGGTTGGTGCCACCAACCGGGACTAAAGGGGTGCATTGGTCCCGGTTCGTGGCACCAACCGGGACCAATGCCCCCCCTATAGTCCCGGTTGGTGCCACCAACCGGGACCAAAGGCCTTCGCTTCCCGCCCTTTGGGCTGCTGAAAAAAGACCTTTGGTCCCGGTAGGTGGCACCAACCGGGACCAAAGTGTTGGGGAACGTAGTAATTTCAAAAAAATTCCTACGCACACGCAAGATCATGGTGATACATAGCAACGAGAGGGGAGAGTGTCGTCTACTGATACGTCTCCAACGTATCTATAATTTTTGATTGCTCCATGCTATATTATCTACTGTTTTGGGCAATATTGGGCTTTATTATCCACTTTTATATTACTTTTGGGACTAACCTATTAACCGAAGGCCCAACCCAGATTTGCAGTTTTTTTGCCTATTTCAGTGTTTTGAAGAAAAGGAATATCAAACGGAGTCAAAACGGAACGAAATCAACTGGAGAAGTTATTTTTGGAAGGAAAGCCACCGGATAGACTTGGACTCTACGTCAGAAGATACGGGAGCTGGCCATGAGGGTGGGGGCGCGCCCACCCCGCTAGGGCGCGCCCCCTGCCTCGTGGGGCCCCCGAAGCTCCACCGACGTACCCCTTGCACCCATATATACCTACGTATCGTAAAACTTCCAGAACATAAGATAGATCGGGAGTTCCACCGCTGCAAGCCTCTGTAGCCACCAAAAACCTCTCGGGAGCCCGTTCCGGCACCCTGCCGGAGGGGGAACCCATCACCGGTGGCCATCTTCATCATCCCGGCGCTATCCATGACGAGGAGGGAGTAGTTCACCCTCGGGGCTGAGGGTATGTACAAGTAGCTATGTGTTTGATCTCTCTCTCTCGTGTTCTCTCTCGTGTTCCCTCTATGGCATGATCTTGATGTATCCCGAGCTTTGCTATTGTAGTTGGATCTTATGATGTTTCTCCCCCACTACTCTCTTGTGATGAACTGAGTTTCCCCTTTGAAGTTATCTTATCGGATTGAGTCTTTTATGAGAACACTTGATGTATGTCTTGCCGTGCTTATCTGTGGTGACAATGGGATATCATGTGCCACTTGATGTATGTTTTGGTGACCAACTTGCGGGTTCCACCCATGAACCTATGCATAGGGGTTGGCACACGTTCTTGACTCTCCGGTAGAAACTTTGGGGCACTCTTTGAAGTACTTTTATGTTGGTTGGATGAATCTGAGATTGTGTGATGCATGTCGTATAATCATGCCCACGGATACTTGTGGTGACAATGGAGTATCTAGGTGACATTAGGGTTTTGACTGATTTGTGTCTTAAGGTGTTATTCTAGTACGAACTTTTGTAGAGATCGATCCGAAAGAATAGCTTTGAGGTGGTTTCGTACCCTACCATAATTTCTACGTTTGTTCTCCGCTATTAGTGGCTTTGGAGTGACTCTTTGTTGCATGTTGAGGGATTGTTATATGATCTATCTATGTTATTATTGTTGAGAGAACTTGCACTAGTGAAAGTATGAACCCTAGGCCTTGTTTCCTAGCATTGCAATACCGTTTATGCTCACTTTTACCACTTGTTACCTTGCTGTTTTTATATTTTCCGATTACAAAAAACCTATATCTACCATCCATATTGCACTTGTATCACCATCTCTTAACCAAACTAGTGCACCTATACAATTTACCATTGTATTGGGTGTGTTGGGGACACAAGAGACTCTTTGTTATTTGGTTGCAGGGTTGTTTGAGAGAGACCATCTTCATCCTACGCCTCCTACGGATTGATAAACCTTAGGTCATCCACTTGAGGGAAATTTGCTACTGTCCTACAAACCTGTGCACTTGCAGGCCCAACAACGTCTACAAGAAGAAGGTTGTGTAGTAGACATCAAGTTCTTTTCTGGCGCCGTTGCCGGGGAGGTGAGTGCTTGAAGGTATATCTTTAGATCTTGCAATTGAATCTTTTTATTTCTTGTTTTATCACTAGTTTAGTTTATAAAATAAAACTACAAAAAATAAATGGAATTGAGTTTGTCTCATACGCTTCATCTTTTTAATATCTTTCGTGAGTATGATGGAAAGGAAAATTGTGCCAAAGTGTTAGAAGAAGAATGCATTAAAATGTTTGGCACTAAATCTTTGAATGATGAGCATGATTGCAATGTTGTTAGTATAAACTCCTTGAATATCCATGGTATTAATGATGATTGCTCTAGTCATGATGGAAATATCTCTTATGAGCATGTCAACTTTTGTGGAGTGCATGTTTGCATGAACACACCAAATAGAGAAGATATTTATTGCAAGAGGCATAAGAATTTAGAAACTAAATGGTTGCAAGAAAGGCTAGGTGTGAGTGCTGAAAATTTAAAATTGCTTTGCCGTACTTGTGAACTTTGCAATGAACGTGGTCATTCACATCTCCAATGCAAATTGTTTCATGACCGAATCGTGTCCAAAAATTGTGATGATTTGATCTCCCTTGCACATTACAATGAGCTTAGTTTACTTTTGGGTTATTAAGAATTGAAACGTCTACTTAAGGACCTTCCAGAATTTGCCCATAAGAAATTCCTTGATATTGATCTAGAAAAGATTTATATGTTTTGTGCGGAGAATTGCATTGAAAATCCTTATATTGCCAATTATCTAAAGAAAAGAAAGCAACTAGAAGATGATGAGAATACTAATGAAAGGGAAGAGACTTCCCAATCTCCTCCTATTATTTCTAATGATGAATCCGGTAACGAGGAGGAGCTTTCTATTCAACCAATCTCATCAATAAGGAGCTCAAAGAGGATGGTTGAACCTACACATAATGTGAAGAAGAAAAAGAAAAGAAGGAGCAACAAAGGTAAAAAGGTATCCCTTCCAAATGATGTTGCTCCTACTACTCATTGTGGTGATGATAATTGCTATACTATTGGTGCGATCAATATTTTTAATGATGAGAGTGATTATGCTTATGATATGAAAGGGCCCAAGCTTGGGGAAGCTATGTTTGATGAGGATGAAATATTTGAGAATATATTTGCTGGAATTAATGTTTGTCCCAAGCTTGGGGATGCTATGTTTAATGAAGATGATATTTTTAGCATCCCAAGTTTTGATATGCAAAGTTGCTATGATGATAGCATGCCTCCTACTTATGATGATTATATTGATGAAAGTGGGTTTGGAAGAGTGTCAACTTTAGTAAGTAGTGATCCCACTATTTTGGAGGATGTTGAATTTTATTGTGATGAATATGAAAGTGGATTTGGAAGAGTGTCAACTTTATTTAGTGATTCCACTATCTTGGGAGAGGTTTCAATCGATTATGATGAGAACGAAGTTGCTACTTATGATGATTATTGTGATGAAACTTATGCTATAAAAAGTAGTGATGATTATATTTACAAATCTTGTCGTGATTATGATTACCCTTTTTCTGAACATTACTCTTTTGATGTGGAAACAATTTTTAGTGTTCAAGTCTCTTATGATACTCCCACTATTCCGAATGAGAAGAATATTGCTTATGTGGAGAGTAGTAAATTTTCTATGCTTGTAGATCATGAAAAGAATGCTTTAGGTGCTGGTTATATTGTTGAATTCATTCATGATGTTACTGAAAATTATTATGAGGGAGGAACATATGCTTGTAGGAGTTGCAATAATATCAAGTTTCCTCTCTATGTGCTTAAAGTTTTGAAGTTATGCTTGTTTTACCTTCCTATGCAAGTTGATTCTTGTTCCCATAAGTTGTTTGCTCACAAAATCCCTATGCATAGGAAGTGAGTTAGAATTAAATGTGGTAGTCATATTCTTCATGATGCTCTCTTTATGTTTCAATTCTTATTTTTTATGTGAGCATCATTGGAATCATCATGCCTAGCTAGGGGCGTTAAACGTTAGCGCTTGTTGGGAGGCAACCCAATTTTATTTTAGTTACTTGCTTTTTGGTTCTGTTTAGGAATAAATAATCCATCTAGCTTCTGTTTAGATGTGGTTTTATGTTTTAATAAGTGTTTGTGCCAAGTAGAACCTTTGGGAAGACTTGGGTGAAGTCTTTATGATCATGCTGTAAAAAACAGAAACTTTAGCGCTCACGAAATTAGCTTCAACTTTTTACTGGAGAGTTCTATTTAGTTGATTCTTTTTTGCATATGATTACTAGAAAAATTACTCAGGTCCACCAATTTATTTTATAATTTTTGGATTTCCAGAAGTTTGCGTTAGTTACAGATTACTACAGACTGTTCTGTTTTTGACAGATTCTGTTTCATTGTGTTGTTTGCTTATTTTGATGAATATATGGCTAGTAAAATAGTTTATTAACCATAGAGAAGTTGGAATAAAGTAGTTTTAACACCAATGTAAATAAAGAATGAGTTCATTACAGTACCTTGAAGTGGTTTTTTGTTTTCTTTCGCTAACGGAGCTCACAAGTTTTCTGTTAAGTTTTGTGTTGTGAAGTTTTCAATGTTTGGGTAAAGATTCGATGGACTACGGAATAAGGAGTGGCCAGAGCCTAAGCTTGTGGATGCCCAAGGCACCCCAAGGTAATATTCAATGACAACCAAGAGCCTAAGCTTGGGGATGCCCCGGAAGGCATCCCCTCTTTCGTCTTCGTTCATCGGTAACTTTACTTGGAGCTATATTTTAATTCACCACATGATATGTGTTTTGCTTGGAGCGTCATTTTATTTTGTTAGTATTTGCTTGATGTTATTTAGAATAATGTTTTTCATCTTTAGTTTCAATAAAATGTCAAGGATAGCCTTTACCATGCTTATTTTGCTAGTATACATGTTGTTGTTTGAAAATAGAAATTTTCCCGCTGTTGCAAAAATTCCCTAGAAAAGTCAGAGAGTGGTATAATGTTGAATCTTTTTGCATATTGATCTCTGATAAATTTACTACAGTGTGAATTTTATTTCATAATTTTTGGAGTTAGGGAAGTATGATTAATCTTGCATTCTTTACAGACTGTACTGTTCTGGCAGATTGCTGTTATGTTTGCATTGTTTGCATATTTTGCTTGTTTAATGATTCTATTTGAGGATAGGACTATTAAATATGCAGAGGCATTTAGTATGCAATGTTGAATAATAATGTTAGTGATTTGTCACAGTAGAAAATGATAAGGTTTTGCATTGGTTTATACTAACCTATCTCACGAGTTCTTGTTGAGTTTGTTGTGAATGACGCTTTTGATAAAAAGAGAAACCATGATATGAGAGTAATTAAGGAGACACAAAAGTTCAAGCTTGGGGATGCCCAAGGAACCCCAAGATAATATTTCAAAAAGTCTCAAGCATCTAAGCTTGGGGATGCCCTGGTAGGCATCCCACCTTTCTTCAACAATTATCGGTTAGTATCGGTTGAACCTAAGTTTTTGCTTCTTCACATAAGTTATGCTATCCTTGCAATGTAGTTTTATTTAGCTTTGCTTGCTGTTTGAATACAATACCAAGACCTGAAATTATTAGATGGGAGAGTCTTCACATAGTTACATAATTATTCGACTACTCATTGATCTTCACTTATATCTTTCGGAGTAGTTTGTCATTTGCTCTAGTGCTTCACTTATATCTTTTAGAGCACAATGGTGGTAGTTTTATTTTGAAGAAATAGATGAACTCTCACGCTTCACTTATATTATTTTGAGAGTCCTAAATAGCATGGTAATTTGCTTAATAATCCTAATATGCTAAGCATAAAAGATTTGTAAGAATTCTTATGAGTGTATTGGATACTAAGAAAAGTTTGATGCTTGATGATTGCTTTGAGATATGAAGATGGTGATATTAGAGTCATGCTAGTTGAGAAGTTGTGTATTTGAGAAATACTTGTGTTAAAGTTCGTGATTCCCGTAGCATGCACGTATGGTGAACCGTTATGTGATGAAGTCGGAGCATGATTTATTTATTGATTGTTTTCCTTATGAGTGGCGGTCGGGGACGAGCGATGGTCCTTTCCTACCAATCTATCCCCCTAGGAGCATGCGCGTAATACTCTGCTTTGATAACTTGTGGATTTTTGCAATAAGTATGTGAGTTCTTTATGACTAATGTTGAGTCCATGGATTATACACAATTTTTCCATCCTTCCACCATTGCTAGCCTCTCTAATACCGCACACTTTTCGCCGGTATCATATACCCACCTTATATCTTCCTCAAAACAGCCACCATACTACCTATTTATGGCATTTCCATAGCCATTCCGAGATATATTGCCATGCAACTTTCCACCGTTCTGTTTATTATGACACGCTCCATCATTGTCATATTGCTAGCATGATCATGTAGTTGACATTGTATTTGTGGCAAAGCCACCGTTCATAATTCTTTCATACATGTCACTCTTGATTCATTGCATATCCCGGTACACCGCCGGAGGCATTCATATAGAGTCATATTTTTGTTCTAAGAATCGAGTTGTAATTCTTGAGTTGTAAGTAAATAAAAGTGTGATGATCATCATTATTAGAGCATTGTCCCAAGTGAGGAAAGGATGATGGAGACTATGATTCCCCCACAAGTCGGGATGAGACTCTGGACGAAAAAAAATAAAAAAAAGAGGCCATAAAAAAAGAGAAAAGGCCCAAATAAAAAAAGAGAGAAAAATAGAGAAGGGACAATGCTACTATCCTTTTACCACACTTGTGCTTCAAAGTAGCACCATGATCTTCATGATAGAGAGTCTCCTATGATATCACTTTCATATACTAGTGGGAATTTTACATTATAGAACTTGGCTTGTATATTCCAATGATGGGCTTCCTCAAAATGCCCTAGGTCTTCGTGAGCAAGCGAGTTGGATGCACACCCACTTAGTTTCTTTTGTTGAGCTTTCATACACTTATAGCTCTAGTGCATCCGTTGCTGTAGCGACCCGACCCGAATGGATCAAGTCTCTGTGCTTAAGTGTCATCCCTGGATCAGTATGCTGACACACACACAGTACTCGAGGATTTATATCAAAGGTAAATCACATGTATAAAGTAACGTAAATACTATTACCTCAATCCAAATTTAGCGGAAGCAACAAGGTTGTGGATTCCCATCAACACCAACGGCAAAGTTGAGTGTAGAAATCGTAACCCTAACGTATCACTTACTCGTCGTCTGAAAAGTCTGCAACATGAAACGTTGCAGCCCGAAAACGGGTCAGCACATGGAATATGCTGGCAATGTAACACATAGAGAGTAATGAAAGAATAAGCCTATACTACATGCATATATGGCCGGTGGAGAGATCTATGGTTATAATGTTTTTGCGAAAAGCCAAATTTTCCCTACTGCAAAGGAATAAATTTTATTTAACTATCATGGTGGTTGTTGAACATTGAGAATGGTTGACAGCATTCTCAATCCCAATTAAAAGTACTCATTAAACCCAACAAGATTAATTAAAGTAACATGATGAGATTCACATGATATCCAAGTACTAGATACTCAAGATGTCCATAACCGGGGACACAGCCAACCATGATTAGTTTATACACTCTGCAGAGGTTTGCGCACTTTTCCCGACAAGACTCGATCGCCTCCGTTGGATTTCTCGCACTAGATGATGTTTGAGAAACGGATGACCGAGACATAGTCTTTCGGAAGCGCTAGCACCTTACATGTGGGTAGATCGTACCAACCTACATCCCCTACATCTGCTAGCCTACCCGTAAGAGTTCGCACAACTTAGTCAACTACGCCAGAGCCCATAATGGCTTGTGGCTGCACACAGAAGTTTCTAGTTTGAATAATCTCATTATCCCTTTGAGCCTGGGTGGCGGTCCAAAAAAAAACAGGCAAGTCCTGATAGAAACCAGGTGCCTCAATCCACCCAGATGTGTGTTTAAGTTGCCACCTTAAATAAACCATTAGTTTAACAATCTCACATATGTCATGGAAAACACTCACCCAATCCACGTCTACTGGCATAGCATGGCATAATAAGCAAACGTAGAAGTAACTCCCAAGGGTTTGAAAATAAACAGGTAATAGGTACTACCTCAACTACTTCCCAAAACCCACAATTTAATTAGATCCTAATCATGCAAGTGTTTGAGGATAGATCTAATGCATAAAAACTGGGTATGAGAAAAGTATGATCAAAGTGTTACTTGCCTGCAAAATTGATGAAGATGATTCGCACTCAAAACTCTTGATATCTCTACTTGTCACACTCTGGTCAATCTATCGTTAAGCAAACAATAGTAACCACACATAAGCAATCACTCAAAAGATCGCAGAGAACGAAGAAGACGATTCAGAAACATCAAAACCAAGCAAATAACTCTTGCAACATAAAACAATTTCTAACAGTACCAAAATTATGTGAATTTGGCCTTATCAGAAAGTTTAGGTCAAGAGCTTCGATTTGCAAAAAGAATCAACTAAATCAGAGTTACGGAACTCAAGTTATGATCAAACGAAGTTCAAATACTAATCTGTCGAAAAACAAATTTTAAACTTTCAACAATATGTTTGAGTTGGATTACTATATAGAGGAGATCATAACGAAGAAGTGGGCGTTGGTTTCGTTGGATTTGGATAAACGAGTAAAAAGTTATGATCGTTTTAAGATTAGGGACTAATCTGTGAAGAAAATAATTACATACGGGTCCCTGGCAGAAATCTATTTATAAAAAGAAAACTCTACCGAGCGAACGTTTGCTTTCTAACTCTAACCAGCGAACGCTCTCTGAATAACTGGATTAAAACAGAAAACCGATTTTTAAAATAAAACCGAAACCCTAAAAAGAAAAACCAGTGAACCGGGCGGTTTATTACGGACCGGAAACCCGGTGGTCGGGCGGCGGATCTCGCTGCGTTCAATGAGGCGGGTGGCGGCTCAATGAACTCAGGCGGTGGCCCTGGTCGGCGGCGAGGGGCGGAGACGGCGGCGAGTGGCGGTGGTGGCGGTGGCGGAGGGCGGAGCAATGCTTTGGGCGGGGTTGATGGCGGCGGCGGCTTCGAGATGCTGGCGGCAAAGGGCGAAGCGAGAGGAGAGGAGAGACGGGTCGGGCCTGTGGTACTTATAGGAGGGGGCGCGGAGGAGGGTAAGGCGGCGGAGGACTCGGCGACGCACGGACGACGAGGCGGCGGCGGTTATGGCAAAGTGCTCGGGACTCTGTCCCGAGCTTGAAGCGATCTCTGGCGGGTGGCTGCTGGGCCACGGCCTGTTGGGCCGCCCGATTCAAGGCAGTGGGAAGAGTTCCTTAAAAAAAACAGACAATAAAATAATACCAATAAAATGAAAATGCAACATAGGCATATAATATATCAAAATTTTCAGAAAAAGATTTCCTACAACCTGAAGATTATTCTAGCTTCAAATAAAATACACACAAATTCAAATAAAACAAAGAGTGCTACTGCCCTAATAAAATCCACTGAAAAACATTTTAAAAATACCAAAATGACATCAAATTAATTCTCTCCAATTTTTCGATGTAGGGAATCATGTTACCCTATTTTCCATATATTTTAATTTTGGAGAAAAATAATTTGAATAAAACTCAAATAACTCCAAATTGAAAATGAATTCAAAAGAACTTGGAATTTAATTCTTTGAAACTCCCAACTCATATTTCATATAATTTGAAGAAGTCATTTTATCTTCTCTCGTGAAAATCATTGAGTTGCATAAAGTTTCAGAATTGGAAATATTCTCAAATGGAATTCAAATATTTTCAACACCCCTTGTCATTTAAATAAATGGAAGAAGTCATGTCATCTTCTCTTCAGGGTTTTGTGATGAAAAGAATTTGAATTCTCGAAGATCATGAAAGCAAAAATGAAAGTTTGGGAAAGTCCTTTTATTCCCTCTCATTTAACTTTCAAAAGTTTCGAATTCACTCACTTTCAGTCAATCAATCAAACAATCAAATAAAACTATCTATTTGTTTATAACATTCCAAAATTTAGAATTTTGGGATGTTACAAACTACCACCCTTAAAATGAATCTCGTCCTCGAGATTCGGAGAGGCTAGAAAGAAATAGGTTAGGTTTGGGGTCTTCTCAAAAATCCATCGATCGTCTCCGGGGTCTCGGGTGCTACCACCCTTAGAAGCATGATTACGGTTCCATCAAAACTCATATACTCCATCCTTATTACTGACAGTGTCGGTCTTCTCAGATCGTAAGGACAATTCCTTCTCTGGGCTCTTCCGGTAGTGGCATAACCTTTTTCCTCAATTCTTTTGTCCTTTCCTCTTGGTAAGGTTATTCCGAGATTGGGTCTTCATAGCTGATAGGTCTGGCGCCAATTCTAAACAACTATCGATATCTCATGGTGGTCAACAATTTATGGTTTCTCCTGCAGAAAACGGGTCTGGGTTGAACCTCACCATATAACCTACGGTTGGCAAACGCTGCCTGTGTACAAGGGAAAATACTTATACCATTCTAAGGTTCAAACAAGGTTTTGATCGTCGTCTCTCTACTATAGGTAAGTCACTCAGATTTACCATCCCATATAGCAAGGCGAACAATAAGAGTAAGTCAGTATGGTGATCAATCCATCCCGCACCCAAATCATTACCTTGTACCTGGTTTAGCGAATCTCGCATTCTAACTCTCAGTCATCCTCACAAGCATTGCAGAATTTCTCTTGTCGATGAACCAAGTTCGGATAAATCCATTGATTCTGCAAGCCAAACTAAACATCTATCGTTCCTTAACAACTCTCAGGTTTTGCGTAAACTCCTATAGAATCGCCGGTTGATAAAGGCATATCCTCTTCCAGGGTTTTTCCTTCAGCAAGAATGTGCTTGCTTCTTTGCAGGTCCTGGGCCTGTGGGTTATGGCCCATCTCATCACTTGTAGTCCTTGAACTTATCCTCGGGCTTCTGATCATTATTCCAACTTCCAACTTCCTAGTATTCTTAAATCCATCCAATTGTAATGTCTTCCTTCCTTCTATTGGCACCAAACTAGGACATGATTAATCAGACTCATCATGGAATTTCCATTGATCCATATTTCCAACATTATACCTCCTTGTATCCAATAATACTTCATCTCTTCATCCTCGTGGGATATCCCACCTACCGTGATAAAAACTTATACTTATGAAGTCCATACTCCACTTCGTGGAACATCATTATCCTTTCCAGGGTCAAGCGTCCTTACAGAGGAATATTGGCCATCTCCGCATGGCACTTCTTCAACTGGGAAACGTGGAACACATCATGAACTCCTGACAGTCCTTCGGGTGACTCCAACTTGTTAGCCAATTCTCCCATACGTTCCAAACTCGGTATGGTCCTACAAATTTCGGGGCTAACTTTCCCTTAACTCCAAATAGTTTAACTCCTCTCAGAGGGGACACATGAAGACATGTTCCGTCTCCAATTTCATAGACTACCTCCTTGCGTTTTTGAGTCTGCATAACTCTTCTGCCTGGACTGAGCTACCTTCAGTCTATCTTGAATCAACTTAACATTCTCTTCTGAATCCTTGATCACATTTGATCCAAACAACTGACGGTCTCCAACGTCATCCCACACACTCTTGGGGTATCAAACATATCGAGACAAAACTCGTATTCATTTTGTCTGAAATCCATTCAGTGGAGTATCTTTATCTTTTCCAGGGGTCAACGGTTCTTACAGGGTACTACCACCCTTAAAATGTTCCAATATTCCATAGACCATATTTCTCATATCCTCGAAATTGGTCAACATCTTTCCTCATAGGTTAACTCATAAAATCCAAAGCAGTACCAGCACTGCTAACTTTATTGATTCTTAAATTATTACAATCTCTCGCTTTTCCATTACATGTCTCAACTCAACACCCCAATATAAAAAAAACTCTCACTTCTACTACTCCATTTCTTTTGTTACAAATTCAACTATTTATCACCAGTCTCCTTCGGACAATCTCTGGCAAAGTGCCCTGCTACATTACAACGGAAACATATTACTTCTGACAAGTTTCGAGGTTTCCTTGTGATTATATAGCCTCCATGGGTCCTTGGCTTCCTTTTTGGGCAGTTGCTGAGGTAGTGCCCTGACTCCTTGCACCTATAATAGGTGATATGACTCAGATCCTTCCTGGAATCCAATCTACTTCTCTTTCTGGACTTTTCCATTCCAACCAGGGTTTCTATTTCCTGTGGGTCATACTCTACTTCCTCTGTCGGGAATTCTACTAGATCCCCATTCATACAATTCTGGGAGATGTGTCCTTCTTCTCCACATGAATAGCAAGACTTGGTGCAGGGTTTAATTGGTTCCTCTTTGGGTGTGTCCTCCATCTCTTCCTTTATCACAGCTTGTCTTAGAACTTCCGTGAGGGCTCCTTTCATTTCTTCTTTCTTCTGCTGGATGGTTCTTTGTACCATGGGGTAAATGTGACACTGAGCAGGGTAGTGGGTAGTCTCTTCACACAAGAAACAAGTGATCTGCCTAGTTGGGCATTCTTCAGCTGGGTGACTTCCTTCACAATTTGAGCATTCATCTTTGTGTTCTATATGGTTGTGTCCTATTTCTCCACAAAGCTTGCATGCGCAAGGTTTCTTCATATCATTTCCATAAGGCTCCAATTTCTGGGACACAAACCTAGACTTTGACAAAGTCAACTTAATTTCTTCCCAAATGGTTACTCCTTGCCATCCATTGATGGTTTGGTACATCCTCCACCAGGTAGTAGCACCTCTTTCAAAGAACGGAAGAGCATGCTGGGCCATATCCTTTCTGACTATAGGGTTATTCTTCATGTGATCCTCCATGTTCTGAATCCATCGGTCTGTCTCCAATTGACTCATCGGTCCAGAAAATACAAGCTCATCTCCATTCATCCTCTAATGGGTCCATGGGTTTTGGGGTGGGATAAGAGAGATCGAGAGGGATACACACAGTACAAACAAAAGTTTTGAGAAGACATATTTTATTGTGGCTGTCGGAAAAACAACAAACAAATGACAGCTCACAATCGTCGCATCTAACGTAGGTATGTAACAGGGGTTTGGTCTTCTAATGGTCAATAAATATTCGAAGTCATCAAACTGTTCCAGTCTTGATCATGTCTCCGATGGCTTCTTCTGATCATGCTTGTCCTACTCAAGTTCTTTTGTCAGATCATCTCTGTTGAGAGAAATCTCTCATGACGTCCTTTAATATTCTGGAGTTGCGTTCCAAACATCTGGGTTTCAACATCCTTGACATGAACCATGCTCCTACTGTCCTTCGCCTCGATTTAATCTCCGTATCTCGATGTTTTGCTCCTTCAGCTTGGCTACTTTCAGCTTCTGGGTCCTGATTTTCTTCACGAAATACTTCTTTGTCGAATATAGCTTCCTGCAAGTGCATCTAAATATCCTTGTTGTACTGCTCCAGATCCTGGTGATACACCAGCTAAGGTTAAAACTCCAACGTTTGCAGATAGATGCTCCATCAGCTTTCTACCATCCAATCCTTCCATGCATCTGCATGCTTAACTCCGCACGGTGACAATAGCATAAGTGACAGTAATACCAGGGTCAGCCGTGTCTATGCCCATGTTACTGCCATGAGCTTCATTCCATAATTGATATCTCCTGCCTTAGGGTTTTCCTGACAAAACTTTGAGTTTCTAACTCTCCATGTTCCGGTCTTACTCCAATACACCTTGATCTCGGGTATTGATAACTTCCATAGTCTGTCAAATTCCATAAGCGTAACCTTCCTAGGTCATAAAAATCTGGGAATTCTTCAGAGCCTTCAAAATCTCCTAGTCTTCGGAGTCTTCAACAGTTGTAGTTTCCGTCATTGTAATGCACGGTAAAAATCCTCTTTAGTCCAAAGTAGTCTTAGTTGTCAGATATCTTGTACTCCTTAGAGTGGTCTCATTAGTCGAATCTTCATGTGGTCAAAAGGGAAAGGGGTATGGTCTCACTAAAAGGGGATATTTGAATAAGCTCAGAAGAGAAGAGAGGTAAAAGATCTTTTTGAAAAAATGAAGTTGTTAGAGAAAAATCTTTCCTATGGGCTTGTCAGTTTCTAGGGTCACGTCCTACAGTCAACATGTGCTCTGATACCATCTTGTAGCGACCCGACCTGAATGGATCAAGTCTTTGTGCTTAAGTGTCATCCCTGGATCGGTATGCTGACACACACAATACTCGAGGATTTATAACAGAGGTAAATCACATGTATAAAGTAACGTAAATACTATTACCTCAATCCAAATTTAGCGGAAGCAACAAGGTTGTGGATTCCCATCAACACCAACGGCAAAGTTGAGTGTAGAAATCGTAACCCTAACGTATCAGTTACTCGTCGTCTGAAAAGTCTGCAACATGAAACGTTGCAGCCCGAAAACGGGTCAGCACATGGAATATGCTGGCAATGTAACACATAGAGAGTAATGAAAGAATAAGCCTATACTACATGCATATATGGCTGGTGGAAAGCTCTATGGTTATAATGTTTTTGCGAAAAGCCAATTTTTCCCTACTGCAAAGGAATAAATTTTATTTAACTATCATGGTGGTTGTTGAACATTGAGAATGGTTGACAGCATTCTCAATCCCAATTAAAAGTACTCATTAAACCCAACAAGATTAATTAAAGTAACATGATGAGATTCACATGATATCCAAGTACTAGATACTCAGGATGTCCATAATCGGGGACACAGCTAACCATGATTAGTTTATACACTCTGCAGAGGTTTGCGCACTTTTCCCCACAAGACTCGATGGCCTCCGGTGGATTTCTCGCACTACATGAT
Organism: Aegilops longissima; assembly: GCA_021605205.1. Taxonomy (NCBI): domain Eukaryota; kingdom Viridiplantae; phylum Streptophyta; class Magnoliopsida; order Poales; family Poaceae; genus Aegilops; species Aegilops longissima. The sequence continues at coordinate 741,519,045 of CM038677.1, forward strand.
GTTTGAGAAACGGATGACCGAGACATAGTCTTTGGGAAGCGCTAGCACCTTACATGTGGGTAGACCGTACCAACCTACATCCCCTACATCTGCTAGCCTACCCGTAAGAGTTCGCACAACTTAGTCAACTACGCCAGAGCCCATAATGGCTTGTGGCTGCACACGGAAGTTTCTAGTTTGAATAATCTCATGATCCCTTTGAGCCTGGGTGGCGGTCCGAAGAAAAACAGGCAAGTCCTGATAGAAACCAGGTGCCTCAATCCACCCATATGTGTGTTTAAGTTGCCACCTTAAATAAACCATTAATTTAACAATCTCACATCTGTCATGGAAAACACTCACCCAATCCACGTCTACTGGCATAGCATGGCATAATAAGCAAACGTAGAAGTAACTCCCAAGGGTTTGAAAATAAACAGGTAATAGGTACTACCCCAACTACTTCCCGAAACCCACAATTTAATTAGATCCTAATCATGCAAATGTTTGAGGATAGATCTAATGCATAAAAACTGGGTATGAGAAAAGTATGATCAAAGTGTTACTTGCCTCCAAAGTTGATGAAGATGATTCGCACTCAAAACTCTTGATAGCTCTACTCGTCACACTCCGGTCAATCTATCGTTAAGCAAACAATAGTAACCACACATAAGCAATCACTCAAAAGATCGGAGAGAACGAAGAAGACGATTTAGAAACATCAAAACCAAGCAAATAACGCTTGCAACATAAAACAATTTGTAACAGTACCAAAATTTTGTGAATTTGGCCTTATTAGAAAGTTTAGGTCAAGTGCTTCGATTTGCAAAAAGAATCAACTAAATCGGAGTTACGGAACTCAAGTTATGATCAAACGAAGTTCAAATACTAATCTATTTGAAAAACAAATTTTAAACTTTCAAAAATATTTTTGAGTTGGATTACTGGATGAGGAGATCATAACGAAGAAGTGGGCGTTGGTTTCGTTGGATTTGGATAAACGAGTAAAAAGTTATGATCGTTTTAATATTAGGGACTAAACTGTGAAGAAAATAATTACATACAGGTCCCTGGCAGAATTCTATTTATAAAAAGAAAACTCTACCGAGCGAACGTTCGCTTTCTAACTCTAACCAGCGAACACTCTCTGAATAACTGGATTAAAACAGAAAACCGGTTTTTAAAATAAAACCGAAACCCTAAAAAGAAAAACCAGTGAACCGGGCGGTTTATTACCGGACCGGGAAAACCGGCGGGTCGGGCGGCGGATCTGGCCGTTCCGGCGTGGCAGGGCGGCGGCTCCGGCGAACTCGGGGCGGTGGCCCCGGTCGGTGGCGAGGGGCGAAGGTGGCGGTGGTGGCGGAGTCTGGCGGGTTAAATCGGCGGGCGGCTTTGAGATGCGGCGGCAAAGGGCGAAGCGAGAGAGAGAGAGAGACGGGCCGGGCCTGTGGTACTTATAGGAAGGGAAGCGTGGAGGAGGGGTAAGGCGGCGGAGGACTCGGCGGCGACGACTGGAGGCGGCGGCGCGAGTTCTTGGCAGTGCTCGGGACTCTGTCCCGAGCTTAGGGGCGTCTTGGCTGGGTTGGCTGGGCATGACTGTTGGCCGCCCAGTTAATGGCAAGTGGGAAGAGTTCCTTTAAAAAAACAGACAATAAAATAATACCAATAAAATAAAAATGCAACATAGGCATATAATATATCAAAATTTTCAGAAAAAGATTTCCTACAACCTGAACATTATTCTAGCTTCAAATAAAATACACACAAATTCAAATAAAACAAAGAGTGCTACTGCCCTAATAAAATCCACTGAAAAACATTTTAAAAAATACCAAAATGACTTCAAATTAATTTCTCTCCAATTTTTCGATGTAGGGAATCATGTTACCCTATTTTCCATATATTTTATTTTTGGAGAAAAATAATTTGAATAAAACTCAAATAACTCCAAATTGAAAATGAATTCAAAAGAACTTGGAATTTAATTCTTTGAAACTCCCAACTCATATTTCATGTAATTTGAAGTCATTTTATCTTCTCTCGTGAAAATCATTGAGTTGCATAAAGTTTCAGAATTGGAAATATTCTCAAATGAAATTCAAATATTTTCAACACCCCTTGTCATTTAAATAAATGGAAGAACTCATGTCATCTTCTCTCCAGGGTTTTGTGATGAAAATAATTTGAATTCTCGAAGATCATAAAAGCAAAAATGAAAGTTTGGGAAAGTCCTTTTATTCCCTCTCATTTAACTTTCAAATGTTTCGAATTCACTCACTTTCAGTCAATCAATCAAACAATCAATCAAAACTATCTATTTGTTTATAACATTCCAAAATTTAGAATTTTGGGATGTTACAGTTGCATGGCAATCCCTACTCACTCACATTGATATCTATTTATGGGCATCTCCATAGCCCGTTGATACGCCTAGTTGATGTGAGACTATCTTCTCCTTTTTGTCTTCTCCACAACCACCATTCCATTCCACATATAGTGCTATATCCATGGCTCACGCTCATGTATTGCGTGAAGATTGAAAAAGTTTTGAGAATGTCAAAAGTATGAAACGATTGCTTGGCTTGTCATCGGGGTTGTGCATGATTTAAATACTTTGTGTGGTGAAGATAGAGCATAGCCAGACTATATGATTTTGTAGGGATAACTTTCTTTGGCCATGTTATTTTGAGAAGACATGATTGCTTTGTTAGTATGCTTGAAGTATTATTATTTTTATGTCAATATGAACTTTCTCTTGAATCTTTAGGATCTGAATATTCATATCACAATTAAGAAGAACTACAATGAAATTATGCCAACTAGCATTCCACATCGAAAATTATCTTTTTTATCATTTACCTACTCGAGGACGAGAAGGAATTAAGCTTGGGGATGCTTGATACGTCTCCAACGTATCTATAATTTTTGATTGCTCCATGCTATATTATCTACTGTTTTGGGCAATATTGGGCTTTATTATCCACTTTTATATTACTTTTGGGACTAACCTATTAACCGGAGGCCCATCCCAGATTTGCTGTTTTTTTGCCTATTTCTGTGTTTTGAAGAAAAGGAATATCAAACGGAGTCAAAACGGAACGAAATCAACTGGAGAAGTTATTTTTGGAAGGAAAGCCACCGGATAGACTTGGACTCTACGTCAGAAGATATGGGAGCTGGCCACGAGGGTGGGGGGCGCGCCCCCCCTGCCTCGTGGGGCCCCCGAAGCTCCACCGACGTACCCCTTGCACCCATATATACCTACGTATCGTAAAACTTCCAGAACAGAAGATAGATCGGAAGTTCCACGCCGCAAGCCTCTGTAGCCACCAAAAACCTCTCGGGAGCCCGTTCCGACACCCTGCCAGAGGGGGAACACATCCCCGGTGGCCATCTTCATCATCCCGGCGCTATCCATGACGAGGAGGGAGTAGTTCACCCTCGGGGTTGAGGGTATGTACCAGTAGCTATGTGTTTGATCTCTCTCTCTCTCTCTCTCTCATGTTCCCTCTATGGCACGATCTTGATGTATCCCGAGCTTTGCTATTGTAGTTGAATCTTATGATGTTTCTCCCCCTCTACTCTCTTGTGATGAATTGAGTTTCCCCTTTGAAGTTATCTTATCGGATTGAGTCTTTTATGAGAACACTTGATGTATGTCTTGCCGTGCTTATCTGTGGTGACAATGGGATATCATGTGCCACTTGATGTATGTTTTGGTGACCAACTTGCGGGTTCCACCCATGAACCTATGCATAGGGGTTGGCACACGTTCTTGACTCACCGGTAGAAACTTTGGGGCACTCTTTGAAGTACTTTTATGTTGGTTGGATCAATCTGAGATTGTGTGATGCATATCGTATAACCATGCCCACGGATACTTGAGGTGACAATGGAGTATCTAGGTGACATTAGGGTTTTGATTGATTTGAGTCTTAAGGTGTTATTCTAGTACGAACTCTTTTATAGATCGATCCGAAAGAATAGCTTTGAGGTGGTTTCGTACCCTACCATAATCTCTACATTTGTTCTCCGCTATTAGTGGCTTTGGAGTGACTCTTTGTTGCATTGTGAGGGATTGTTATATGATCTATCTATGTTATTATTGTTGAGAGAACTTGCACTAGTGAAAGTATGAACCCTAGGCCTTGTTTCCTAGCATTGCAATACCGTTTACGCTCATTTTTACCACTTGTTACCTTGCTGTTTTTTATATTTTCAGATTACAAAAACCTATATCTACCATCCATATTGCACTTGTATCACCATCTCTTCTCCGAACTAGTGCACCTATACAATTTACCATTGTATTGGGTGTGTTGGGGACACAAGAGACTCTTTGTTATTTGGTTGCATGGTTGTTTGAGAGAGACCATCTTCATCCTACGCCTCCTACGGATTGATAAACCCTAGGTCATCCACTTGAGGGAAATTTGCTATTGTCCTACAAACCTGTGCACTTGCAGGCCCAACAACGTCTACAAGAAGAAGGTTGTGTAGTAGACATCATCTACGTACCCTCGTAGACCGTAAGCAGAAGCGTTATGACAATGCAGTTGATGTAGTCGTACGTCTTCACGATCGATCGATCCCAGCACCGAAGTTACGACACCTCCGTGGACTGCACACGTTCAGCTCGGCGACGTCCAACGAACTCATGATCCAGTAGAGCTTCGAGGGAGAGCTTCGTCAGCACGACGGCGTGATGAGGGTGCTGATGAAGTTACTGACGCAGGGCTTCGCCTAAACACCACTACGATATGAGACCGAGGTGGATTATGGTGGAGGGGGGCACTTCACACGGCTAACAGAGATCAATGATCAACTTGTGTGTGTTCTAGGGTGCCCCCTGCCCCCGTATATAAAGGAGCAAGGGGGAGGCCGGCCGACCCTTGGTGCGCCCAAGGAGAGGAGGAATCCTCCTCCTAGTAGGAGTAGGATTCATCCTTTCCTAGTCCTACTAGGAAGGGGGAAGGGGGAAGGAAGCAGAGGGAAAGGAGAAGGAAAGGGGGGGCGCCCCCCTCCTTAGTACAATTCGGACTCCCTATAGGGAGGGGGCACAGCTGCCCCTTGTGGGCTGCCTCCCCTCTTCCCTATGGCCCATGTAGGCCCAATAGCCCCCCCGGGGGTTCCGATAACCCCCCAGCACTCCGATAAATATCCAGTGACCCCCGGAACTCATCAGTGTCCGAATATAGTCGTCCAATATATCAATCTTTATGTCTCGACCATTTAGAGACTCCTCGTCATGTCCGTGATCACATCCGGGACTCCGAACTACCTTCGGTACATCAAAACACATAAACTCATAATACTGATCGTCATCGAACGTTAAGCGTGCGGACCCTATGGGTTCGAGAACTATGTAGACATGACCGAGACAAGTCTCTGGTCAATAACCAATAGCGGAACCTAGATGCTCATATTGGCTCCTACATATTCTACGAAGATCTTTATCAGTCAAACCGCATAACAACATACGTTGTTCCCTTTGTAATCGGTATGTTACTTGCCCGAGATTCGATTGTCGGTATCTCAATACCTAGTTCAATCTCGTTACCAGCAAGTCTCTTTACTCGTTCCGTAATGCATCATCCCGCAACTAACTCATTAGTCACATTGCTTGCAAGGCTTATAGTGATGTGCATTACCGAGAGGGCCCAGAGATACCTCTCCGACAATCGGAGTGACAAATCCTAATCTCGATCTATGCCAACTCAACAAACACCATCGGAGACACCTGAGAGCACCTTTATAATCACCCGATTCGTTGCCAGACGCTTGGTAGCACACAAAGTGTTCCTCCGGTATTCAGGAGTTGCATAATCTCATAGTCATAGGAACATGTATAAGTCATGAAGAAAGCAATAGCAACATACTAAACGATCAAGTGCTAAGTTAACGGAATGGGTCAAGTCAATCGCATCATTCTCTAATGATGTGATCTCGTTCATCAAATGACAACTCATGTCAATGGCTAGGAAACTTAACCATCTTTGATCAACGAGCTAGTCAAGTAGAGGCATACTAGTGACACTTTGTTTTGTCTATGTATTCACACATGTACTAAGTTTCTGGTTAATACAATTCTAGCATGAATAATAAACATTTATCATGAAATAAGGAAATAAATAATAACTTTATTATTGCCTCTAGGGCATATTTCCTTCAGTCTCCCACTTGCACTAGAGTCAATAATGTAGTTCACATCGCCATGTGATTTAACACCAATAGTTCACATCACCATGTGATTAACACCGATAGTTCACATCGCCATGTGACCAACACTCAAAGGGTTTACTAGAGTCAGTAATCTTAGTTCACATCACCATGTGATTAACACCCAAAGAGTACTAAGGTGTGATCATGTTTTGCTTGTGAGAGAAGTTTAGTCAACGGGTCTGCCATATTCAGATCCATATGTATTTTGCAAATTTCTATGTCAACAATGCTTTGCACGGAGCTACTCTAGCTAATTGCTCCCACTTTCAATATGTATCCAGATTGAGACTTAGAGTCATTTGGATCAGTGTCAAAACATGCATCGACGCAACTCCTTATGACGAACTCTTTATCACCTCTATAACTGAGAAATATTTCCTTAGTCTTCTAAGGATAATTTTCACCAATGTCTACTGATCTACTCCTAGATCACTATTTTACTCCCTTGCCATACTCAGGGCAGGGTATACAATGGGTCTGGTACATAGCATGGCATACTCTATAGAAACTATGGCTGAGGCATAGGGAATGATTTTCATTCTCTCTTCATCTTCTGCCGTGGTCGGGCTTTGAGTCTTACTCAACTTCACACCTTGTAACACAGGCAAGAACTCTTTCTTTGACTGTTCCATTTTGAACTACTTCAAAAACTTGTCAAGGTATGTACTCATTGAAAAAACTTATCAAGCGTCTTGATCTATCTCTATAGATCTTGATGCTTAATATGTAAGCAGCTTCACCGAGGTCTTTCTTTGAAAAACTCGTTTCAAACACTCCTTTATGCTTTTAAGAAAACTCTACATCATTTCCGATCGACAATATGTCATTTACATATACTTATCAGAAAGGCTCTAGTGCTCCCACTCACTTTCTTGTAAATACAGGCTTCACCGCAAGTCTATATAAAACTATATGCTTTGATCAACTTATCAAAACGTATATTCCAACTCTGAGATGCTAGCACCAGTCCATAGATGGATCGCTGGAGCTTGCATATTTTGTTAGGACCTTTAGGATTGACAAAACCTTCTGGTTGCATCATATACAACTCTTCTTTAATAAATCCATTAAGGAATGCAGTTTTGTTTATCCATTTGCTAGATTTCATGAAATGCGGCAATTGCTAACATGATTCAGACAGACTTAAGCATCGCTACGAGTGAGAAAACCTCACCGTAGTCAACACCTTGAACTTGTCGAAAACCTTTCGCGACAATTCGAGCTTTGTAGATAGGAACACTACTATCAGTGTCCGTCTTCCTCTTGAAGATCCATTTATTATATATTTCTTTCCGATCATCGGGCAAGTCAACTGTGACGCCCCCGATTCAATCGTACACTAATCATGCACGCAAACGTGTATGATCGAGATCAGGGACTCACGGGAAGATATCACCACACAACTCTAAAACATAAATAAGTCATACAAGCATCATAATACAAGCCAGGGGCCTCGAGGGCTCGAATACAAGTGCTCGATCATAGACGAGTCAGCGGAAGCAACAATATCTGGGTACAGACATAAGTTAAACAAGTTTGCCTTAAGAAGGCTAGCACAAACTGGGATACAGATCGAAAGAGGCGCAGGCCTCCTGCCTGGGATCCTCCTAAACTACTCCTGGTCGTCATCAGCGGGCTGCACGGAGTAGTAGGCACCTCCGGTGTAGTAGGAGTTGTCGTCGACGGTGGCGTCTGGCTCCTGGGCTTCGACATCTGGTTGCGACAACCAGGTAGAAGGGAAGGGGGAAAAGGGGGAGAAAAGCAACCGTGAGTACTCATCCAAAGTACTCGCAAGCAAGGAGCTACACTACATATGCATGGGTATATGTGTAAAGAGGCAATATCGGTGGATTGAACTGCAGAATTCCAGAATAAGAGGGGGATAGCTAGTCTTATCGAAGACTACGCTTCTGGCCGCCTCCGTCTTCCAGCATGTAGAAGAGAGTAGATTGAAGTCCTCCAAGTAGCATCGTATAGCATACTCCTACCCGACGATCCTCTCCTCGTAGCCCTATTAGAGAGCGACCACCAGGTTGTATTTGGCACTTGGAAGGGTGTGTTTTATTAAGTATCCGGTTCTAGTTGTCATAAGGTCAAGGTACAACTCCAAGTCGTCCTGTTACCGAAGATCACGACTATTCGAATAGATAAACTTCCCTGCAGGGGTGCACCACATAACCAACTGCAGGGGTGCACTACGAATAGATCCCGAACGGACTCCAGATCAGCCCTCCCGAGAGAGATTAGGGCTTAGCGGCGGCTCCGTATCGTAAAATGCGATGAATCCTTCTCTCTGTTTTTTTCTCCCCGAACATGAATATATAGAGTTGGAGTTGAGGTCGGTGGAGCACGAGGGGGCCCATGAGGCAGGGGCGCGCCCAGGGGGTAGGCGCGCTCCCACCCTCGTGGACAGGGTGTGGGCCCCCCTGGCCTTCATTCTTTCGCCAGTATTTTTTATTATTTCAAAAAATAATCTCCGTGAAGTTTCAGGTCATTCTGAGAACTTTTGTTTCTGCACAAAAATAACACCATGGCAATTCTGCTGAAAACTGCGTCAGTCTGGGTTAGTTCCATTCAAATCATGCAAGTTAGAGTCCAAAACAATGGCAAAAGTGTTTGGAAAAGTAGATATGACGGAGACGTATAGTAAGGTGGTTGGCCCCGGTAAGGTGGCCATCTCACATGATAGCTCCATAACAAATGTCATGCTCGTTGAATCTCTTGGGTACAATTTACTTTCAGTATCTAGACTTGCTGATTTTGGTTTCAGTGTCCTATTTACCGAAGTAGATTGCCAAGTGTTTCGAAGAGACAATCATAAAATGGTCTTTACTAGTATACGTAGAGGTGATCTTTATATTGTTGATTTCACTAAAAAGGCCCAACCTAGAACTTGCTTAATTGCTAAATCTTCTAAAGGCTGGTTGTGGCATAGAAGGCCAGGTCATGTGGGCATGCGAAATCTTGACAAGCTTATTAAAGGTGATCATATCCTTGGAGTAAAATATGTTATATTTGACAAGGATAGACTTTGTAGTGCTTGTCAAGAAGGAAAACAAATTGGAGGAAGTCACCCCGTGAAGAACATCATGACCACCAGAAGACCGCTCGAGCTACTTCACATGGATCTCTTTGGTCCCAATGCCTACAAGAGTCTCGGTGGTAACTCATTTGGTCTAGTCATAGTCGATGATTTTTCAAGATTTACATGGGTGTTCTTTCTTGATGATAAATCGCAGGTCCAAAAGATCTTCAAAAACTTCGCTAGGAAGGCCCAAAATCAATTTGAAGTGAAGATCAAGAAGGTTCGGAGCGACAATGGAACGGAGTTCAAGAACACAAATGTGGATACCTTTCTTGACGAAGAAGGGATCTCACACGAGTTCTCGGCTATGTACACGCCTCAACAAAATGGAGTTGTTGAGAGGAAGAACCGGACTCTTATTGAGATGGCAAGAATGATGCTTGATGAGTACAAGACTCCAAAACACTTTTGGGCGGAAGCGGTTGAGACAGCTTGTCATGCAACAAATCGCTTGTATCTTCACAAGCTACTCGGCAAGACGGCATACGAGCTTCTCACCGGTAATAAACCCCAAGTTGGATACTTTCGAGTATTCGGCTCAAAGTGCTACATTCTTTATAAGCATCGTCGTTCTAAATTTTCTCCTAAATCTCATGAATGTTTCCTACTTGGTTATGGCTCAAACTCTCACACTTACCGTGTCTACAAGAATTTCACCCGAAAGGTTGAAGAGAAGGTAGATGTGAAGTTTGATGAATCTAACGGCTAGCAAGTAGAGCAATTGCCAATTGATGTAGGAGACAAAGACCCTTCAGAAGCAATCCAAAACTTGTCTATTGGCAAGATCCGTCCAACGGAGGTGAAGGAGAGTACCTCATCCGTCCAAGTGGAAGCTTCCACTTCATGCCAAGGTGAACCAAGAGTTGATACGAAAGCAACCACAAGTGGGACACACCAAGATGAAGAAAACGAGGAAGTACACCAAGATGAACCTCATCAACCTCCTTCTCCACCACGATAAGAGAATGACAACATCAACAATGAAGAAGGCCAAGAAGGAGAACAAGATGAAGAAGATGTTCCTCCCCGAGCCAAGCAAAAGCTCCCACGAGTTCGAGCAAGAGTCGCCAAAGACCATTCCGTCGAGCAAATCTACAATGATAACCAAACCAAGAGAATCACTCGCTCTAAAACTCGTTTGGCTAACTTTTGTGAACATTATTCATTCATCTCTAGCATTGAACCTATGAAGGTTGAGGAAGCATTGGAAGATCCGGATTGGATAAACGCCATGCATGAAGAGCTACACAACTTTGAGAGAAACCAAGTGTGGACATTGGTCGAGAAGCCCAACAACAACCACAACATCATTGGTACCAAATGGGTGTTTCGCAACAAGCAAGATGAAGATGGACAAGTAGTTCGCAACAAAGCACATCTCGTCGCCCAAGGCTACACTCAAGTCGAAGGTATGGACTATGGTGAGACATACGCCCCCGTTGCTAGACTTGAGTCCATTCGCATCTTACTTGCTTATGCTAATCACCATGATATCACCTTGTACCAAATGGACATTAAAAGTGCTTTTCTAAATGGTGAAATTGAGGAGGAAGTTTATGTTAAGAAACCTCCCGGCTTTGTCAATCCTAAGAAACCTAATCATGTTCACAAACTTCACAAAGCTCTTTATGGTCTTAAACAAGCTCCTAGAGCGTGGTATAAATGCTTGACCAAGTTCCTTATTGAAAAAGGCTTTGAAATTGGAAAAATAGATTCTACTCTTTTTACTAAAAGGGTTAATGGAGAACTATTTGTGTGCCAAATTTACGTTGATGATATTATATTTGGTTCGACTAACCCTCATTTTAGTGAGAAGTTTGGAAAGCTAATTTCGGAGAAGTTTGAGATGTCTATGATGAGTGAACTCAAATTATTTCTTGGTTTGCAAATCAAGCAAACTAAGGAAGGTACCTTTGTTTCTCAAACAAAGTACACCAAGGACTTATTCAAGAAATTCAATATGAAAGAATGCAAAGGTATGAATACAAGTGGACATCTTGATTTGACCAAAGATGGTGAACCGGTTGATCAAAAAGTTTACCGCTCTATGATTGGTTCATTGTTATATCTATGTGCCTCTCGTCCCGATATTATGCTAAGTGTGTGCATGTGTACATATATATATATATATATATATATATATATATATATATATATATATATATATATATATATATATATATATATATATATATATATATATATATATATATATATTCAATTGGATGTAAGTTAGCATGAATTATTATTGTTGACATTACCCTTGAGATAAAAGGTTGGGAGGCAACACTATAAGCCCCTATCTTTCTATGTGTCTGATTAAAACTCCATACCCATAAAGTATTGCGTGAGTGTTAGCAATTGTGAAAGACTAAATGATAGTTGAGTATGTGGACTTGCTGAAAAGCTCTTATATTGAGTCTTTCCGATGTTATGATAAATTGCAATTTCTTCAGTGACTGAGATTATAGTTTGTTGGTTCTCAATGAAGTTTCTGATTCATACTTTACATTGTGAATACATTATTACTTGAGCATAAGAAATCATATGACAATATATATGTTGTTGTTATAAGAATGATCATGATGCCCTCATGTCCGTATTTTATTTTATCGACACCTCTATCTCTAAACATGTGGACATATTTTTCGATATCGGCTTCCGCTTGAGGAAAAGCGAGGTCTAAGCTTGGGGGAGTTGATACGTACATTTTGCAACATGCTTTTATATCGATATTTATTCCATTATGGGCTGTTATTACACGTTATGTCACAATACTTATGCCTTTTCTATCTTATTTACAAGGTTTACATGAAGAGGGAGAATGTCGGCAGCTGAAATTCTGGGCTGGAAAAGGAGCAAGTATTAGAGACCTATTCTGCACAACTCCAAAAGTCATGAAACTTCACGGAGGCACGTTTTGGAATATATAAAAAATACTGGAGAAAGAATCAACCAGAGGGGGGCCACACCCTAGCCACGAGGGTGGGGGCGCGCCCCCTGCCTCGTGGGCCCCCTGGCAGGCCTCCGGTGCCCATCTTCTGCTATATGAAGTCTTTTACCCTGGAAAAAAATCATAAGCAAGCTTTCGGGAAGAAACACCGCCGCCACGAGGCGGAACCAATCTAGGGCTCCGGCGGAGCTGTTCTGCTGGGAAACATCCCTCCGGGAAGGGGAAATCATCGGCATCGTCATCACCAAACATCCTCTCATCGGGAGGGGGTCAAAATCTCCATCAACATCTTCACCAGCACCATCTCCTCTAAAACCCTAGTTCATCTCTTGTATCCAATCTTTGTCCCAAAACCTCAGATTGGTACCTGTGGGTTGCTAGTAGTGTTGATTACTCCTTGTAGTTGATGCTAGTTGGTTTATTTGGTGGAAGATCATATGTTCAGATCCTTTATGCATATTAATATACCTCTGGTTGTGAACATGAATATGATTTGTGAGTAGTTATGTTTGTTCCTGAGGCATGGGAGAAGTCTTGCTATAAGTAGTCATGTGAATTTGGTAATTGTTCGATATTTTGATGAGATGTATGTTGTCTCTCCTCTAGTGGTGTTATGCGAACGTCGACTACATGACACTTCACCCTTGTTTGGGCCTAGAGGAAGGCATTGGGAAGTAATAAGTAGATGATGGGTTGCTAGAGTGACAGAAGCTTAAACCCTAGTTTATGTGTTGCTTCGTAAGGGGCTGATTTGGATCCATATGTTTCTTGCTATGGTTAGGTTTACCTTAATATTTCTCTTGTAGTTGCAGATGCTTGCAATAGGGGTTAATCATAAGTGGGATGCTTGTCCAAGAAAGGGCAGTACCCAAGCACCGGTCCACCCAGATACCAAATTATCAAAGTAACGAACGCGAATCATATGAGCGTGATGAAAACTAGCTTGACGATAATTCCCATGTGTCCTTGGGAGCGCTTTTCTCTATATAAGAGTTTGTCCAGGCTTGTCCTTTGCTACAAAAAGGATTGGGCCATCTTGCTTTACCTTGTTTACTTTCATTACTTGTTACCCGTTACAAATTACATTATCATAAAACTATCTGTTACCGATAATTTCAGTGCTTGCAGAGAATACCTTACTGAAAACCGCTTGTCATTTCCTTCTGCTCCTCGTTGGGTTCGATACTCTTATTAATCGAAAGGACTACGATAGATCCCCTACACTTGTGGGTCATCAGGAGCTCTGGACGACACCGGGGTGCGTTGCTTGGGGTAGCGGAGCCTACGGAACTTGGATGTAACTGGTTGCATGCTTGCTTTTTGACCTAAAAAAGACCTATTTATTTAATAGATAATAATGTTACATCGTCACCATGAGAGGTACAATAGAGGCGGGAGGATCATCCAACCAGACCCTACTGGCCTGGAACTTAGCTAACTGGGCTAGTTCATGAGCTACAGAATTCGTTTCCCTATTGGCATGTTCATACTTGACCCTAACAAATTCTGGCTCCATAGAAAAACAATCATGAAGAATCGCTGCAGCAATACCTGTAGGAGGCCTCCCATTCATCATAATTTCTATTAACTCACTATTATCGGAACTGATAACAACTCTATTACAATCCATGGATTTAGCTAAGAACAAACCATGCTTGAGTTGAGAGCCTCAGCTGAAAGGACATCTTGAACCATATCCAAACGTGCATTACATGCGGCGATGAACTTCCCTTTTTTATCACGAATGACTGCACCTATAGTTCCCCTTAACATATCTGGATCGAAAGAAGCATCAACGTTTATCTTAATGCAATCACCTGTTGGTGGAGCCCATCTATCCTTTCTCAACCTTGCATGAGGGACTTCAGCAGACCTGAAATTTGAGGATAACACTTTGATTGCCATCTCAGATCTTTCTGGGGACTGCACCTAAATATCACGGCTAATTTGCCTCCTCTCCCACCATAGATACCAATAGGCGACCACAACAAGCTCTGCAATGGGGCCTGTCCCAAAACTAGTGACTGATCAGGGCTCGAGTACAACAATTCCTCTAAAACAGACTGTCCTGGACGATGAACAAGACAAGATCTCTCAATTAATTCATGAACGCCCAGTGCTTCCATACGTGCTTTGCTCAGCTACACTTGAACAGGAGATGCTTAATGTCTTCCGCTCCAATCTTACATACTGGGCACTTCCCGCTCACTTTGATACGGCGGTTCCCCAGGGCAACCCGTCAAGGAATAGTATTATGCATGGCTCACAGGCACTTTGAGACCCCAAATTTTATCCCAAATTGGATGTGGTTTGATACCAAATGCTTGATGGCCTATGTTTAACCTTTGGCCATATTGGCCCTCCCATTCTGCATAATATGCTAAACGCACAAAGAAGGTGTTCGTACGAGTCAGGTTCCAAGAAACAAAGTCTTGCATGCCAAAAGATGATAAAGGGATAGCAAGAATCCTTTGAACATCCACTTGCCAAAAATCTGCCTCACTAGATCCACATCCCAATGATTTGTGTTATGGTCAATAAGGTCGCTCACCCTGTTAAGAATGTTCTGGCCCCTTCTAGTTATAACTTACCACTACTAGAAAAAGGGCTATAGATGGGATTGACACTAATGGCGCACCAGAAAGATGGTGCGCCATTAGTATATACTAATGGCGCACCACCTTCTGATGCGCCATTAGAGTTTAAACTACTAATGGCGCACCTTGCAATGGATGCGCCATTAGTATCAAAAAAAATTTAACTAGTGCTTTGTTCAAACATACTAATGGCGCATCCTGCCCAAGTGCGCCATTAGTAGTTGTAACTACTAATGGCGCACTGCAAAGGTGCGCCATTAGTATAGAATATTTTTTTGAACTAGTGCGCTTATCCAAACATACTAATGGCGATCCTGCCCAAGTGCGCCATTAGTAGTTGTAATTACTAATGGCGCACTGTGCAAAGGTGCGCCATTCAGTATAGGAATTTTTTTGAACTAGTGCGCTTATTCAAACATACTAATGGCGCATCCACTGCCTGGTGCGCCATTAGTAGTTACAACTACTAATGGCGCACCATGCAAGAGGTGCGCCATTAGTAAGTGGGCAGCAACAAGATATTTGGGACAGCCTCTCCTACTACCCACACACTCACTTTCTCCCCACCTCATTCTCTCCACCTCCTCCTTGTCTCGGGTGCCTCCTCTTTTTCACCTCATTTCCACCATAGATTCATTCAAATTAAGTGGTTAAATTACCTTGTTTTAGTAGGTAAGTAAGGGGGGAAGCTATATTTAGGTTGTTCTCCCTACAACAATGTGCACATGCACTTTTTACGGCCTAGCTAGATCTATGTATGTTCGTGGTGTTGCATATGTTTGTGGTGTTGCATATGTGTTTGTGTTTGGAGGTGTACCGTATTTGAAATGCGATAGTTGCCAATATTTTGCCGGAATGTTGATTCATTTCCGTTTCGGGCGAGAATTTTGGCATTAAGCATTCTTTTGGTCCTATTTTTAGGGAAAGTCATGCCAAATTTTTGTTTGGTTCTAAAATATCGTTTTGCTCTACCCCGCAGGCGACCATGGTCCGCACGATGACCGAAGGCACCGTGAATAGGTTTTTGAGGTCCGCGAAGGCCGAGATGCTTCAAAAGAACGAGACGGAGATAAGATGTCCGTGTCGAAGATGCAAGATGAAGAGCCTTATTGCGGACCCGGATTCCGGGCAGGTGCGGGACCACCTGCTGTTGCGTGGTTTCATGGATGGCTATCGGTGGCAAGGTGATGAAGATGACTACGAAGTCGTCCATGCGGGTCGGGCAAGAAATGAGGAAGGGCAGCAAGACAACCACCACGGCTCGGGCGGGCGAGAAGACGAAGAATCCCTGGGAGATGATCACGATCGTGATCTGTACACATCATCATGTAGAAGATGCAGGACATGATGATGAGGAAGATGCGGAGCAGGCGACGGGCATGATCATGAAGATGATGATGCGGCGGAGCGACGACGCTGGACCATCGATGGGCTGGGTGCAGGACCCTCATATTCAAGAGCTGCTTCTCAAGCGCACAGATAACGCAAGAGCTGCCGCCGAGAGAAAGCCAAGATGGATCAACTTGAGTTAGACGCGTTACTCCATTGTATGAAGGATGCAGCCCGAGGATACCCGCCTGAAAGTAACGCTCATGGCTCTTGAGATGAAGGTAAAACACAAAATGACCGACGCATGCTTCGACGAGAACATGTCATTCTGGCACGAACGTCTTCCCAAGGGGAACAAGTGCCCGACCAGTTTGGAGGAGGCGAAGAAAATCATGTGTCCTCTCGATTTACCGCATGTGAAATACCATGTGTACATTAACAATTGCATCATTTATCGGGACGAGCACGCGGAGTCTACCATATGTCCGGTGTGCGGCGTCACTCGATACAATAAGAGGAAGAAAGCTCCTCGAAAAGTGGTGTGGTACTTTCCGATCACTCCTCGTCTGCAGCGCTATTTCGCGGACCCTAAGGTAGCAAAGCTCCTGCGTGGCACAGCGGATAGGGAGGAGAAGAAGCGGGAAGATGATGCAAATGATCCGGAGATAGATAAAAAGACAAGATGCTGAGTCACCCTAAGGATGCGAGCGGTGGCAAGCGTTGAACTTCAAGACTCGGAATTTGGGAACGATCCAAGGAACATCGTGCTTGGGCGCGAGCACCGATGGAGTCAATCCGCTTGGCAGCCGAGAAGCACACATAGCACCTGGCCTGTGTTTGTGTGGATGTACAACCTTCCCCTGGTTGTGCATGAAGAGGAAGTACATTCACATGAGTATGCTAATTGAAGGGCCGAAACAACCAGGAACGACATCAATCAGATCGGGGCTGCTGAAAGAGGAGCTTGACACGCTGTGGAAAACGCCACCAATACGTGGGACGCCAGAGAAAGAATATTTCCCTATGAGAGCCGTTTGCTCACGACGGTGCACGACTATCTCGTTACGGATATCTCGGGGCAGGTAGTCCACGGATTTTTCGGATGCGTAAGGTGCATGGATGACACAACGACGCCAGCTAGATAGAGATCCCGGTCTTGAAAACCGTGTTCATGGGACATCAAGGTGGCTTCGCGACGATGACCCGTGGAGGAAACGCAAGGATCTGTTCGATGGTGAAACCGAACTCAAAACGCCTGTACGAGGAGCGGCGAGGAAATAGACAAGCTGTTGAAAAATTGGAAAGACCGCCCACCGCCGAAAGAAGCAAAAGGCGCCAGAGCCGGAAAGAAGCGAAGGCGCCAGAGCATTGCTGAAGGTATGGAAAACGAGGTCTGTTTTCGGGACTTGCCAGATCGAAGATCCACCGTGTGCCTCACAGCCTTGATGTCATGCATATCACGAAGAACGTGTGCGTAGAGTCTGCTTGGTACCCTGCTCAACATGCCGAGAGGACCAAAGATGGGCCGAAAGCAAGGGCGGACTTGAAATCAATGGGCATCGTGCAGGAGCTTCATGCTATATATGATGATGATGATGATGATGATGATGATGATGATGATGATGAGGCGAAGCGGGACACGTAAAGTCGTTGTAAAGGCAAAAGGCCAAGAAGACCGAAATGACTACCCTCCCGCGTGCTTCACTCTAAGTCGAGGAGATCGAGCAGTTTTCACCGCCTCCTAGGAGTAAAACTTCCTTACGGTTACGCTGGGAAGATAAGCAGATACCTAGACCCAGCGAAGCGAAGTTCATGGGATGAAGTCTCACGACCGTATCACGTCGATGACGCAGATACTTCCAGTTGTAATCCGTGGGATCATGGACGCGCACGTCCGTGAAACGCTATTTGGCCTATGCAACTTCTTCGACGCCATCTCGGAAGTCGATTGGCGGAGGCAACTCGAAGGCTACAGGAAGAGATCGTGGTGATACTATGCGAGCTTGAGATGTACTTCCGCCCGCATTCTTCGACGTTATGGTGCATCTGCTGGTCCATATAGTGGAGGATATCATCCAACTCGGGCCGACGCTCCTGCACAGCATGATGCCGCTCGAAAGGATGAATGGTGTCATCAAAGGATACGTTCGCAACATGTCACGCCCGTAGGAAGCATAGCGGGGCTTTTCGACCAAAGAGTGCATCTCCTATCGCATTTAATTATCTAGGCATCGAGAACCCGCTGGTCAGCCGTCAACAGCACCTCAAGCAGGCTCGCTGGATGGGGTCACCGTGAGGGTCGCCGCGAAATGCATGTCGATTTCGAGGGTCGACTAAATCGACTTTGAAAGAGCAAACCTAGTCGCGCTACAACACATAGACATGGTCGATCCTTGGGTGGTAGAGCACAAAACCTTTATTAAAAAGACGACAATGACCGAGGCCAACAGAGGACGGACGGAGATACACTCAAAGAGCACAACTCATGTTTCACGCGTTGGTTCAAGCATAAGCTTCGTCTGCCCTTTACATGAGGATTCTTCCGCGGAAGAACAACTCATATTCGCTTTGTCACAGGCGCCGAGCACAACCTGATGACCTATGAGGCGCACGATATCAACGGCTACACATTCTACACCGAGGCCAAGGACATGAAGAGCGATGGTTATCGAACTCCGGGTAACGATGGAATCCTACACCGTAACGACAAGGACAGATACTACGGAAGGATCGAGGAGATCTGGGAGCTGAGCTACTGTTGGAGAGAAGGTCCCGATGTTCCGTGTCGATGGGCCAAGAACGTCATAAAAGAAGACCGTATTTCACCACCATGGTTATACCGAAGCCAAATCCAAGATCACAGGGTATAAACGTCACCGCTGAAAAATGAGCCATGGGTACTGGCTTCCCAAGTGGACCAATGCTTCTTCATTGCCGACCCGCCAAAGCCCGGTCGTGTTGTCGGAGGAGAGGCAAAAGGAAGATCATCGGAATGGATGGAGTAGCCAATGAGCAAGACTTCGACAAGCACGGCGACCGAGGATCGAACATGACGACGATGATGAAGTAGCAGCATACACCACAAGAAGAAGCAGGACCACCCTACCTAAAGGACGCCTGCTCCACGTAAGAACTCCATTTGCGAAAAAGAAGGGCAAGAAGATTGTGAACAGATAGCTAGCTAAGATCGATTGTATTTAAATCGTAGCCTTCATTTCTCGATTGTATTTCATGGGTACTTTTGAACTATCATGAATATTTTTAAATTTCATGGACACTCGATCTCGATCCCCCTCCATCACGATCGCTATCCCACCTCGCCAGATCCGTCCCCCTCGCCGAGCACCCCCAGTCCACCGCCGCCGCCACGAACCCCCGCACCTCGATTCCCTACTCAACCGCGCCGCCGACCCCTGCACTCACAAGACCGCCTTATAAAAAAATTAGTATCAAACAGATTTTTAAATGCTACTGTCTTATAAAAAATATTACTGTTATTATTTAAACAAGTTTGAACATATTTAAACACAAATAAGTATCAAACAGCTTTTAAATGCTAAAAAAATTTGTGGAGCCCACCTCGATCCCCTCCATCTCGATCGCTGTCCCACCTCGCCAGATCCGTCCCCTCGCCGAGCACCCCCAGTCCACCGGCCGCCGCCACACCCCCGCACCCTCGATTCCCTACTCAACCGCCGCCGCCCCCCACCCACCCAGCACCGCCTTATAAAAAAATAAGTATCAAACAGCTTTTAAATGCTACTGTCTTATAAAAAATATTACTGTTATTATTTAAACAAGTTTGAACATATTTAAACATAAATAAGTATCAAACAGCTTTTTAAATGCTAAAAAAATTTGTGGAGCACTGGAGTCGAACCCAGGACCTCCCGTGTGAGAACTCTTGACGGTCGAGCTAGTAGAGTGGGCTTGACGTGGATAGGTTCAGTAGTACATAACCTTTTGGCTCGAGTTGAAATAAAAAAATACTAATGGCGCACCACGGTGAGGTGCGCCATTAGTATTTTGGCCCGATCCCCCTTCGCCCGATCCCCCTTCGCCCGATCCCCCTTCCTCTCCCCCCGCCAGTTCCCTCTCCTCTCGATCCACCGCCGCTGCCGCCGCTGCCCGACCCTCGCCCTCGCCTCGCCCTCTCCTCCCTTGCCCTCTCTCGCCTTCCCTCTCCCTCGCCCGCCTCCCTCGACGCCACCGTCCCGCCACTGACGCCGCCCGCCGCCTCGACGCTGACCCACCGGACGACGCCGACGCGCCTTGACGCGACCCGCCGCCCAGCGCCGCTGACGCGACCCGCCGCCCAGCGCCGCCTCGACGCGACCCGCCCCATGGACGCCGCCCGACGCCGCCTCGACGCGACCCGCCGCCGGACGCCGCCCGACTCCGCCTCGGCGCTGCCCGCCGCGCAGCCGACGCCTCGACCCCGCCTGACGCTGCCCCACCTCGGCCCGCCCGCCCACACCACTGTCGCCGAGCACCACCACCCCGTGAGCTCCCCTCCTCCTCCCCTCCTCCTCCCCTGCATTTGAATGAAAATAACATTGTCGATGATGTCCTATACATGTGAATTGCAGTTTGTAAACATTCATTTGCCCTCCTACTCCCTCCATTCAATGAAGCTTAATACATTCTTTTAGGTTGGCTTTGACCATTGATAAGATTAATAATATGAATCATAAAATGACACATGCAATGAAGTTTTGTAGGAAGACACGGTGTGATCTATGTGGTCTTGGTAGGCAGGCATCACTTGACCTTGCCCTAGCCATCCTGTGTTGGAATTACCTTGCCATTGCCTTTAGCTGAACTGAACTTGAAACCGATAGTACTCCTTTGTTATTGGCTGCTCTGTCTTGAAGCAGTATGTGCTCGGTGCTTTAGCAAATAAGCTAATGAACTATCTGGTCCCGTTCTTGCTTGTATTTTGAAATATCACCTGCAGCCTACAGTTGCCAAGCCACCAAATTCAATAACTTCCTTGAAATGATGCAGAATCATGGAGAGCAATAAAGAAAACTGTTTTATTCCTCAACATAATTCTGTGTTCATGGCTTCACAACTGTCCTTGGTAGCTTCTTCTCCTCGCAAACTATATGAAGCAGAGACATCTCAATTGCTAATGCACAATGTAATATATGTAGGTGAACCCAATAGGAGAAGTTCAATTTGAACCATAGCTTGATGTTGCTTTCAACCTATACAAGGCTATCTGTTGAAATTATGTAGAGATTGAAATGGAATTCTTGACACTATGTAGCTTTGGTTTCTCAAGTAATTAAAGAAATGCTCCAAGAATAAGGCCACCATCGATATATTTGTTCTTTTATGGACAAAAGAGTTTACATGCGAATTATCACTTTTTATTTCTTGACAAGTTTCTTACCTTTGTGCTGGTCAATTCTTTTTATGTAGATTTTGATAATATATATTTAGCTAAGATGCATTAGATCATTGTAGTATAGTCAAGGGATGTTATAGATGAACATTTGTGTACTATTTGTAGCGTAACATATCTCCAATTGTATTATTGGAAATTAAGGAAAATTTTGGCATTTGCTCGATTGATTTGTTCACTCATGGAGGCTATAACTTTTAACTTTTCGCTTTAAGCTGTATGTCGGGCTCGCCAGATCGATATATAATACACATAGAGTATTTCGACATTTGGATCTGTGTATGTATGATTGGTGCTTTACGAGATGTTGAAATGATGCATGGTCTGAACATGCATATATTCTCTTGAGAATATTATTACCAAAGTCTTGGCAGCACTGTTGGACACTAGTACTAACATCTTGTACTATCGTCGACAGGCAATGGCCAAACAGTCTTTCGAGCACAAGCCCATGCTTGGTCAGTTCTTGGGGTCTAGGTGCCCGATTCATTCATTTATAACTGAAAAATAATCTGGAGGGTCTTAACAAAAACAAAAGTAATCAAGAATAAGAAAACCAATACTGAACCTACGGTTACTAGTAAGTATCTGTGAATCAGATTGCACATTTTCAGGTTCGAAGAAACATGCATCAGCTCTTTGGAAAATGAATAGGCACATCACTTGCACTTACACAGAGTTAATGTAAACGTTTTGCACAATAACGTAGCATGTATCTTCAGTTTTGCACTTAAAAAAGCCAATCTTCAGTTTGTCCACTTCAAAATATTATAAACTCTGTTTCTGCACTGAATATGATCAAATGTTTAGTTTCTTCAATTAAAAGAGTGCAAGGGTTTGACAGAGTGCAAGAGTGCAAGGGTTTGACAGAGTGCAAGAGTGCAAGGGTTTGACAGAGGGCATGTATTTAGTTTTTGCACTGTATAGGAATATATGTTCATTTTCTTCTAGTTTTGACAGAGTGCAAAGGTTTAGTTTTTGCACTGTGTTTGATGTGTTCTTCCACCTGTAGAGAAGATTTTCACACGTGTAGAAGTTTTTTTTTTTTAATATATTTTCAGTTAAAACAGAGTGAAGGTTCAGTTATTTGCTGCCATGGTGGTTTCTTCAATCAAATAATCTTTTCATTCCTGCTTGGCGATTTATTATTTCTAAGAAAAGAGAGAGCTAGGATCTTACTAACAACTCTACTAGATTGTTAACTTGGGTGGGATGTAAAAGCAAGTCTTCTTCTAAGTGCAATATACTTAGTGCTGCTATATGAGTGTATAAATATTTGTTGCTATATAAATGTGAACAAAATTCGTGCTTGTATATGATATTCTGCCATGAAGCTTCACCAGCTCCTGTGGGTGTGCGATCCATGTGACATGTGACATTGCATCCATGTCCACCTGGGATAATGATTTTGCAGGTACCCCGAGAGGCCCTTGAGTTTGCCGGAATGTCGATTAACTTCCGTTCCGGCAAATTCGGGTACTCCATATGTCCTATTTTCAGCAAAGGTCATGCTGAAATTTTCCGTGAATTTTAGCATGACTTTGCTAAAAATAGGACATATGGGGTACTTGTGACTAATGCATGGGCGGGTATCTTAGTAGTTAATTAAGTAGGATCAAGTGCCCGGCGCATTTCGACTAATGCATGGCTTTTAGGGTGCCTCGTGTCGATAAAACCGAAATGATGAAAGGTTAGGCTTTTAGGGTGCCTTGGCGCCGAAAAACCCTCAATGATAAAAGCTTAGATTTTAGGATGCCTCGGTGTCGACAAACCCTAAATGATGAGACCATGATCTTGTTCCTTGACAATAACCAACTTTTGACCAAACTTTGTTTCTATTTAGAGAGAAACATGGCCCACAACGATGAGGCCGGGGTTGGGTGGCAAGGCATTCGGGAGCTGTCCCGGAGATGGAGGAACAACCTCACTTGTATGAGGCGGCGCCTTTCCCACCGATCCTGAGACCACGGATGGTGCCGCCGAGGATGACCACACTGATGCCACCACTGATGGTGCCGCCGAGGATGCCACCACTGATGATGGCGGCGCACGCACAGATGGCAGCCAACCAAAGAGGCAACGGAAGGACCGGCGCCCGATCGTGCTCCGCACCCTCAAGGAGGAAGTTACTGAAGTGGACTCCAACGGGAATCCAACGGCGCCCGAACGAATAGTCAAGGGGTACTCGCTTCAGCTCGGGTGCATTGTCCGAGCACCGCCTCGATCAACACCGAGAACCCGAGGCATCCCGACCGAGGGAATTTGCGCAACCTCCTCTTCACGGCTGCACGAACGATACAAGTTCCCGCTGAATTTGAAAACACAAGCCTCAAAGGGAATAAAGTGAACAATGCTGCCCTCACGAAGATGAGCAAGGCCCTGTCTACTTGGAAAAGCAATGTGAAGAGAATGATCGAGAAAGGTGAGAGTTATCGGAAGATCAAGGAGAAAATCCTTCGATCACCAAGATGACTACAACGACTTCAAGATCAATTGCTCGAGCACCGCAAGCTCCCAATCAAGTGAGTGGGGAAACAAATGCGGAGCTGAACATAGGGGAACACACACTCGGTCCCGGCGGTTACAGAGTGGTGGAGCCTATATGGGACAAGGAGGAGGCGGACCGTGCCGAGCAAGGCCTACCGCCTCTTCGATACATACGGTGACAAGCAGACCAGGAACTTTGTCGGGGCCCGTACAAGAAGGACCGAAAACAAAGGAGCTTACCACGGATCCAAGACCAGGCAGCTTGAGCTTGTTACGTAAGGAATACACCCCGCGTAATTAGCTCCATATGGTTGCATTCTAATTAATGAAGCCGAATTTCTAAATGGTTCACATTCCTTCCGCAGGCGACTTAAAGCAGTAGCGCGGGGTCGACTCAGAGCAACCCTTGGGACACCACTCTAAATAAGGGGTTGAATGTAATGAAGAACAAGGATAAGCTCAGTAAGCCGACGTCAGCTGGTCGTGTGGCCGGCAAAGGCTTGTCGACAAAATGGGGGTCATACTATACTGCTGGTGTGCGGAAGGAGAAAAAGACCAGCTCGGAAAGCCAGGCGCGAGAGGTTCAAGAACTCAAGGCACAGGTGGCGCGGATTCGGAGATTGTCCAAGAGCAAGTGGAACAACGACTCGAGCGACGATCACCGCCCTTGTGCCTACCTTGATCTCGGGTTGAGTCGTGGATTGCGGGCCAACAGGGCCGCCCGATTCCTAGCTTCACGGCCAGCAACTCGCATAATGCGATGGTGGGGCTATTGGTGCCTCCGGCGAGGCGGCATTGGTGTCTCCGACGCCGCACGGAGCTTAATGCACCGGGTGTACGCCGCGGCACCTCTGCAGCAAGCGGCCCCTCCGTCAATCGCACGCCGTTGGCGGCTACTCTACATTAGCCGAGCTCGACGCCATCATCACGGTAACTAACTAAGCTCTCTCGCCGAGGACTTCATCTCCTTGCCTTTGATCGGGCATCCCCGACGCCCTACATGTTTTCGCAGGCGCGCCGCCGACGCCGTGCACTCTCCTCCACTTCGTGAACAACGAGTTGGTCGATGTCGCCAAGGGCAAAATCGCTCAACCGGCAACCCTTGTTCCACGGTACCGGATGCCACCCAACTTGTTTAGGGTTCAACTGGTTCGGTGCTGCCAGCTGCGACGACTTGTTACCTCCGAATCGACCCGTCGGGGCCGACGATGATGACGTGATGACCCTCGGCGCCGCTGAGCTGGCCCTCGCTTTGGTCAAGAGCCAGATTCGTTTGGGGCGGGGACACCACCCCAAAGACAACACCGCCCGATCGTGCGGCGCCAAGTCGGCCCCATGGCAAGACCGCCGAACGGTGCCGGACATCCCTATGCCATCGATCCAAACATGCATATGGCACAGGATCGTAACGACGACGATTTACGACTATGATACATTTGGCAACGCCGATCAAGACTTTGCCGAGCATGGGTACGATGGCGACTTCATGGGGCCTCCTTCTCAAGAACCAAACCCAACAAAAGATGTGTGCGATCTAGCTCGCATCGCGGAGAAGCCAAGTTGCAACAGCGCCGTCGGCGCTCAGCTCTCGAGACGCCTCAGCTGCCGAATTCACCGAGCCTCGGATAGGCGAGGTGCGAAATATTATCAGCCCCAACACACTCAAGAAGGCGGTCTGTGAGCAAAACTCGGTCCCATTACGGGAGAAGAAGAAGGCACGCAAAAGAAAGAGTAAGAAGGGTGCGAGCCAGCCGGCACCGAGTACGATCCGTGCTCGGGGACGGGCCACCTTCACCGCAGGATATCTCGAGGAGGGTGCATGTGGCGGGTAGGGCGATGCTACCGACAAATATGCTCAATGCTGCAACCGGTGCTATGCGGAGTCTGCATGATGTTGTTCTTTCTTTGGAGAAGCGGCGTCTCGAGAGAAGGATGTGGCATACCCGGTTTTCGCGGCCAAGGTGCCGAGGGCAAGGGCTTTGTGGATAACTCCATCGGGCGACGATCGTCCTGCGTTTTGATGACATCCACGCTATGTTGAACCTTCATCCGCTGCACTACACCTTCGCTCGCTATTTTCGCTGAGTATGGAGATGCGGATCATTCGCGACAAGACCCCGGACATCGTGATAGTTGACCCCTTCTACATGCGTGCCAAGATCTTGGGCAGCGGGGGGACCGCAAGTCGCGAAGTTCTTACCTCAAGGCGCCATTCGCAAACCAAGATAAGGATAACTTCCTCGTGCCTTACTTTCCGAGTAAGTCCTCCCTCAACCGCCCGTAACATATGAATTCTTACACTTCGATCGCTTTTTCTTTTAACATTCCGTGTTTTCTGCAGTGACACACGTTGCACGCCATCCTCCTAAGCCCCAAATATTCCATGGCCACGATTTTGACCCGGACCGTCATTGAACGTAGACTACACAAATGTCAAGAAGGTTCTTGATGATGTTCTCCCGCCACGCCAAATCTGGAGGCACCTTCACCAGGCCTATTCGTAGCACGGCAAGCACGTGTTCTCCCAACACGACGCTCGCTGCGTCAAGCAGCCACCGGGCGGTCGAAGGGTGCCTACTACGCCATCCATCACATGCGAGGCGATCGACGGGACCATCATCAACTTCGCCACCGAGTAAACCCAAGATTGGGCCGCGAGCGTGTCGGCAATCCAGACGCGGACCTCCGACAAGAATTCTTTCGCATCCAATGGAGTTTGCGAAATCATCCATCAAGATGTCCTTCGCACTCGGGCAGTTCTACCTCGAAATCAACCGTCCAACAAAGTGACATCGACACAATGCTACAAATGCAGGATGACAACGCCCGTTCTTTCATGACTCCGACGATAGACGGCGGCTTCATCCACGCTCCGGTCCCTTGAGTCGAGTTGTTCAGTTCTGAAACATCGATTGGCTCATGTTGTAATTAAACTTTAATGAACTTGTAGTATGTCTCTTTGGTTTCGAGAGTCGCTCAACTTAGATGTAATCGATGCTATTAATGTCTTGCTTTTTCTTCCGATCGCTCTGTTGCATACTTATATATTGCTTATGTATTGTCGTGAATTGGTACTAACGCTTCGCTTGGCTAGTACATAGCGATGCCGACGTATGTCGTGTACAAGGGTAAGGTTCCGGAGTCTACGATGACTGGGAGGAGTGTCGGAGACAGGTTCACCGATTCAGCGGTAACAGTTACAAAGGGTACACCACTAGGGCCGAGGCCGAATCTAGATACGCCCGCTATCTAGCGGGAGAGGGAGGAGCGTTGAGGAACCGGATGAAGACGAAGTTTCATCGTGATGATGCTCATCGTGATGACCGCAGCTCTCTTCTATGTGATGGTAGTTTAGATGATCGATATCGACTTGTAATGTGAAGACAAACTCGCTACTCGCGGTCTCGAGACTTGTAATATAATGTTCTATCTTTGTTCGGTCTTTTCAATTCGGAGACTAATATGATGAATTGTATTCGGAGACTAATATGATGAATTGTATTCAAAGACTAATCTTCTATTGTATTTGATGAATCTATTGTTGATGTGTGCTGTCTATATTTTGTCAAATTATACATTTTGTAACCTGTGCAAAAAACAGAAAATAAAAAAATAAAAAAAAACCTAATATTCATACTAATGGCACATCACATGACAGTGCGCCATTAGTATGACAGTGCATACTAATGGCGCATCACTGGGTAGTGCGCCATTAGTATGTTGCGGTTACTAATGACGCATCCAGAGGTGGTGTGCCATTAGTATGCCAAAGCACCTGGGTATACATGCCCCCTGGGAGGCATACTAATGGCGCACTTTCAAGCATATACTAATGGCGCACCAGGTGGTGCGCCATTAGTATACCAGATACTAATGGCGCACCAGGTGGTGCGCCATTAGTAAAAATTACTAATAGCGTGCTGTTAATGGCGCACCACAGGTGCGCCATTAGTAGTGGTTTTTCTAGTAGTGTACGTGATGCACTATTAGGGATCCATTCGTCTTCCAGATATCAAAATTAGTTCCATCACCCACACGCCATATATGACCACATTTTAATTTATTAATCCCAGCCCATATACTTTGCCATGTAAAGGAGCTCCCTTTTTTCAACTCGTCGTTTAATAAATCTCCTGATGTAAAATACCTTGCGGGACACAAGACGCAACATATGTAACTCATCGTTTCGAGTGTCCAAAGGAAGAGGGTGAGACCACCGAAACCTACTCGGAGAAAGAAAAGGATGGTTACTTGTGAATAGTTGGGGGCGACGCGGGCGTCGCCCTCGCTTTCCCCAGCGATCTCGGCGCGGCGGATGCACGGATTCAGGTGCGGCGGGGCCCCAGCGGCTCTCCGGCGACTCCTGCCTCGGGGTGTCCCCCTGGGTCGGGGCGGGCGGCGTGGTGGCCGGTTATGGGCCTTGGCGGACGACGGGTCCAACGAGGAGGATGGGACCTCCTCGCCGCGGTTGGCTCCTCCTTCGGCCGGGGCAACGTTGGGGACTTCGTTCAGGTGGCGGCGGTGGGCGGCGCTGGCCGGGAGGCCGATGCAGTCGCTTCGCTCCGGGTGGTGGTGGCTCACGCGCGACGGCGGTGCGGTGCTGGCGACCACCGACGACCTCGGATCCTTCCTCACGGGGGGCACGACCTGCGGCTCCTGGGCCTCCGCTGGGATTAGACCTCAGGGCGGCTGTGTCGACGCTTGAGGAGTGGCCTGCGCTTCCTTCCTTGCCCTTTCCGGCGACGGTGGCGGCGGAGGCGGCGCGGGTGGAGGATACGGCTGATGCGCTAGCGTTGGCGCTAACGTGCGTCGTGCCTCCCCTGGGCCTGGTGGCGCCCGCTGGGCGTGGGCCTGCCTCGGTCTTTCCTGGAGCCCATCTGCCTCCTGGAGTGGGGTCCTCAGTGGCAGCGGAGGGGCACTTGGGTCTTGTGTTGGGCCTGGCCCAGCCTTGAACCGTGCCTCTCGGCCTGCCTCGGGCGGGACCCATGAGCCCGGGCGGTCGCGCTATATATGGCTGCGCAGGGGCTCGCGTGACCCGTCATTAGTGTTTCCGGCTCGTTCCAGCGAGGTGCGGCGTTTCGGTCTCCTTGCCTCTCTCCCCTCTCCCTCCTCCTCCTCCTCTCACCCTCTCCTTCGCCGCGGTGACGGCCATGGGTGACAGGAGGGCGGACAAGCGGCCGTTGGAGGCACCGGTTCCCGAGGAGGAGCTTCGGTGTGACAAGGCGTTGCGGGAGCAGGCGAAGCACAGACAGCGGACCAGGGCGGCGGGTCGCGACGATGGCGGTAGTTACTTCGATCAAGGTCAAGGCGGCGGCTACGGTCATGGCTATGGTGGCAGCCATGGTCAAAGCTTTGGATCTGGCTCCCATGGGCGCGAGGGGGATTGGGGTCCTCCTCCCCCTTGGTGGGGTCAGCAAGAGAGGAAGAAGAAGTGCAAGCAAGGGCAGCGGAGGCGCGAGCTTGAGCCCAAGCCGCAGGAGCATCCCCTATGCGGTGGGGGCCATGGGGATCCGCTGGCCAAAAAGCCGCGGGCTTCGGCTGTCCCTCTGGCGGTGGCCTTGCCGGCGGCGCCGCAGGGGTCGGCAGACGCGCCCATTCCGGTTGAAGAAGAGTGTGGGGCTGGGTGCTTCAAGTGCGGCCGGTCCGGGCATTTTTAGGACAAGTGCACCTTCCCTCCCCTCTGTGTGATCTGTAGGCAGGAGGGGCACGCCTCGGCCTATTGCCCGTCGAGGGGCAAGCATCTGCATCTCCGGATCATGGGCGGTGCCATTCCGGGCGAAGGTTTCTTCTGCTTGGAATTCGAAGAAGATGAGGTGGAGGGTGCTGGCCTTTAGGCTGCTAACGGCGCTATTCTGTCGGCGGAGCTAGGGAGGCTCTTGCTACTTACGCTTAAGCAGGAGTTGAAACACATGGTGGCAGGCGATTGGGATTGGCAGATTTCTCAAGTTGGTGACAATGATTTCGCGGTGGTTTTCCCTTCCGCGGATCTTCTGCATATGGCCAAAACAAGTGGCAAGCTCTTCCTCTCCATCGATGACATTACGGTCCTGGTGCGTGATTCAATCCATGAAACGAATGTGCCCCTTGCCATGCCGGAGGTGTGGCTCCGCCTGCATGGCATCCTTAAGAAACACCGGCGTGTGGACCGTCTGATGGAGGGACTCAAGATGCTGGGCAGGCCTATAGTGGTGGATGAGCTTTCCCTTATCCGGGTGGGGCTGGTGAGGATGAAATTTGGCTACAAAGCCCCTGACAAGTTGAACGGTTTCGTGCAAGTATGGTTCAACCATGAGGGTTATGATATCAAGGTTGAGGTGGAGAGACCCCCGAAGCGCACCTGAGACGGGTCGGCGGCGCCTGGACATGGTGACGCTCCCTCCCGCCCTGGCGACAAGAGTGCTGGTCCGCCTGGTTCGGGGACCGGGGGGCCGGCAGGACAGCAGCAGGCCGAACCAGGGGCCCGGGGGGGCAGGGCAAGTTAAATGGTGGCCATTCTAAGGATGTGGAGATGTCTTGCCGCGAGGAGGAGCCGGAGGACAGTATGCCGGATACGTCGATAGACACAGAGACATGGGATCTGCTGGGCATCAAAGAGCTCGCTCACAATGAGGATAAAGATAGCGCGGAGCCTGGGTCGCTTGCGGTTTCGGACACGGCTGGGAGCAGTCCGCCACCGTCCCGCGCTCTGGTGGGGGTCTTCAACCAGGTTGGTCTACAGGCGAAGACTGGCGCTGGACGTGGTGTTTCTGTGGCCGCCGCGACCTCCCCCAGTCTGCTGGGCTCTGACACGGGAGTGGTGCTCAACGAACCTACCATCCGCACTCCTCTGTCAAGCCGCCGCAACTCGGGGGGCTCTGCGCGTGCACCCAAGAAGACGACTGGGCGGAAGCCGCCGGCCAACCCCGCAGTGTTGTCCCTCCCTTCGCCTGTGTCGGCGAGCGGGGACCTGCAGGCTGCGTTGGGTTCCGCGAGTGCGTCGGCCAAGGCAAAGCGCTCCCGGGCCTCTCTGATCTCCCAACGGGCCCCAAGTGCCAGGGCAAAGGCGGCGTTGGGCGATCTATCTTCCTTGGAGAGTGCAGCTTCGCCTGGCGGACAAGAATCTCGAGACTTCAGACATGGACACCGTTGGGGAAACGGCATGACACAGACCGGATGAGGGAGGCCACGGAGCGGATTCGTATGATCCAGATTGCTGCCCGTCACTAGTTTGTTGTCGGCTGCTGTGTTTTGGACTGGCTGCTTGGGAGCTATAGTTTCTTTTCTATCTTATTCAGGCTCAGGCCAGTTGCATGTATCGTACTTCGGCTGCGGCCATTTTCTTTTCTGTTGTCTTGTGTTGAACCTGTTGGATGCTGCCTATTGGTGGGCTTTATTAATTTAAAGCCGGACGCTTCTTGCGCCTTCGTTCTAAAAAAATACCTTGCACGCAAAATAGTAGCACGGAGAGAATCAGGATTCTCAATTATTCTTCATGCTTGTTTAGCTAACAAGGCAAGGTTAAAGCAATGGATATCCCTGAATCCCATTCCTCCAAAAAAATCGGGATGCACATTTTCTACCAAGCTAGCCAATGCATCCGTCTTTGATCCGCATCATCGCCCCACCAATATTACGACATACCGTCACTGATCCCTTTGCAGATTTATTTTGAAATTTTAAAAACGGACATCGCATATATGATGGTATCGCCTGCGCAATCGCTTTCAGAAGCATCTCTTTACCACCTGTGGACAGTGTTTCGATTTGCTTGTGGCACTAATTCTCCTTCATTTCGATTTGTGTCGTCGGCGCATAGTAACTTGCTGGTCCACGCGTGCATGCATGCAGCTCTCGCTCGTGCAAATCGCGGCTGGCGTGGCCAGTACGTGGCTAATCAATCAGACCGATTGGCTGCTCTTTCCAAACTTAATGCTGACATGGCATGAAGCTTACATGGACAATGTGCATGTTGAGAGAATTGATAATAGTGGAGATCAACTTTTTAATGTAAGTTATATAGCTCATCAAGAATTATCCACAAGGCTCATTAGTTAAATTTTGGACAATTGTACTACTGTAATACATGAATAATATTTTCACTACAATAAATTCAATCATACAGCAAAAAATCTGAATAAATGAATAATAAAATTCATGGCCAACAGCGCATTATCTTGCAGTTTATACTACCAACGAATGAGCCAAGCACTCCCTTAGAGAAAAGGATAAAAGCCTTTTCGTCAAACAGGAGTTATGCCATGAAGTACTAATCAAACTGATATGGTAAAAATATCATCAAAAATTCAAACACGAATCGTCACACTAGCAGTCTGCATAACTAGTCATAGGTAACTGAGCATGGATTGAAACTAGCAGTCTGCATAACTAGTTGCACAAATGATAATTTGAGCTCCTAACGGGACTAGACACTACGGGACACCATATCTAATAACTCCTTCATGACAAAAGGACAACTTGCTACCAAATGCTTGAAACCATCTGTTGCCATGGCAGCTTGCAGAACATTCCGTGGAGCCATAACTCAACGCAAGCTTCTTTGAGATCCTTGCAGTGGTGTTGCTCTGCCAAAACCAATGTTGTTGCAACAGTGTCTACGTCAATGCACTCAGACAATTTACTTTCACACATCACCTTTAGCCTATCCAATCCATATCGATCCGAGGCAACTAGCAGATGCTGCAGCTTTGCAGGTTTGCTTTCTTTGTTGTGCTCATCGACTAGCATGGAATCTGTGTATATGAAGTGAAGAAGAGCCTCAAAGATTTCAGGGTCGATGTCGTCGATTCTGATGCACTGTGTTTCCTTCTCCTTCATCGGACCAAAGAGCTCCGCCTTGAAAACCAGAGACCGCGCCGCCAACAAGCACCAGTGAGCTTTGAACAATTGGCCACCCACACAGAATGTCACATCTGCTCCCTGTCCATCCTTCCACAGTTGCCGGAGCTGGTCTTGTAGATTCGATTGCGGAACCGCAAGTCCGCAACAGTGTTCCTCTTAACCTCCATGCGAGATTCTTTTATCACGGTGAGAACACAACGTATAATCAAGTAGCCATTGTTGGACCGCGACAATAATTTCAGCTTCAATTTCTGAAAGAATTTTGTGTGGCCCTTATATGAGTTTGCCCTGGAAAAGACATGGTCTATCTCATCGAATGTGGTTACTTGGGCTTTCACTGTCTTTCTCCAGCATGTTTAAGGTGAACTTAGTCCTCACACAATGCGTGTCGTTTGCTCGGATGACACGTTGCAGAGAGGCCGATGCATAGCCAAGATGGTCCAGAGTCCACCCATCCGGGAAGAAACTGATAAACCATTCAAAGCCAGCCACGCTGAAGTGGCTTGAGAGAACGTACCTGCTGACACCGATGCCATCAAGCAACCGGCAACTGGTCACCTCGAAATCATGCTGCGTGGTGAAGCTCTCCGTCAAGCATCTGGACGATGTCTTGGGTAGCTGGCCCTGGTTAACTTCAGAGGCGGAGTTGTTGGCCATGGTGAACAAAAATGCAACGGGTGTTGCAGGCTTGCAAAGCACACAGAACCTCCTGTGACAAAATTCAGGTTACAAGCCAACAAACATGAGCTTTAAACTGAGGTATCGACAGCTTTCAACAGGTGAAATCAGGCCCTCAACGGAAAACATCCGAAATTTTGAATAGGGAAAGAAACTAAGATCAGAAGTTCAGAACCAAGCCTCACCTTGGTGGTTCGAGGCGAACAGACAGATTCGCGCGGTGGTAGAAAAGGCGACGGAGCTGCTGGAGGACGGCGCGCCGAGGAAAAAGACTCGACAGCCGAGGGCAAGGCGGGCAAGGCACGACCACCTCGCCAGGAGACGACGCACTCCCCCACGCTGATCGGGTCTAACCGGCGGCGAGCCCGCAGGTGGTGGAGGCCGAGAGGAAGAAACCCCAGCCGCCGGCGTGCCTTGGAAGCGATGGGGACTGTTGAGTATATTGTGTACGTGTATATTTATGTGTAGGGCCTATCTCCTGTTTTCTTTGTATAGTTAAGGTTATGACCCACCTTTATACTTATATATACGTGCCTGATGCACGAATCAATACATGAAGATTGCACAGACCATCATATCTTATCCTTCTACATGTCTGACTAGAGGCGCACCAGACGGGCTGAGAGATGCTACTCTGTGGGTTGTGGCTGGGCAAGAAAAAATAAGAGTTTTCAGTGAAACCGGCCCATGAAAAACTAGGCTCGGTCTGGAGCCGAGTGGGCTTCAGTTTTACTTCTTTAAGTTCACACGTTGCTGTGCGGAAATTAACCGAAATAATGAACTCACTAGTAGGGTATGTCTAGAGCACATCTAGATGTACCCTAATTAATTTTTTAAAAAATAGATGTACCCTAATTATTGCACAATCTAAATGACTCAATCAAACTAAAAAAAAGATAAAAATAAAAGAAAATGCTTGCACGAATCTTAGTATAAAATCAATGACATAGCATTTAGATGTGCAATACTTAGAGCACATCTACATGTGCTTTAGCAAAACTGTAGCCTTTTTTATGAGAGAAATTTTCAATCTATTCATCAATCATGGCAGTACAGAGAACACAAGAGATAATAAAAATTACAACCAGGTTTATGGACCACCTAGCGACGACTACCAGCACTGGAGCAAGCCGAAGACGCGCCGCCGTCATCGCCCCTCCATCACCGGAGCTGGGCAAACCTTATTGTAGTAGACAGTCGGGAAGTCGTCGTGCTAAGGTCACAAAGGACCAGCGCACCAGAGCAGCAATCATCGCCGATGAAGAGAGTTGTAGATCGGAAAGATCAAACCTGGAACCAAACGAACGAAGATGAACAAAATCTCGATCTATCCACCAAAGACTAGCACCGACCGAATCCCGCGAGACCCGACTGAGACACACCTCCACACATCCTCCGACAATGCTATTTGCACCACCTGGACGGGGATAAGACGTGGGAGACATTATTGCTACCGAGGGACATCATGCTAGTTCGAAAGAAGCTGAATTCGGGTGTAAATCTATCCCTAATAATAAAGCACGGATTGACTCCGTGAGTTTACTGTCACAATACGCTTTCTTCCTGTGAATTTATGTTTTCAGTTTAAATTTAAAACTGAGATGGAAGTCATGCCATTCTAGCCAACTGAGTCTGCTAGCCGAGTGGGCTTCAGTTTTACTTCTTTAAGTTCACACGTTGCTGTGCAGAAATTAACCGAAATAATGAACTCACTAGTAGGGTATGTCTAGAGTACATCTAGATGTACCCTAATTAATTTTTTTTAAAATAGATGTACCCTAATTATTGCACAATCTAAATGACTCAATCAAACTAAAAAAAAATAAAAATAAAAGAAAATACTTGCACGAATCTTAGTATAAAATCAATGACATAGCATTTAGATGTGCAATACTTAGAGCACATCTAGATGTGCTTTAGCAAAATTGTATCCTTTTTTATGAGAGAAATTTTCAATCTATTCATCAATTATGGCAGTACAGAGAACACAAGAGATAATAAAAATTACAACCAGGTTTATGGACCACCTAGCGACGACTACCAAGATCTGGAGCAAGTCAAGACGCCGCCGCCATCGCCCTCCATCACCGGAGCTGGGCAAACCTTATTGTAGTAGACAGTCGGGAAGTCGTCGTGCTAAGGTCACAAAGGACCAGCGCACCAGAGCAGCAATCATCGCCGATGAAGAGAGTTGTAGATCGGAAAGATCAAACCTGGAACCAAACGAACGAAGATGAACAAAATCTGGATCTATCCACCAAAGACTAGCACCGACCGAATCCCGCGAGACCCGACTGAGACACACCTCCACACATCCTCCGACAATGCTATTTGCACCACCTGGACAGGGATAAGACGTGGGAGACATTATTGCTACCGAGGGACATCATGCTAGTTCGAAAGAAGCTGAATTCGGGTGTAAATCTATCCCTAATAATAAAGCACGGATTGACTCCGTGAGTTCACTGTCACAATACGCGTTTTCAGTTTAAATTTAAAACATATACGCGAGGTGGTACTAAAGCGTTGATCGGCCACGGATGGCTTCTTCATCCGTAAATTTCGTCTGTCCGTCCGTCGTTTGATTTTTGGTTTCACCCGTAAAAGTAAATTTCGCCGGCTCTCGGCCCAATAACAAGCGTGTTCCCATGGGCCACCCAGCGGACATCCAAGGAAAAGCTAAAAAGAAAAGGCACCGCGTTGCAAGAATTCGAACACGCGACCTCGCTAATCCTGAGATGGAAGTCATGCCATTCTAGCCAACTGAGTCTGCTAGCTGATGTGAATAAAATAAAGTTATTTCTTAGTTGTATACAACAGCCAGACGTGGAGGTTGTGGGCTAGCTGACCATGCAGGTAGCCATAATAAGAATCCTAATTCAACTTAGCAACATGTACAAGTCTGTAGAAAAAGTACCTATGTTTTCGGTTCGTGTCATACGTACTTCTTACAAGCTACATTGTTTCTCAGCTGCAAAAAAAAAAGAGGTCTTCTCTATTGGGCCGTCGGCAACAAGAATGGGCTCTGCTGGAAGTCACGAAAAAAAAGCGCCGAAAAATAATACTTCACTAGGGATCGAGCTTATAACTTCCCGTCGAGTATAAGCTGCAAAAATCAATTATCATTAGTCCCATATTGCTCCCTTAAACTTATTCACATCAATTTATATACGTTTTTAGTTCGTTGTCTGGCGTGAGCTAAGACTCAAGATCCATGACACATGGATGTTGGATTTATTGGGACAGAGGGAGAAAATCCACTAGATTATATGTTGGCTAAATTGAACAGAATTTGTGAGACGTTTGTGGTGGAATTAAAGGAAGAGAAGAGAGAGACCATCGAATTATATGTTGGCTAATTATGATGGGATTCATTAGACACGGGAGAGACTGAGGTGAGCAATGATGAAACGAGTGGGGGCTCTCTGATTAAATCTAGAAACGCATATTTGAGGGAGAGAGTGGGATTCGTGAGCCCATTTGGAGATTAAATCGGTTCTTCATGCATGCAATCGACTAATCAAACTTGATTCGTGAATCACATAACCAAAGGGTGGGGTCATGGGGAGTACATCGCCTGTTCTGTACCAGACGCCTTGAAGGGAGATTGGGGGATTTGTGAGTCCTTGGAACAAAGGTTGCAGATTGCGGTTGGATCTAGGACCTTCATGTATAGAGAAAATCTTACCTCTAAACTATAACCATGTTATTATGGAAAAAATATCCTATTAAACCCGTGAAAAAAGCCAAGTAGTTATGCTTCCCCTTAATATTTATATCCACATCAATGGTCATGTATATTCTACAAGATGTGATTTTTCAGCCACATAATTCTTAGCTTTTGTTGCATTATATTTGCCGAACTGTGAATAAAATGACATATCTTCTAGATTAATTCCTCAACAACTTTTGTTCCACTCTATTTATACAGTGGAAAATTAATCATCTATAGCGGTGCCATAGTGGTTTTAGCAGGCAAAGGTGCACGCATTTTTTATTTTTACCCGTTGCAACGCACGGCCTTTTTGCTAGTGGGATTCAAAATGATTCTTATGTTTCGTAGCATGCTGCGCAGACTCACTTGGTAAATAGTCTTCCCTTAAAGAGGCAAGGTCCTGTGGGGGAGTCTGATTGATCCAATCACGACGAATGATGTCAATCCCCTCTTTTGCGCCTCCGTCACGATAGCGAACTTGAAGAAGAAGTTGTTTTGACATCTACTTTATCCCAAGTGCAATAATGCTCCAAGTACGGTTTTTCGATTTGTTTCCCCCCATTTGAAACAGGGCTCAAGTCACTTCCTGAGATGCATTTCACACCTGACTCACCTCCCACGCCTAAAATGTCTCCAGGTAAATGTTTTTCTACTTGTCTAGTAATTCGGTGATTCACACGCGCACAAACGAGCACCGGCCGCAACAACAAGGAACTATGACAAATAGAGTCAGACACAGAGCATCATACTTCTTTATCTTGTGATGGTTAAGGAGTTTCTTTCTCAGAGGGTGTGGGGTGCTTGTTTGGGGGGTGTGCCACCAGAAAGCGGGCTTGAAGCTCTCGCCTTACCAACGAGCCGGCCACCACACAGCCCCAACCAAAATGTTCAACCTACAAAAAACGAGAACG
This sequence comes from Aegilops longissima, assembly GCA_021605205.1. NCBI lineage: Eukaryota > Viridiplantae > Streptophyta > Magnoliopsida > Poales > Poaceae > Aegilops > Aegilops longissima. The sequence goes on from CM038677.1 coordinate 741,557,249, forward strand.
GGTCCCTCTTGCCGGCGGGGGCCCGAGATCCTCCGCACCTCCACAGCCCAAAGGCCATCGGAGGTGGGGCGGATCGGCGCCGCTGACGGGAGGAGGAAGAAGACTTTTCTTGGGGAGGAGGAAAGACTTTGTCTTCTGATTGATGGCAAAACTGTAGCCTTAAATACCGTAAAAAAAACTAGTAGCCTTAAAAAACAACATCACTAGTTCCTAAAAAATGAAATCACTAGTTAAGCGGTGCCCCTTGCAAAGGTCACCCCACCTACTTAGGCGCTAACAAATTGCACACAACGCATTGCATATGTCTCACTTGTCACAACCTGTGTTTTTTTTGTATATTTATTTATCCAAAATGTTTTATCTCTTGAACGTGTGTCTAAATCCCGAACCGCTTTTATCATTTGATTTCTTGCGTCGAGGTCTTTGAAATTATGGCGTTGATAGTGAGACCCACATTGACAAGAAGAGTCAACCGAGTCTTTCCTCGCTCCGGTTAACATGGTGAAGCGACAGGTTCAAGATGTAAGGAAACGACGCTTGACGGCAAACAAATGGCAATTGGCCGTGACAGAGTGAAGTGGCATATGCCAAGTTTCTTCGCAAGCGTTAGTGACACAAACAAAAACATGCAAGTTTGAGTGGCACCCAAATATGCAACTTGCGGAAATGGCACGAACCAAATTTCCCTTAAACAACGGGGATGCGCGTAACGCATGAAAGCTGATTAGTGGGTTTTGCATCACTTTGGGGGTTGTTTGGATAGCAAGTTTATAGAGAGTTAGTTTTAGGTAAACTTGATTTCTGGTGTAATAAACGAAATCCTGTTTGGATTGTCTAACAGAATCATAGATATAGAAAACTGAGTTCTTCAAAAACCCAAACTAGCTTATAGAAAAACGACGTCACGTCTTTGTATAAACCAGTTTTCTAAGAACACGACGTCGACAGTCATTGAAAAGGAGAGGTGGCCTGAACGTGGCCATCCTCTTGTGGCACGACGACACATCACGAGCACCGGGACGTCCACGCACGAGCGAGACAGACGCGCCGGAAGTCGGCGACGAGCTCGCCGCTCGGGGACAGTATGTGACCGTCCTCGTGTGGCATGGTGACGCATCACGAGCAGAGCGTCCTCCGCGGGCACGAGCGAAGAGACGTCGGTGTTTGAAAATTTAGGGTTTGTGGTCTACCCCTTCTCTGCGCTTATCCGTGGTGCCGCTCACAATTCGCATAAGGCTAGGAAATAGGGACCTTCTTATACTGTATTTTCAAAGAGTCCAGCTCTTATACAGATAAGATTCTTAGTCTTTTCAACTAGTTTTTCGGGATACAGTCCAGATCAAATTACCAACCACGATCATATTTGTCTGTTAACGGATTCTACCCGTTATGTCCCCGGAGCACGCGCTTGTGAGCACGCGCCATAATAGAGTGTAAATTTCTCTAATTATGTAGACCAGCATTAGGGCTGTAATCTAACTATATGATCTAGCTCCTTCCGATTATTAATGTAGCCGGGTAGTCTTTCCAATATAAATAGCATATTGTGTTCCACTGATGATAATCGACCAGCTTCCTTAAGCATACAACTTAAGTACGTTCCAGCAAGTCATAATTCCATGATAATTATGTAAAATAATTTCATGCATAAATACATGTATAATTCCATAATAAGGTATTCTGAATATTAGTAATTTCTAATAATTTGAATATAGTTGCAGGACACATAATTCCAACAGTCGGCAGTCCGCGCGGCTGAGCGAGCTCGTCGGTTGGACTTGGACATGACGGCCCGTGTGGCATGGGCACATTGAGGAAGGAGCAACCCCGGAGCGCATGTTTCATTGGCTCAACCCTCATGGTCGGGGCACGAACCCTACACATCCAGATTGACTAGAGGGAATTTTTGACGAAGCCGCTTTGTCATTGAATGGCGTATATATCCTTTCTTATTTTCCGGTCCAAACACAGAATTCCATAGACTTACTTTAGGACCCTCTAGTCCCCCTCCCTCCCGCGAGCGTCCGGGAGGAAACCCTAGCTGCCTCTCACCCACTTCCTCCTCTGGTCCCTCCTCCCGCTGCCGCAAGGAGGCACCGCCGGGCAAAGCCCGACCGGTGGCAGCGGCAGGGCCGCTCTTTCACCTTTCGCTCGCCCCCGAAGCTGGCGCGGGACGGCTTGGCGTGCGGAGGTCTTGGGCTTGCACAGGGCGACCCTCTAGTGGTGGCGCAGTGGCGCTTTGGGAGCCCGCATGCGGTGTCGCGGTTGCGGGTGACGTCTTCTTCAGTGGTGCCATGCGGGACGGTCCCGGACAGATCTAGCCAATCTGGTGCCGGTGGCCCGTTGTGCGACGGGGGCTGCGTCCGGCCTGGGTCAAGGGTGCCCCGCTCTGCTGTGGCATGGACTGGTGGAGCAGGTGGCGTGGTGATGGTGGTGCAGGTTGCATGCTGGGAGGTGCCGGCGCGGGGGATGACCGGTTCAGGGGCGTTAGGCCTGGGCGGACCTTGCAGGGTCGCGGTTGGCTTGGCTTGCGGAGGCCTTCCTCTACTGCGGTCTCTCGGCTGGTGAAGGGGGTGGCGCAGCGGCGGTGGTGCGATTCTCATTATTCCTCTGCTCGGAAGATCTCCGGCCTTGCCATGGGCGGGAAAGGGTCGGCCTTTCTCCTTTGCCAGACGGCGGTGCGGTGGTTCATGTCGAGGATGGCGGTTTGGCCGCGGATGACGGGGCAACGACCCTGGTGGTGGTAGCCACGGTGCTTATGGCCGGAGGCCGTGGCTCGGATGTTGGCCAGCTATCATGGCCGTGTGGCCTGTGTGGTGGCTGGCGATCGGCGGTCGGTGTGGTGGTGGTACGGCAGTGCCCATACCATGTTTCGGGCTTGGATCATGCGAGTTGGGGTGAAAACCCTGCCTGCCTTTGGGTGGGCTGTCGGTGGCAGCGCCTGTGGGCATCGCCTCCTTCCCAAAGGCACGGGCTACTCTATCCTCTCCGAGACACTCCGGGTGGAATCCCATATCACTTCGATTGGGCGGTGGCGGCCTCCGGTGTCGTGCCCTTCCTGAAGGTACCACTTTGGAGGCCTCGGCTCGTCGATGTTCAGCTATGCCCATTTTACCTCAAGTGGTGCTTTGTTGCTTATCATTCGTTTGCTTGGTGGTATCTGGATGTAGCTCATCTTCAGCAGCTATGTATCTAGCCTAGGGTGTGCGTGGTGTTGTGTTTGTATCTGGATGGTTGTTGTGGTCAGTGCTTTATATATACTTTAACAGAAAAACTAACTAAAACTGGTTTTCCTAAAAATCATCTAAAAACGGGTTTTCTAAAATCTCACATCCAATTCTTGCTAGCCAAACAACCACGGCTTATTCTAGTACCAAAAAAAATCCCTCGTATCATATGGATTTAGCAATTTTTGTGTCCACAATGCATAGTTTCTGATCTTTAGCCGTTTTATCAAGTTCATTGCGAAAACTTTAGTTTTTATTAGTTTCACTTAGTTTTGTTTTATTTGCACGTGTATTGGCATTTCCATGGAGTTGGCGCATAGAAAAAGAGCAAGTTGGTGCCAAAACAGAGGAGTTTGAGGCATTAGATTCTGGTCCTATGGAGATTTTCATACTTTTGGCATTTTCAATAGTCTCCAAATTGAAGATTCAATATACTGGGCGAATCAGGCTTTCCGGGACGAATCCATCAAGCCCAAGAACGCCAAAATGAAGTTTGTATGAAGAAATGACGACCACACCATGAAACTGCACGCGTAGTTCCACAAAAAGAAGACGACGTGTGGTATGGTCATACCAGCTCTCTTACCAACACCCGAGGTTGTGAAATCACCCATAACTTCTACGATTCCTCATTGACTTCATCCCGTTTATTCATAAGCGATCATTGGCGACCAAGGGAGATACCGGGAGAGGATTTGGCTCTCCCCTGGAGCCCTAGATGACGCGGGAGGAGTCATATCTATGGAGGAGATCCATGGAGGCCTCCTATATATTCATCTCCAACCCTAGCCACCGACATTCATGTTCAGCAAGTTCATCACGTGTTGTCATACCTCCATTGTTGTAGAAGAGTTATCTCCACCTTAGAGGAAGGGCCAAGACATGGAAGAAGGAAGGAGGATACTATGTTAATGCCCGATGCTAACTGAAGGTCCGGTTCCATCTTCATCGACACCGCCATTCTTCTCTTTCCCCCCAACACCATGTTGGGTTGTAACTTGTTTCTCCCCTCTATGTTTTCCATCCATATATATGTTTGAGTAATTCAATTAGTTCTCGGGGAGTAAGGATGAACTCTAGTATGTATTAGAACCAAACGCCTACCCGAGATGCAATACCTACTTAGTATGTTTGAGTTAATGATCTTTCGATGTTTTGTAAGGTCGACCCCTAAACATTTGCATTTATGGATGGAAGGTTGTTACTATCATCGTGATGGTGGGTTAAGGAGGCATTTTAGCGAAAGTACTTATCTCCCTCCTTCCTTGACATTCTATTGGGGAATTACCGAAGACCTCCTTTAAGCCGCGCCCAAGGAGGGACCCTTAATCCCTATTGTTGTATCCTCAATGTGGGGAAGAACAGTGACGATTTATGTGATTTCTTTTAGGATAGGAGGTTGAACCCCCAGCCTTTGAATCATAAAGATGCACACAATCATTATATTATATTATTCAACAAAGCCTTATAAGGAAAAACATTGATACACCTGAAGCCACCTTCTTTTCTTTTTGATAAAAGGTGGACTTTTATTAGCTCAAAATGAAGCATCGAAAGGATACAAACATGACGAGCACACATCATATCTCTACATAGGTAGGATGTGTTCATGACGATGAATAAGGGTGATAATTAGATGGAGAGCGGCAGGGTGAAAGGGGAGAGTGGAGGATTTTTCCGTGGAAACAATACGACCAGCTACAAAAGCGCGGGCTCTGTCTTAGTTTTGGGTGGGTCAAGGGTGTCGGAGTCTTACGACTCGTATCAAATTCCCCCAAAGCCCCTTCTTGTTTGGTTCCAATTTACGGAAAGTCCAAACTGCTCCGCAAATCAATGAGGTCCGGACAGCTGCGTCGTGACGGGTTACAAAAACGACTGTTTTAGGAGTATTAGAGCATCTCTAGCAGACCCCTTAAAACTACAAACTGTAAAACTGAGATAAGGGTAAAAAAGGTATTTTTAGGGTTCATTTTAGTTACGGCCGAATAGATACTGTAAAAACAAACTTTAAAACTGGATATGAGCTTCTTCCTCCAGCCCAGCTCAGCTATATTTACGTTGCCCTTTTCAAAAATTACGGATTATACCACTTTTACGATTTCTATTATGAACATTTTTTTCAATCAAAACCTTAAAAACCCAAAAATTATCGAAAACACTAACGCCCACACGTGTGTGGGCGTTAGCCAACTCACCCACACGCCTCCATCGCCGTCCAGTCATTTGTGCACGAATGTTTGCACGAGATGGGTGATTTTGTGTGCCACGTAGGACGCCTCGCGTGTGTGGTGTGTGAGAGAACTAGCCCACACGCCGGTTTCTCTCCGCGATCAACCGTTTCCACCCAGGGGCGTGTGGTGGAATTGCTTATCGCCCACACGACTCGCCCGACTGCGGTTGCCGTCAACCACGTCTCGCACTTCGCCCCCCTCCCCCTCCCCTCGCAGTTCCATTTACTCTCTCCACTCCATTACTCACCCAACCCACCCCGCAGTTCATTCGATTAGAAGAGAAGACGAGAGGAGAAGGTGGCGGCGGAGGCGGAAGAGTCGACGGCATTCGCGGCCGTCGGTGGGACTCGGCGGACCGGAGCTTCTTCGCCGGAGTGCCTGCAGATTGAAGGTAATGCTCCTTCAGAAGCTCACATTCCTTGCCTGCATTCCCCCCTCTCGTCCGTGGACAATGTTCCGCTCGAGATTCATCGAGATTCCGGCGGATTCGCGGTGCTCCGGCGTTCCCGTCGGCGGCGGAGTCCCGTGCTTGCCGTTTTGGGTGGCATTGCGTAGTTTCGTCGCCGCCGCGGTGGCAGTCATGCCGGTGTGGCTCGGCCTATCCGCTCTGCCTTGCGATTGAGCTGGCGTTTTTCTAGTTGCTAGTTATGTATTGCATCGAAATGCTATTTGCGATCAGTGGCGGAAGTTTTTCGTTGTTGAATTTGAGGTTATGATAGTTGCCAACGAACCGTAGATCTAGGTAGTTGTATTTCAAAGTGCAGTATAAAGGCAGCCATGGCAGTTTCAGCAACTATCTGCAATGGATGGCAACTAATTTCCTGATCAACTGTGTCATTTGCCACAAATATGCTTTTCCATGTGGCAACTATTTTTGTGAACACACTATGGCCGTTGCCATGCTGCAAAGTGTAGTATAAAGGCAGCCATGGCAGTTTCAACAACTATCTGGAATGGGTGGCAACTAATTTCCTGATCAACTGTGTCAGTTGCCACAAATATGCTTTCCATGTAGCAACTATTTTTGTGAACACACTATGGCTGTTGCCATGCTGTGGGCAGGATAATGTGGCAACTTCACTGTACTATAGACTCATTTTCTGTTTTAGCCATGCTGATTAGTGATATCTGAACATATTTGGCTGTATTACACGGCAACTCATTTTTAATATGAGGCCAGTGTGTGAATTGCCACATTACAGGTTGTCTAGTGGATGTTTTCAGCACTTTTTGAATTGTCTTCTATTTTAACATGGCAATTTCAACCTAGTACATTTGCCTTTGAACATATGACAACTCATTTTTTATATGAGGACAGCGTGTGAGTTGCCACATTACATGTCTGCGTAGTGGAAGATGTGCTCATTTCTTTTGTACTGTCTTGTGCTAACATGCAACTTGAACATTTTTGTGTAAGTGCCTTATGATCTGTACATTTTTTCAAGTGAAGCCAATGTGTTTAGTTGCCACTTTTCTTGTTGGACAATCATAGGGGTGTGGGTGTTCCTATGATATTGCCTAGTCTATTTTTGTCAATTTTCAATTTGAGCCATGTGGCAAGTACATTCTGTTAGGTGGCAACTGCTTCATTCATAAGTTCATTTCACCCTGACATTTTGATTTTGTACTTATCTCAGCACAATAGCTCGCGGCAACCATCAAGACAATGATGATGATTTCATGCAGTTACCGCAACAGAATCGCGCAACTGGACGGACAAAAGATGGCGATGAGGTAACTTTTCCACGCCCCCATATGTTTTGAATGTCACATTTTAGTTTGCAATCGTTTGTTAGGAACTAAATTTTCATGATACTGAAACATGGCAACAAATGATCATTTGTCTGTTTTGTAGAAGAAGAAACGTTATCGCAATAGGGCTTCACAGGAACGCCTGACTATATTGACCGAGGGATTTACTGACGATCAGAAGGGAGCTGCTGCTGAGATGGGGATGCAGGCTCTGATGGATGTTCGGTGCAAGAACCTAGTGAACTCTGTATGCGACTGGCTCGGTGAGACTTAGGATACCGCTTCCAGGGAATTTGTGATTCCGGGACATGGAAGACTCCCGTTGGACGAGGAATCCGTGTTCTGCACTTTGGGTGTGCCCCATAGAGAAATCAAAGTGCCGTATGAGGTCGATAATAAGATTGAGGAAACATTGTTTGCCCGTTTGTTTCCTGGGATGACATCCATGCCGAGCATGACTTTGCTGGCAAATTCGCTGGAGGGCATGAAAACCCATGACGAGGTTTTTAAGATGAAGCTACTCATGTACCTGATCTCAGCTGTATTTGCGCCTACCACGTCTCTTCGCCCAAGAAACAAATGCTTCCCCATCCTGGTGAATGATCTATCTCTACTCCTTTATTCTTTCAATCTTTTGACTCCGATATCATTTGTAAGCTAGTAACTGCCATTTTTTTATGTTTTTTCATTTGATTTCTGATGCGGCAACTTCTTGTCCTGAAATTTGTGTCGCGCAGGCGAAGCTGGAAGATGTGAAGAACATGAATTGGTGTAAGTTCATAGCGTACTTCCTGCATGATGCATCCTCAAACAAGATGTACCAGAAGGGTTGTCGACTCCATTTAATGGTATTTTTCTCTATTCCTTTGCAAACACTCTTACCACGTTGAATGTTTTCCCAAATCAACATGTCAGCTGTTGATAACTGTGAATCGTACAAGATCATGCATGGCAACCCATTTTGTTTTCATTTGTTTTGTATATGATTTTTGTTTACGTGTGAAGGCGACTTTCTGTTTAATCCATGGCATCCGTGGTTGCTGCCTACAAGGCAATATCATTTGTCAACAACATATAAAAATTCATTTCATACATCCACTCTCTATTCATACAATATGCATGGCAACCATGAAGTTGAACTTGTTGCAACTATCTTCACACCAAGATGGCAACTACCATCACATTTTTTGGTTGCCATGTTGCATTTTTCATTCGGCAAGCACATGGCAACTGGAGTGGATACAACTTGGCAACTGCAGTTCAACCCACATGACAACTTCAGTTGTTGTCACATGGCAATTATAGTGCATTACACCTGGCAACTGCAGTTGGCTCCACACGGCAACTCCCTAATTTTGCACCTACATTTCACATTCTACACCCTTTCTTTTTTACACAATTAACTTGATGGAAACTAACACATTGTACATCATGATGGCAACTAACACAGATAGATGGCAACTCTTTTTTTCTTCGTTCCCATCAACTTGATGAATCAAGGAATATACAGTAGCTTCTTCTCAACATAGCATGATGGAACTGACATATTTTTCCTTTTTATTTTGTGGACACCAGCTGATGTACGTCGATCGTCTTGATCTGTCCACCATTGACTTTACTGGGATAGGAGGTCCACCACCTCCACACAAGTTTGATGTCTCTGCGTGGACGTACGATGATGTCAAGGTTGTGCTTCCCGCAGACAAGATAACTGATAAGAAATATGGGAAGCTGCAGGTTAGTTCTGCCTCCTTTCTTTGCACGGCATTCTGTCAATTTTGATGCTACATAACATATGAAAAAAATCCCCATATGGCAACTGTCTGTGGATAACAAGATACGAATACCCTTGTTAGCCATGGCTGACTGCACATGGCACCCGTGTCTGATGCCTCACGGCAACACCACCATCCGTGTTGAAATTTTCGTTCTCTCCCTCTCTTTTTTTTGCAATACATGAGTTGTTAGTTAGTGTTCCTTATTTTATCTCTTACATCCCTAGCTGATTTTGATGATTTCCAGTTGATGGCCAAGCATGCTATAGACTACAGCGTGTTTGGTGAGCCTCAAAACTTTGGCAAGTGGATGGACGTGCACTCAGCTCCGTCTTGTCCTCCTGAGGTAATCAAAGATTTTTATTTTGTTTTCTGAAATTGTTTTTCTCTTCTTCTTTTTTTGATATATCTCTATGGTTGTTTTGGTTTATTTGATCTTGTGCATGTGACTCCAATATGGTTGGTTACTGTTGCTTCTTGTTTCGCGCACAGGCAAGGGCACCTGTTGAGCATCTAATTGGGCAGTTTGCTTCCGGAATGACCGACTTGCTGGGGAAGTTGGTTTAGGGTTGGACATCCCTTAATGGCTCTGACAGCGATGCGGTTGCGAGGCAGTTCACTACATTTGTTGCAGAACGGACACATCGGCCAACTGGTTGCCGTGGCCGGTACGACTACAACAGCTCCCAGGAGCTTCCTGACATGCAACATGAACTAGACGGAGATGCTGCTCTCGACAAGGACGATGATGATGACATGGAGAATGTGCAACATGACACCGACGATGATGAGTATGTCGAAGTTCGTGCAGGTGGTAAGAAGGGCAAGGCTGCACCAGATGTCCCCCCACCGGAGAAAGTCAAAGAACAGACCGCTGCGAGAGACAAGGGGGTGTCGCCGTCAAAGACGGGGAGGGCTCCGGAGGATGTTGGGAAGGGCTCTCCTGGCAAGAGGTGTAGGACCGATCCCTTAGCTGCTAGGAGGAGGTTCAACATATATTTTAGTGTCTTGTTTGTCTCTCCTTTTGAACAGACCGACCCCTTTTTTCCATTTGTTTGCTAAGCGTGGCAATGATTTTCGTGTCTGACACTTGGTACCTTTTTTTTGTCATTTTCTACATGTGCAGTGAGGCGACAACTGGTGGACGAGCAGTTTTGAAGAAACAAGCACCAACGCCAACCCGTGTTTCTGCTTGTTTGAACAAGGGTGCCCCAATTGCTGGTGACACCCCTTCCACTAGGTCATCTCCTCGTACGTCGACGTCCAACACCGGGGATCCTGTCGTGTTGGTAGACTTGAGGAAGACAGTCAAGAAGTAGGTTATCCCTATTCTTTCAATGTCATAGTGCTATATTTTTGCTTTTCAATGCAGCTGTCCAGCTTGCCACATGGGCTACTGCCATCAGTCCCACATGGCAACTTTAGTGGGTTGGTGTGCCCCTCCCAATCCCTCTCACGTAACCTGGAGAGGTGGGGGCGCCTCCCCTAGGGCAGCCACCCCTCCCGGCTTGGGGGGCAAGTTTCCTAGGGGTGGGGGCGCCCAAACCCATCTAGGGTTTCCCCTGTGGCCACCGCCCCTCCTCTAGGGAACCCTAGGGCACCTCCTCCACCCCTTCCCCCTATATATGGTGAGGGAGAGAGAGGGCAGCCGCATCCCTTCCCTGGCGCAGCCCCCTCCTCCTTCAACTCCTCATCCTCCTCCGTAGTGCTTAGTGAAGCTCTGCCGGAGAACCATGAGCTCCATCGCCACCACGCCGTCATGCTGCTGGGGTTCTCCCTCAACTTCTCCTCTCCCCTTGCTGGATCAAGAAGGAGGAGACGTCCCCGGGCTGTACGTGTGTTGAACGCGGAGGCGCCGTCCTTTCGGCGCTAGATCGGATCTTCCGCGATTTGAATCTCCGCGAGTACGACTCCATCAACCGCGTTCTTGTAACGCTTCCACTTAGCGATCTTCAAGGTTATGAAGATGAACTCCTTCTCTCTCGTTGCTAGAATCTCCTAGATTGATCTTGGTGACACGTAGGAAAATTTTGAATTATTGCTACGCTCCCCAACAGTGGCATCATGAGCTAGGTCTACGCGTAGATTCTATGCACGAGTAGAACACAAAGTAGTTGTGGGCGATGATTTGGTCAATTTGCTTGCCGTTACTAGTCTTATCTTGATTCGGCGGCGTTGTGGGATGAAGCGGCCCGGACCGACCTTACACGTACTCTTACGTGAGACAGGTTCCACCGACTGACATGCACTTGATGCATAAGGTGGCTAGCGGGTGTCTGTCTCTCCCACTTTAGTTGGATCAGATTCGATGAAGAGGGTCCTTATGAAGGGTAAATGGAAATTGGCATATCACCGTTGTGGCTTTTGCGTAGGTAAGAAACATTCTTGCTAGAAACCCATAGCAGCCACGTAAACATGCAACAACAATTAGAGGACGTCTAACTTGTTTTTGCAGGGTATGCTATGTGATGTGATATGGCCAAAAGGATGTGATGAATGTTTGTGATGTGATATATATATATATATATATATATATATATATATATATGTGTGTGTGTGTGTGTGTGTGTGTGTGTGTGTGTGTGTGTGTGTGTGTGTGTGTGTGTGTGTGTGTGTGTGTGTGTGTGTGTGTGTGTGTGTGTGTGATGTATGAGATTGATCATGTTCTTGTGTCTGAATCACGACTTGCATGTCGATGAGTATGACAACGGCGGAGCCATAGGAGTTGTCTTAATTTATTGTATGACCTGCGTGTCAATGGCAACGCCATGTAATTACTTTACTTTATTGCTAACCGTTAGCCATATCGGTAGAAGTAATAGTTGGCGAGACAACTTCATGAAGACACGATGATGAAGATCATGATGATGGAGATCATGGTGTCATGCCGGTGATGAAGGTGATCATGCCGCGCCTCGAAGATGGAGATCAAAGGCGCAAGATGATATTGGCCATATCATGTCACTTTATGATTTGCATGTGATGTTTATCATGTTTACATCTTATTTGCTTAGAACGACGGTAGCATAAATAAGATGATCCCTCACTAAAATTTCAAGAGATGTGTTTCCCCTAACTGTACACCGTTGCGAAGGTTCGTTGTTTCGAAGCACCACGTGATGATCGGGTGTGATAGATTCTAACGTTCGCATACAACGGGTGTAAGCCAGATTTACACATGCGAAACACTTAGGTTGACTTGACGAGCCTAGCATGTACAGACATGGCCTCGGAACACAAGAGACCGAAAGGTCGAACATGAGTCGTATAGTAGATACGATCAACATGAAGATGTTCACCGATGATGACTAGTCCGTCTCACGTGATGATCGGGCATGGCCTAGTTCATTAAATAATCAGATGAACTTAATTATCATGAACATAGTCGAAAGGTCTTTGCAAATTATGTCGTAGCTTACGCTTTAGTTCTACTGTTTAAGATATGTTCCTAGAGAAAATTTAGTTGAAAGTTGATAGTAGAAATTATGCGGACAGGGTCCGTCAACTGAGGATTATCCTCATTGCTGCGCAGATGGCTTATGTCCTTAATGCACCGCTCTGTGTGCTGAACGTCGAGCATCGTCTGTAGATGTTGCGAAACATCTGACATACACGTTTTGATGACTACGTGATAGTTCAGTGCGTAATGCTAACGGTTTAGAATTGTGGCACCGAATACGGTTTTTGAAACGTCGCAGAACATATGAGATGTTCCAAAGATTGAAATTGGGATTTCAGGCTAGTGCCCATGTCAAGAGGTATGAGACCTCTGACAAGTTTCTTAAGCCTGCAAACTAAGGGATAAAAGCTCAATCGTTGAGCATGTGCTCATATTGTCTGAGTACTACAATCGCTTGAATCGAGTGGGAGTTAATCGTCGAGATGAGATAGTGATGGTTCTCCATAGTCACTGCCACCAAGCTATTAGAGCTTCGTGATGAACTATAACATATCAGGGATAGACATGATGATCCTTGAGCTATTCGTGATGTTTGACACCGCGAAAGTAGAAATCAAGTAGGAGCATCAATTGTTGATGGTTAGTAAAACCACTAGTTTCAAGAAGGGAAAGGGCAAGAAGGGATACTTCTTGAAACGGCAAATCAGTTGCTGCTCAAGTGAAGAAACCCAAGGTAGAACACAAACCCGAGACTCAGTGCTTCTTTAATGAGGGGAACGGTCACTGAAGCAGAACTACCCTAGATACTTGGTAGATGGGAAGGCTGGTAAGGTCGACAGAAGTATATTGGATATACATTATATTAATGTGTACTTTACTAGTACTCCTAGTAGCACACGGGTATTAGATACCGGTTCGGTTGCTAAGTGTTGGTAACTCGAAATAAAAGCTACGGAATAAACGGAGACTAGCTAAAGGTGAGATGACGATGTGTGTTGGAAGTATTTCCGAGATTGATATGATCAAACATCGCATGCTCCCTCTACCATTGCGATTGGTGTTAAACCTAAATAATTGTTATTTGGTGTTTGCGTTGAGCATAGACATGATTGGATTATGTTTATCGCAATACGGTTATTCATTTAAGGAGAATAATGGTTACTTTGTTTATTTGAATAATACCTTCAATGGTCTTGCACCTAAAATGAATGGTTTATTGAATCTCAATCATAGTGATATACATGTTCATGCCAAAAGATATAAGATAGTAATGATAGTACCACATACTTGTGGCACTGCCATTTGAGTCATATTGGTATAAAACGCATGAAGAAGCTCCATGTTGATGGATCTTTGGACTCACTCTTTTTTTGAAAAGATTGAGACATGTGAACCATGTCTATTGGTAGATATGCATGAAGAAACTCCATACAGATGGATCATTTGGACTCACTTGATTTTGAATCACTTGAGACGTGCACATCATACCACATGGGCAAGATGACTGAAAGGCCTCGTTTTCAGTAAGATGGAACAAGAAAGCAACTTGTTGGAAGTAATACATTTTGATGTGTGCAGTCCAATGAGTGATGAGGCACGCAGTGGATATCGTTATGTTCTTACTTCACAAATGATTTGAGTAGATGCTAAGTATATTTACTTGATGAAACACAAGTCTGAATTATTGAAAGGTTTAAGTAATTTTAGAGTAAAGTTGAAGATCGTCGTGACAAGAGGATAAAATGTCTATGATATGATCATAGAGATGAATATCTGAGTTACGAGTTTGGACACAATTAAGACATTGTGGAAATTGTTTCACAACTAATACCGCCTGGAACACCATAGTGTGATGGTGTGTCCGAACATCATAGCTGCACCCTATTGGATGTGGTGCATACCATGATGTCTCCTATCGAATTACCACTATCGTTTATGGGTTAGGCATTAGAGACAACCGCATTCACTTTAAATAGGGCACCACGTAATTCCATTGATATCACACCGTATGAACTATGGTTTAGAGAAACCTAAGCTGTCATTTCTTAAAAGTTTGGGGCTGCGACGCTTATGTGAAAAGGGTTTAGCCTGATAAGCTTGAAACCAAAGAGGATAAATGCATCTTCATAGGACACCCAAAACAGTTGGGTATACCTCCTATTTCGGATCCGGAAGCAAAAGTGATTGTTTCTAGAAACGGGTCCTTTCTCGAGGAAAAGTTTCTCTCGAAAGAATTGGGTGGGAGGATGGTGGAGACTTGATGAGGTTATTGAACTGTCACTTCAACCAGTGTGTAGCAGGGCACAGGAAGTTGTTCCTGTAGCACCTACACCAATTGAAGTGGAAGCTGATGATAGTGATCATGAAACTTAAGATCAAGTCACTACCAAACCTCGTAGGTCGAAAGGGATGCGTACTATTTCAGAGTGGTACGTAATCCTGTCTTGGAGGTCATGTTGCTAGACAACAATGAACCTACGAGCTATGGAGAAACGATGGTGGGCCCGGATTCTGACAAATGGCTCGAGGCCGTAAAATCCGAGAGGATCCATGTGTGAAAACAAAGTATGGACTTTGGAAGAACTACTTGATGGTCGTAAGGCTATTGGGTACAGATGGATTTTAAAAGGAAGATGGACAATGATGGTAAGTGTCACCATTAAGAAAGCTCGACTTGTCGTTAAGATGTTTTCTGACAAGTTCAAGGAGTTGACTATGATGGGACTTTCTCACTCTTAGCGACGCTTAAGAGTCATTGGAATTATATTAGCGATTCATTGCATTATTTATGAAATCTTGCGATAGGATGTCAAAACATTGTTTCTCGGCGATTTTCTTGAGGAAAGGTTGTATGTGATTCAACCAGAAGGTTTTGTCAATCCTGAAAGATGCTAACAAGTATGCAAAGCTCCATCAATCCTTCTAAGGACTGGAGTAATCATCTCGGAGTTGGAATGTACGCTTTGATGAGATGATCAAAGATTTTGGGTTTATAAAACGTTTATGAGAAACTTGTATTTCCAAAGAAGTGAGTGGGAGCACTATAGAATTTTTGATGAGTATATGTTGTTAACATATTGTTGATCAGAAATGATGTAGAATTTCTGGAAAGCATACAGGGTTATTTGAAAAGTGTTTTTCAATGGAAAACCTGGATTAAGCTACTTGAACATTGAGCATCAAGATCTATAAGGATTGATCAAAAACGCTTAATAGTACTTTCAAATGAATACATACCGTGACAAGATTTTGAAGGAGTTCAAAATAGATCAGCAAAGAAGGAGTTCTTGGATGTGTTACAAGGTGTGAATATTGAGTAAGACTCAAGACCTGACCACGGAAGAAGAGAGAGAAAGGACGAAGGTCGTCCCCTATGCTTTAGACGTAGGCTCTACAGTATGCTATGTTGTGTACCCCATGTAGCGACCCGACCTCAGATGGTCAAGTCTCTGTGTCTCCGTGTCATCCCTGGATCGGTAATGCTGACACACACAGTACTCCAAGGATTTATAACAGAGTAGCAATCACACACATATTACATCGAATGTCTCAAAAGAGAACTTATTACAATAATATGGCTTAAGGCCATCTAATACAATAACAGCGGAAGGCTTGGAAGATAAAGTGAGTCCATCAACTCCAACGGCATAGCTGAGCTGCACGGCAACGACCTATCGAACCTTACTCCTCGTCTGAAAAGTCTGCAACATAATACGTTGCAGCCCGAGAACGGGTCAGCACATGGAATATGCTGGCAATGTAACACAATAGAGCAATAACAGAATAATGCTACCACTACATGCATATTTTGCTGGTGGAAAGTTCTCTGATTCTGATTTTTAGAAAGCCAATTTTCCCTACAACAAAGGAATAAATTTTAATTTAACTATCATGGTGGTTGAAACATCATTGAGAAGGTATAACCCCAACTCAATCCCAATTAAAATAGTTCACATCCCAGCAATATTAATTTAGAGTGATGAGATACATGTGAATACTCAAGTACTAGATACTCAGAATTGTCCATAACCGGGACACGGCTAACCATGATTAGATTGTACACTCTGCAGAGGTTTGCACTTTTCCCCACAAGACTCGATCGCCTCCGTTGATTTCTCGCCTTTGCATGGTGTTTGAGAAGCGGATGACCGAGACACGATCTTCGAAACATTAACTCTCTACTCCGGGTAGACCATACCAAACCTACAAAACCCACTACCTGCCGATCTACCTCTTCAAGAGCTTCACGTAACTTACTCAACTATGCTAGAGCCCATAATAGCTTGTGGCTGCACACGGAAGTTTCTAGCATGAATAATCTCAGTTCCTTTGAGCACTGGTGGCGGTCCATAGGAAGATCACACGGATACCCCGGGATTTCCAAAACAAAACAGACAACACTGGGTTCCCCAGGTGCCTCAATCCACCCAGATGTGTATTAAAGTTGCCACCTTAAGTTAACCATTAATTAACAATCTCACATCTGTCATGGATAACTCTCAAACCCAACCACGTCTACGAGCATAGCATAGCAATATAAGCAACACGTAGAAGTAACTCCCAAGGTTTGAATGCAGGACAATAGGTTCCTACCTCATCATCTACCTCCCAACCCACAAATTAATTACATCCTAACCATGCAATGTGTGAGGGTTGAAACTAATGCATAAAACTTGGTATGAAAAGAGTATGATCAAAGTGTTACTTGCCTTGCTGACGATCCGGGAATCCTAGAGACTCGTAGTAACACGCTTCGCACTCCGGGAATTCTATCGCAAACAAACAACAGCATACATAAGCAACAAGCAAAGATGCACAAGCGAAACTTCAACTGAAAGAGGTTGACCGGAGAGTTCAACTTAAGAACTCCGGTTCACAAGAAGAATCAAACCAAACGGAGCAATGAAACTCAAACGGCGAAAGAAACAAGATCCGTTTACTAATCTGAACTAGAGTCAAATTTTACAGAGGCAAAAACTTTTTTGAGTTGGCTATTCGGAAAGAGGGTTTTGAGATGAAACTCCAGGCGTTTGAATCGCCTGATTCGGATAAACGAGCGAAAAGTTATACTAGTTCAAACATCGGATCAGAAATCGCGATCGGAAAAATCGCGGAATAAATCTGATAAAAAGAAAACGACGAACGGCTAAACGAACGAACGTTCATTAGCAGAAACTAAACGACGAACACGTTCGTTAGAACAAACGAACGAGCGAACGCTCGCTAAACAAATAAACCAGAGAATAAAACCGATCTATATAAAAAATGAACTAGGGTTTTTTTTAAAAAAAAAAAGAAGGGTTTTTTTTTTTTTTTAAAAAGCAGGCGGCGGGCGGCTACCTCCAGCGAGTCGTCCGTGAGGCGCGGCTCGCGGCGGGCTCGGAGGCGGCGGCGGCGGCTCAGCGGCGCGGGCGGCGGCGACTCGGCTCGGGCTCGGCAGCTTGGCGAGAGGTGGTGGCAGCGACTCGGGGCTCCAGGGAGGTGGTGGTTTAAAGGGGAAGAGGCGGCGGCTCCGACTTGGGAGGGGGGCGGCGGAGGCGGCGGCGATCCGGACTCTCGAGTCGTGGCAGCCTGTGAGGGAAAGCGGTGGGCGGGCGGGGCTGGCTCGGTGAGCCCGGCCCGGTCGGCGCTGGTCCTCTTTTTTAACGCTCACGACAGAAAAAAACCTAAAATAAATAAATAAAAATCTAAAAATTCCAAAATAAGTTTTCTCCGTCTAAATGGAATATTTAGAACAGGATGAACTTTTCTTGGCCCCTAAAATGCAATTTTTAAAACATGCAAATTTTTCTAGGGCGAATAAAATTCCAAAATAAATCAAATAAAAACCAAATAATGATTTTAACATTTTTCCTCCGATATTTCAATTATTTTGGAGAAGTCATATTATCTCCCCTCATTTATTATTTAAAAATGAAATATTTTTCAGAGAGAAAAATAATTAAAACAAAAAATCCTCGTCTTCACTACTTGATAAAATCAAATATGAAAATCGAAAAATCCCAACTCTCTCCGAGGGTCCTTGAGTTGCTTAGGATTTCGAGGATTGCAAACAAAAGGCAATACAATATGATATGCATGGATGACCTATGTATAACATGCCAAATTGAAAATTTGGGATGTTACAAACCTACCCCCCTTAAGATGAATCTCGCCCTCGAGATTCGGGATGGCTAGAAAATAGGTGCGGATGGTCCTTGCGAATATCCTCTTCTCGCTCCCAGGTGGCTTCCTCCTCGGTATGGTGGCTCCACTGAACTTTGCAAAACTTGATAACCTTGCTGCGAGTGACTCGACTGTCGAAATCAAGAATCTTTATTGGCTTCTCCTCATAGGTCAGATTACTATCCAGCTGAGTCGCCTCCAAGGGCATTGTATCATTTAATGGTATATCGGCCATCTCAGCATGGCACTTCTTCAGCTGTGATACGTGAAACAAATCGTGAACTCCTGACAATCCTTCAGGTAACTCCAGCTTGTAGGCAACTTCTCCCATCCGTTCCAAAACATGATACGGTCCTACAAATCTTGGGGCTAACTTTCCCTTTACTCCAAAACGTTTCACTCCCCTCAAGGGTGATACTCGCAGATAGGGTATGTCTCCAATTTCATAGGTTACTTCCTTGCGTTTTGAATCTGCGTAACTCTTACATCTAGACCGAGCAATCTTTAGTCATCTCGATCAGTTTAACCTTCTCCTCTGATTCCTTGATCAAATCTGGTGAAACAACCGGCGGTCTCCAACCTCATCCCACATCAATGGTGTTCTACATCCGCATCCATCTGAGCTTGAGCGGTGCCATCTTCAAACTGGCACGGTAGCTGTTTTGTATGAGAACTCTGCGTCTGACAAATTGTCATCCCAACTAGATCCATAATCTAGCGCACGGGCTCTCAACATGTCCTCCGAATCTGATTGACTCTCTCATCATCCATCCGTCTGCGGGTGGAACGCGGTACTGAACTCCAACCTGATACCCAAAGTCTGGTGTAGCTGATGCCAAAACTTTGAAGTAAACTGCGTTCCTGTATCTGATAAGATGCTCCTCGGAACTCCATGCAGACATACGATCCTGGTCATATATATCTTGGCCAACTTTGCACTTGTATAGGTTGTTTCCACTGGGATGAAATGAGCTACTTTGGTCAAACGATCCACAACTACCCATATTGAATCATATCCTGCCTTGGTTCTGGGTAATCCGGTAATAAAGTCCATGCCAAGTTTGTCCCACTTCCATTCGGGTATTGGCATATGCTGTAACATTCCTGCTGGCTTCTGATGCTCTACCTTCACTCTCTGACATATATCACATACGGCTACATACTCGGCAATATCCTTCTTCATACCAGTCCACCAAAAACGTTCCTTCAAGTCCAAATACATCTTGGTGTTTCCGGGGTGAATCGAGTATGGTGAGTCATGGGCCTCCTGAAGTATTAACTTCCTGATCTCCGAATTGTTGGGCACATAAATCCGGTCCTCAAACCACAAGGTATCGTGCTCATCCTCACGAAAACGTTTGGCTTTTCCTTCGCCCATCTTCTCTCTTATCTCAGCAATCTCTTTGTCCTCCTTCTAAGCTTCTCGAATCTTGTTCAACAACGTCGACTGAACCTCCATTGTTGCAAGAAAACCTCTTGGAACAATCTCCAATCGAAGTTCCATGATCTCCGCAGCTAACTCCTTTGGCAATCCTTTGCTTTCAAGGATATTAGCATAACTCTTCCGGCTCATAGCGTTTGCTACGACGTTGGCCTTTCCTGGATGATAGTGTAGCTTCATATCGTAATCCTTTATAAGTTCCAGCCATCTCCTCTGTCTGAGGTTTAACTTCTTCTGTGTGAAAATGTACTTCAAACTCTTATGATCCGTGTACACATCTAGCGGTTTCCAATAAGATAATGTCTCCAGTCTTCAACGCATGTACTACAGCTGCTAACTCCAAATCATGCGTGGCATAGTTCAACTCATGTGGCTTCAGTTGTCGTGAGGCATACGAAACAACTTTTCCGTCCTGCATAAGAACACAACCAAGTCCCAAGCGAGAGGCGTCACAATACACTTGAACTCCTTATGTATATCTGGAAATGTCAGCACTGGGGCTGTAGTCAACCGTTTCTTCAACTCCTGAAAGCTTGTCTCGCAATCCTATGTCCATTTGAACTTAGTATCCTTCTTTAGCAATTCATTCGTTGGCTTAGCAATCTTGGAATAATTCTCAATGAATCTCTGATAATATCCTGCCAGTCCAAGGAAACTGCAGATCTCGCCAACTGAAGTGGGTGCCAACCATTCGATGTTGGATGAACCTTCTTTGGGATCTCTTGCTATACCCTCTCCTGATATAACATGCCCAAGAAATCCAACTTCCTTCAACCAAAACTCGCACTTGCTGAATTTGGCGTATAACTGGTGTTCCCTGAGTTTCTCGAGAACCAAACGCAAGTGTTCCGCGTGCTCCTCTTCGTTCTTCGAGTATACCATAATATCATCAATAAACACCACAACAAACTTGTCCAAATACTCCATGAACACCTTGTTCATCATACTCATGAAATAGGCAGGGGCGTTAGTCAGTCGAAATGACATGACCGTATACTCATATAATCCATACCGTGTGGTAAATGCAGTCTTTGGTATATCCTTCTCTCGGATCTTCAACTGATGGTATCCTGATCGTAGATCAATCTTCAAAAACACCTTAGCTCCTTGCAACTGATCAAGCAGATCATTAATCATCGGTAAGGGATACTTGTTCTTTATCGTTACTTCATTCAGAGCTCGATAATCAACAACCATCCTCGTGGATTTATCCTTCTTCTCCACCAAAATCTTGGGGCTCCCCAAGGTGATGAACTTCTCTGAATGTAACCTTTCTCCAATAGCTCCTTGATCGCTTCTTAATTTCCTCCAGATCATTTGCGGGCATCCGATAGGGTCTCTTGGATATTGGCCCTGCACGGCAATAGCTCTATCGAAACTTCGATGTCTCGATCCGGTGGCATGCACAGTAACTCCTCTAGGAAAACATCCGGATAATCCTTTACTACAGTGTACTTCCTCTGTACAACTCCGTGAGGGCATTCACTTAGCTCCTCCTAGGCACATGCCTAGATACATATAATATTTTTTCCCTCTGGGGTGGTAAGATAAATTGACTTGCTAGCACAGTCAATACTTCCTCCATACTTTGACATCCAGTCCATACCTAATATCACATCCAATACTTGTGACTCCAAGATAATTAGGTCAGACGGAAAAACATGCGTGCCAATGATTAGGGGTATCTGGGTGCACCTGTTGGGGAACGTAGTAATTTCAAAAAAAATTCCTACGCACACGCAAGATCATGATGATGGCATAGCAACAAGAGGGGAGAGTATTGTCCACGTACCCTCGTAGACCGTAAGCGGAAGCATTATGACAACGCGGTTGATGTAGTCGACGTCTTCACGATCCGACCGATCCAAGTACGAGCGTATGGCACCTCCGAGTTCAGCACACGTTCAGCTCGATGGCGATCCCGGACTCCGATCCGCAAAGTGTCGGGGATGAGTTCCGTCGACCTGACGGCGTGGTGGCGATGATGATGCTCTATCGCGCGGGCTTCGCCTAAACTCATGACGATATGATCGAGGTGGAATATGGTGGAGGGGCACCGCACACGGCTAAGGCGATTCGTAGATCAACTTGTGTGTTATGGGGTGCCCCATGCCCCGTATATAAAGGAGGGAGGGAGGTGCGGCCGGCCCCCAAAAGTGCGCTGGAGAGTCCTACTCCCACCGGGAGTAGGACTCCCCCCTCTTGCCTTGTTGGAGAAGGAAAGGGGGGAGGGGAAAGAGGAAAAGGCGCGCGCCCCCCCCCCTTCCTTGTCCTATTCGGACTAGGGGGGGGGGGCGCGGCCTGCCCTGGCCGGCCCTCCTCTTCTCCCTCATGGCCCACTAAGGCCCATTATCCCTCGGGAGGGTTCCGGTAACCCCGGTGTTCGGTAAAATCCCGATTTCACCGGAACCATTCCGATATCCAAATATAGGCTTCAATATATCAATCTTTATGTCTCGACCATTTGAGACTCCTCGTCATGTCCGTGATCACATCGGGACTCGAACAAACGGTACATCAAAACTTATAAACTCATAATAAAGCATCATCGTAACGTTAAGCGTGCGGACCCTACGGGTTCGAGAACTATGTAGACATGACCTAGAACTATTCTCGGTCAATAACCAATAGCGGAACCTGGATTCCCATATTGGTTCCTACATATTCTCTGAAGATCTTTATCGGTCAAACCGCATAACGATATCGTTGTTCCCTTTGTCATCGGTATGTTACTTGTCCAAGATTCGATCGTCGGTATCAATACCTAGTTCAATCTCGTTACGGCAAGTCTCTTTACTCGTTCGTAATACATCATCTCACAACTAACTTATTAGTTGCAATGCTTGCAAGGCTTATGTGATGTGCATTACCGAGAGGGCCAGAGATACCTCTCCGACAATCGGAGTGACAAAACCTAATCTCAAATCGCCAACCCAACATGTACTTTTGGAGACACTGTAGTACTCCTTTATAATCACCCGATTCGTTGTGACGTTTGGTAGCACCAAAGTGTTCCTCCGTGGCGGAGTTGCATAATCTCATAGTTACGAGGAACATGTATAGGTCATGAAGAAAGCAATAGCAATATACTAAGCGATCAAGTGCTAGGCTAACGGAATGGGTCATGTCAATCACATCATTCTCCTAATGATGTGATCCCATTAATCAAATAACAACACATGTCTATGGTTAGGAAACATAACCATCTTTGATTAATGAGCTAGTCAAGTAGAGGCATACTAGTGACTATATGTTTGTCTATGTATTCACACATGTATCATGTTTCCGGTTAATACAATTCTAGCATGAATAATAAACATTTATCATGATATGAGGAAATAAATAATAACTTTATTATTGCCTCTAGGGAATATTTCCTTGAGTCTCCCACTTGCACTAGAGTCAATAATCTAGATTACGGTAATGATTCTAACACCCATGGAGTCTTGGTGTTGATCATGTTTTGCTCGTGGAAGAGGCTTAGTCAGCGGTCGCAATATTCAGATCCGTATGTATCTGCAAATCTCTATGTCTCCCACGGACTTGGTCCGGATGGAATTGAAGCGTCTCTTGATGTGCTTGGTCCTCTTGTGAAATCTGGATTCCTTTGCCAAGGCAATTGCACCGATATTGTCACAGAAGATCTTCATTGGTCGATGCACTAGGTATGACACCTAGATCGGAAATGAACTCTTTCATCCAGACTCCTTCATTTGCTGCTTCCGAAGCAGCTATGTACTCTGCTTCACATGTAGATCCCGCCACGATGCTTTGTTTAGAACTGTACCAACTAACAGCTCCACCGTTTAATAAAAATACGTATCCGGTTTGCGATTTAGAATCGTCCGGATCGTGTCAAAGCTTGCATCGGCGTAACCATTTACGACTAGCTCTTTGTCACCTCCATATCGAGAAACATATCCTTAGTCATTTTCGGTATTTCGGGATGTTCTTGACCGCTGTCCGATGATCCATTCTGGATTACTTTGGTACCTTCCTGCCAAGCTTATTGCTAAGCATCGTCGGTCTGGTACACAGCATTGCATACATGATAGAGCCTATGGCTGAAGCATAGGAACATCTTTCATTTTCTCTCTATCTTCTGCTGTTGTTGTCGGGCATTGAGTCGACTCAATTTCACACCTTGTAACACGGTAAAAATCCTTTCTTTGCCTGATCCATTTTGAACTTTTCAAAACTTTATCAAGGTATGTGCTTTGTGAAAGTCCAATCAAGCGTCTTGATCTATCTCTATAGATCTTGATGCCCAATATGTAAGCAGCTTCACGAGGTCTTTCATTGAAAAACTTTTATTCAAGTATCCTTTTAGGCTATCCAGAAATTCTATATCATTTCCAATCAATAATATGTCGTCCACATATAATATCGAAATGCTCTGAGCTCCCACTCACTTTCTTGTAAATACAGGCTTCTCCAAAAGTCTGTATAAAACCATATCTTTGATCACACTATCAAAGCGTTTATTCAACTCCGAGAGGCTTGCACGGACTATAAATTGATCGCTGGAGCTTGCACACTTTGTTAGCACCTTTTGGATCAACAAAACCTTCTGGTTGCATCATATCCAACTCTTCTTCTAGAAATCCATTCAAGAATGCAGTTTTGACATCCATTTGCCAAATTTCATAATCACAAAATGCAGCAATTGCTAACATGATTCAGACAGACTTAAGCATCGCTACGGGTGAGAAAGTCTCATCGTAGTCAACCCCTTGAACTTGTCGAAAACCTTTTGCAACAAGTCGAGCTTTATAAACAGTTACATTACCATCGTCGGTCTTCTTCTTAAAGATCCATTTATTCTCAATGGCTTGCCGATCATCGGGCAAGTCAACCAAAGTCCATACTTTGTTCTCATACATGGATCCCATCTCAGATTTCATGGCTTCCAGCCATTTTGCGGAATCTGGGCTCACCATCGCTTCTTCATAGTTCGTAGGTTCGCCATGGTCAAGTAACATGACTTCCAGAATAGGATTACCGTACCACTCTGGTGCGGATTTTACTCTGGTTGACCTACGTAGTTCAGTAGAAACTTGATCTGTAGTTTCATGATCAATATCATTAGCTTCCTCACTAATTGGTGTAGTTGTCACAGGAACCGGTTCTTGTGATGAACTACTTTCAATAAGGGAGCGAATCTGATTATCTCATCAAGTTCTACTTTCCTCCCACTCACTTCTTTCGAGAGAAACTCTTTTCTAGAAAGGATCCAAATTTAGCAACGAAAATCTTGCCCTCAGATCTGTGATAGAAGGTGTACCCAATAGTCTCTTTTGGGTATCCTATGAAGACACATTTCTCCGATTTAGGTTCGAGCTTATCTGGTTGAAGTTTCTTCACATAAGCATCGCAGCCCCAAACTTTAAGATACGGCAACTTTGGTTTCTTGCCAAACCATAGTTCATAAGGCGTCGTTTCAACGGATTTTGATGGTGCCCTATTCAACGTGAATGCGGCCGTCTCTAAAGCATAACCCCAAAACGATAGCGGTAAATCAGTAAGAGACATCATAGATCGCACCATATCTAGTAAAGTGCGATTACGACGTTCGGACACACCATTTCATTGTGGTATTCCGGGTGGCGTGAGTTGCGAAACTATTCCGCATTGTTTCAAATGTAAACCAAACTCGTAACTAAAATATTCTCCTCCACGATCTGATCGTAGAAATTTTATTTTTCTTGTTACGACGATTTTCCACTTCACTCTGAAATTCTTTGAACGTTTCAAATGTTTCAGATTTGTGTTTCATTAAGTAGATATACCCATATCTGCTCAAATCATCTGTGAAGGTGAGAAAATAACGATACCCGCCGCGTTCCTCAACATTCATTGGACCACAAACATCAGTATGTATGATTTCCAACAAATCAGTTGCTCGCTCCATAGTTCGGAGAACGGCGTTTTAGTCATCTTGCCCATGAGGCACGGTTCATAAGTACCAAGTGATTCATAATCAAGTGATTCCAAAAGCCCATCGGTATGGAGTTTCTTCATGCGTTTTACACCGATATGACCCAAATGGCGATTGCCACAAATAAGTTGCACTATCATTATCAACTCTGTATCTTTTGGTTTCAACACTATGAATATGTGTATTACTACTATCGAGATTCAATAAAATAGACCACTCTTCAAGGGTGCATGACCATAAAAGATATTATTCATATAAATAGAACAACCATTATTCTCGACTTAAATGAATAACCGTCTCGCATCAAACAAGATCCAGATATAATGTTCATGCTTAATGGCGGCACCAAATAACAATTATTTAGGTCTAAAACTAATCCCGATGGTGGATGTAGAGGTAGCGTGCCGACCGCGATCACATCGACTTTGGAACCATTTCCCGCGCATCGTCACCTCGTCCTTAGCCAATCTTCGGCAATCCGTAGTTCCTATTTGAGTTGCAAATATTAGCAGCAGAACCGATATCAAATACCGGTACTCTGCGAGTATTAGTAAGGTACACATCAATAACATGTATATCACATATACCTTTGTTTACTTTGCCATCCTTCTTATCCGCCAAATACTTGGGGCAGTTCCGCTTCGATGTCGATCGCTTGCAATAGAAGCACTCAGTCTCGAGCTTAGGTCCAGACTTGGGTTTCTTCTCTTGAGCAGCAACTTGTTTGCTGTTCTTCTTGAAGTTCCTTCTTCTTCCCTTTGCCCTTTTCTTGAAACTGGTGGTCTTGTTAACCATCAACACTTGATGCTCCTTTTGATTTCTACCTCCATGGCTTTTAGCATTGCGAAGAGCTCGGGAATAGACTTGTCCATCCCTTGCATATTATAGTTCATCACGAAGCTCTTGTAGCTTGGTGGCGATGATTGAAGAATTTTGTCAATGACACTATCATCGGAAGATTAACTCCCGGTTGAATCAAGTGATTATTATACCCAGACATTTTGAGTATGTGTTCCTTGTGTAACTATTCTCCTCCATCTTGCAGCTATAGAACTTATTGGAGACTTCATATCTCTCAATCCGGGCATTTGCTTGAAATATTAACTTCAACTCTGGAACATCTCATATGCTCCATAGCGTTCAAAATGTCGTTGAAGGCCGGTTCTAAGCCGTAAAGCATGGCACCTGAACTATCGAGTAGTCATCAGCTTTGCTCGCGAGACGTTCTTAACGTCGTCGGTTGCATCAGCTGCAGGCACTGGCACCAGCGGTGCTTCCGGGGCGTAATTCTTCTCTGCAGCAATGAGGATAATCCTCGAGTTACGGACCCAGTCCGTGTAATTGCTACCATCATCTTTCAACTTTGCTTTCTCAAGGGCGCTTTAAAATTCAACGGAACAACAGACGAGCCATCTATCTACAGATAAACATAGACAAGCAAAAATACTATCGGTACTAAGTTCATGATAAATTTAAGTTCAATTAATCATATTATTTAAGAACTCCCACTTAGACCGACATCTCTCTAGTCATCTAAGTGATTACGTGATCAAATCAACTAAACCATGTCCGATCATCATGTGAGATGGAGTAGTTTCAATGGTGAACATCACTATGTTGATCATATCTACTATATGATTCACGTTCGACCTTCGGTCTCCGTGTTCGAGGCCATATCTGTATATGCTAGGCTCTCCAAGTTTAACCTAAGTATTCGCGTGTGCAACTGTTTTGCACCGTTGTATTTGAGCGTAGAGCCTATCACACCCGATCATCACGTGGTGTCTCAAAGACGAAGAACTTTCATAGCGGTGCATACTCGGGAGAACACTTCTTGATATTTTTAGTGAGAGATCATCTTAAAATGCTACCGTCAATCAAAGCAAGATAAGATGCATAAAGGATAAACATCACATGCAATCAATATAAGTGATATGATATGGCCATCATCATCTTGTGCTTGTGATCTCCATCTCGAAGCACCGTCGTGATCACCATCGTCACCGCGCGACACCTTGATCTCCATCGTAGCATCGTTGTCGTCTCGCCAACTATTGCTTCTCGACTATCCCTACCGCTTAGTGATAAAGTAAAGAAATTACAGGCGTTTGCATTTCATACAATAAGCGACAACCATATGGCTCCACGCCGATTGCCGATAACCGGTTACAAAACATGATCATCTCATACAATAAAATATAGCATCACGTCTTGACCATATCACATCACAACATGCCCTGCAAAAACAAGTTAGGCGTCCTCTACTTTGTTGTTGCAAATTTTACGTGGCTGCTACGGGCTGAGCAAGAACCGTTCTTACCTCGCATTAAAACCACAGCGATAGTTCGTCAAGTTAGTGCTGTTTTAACCTTCGCAAGGACGGACGTAGCCACACTCGGTTCAACTAAAGTGAGAGAGCAGACACCCGCCGGTCACCTTTAAGCACGAGTGCTGCATAGCGGTGAAACTAGTCTCGCGTAAGCGTCTGGCGTAATGTCGGCCCGGGCGCTTCATCTCACAATACCGCCGAACCAAAGTATGACATGCGGTAAGCGGTATGACTTGTATCGCCCACAACTCACTTGTGTTCTACGTGCATATGACATCTACGCATAAAACCAGGCTCGGATGCCTTTGTTGGGGAGCGTAGTAATTTCAAAAAATTCCTACGCACACGCAAGATCATGGTGATGGCATACGAGAGGGAGAGTATTGCCCACGTACCCTCGTGAGACCGTGGCGAAGCGTTATGACAACATGGTTGATGTAGTCGTGCGTCTTCACGATCCGACCGATCCAAGTACCGAGCGTCACGATACCTCCGAGTTCAGCACACGTTCAGCTCGATGGCGATCCCGGACTCGATCCAGCAAAGTGTCGGGGATGAGTTCCGTCGACCGACGGCGTGGTGGCGATGATGATGCTCTACGGCGCGGGGCTTCGCCTAAACTCATGACGATATGACCGAGGTGGAATATGGTGGAGGGGGGCACCGCACACGGCTAAGGAACGATCCGTAGATCAACTTGTGTGTTATGGGGTGCCCCCCTGCCCCCGTATATAAAGGAGGGAGGGGGAGGTGCGGCCGGCCCCCAAGGGGTGCGCCTGGAGGAGCCCCCTCTTGCCTTGTTGGAGAAGGAAAGGGGGGAGGGGAAAGAGGAAAGGGCCCCCCCCCTTCCTTGTCATATTCGGACTAGGGGGGAGGGGGCGCGCGGCCTGCCCTGGCCGCCCTCCTCTTCTCCCTCATGGCCCACTAAGGCCCATTATCCCCGGGAGGGTTCAGTAACCCGGTGTTCCAGTAAAATCCCGATTTCACCGGAACCATTCCGATATCAAATATAGGCTTCCAATATATCAATCTTTATGTCTCGACCATTTCGAGACTCCTCGTCATGTCCGTGATCACATCCGGGACTCCGAACAAACTTCGGTACATCAAAACTTATAAACTCAAATAAAACTGTCATCGTAACGTTAAGCGTGCGGACCCTACGGGTTCGAGAACTATGTAGACATGACCTAGAACTATTCTCGGTCAATAACCAATAGCAGAACCTGGATGCCCATATTGGTTCCTACATATTCTATGAAGATCTTTATCGGTCAAACCGCATAACGATATACGTTGTTCCCTTTGTCATCGGTATCTTACTTGTCCGAGATTCGATCGTCGGTATCCAATACCTAGTTCAATCTCATTACCGGCAAGTCTCTTTACTCGTTCCGTAATACATCATCTCACAACTAACTTATTAGTTGCGATGCTTGCAAGGCTTATGTGATGTGCATTACCGAGAGGGCCCAGAGATACCTCTCCGACAATCGGAGTGACAAAACCTAATCTCGAAATATGCCAACCCAACATGTACTTTTGGAGACACCTGTAGTACTCCTTTATAATCACCCGATTCGTTGTGACGTTTGGTAGCACCAAAGTGTTCCTCCGTGGCAGGAGTTGCATAATCTCATAGTTACAGGAACATGTATAGGTCATGAAGAAAGCAATAGCAATATACTAAACGATCAAGTGCTAGGCTAATGGAATGGGTCATGTCAATCACATCATTCTCCTAATGACGTGATCCCATTAATCAAATAACAACACATGTCTATGGTTAGGAAACATAACCATCTTTGATTAATGAGCTAGTCAAGTAGAGGCATACTAGTGACTATATGTTTGTCTATGTATTCACACATGTATCATGTTTCCGGTTAATACAATTCTAGCATGAATAATAAACATTTATCATGATATGAGGAAATAAATAATAACTTTATTATTGCCTCTCGGGCATATTTCCTTCAGCACCATCTGCTAGCCATGTACTCTGCTCCAGGCGAGCTCACTAGAAGAGGGGTCCTAAGGGTTTGGGTTGGTAACTTAAACTTTTCCACAAATCCCCTTGATATGTATGAGCGCGATGCACCGATGTCGAAAAGAACAAGAAGCGGTAAATGGTGAACCGAAAACTTACCTACTACGCGTCGGCTGCTCTTCAACTTCCTCCATGTTAACGTGGTTCACTTGTCCTTTGTTGAATGGATTGGGCTTCTTCCCAGCGCTCCCATTTCCGTTTCCATTCTTACCTTGAGGCAGTCATTGGCATAGTGCCTGTCTTCCCGCACTTAAAGCAAATAACTTGGCTTAAGTCCCTCTTGGCGGGTGTAGCTGGGTTAGAGCGATTCGATTATTGTTGACTCCATTCCCATTCCCGTTCTCCGCACCATTTTGATTATCGATCCTCCTCGATATGGTTATGACCTCCATGGTTATGAACAAGTCCTCCGAGTTTGGGGTTAAGCGAGGCTTCGGTGAGCTCTGAGTTATACTTCCCTTGTCCATACTTCCTCTTACGGCTCTCAATCTGCTGTTGCTTTCCTTCAATCATTAGGGCCTTATCTACCAACTCCGGTAGTTGTTGAAAGTTGCCACCATCAACTGCATACTCATCTCATCATTCAGCCCTTCCATAAACTTCTCTGCTTCCACGGCATCTGTGGCCACATCATCGGGGCATAGCGTGATAACTTGCTAAACTCATCCACGTCTTTGGGCCTGATGCGGTTCCCTGGCGTAAGTTGCGAAACTCACGCTTCTTTATCTGCATGGCTCCAGTTGAGACATGGGCCGTGCAAAAAGCTTGTTGGAACTGGTCCCAAGTGACATTGGCTATAGGAAAAGTAGCCGTGTAATTCTCCCACCATGCGGCTGCTCGTCCATCCAATTGATGTGCGGCAAAGCGCACCCTTTCAGCATCCGTGCATCCTGCGGTGGTTAACTCCCTTCCAATACGGCGTAGCCAATCATCAACAACTATTGGCTCGGTGCTACTGGAAAACACCGGCGGTTGTAGCCTCAGGAAACGGGTTAAATTGTCCACTGGCGGCGGGTTGTTGTTGGCATTGTTGTTGTTGTTGTTACCCTGGTTACGAACTAGCAATTGCATCAAGGCATTCTGCTGCTTTGGATCAAGCTGGGTGAGCTCGGTGGGAAAACAAAACCGGGTCACGTCTCGGAGGCATCGAGGGTTTTAGATGGAAGAGATTAGAATAGAAAAAGATCTAGGGGAGAAACACTACCCATATGCATATGAGGCAAACACACACATTCATTCAATCAATCAAGCAAGGGCATACAAAACGGTCTAGGACTATCGCATAAGTGCTCAACAACTACTAATTACATGGGGAATACTACTATTATATGGTGGTCATCTAGAAATTTTGATCGGTGGAAGACTCCATGATGTCTGCGCACATCTGGTTCTCCTAACGCCGAATGTGCTGGTTTAGCTCCTGGATGTAAGCTGCAATGGATCTATCCTTCTTAGTGCTGATTACTTCCCATTGCTCGTCTCGGCGCCCACATATTTGATATATGGTGTCTTTAAGCTCCTGGTTGTAGACTTCTCCAATGCGTCCCATGGTAATGTGAGCTTCCATACTCTTGCCAAGGCTCCAGGTGGGTGCTTCAAAAGAAAACTCTATGGGCTTGGAAGTTGGCGAGAACGTCCTTCCTGGAACTTGTACTTGAATCATCCAGCGCTCTTCTTCTGGTGAAGTGGCGTTGTACGTCCCGGTGAAGCTTGGTATTCCAATATTCAGGTACCTAGTGACTTCCTTCAAGTGGCATCCAAAAGGTGTGTCTTCATCCGGTTGTGCAAACTTGTTCTTCATCTCCGTCATCCTAAAGAGTGGAAAAATGGAGAGGAGTCAGAAATGAGTAGAGAAGAGTGACCTATGGTTTTATCTTAGTGGTCTTGTCCTACACTCAGCGTGTGCTCTGATACCATCTTGTAGCGACCCGACCTCAGATGGTCAAGTCTCTGTGCTTCCGTGTCATCCCTGGATCGGTAATCTTGACACACAGTACTCAAGGATTTATAACAGAGTAGCAATCACACACTTATTACATCGAATGTCTCAAAGAGAACTTATTACAATAATATGGCTTAAGGCCATCTAATACGATAACAGCGGAAGGCTTGGAAGATAAAGTGAGTCCATCAACTCCAGCGGCATAGCTGAGCTGCTGCAGCAACGACCTATCGAACCTTACTCCTCGTCGAAAAGTCGCAACATAATACGTTGCAGCCGAGAACGGGTCAGCACATGGAATATCTTGGCAATGTAACACAATAGAGCAATAACAGAATAATGCTACCACTACATGCATATTTGGCTGGTGGAAAGCTCTACGGTTACAGTTTTGCGGAAAGCCAATTTTTCCCTACAACAAAGGAATAAACTTTAATTTAACTATCATGGTGGTTGAAACATCATTGAGAAGTTATAACCCCAACTCAATCCCAATTAAAATAGTTAACATCCCAGCAATATTAATTTAGAGTGATGAGATACATGTGAATACTCAAGTACTAGATACTCAGGATTGTCCATAACCGGGGACACGGCTAACCATGATTAGATTGTACACTCTGCAGAGGTTTATGCACTTTTCCCCACAAGACTCGATCGCCTCCGTTGATTTCTCGCCTTTGCATGGTGTTTGAAAGCGGATGACCAAGACACGGTCTTTCGAAACATTAACTCTCTACTCCGGGCAGACCATACCAAACCTACAAAACCCACTACCTGCTGATCTACCTCTTCAAGAGCTTCACGTAACTTACTCAACTATGCTAGAGCCCATAATAGCTTGTGGCTGCACACGGAAGTTTCTAGCATGAATCATCTCAGTTCCCTTTGAGCTTGGGTGGCGGTCCATAGGAAGATCACACTGATACCCCGGGATTTCCAAAACAATACAGACAACACTGGGTTCCCCAGGTGCCTCAATCCACCCAGATGTGTATTAAAGTTGCCACCTTAAGTTAACCATTAATTAACAATCTCACATCTGTCATGGATAACTCTCAAACCCAACCACGTCTACGAGCATACCATAGCAATATAAGCAACACGTAGAAGTAACTCCCAAGGTTTGAATGCAGGACAGTAGGTTCCTACCTCATCATCTACCTCCCAACCCACAAATTAATTACATCCTAACCATGCAATGTGTGAGGGTTGAAACTAATGCATAAAAACTGGGTATGAAAAGAGTATGATCAAAGTGTTACTTGCCTTGCTGACGATCCGGGAATCCTAGAGACTCGTAGTAACACGCTTCGCACTCCGGGAATTCTATCGCAAACAAACAACAGCATACATAAGCAACAAGCAAAGATGCACAAACGAAACTTCAACTGAAAGAGGTTGACCGGAGAGTTCAACTTAAGAACTCCGGTTCACAAGAAGAATCAAACCAAACGGAGCAACGAAACTCAAACGGCAAAAGAAACAAGATCCGTTTACTAATCTGAACTAGGGTCAAATTTTACACAGGCAAAACCTTGTTTGTTTGGCCATTCGGAAAGAGGGTTTTGAGATGAAACTCCAGGCGCTTGAATCGCCTGATTTTGATAAACGAGCGAAAAGTTATACTAGTTAGAACATCGGATCAGAAATCGCGATCGGAAAAATCGCGGAATAAATCCGATAAAAAGAAAATGACGAACGGCTAAACGAACGAACATTCGTTAGCAGAAACTAAACGACGAACACGTTCGTTAGAACGAACGAACGAGCAAACGCTCGCTAAACAAATAAACCGGAGAATAAAACCGATCTATACAAAAAACGAACTAGGGTTTTTTTCTAAAAAAAACCAAAGGGGTTTTTCTTTTTTTTAGAAAAAACCGGCGGCGGGAGGCTACCTCCGCGAGGTCGTCCGGCGAGGCGGGCGGCTCAGTGAGGCTCGGGCGAGGGGCTCGGGGCTCGGCGAGGGGCGGCGGGCTCGGCGAGGCGGTGGCGGCGGGGCAGGTGGCGGCAACAACTCGGCTGGGCGGGCGGGCTGGTGGCGAGCGGCGGTGGCGGCTCGGGGCTCCAGGGGGTGGTATTTAAAGGGGGAGAGGCGGCGGCTCCGACTTGGGAGGGGTCGGGCGGCGGGGAGGCGGCTATCCGGACTCTCCGAGTCTGGCTGGCAAGACGGGGGAAGGCGGTGGGCGGGCAGGCCGGCTGGCTCGGTGGGCCGGCCCGGTCGGTATGAGTCCTCTTTTTTAACGTTCACGACAGAAAAAAAAAACTTAAAAAATAAATAAATATCTAAAATTCCAAAATAAGTTTTCACCGTCTAAATGGAATATTTAGAACAGGATGAACTTTTCTTGGCCTGCAATTTTAAAACATGCAAATTTTTCTAGGGCGAATAAAATTCCAAAATAAATCAAATAAAAACCAAATAATTATTTTAACATTTTTCCTCTGATATTTCAATTATTTTGGAGAAGTCATATTATCTCCCCTCATTTATTATTTAAAAATGAAATATTTTACGGAGAGAAAAATAATTAAAACCAAAAATCCTCGTCTTCACTATTGATAAAATCAAATATGAAAATCGAAAAATCCCCAACTCTCTCCGAGGGTCCTTGAGTTGCTTAGGATTTCGAGGATTGCAAACAAAAGGCAATACAATATGATATGCATGGATGACCTATGTATAACATGCCAAATTGAAAATTTGGGATGTTACACCGCACCTGAAGTGTGACTTGCCATGAGTTAGTCAAGGGGTACAAGAGTGATCCAGGAATGGATCACATGACAGCGGTCGAACTTATCCTTAGTAACTAGTGGACTAAGGAATTTTCTTGATTATGGAGGTGGTAAAAGAGTTCGTCGTAAAGGGTTACGTCGATGCAAACTTTGACACTAATCTGGATGACTCTGAGTAGTAAACCGGATTCGTATAGTAGAGCAGTTATTTGGAATAGCTCGAAGTAGCGCGTGGTAGCTGCATCTACAAGATGACATAGAGATTTGTAAAGCACACACGGATCTGAAAGGTTCAGACCCGTTGACTAATAACCTCTCTCACAAAGCGAGATATGAACAAACCCCATGGGTGTTGGATTCCTTACAATCACATAGTGATGTGAACTAGATTATTGACTCTAGTGCAAGTGTGAGACTGCTGGAAATATGCCCTAGAGGCAATAATAAAATGGTTATTATTGTATTTCCTTGTTCATGATAATTGTCTATTGTTCATGCTATAATTGTATTGAACTGGAAACCGTAATACATGTGTGAATACATAGACCACAACATGTCCCTAGTAAGCCTCTAGTTGACTAGCTCGTTTATCAATAGATGGTTATGGTTTCCTGACCATGGACATTGGATGTCATTGATAACAGGATCACATCATTAGGAGAATGATGTTATGGACAAGACCCAATCCTAAGCATAGCACAAGATCGTGTAGTTCATTTGCTAAGAGCTTTTCTAATGTCAATTATCATTTCCTTAGACCATGAGATTGTGCAACTCCTGGATACCATAGGAATGCTTTGGGTGTACCAAACGTCACAAGTAACTGGGTGGCTATAAAGGTGCACTACAGGTATCTCCGAAAGTATCTGTTGAGTTGGCACA
This sequence comes from Aegilops longissima, assembly GCA_021605205.1. Lineage (NCBI taxonomy): Eukaryota > Viridiplantae > Streptophyta > Magnoliopsida > Poales > Poaceae > Aegilops > Aegilops longissima. Next base: position 741,593,123 of record CM038677.1, read on the forward strand.
AATCGAGACTGAGATTTGTCACTCCGTATGACAGAGAGGTATCTCTGGGCCCACTCGGTAATGCATCATCATAATGAGCTCAGTGTGACTAAGGAGTTAGTCACGGGATCATGCGTTACAGAACGAGTAAAGAGACTTGCCGGTAACGAGATTGAACAAGGTATAGGGATACCGACAATCGAATATCGGGCAAGTAACATACCGATAGACAAAGGGAACTGTATACGGGATTGATTGAATCCCCGACATTGTGGTTCATCCAATGAGATCATCGTGGAACATGTGGGAGCCAATATGGGTATCCAGATCCCGCTATTGTTTATTGGTCGAAGAGGTGTCTCGGTCATGTCTGCATGGTTCCCGAACCCATAGGGTCTACACACTTAAGGTTCGGTGACGCTAGAGTTGTTATGGGAAATAGTATGTGGTTACCGAAGGTTGTTCGGAGTCCCGGATGAGATCTCGGACGTGACGAGGAACTCCGGAATGGTCCGGAGGTGAAGATCGATATATTGGACAAAGGGTATTGGAGTCCGGAATTGTTTTGGGAGTACCGGGTGACGACCAGCGTGACTGAAAGGTGTTTCGGAGGCCCCGGCAAGCGTTGGGGGCCTTATGGGCAAGGGAGGGGCACACCAGCCCACTAAGGGGCTGTCGCCTCCCAATCCCTCTTACGTAACACTGGAGGTGGGCGCCTCCTTAGGGCAGCCACCCCTCCCGGCTTGGGGGGCAAGTTTCCTAGGGGTGGGGGCGCCCAAACCCATCCAGGGTTTCCCCTGTGGCCACCGCCCCTCCCTAGAGAACCCTAGGGCGCCTCCTCCAGCCCCTTCCCCCTATATATAGTGAGGGAGAGAGAGGGCAGCTGCACCCCTTCCCTGGTGCAGCCCTCTCCTCCTCTAACTCCTCATCCTCCTCCGTAGTGCTTAGGGAAGCTCTGTCGGAGAACCACGAGCTCCATCGCCACCACGCCGTCATGCTGCTGGAGTTCTCCCTCGACTTCTCCTCTCCCCTTGCTGGATCAAGAAGGAGGAAACGTCCCCGGGCTGTACGTGTGTTGAACGCAGAGGCGCCGTCCGTTCGGCGCTAGATCGGATCTTTCGCGATTTGAATCTCCGCGAGTACGACTCCATCAACCGCGTTATTGTAATGCTTCCGCTTAGCGATCTTCAAGGGTATGAAGATGAACTCCTTCTCTCTCGTTGCTAGCACCTCCTAGATTGATCTTGGTGACACGTAGGAAAATTTTGAATTATTGCTACTTTCCCAACAGTTCTACCATTTTTACAATTTTTAGAACATATAACTTGCAAAAAATGTCCCTAGTAACCAAGTCACAATGCTCCAATGTTGCTTACGGATTGCCCGTCCCTTTCTTTGTTTTCTTGTGCTTTGCTTGAATCTCCAATCCCGATTTGTATCTTATCTCTTTGGGAGGCCCCTTTGTGATGGAACAGGGCGGATTCCTGACCTGGGTTTGTGTGCTTGCTGTTCCAGATCCCAGCTCCGAGTTTTCAGATGATGGCCCCGTGGATGAAGGCACACTTGTGGTACGGGGGAACCTGTGTAAGGCTTCCTCGGCTTTCCTCTTCTTGATCTCATCAAGCTCTCTTTTCAGGGCCTTCCTATGTTCTTCTGCGGCCCTCGCTGTCTCATCACTCTTGCACGCTTTATCTATTAGTTCAGCATAGTTCTTTGTCAACACAACGTGCCTCACGGCTTAAATGGTTGACTCCGGTCTCTCATGATGCACAGCCAAAACTGCATTTGATGTTTGCGGCCCCAATGCGTCGTCAGAGTCCCAAGTCCATCGCCCTCGTATAAAATGGTGGGGCATTCGTGTCACCGCGTTCAAGTCCATTACTTTTAGTATGTGACAGCACACAATCCCGTCCCGTTCGAATTTGCAGCATTGGCAATAGTATTCGCCTTCGCTTATCAAGGCCTTCACAAAGTAGTTCCTTCCTTTATGCAGGTCTTGAGTTACGAATCCGACATGCCCAAAGAGAACACACCTTGAACGTATGTTCGTCCACCTGGTAAGCTGTGTACATGCTGGCACGCTTTATTTCTTCCTGGAATCTGCAAGTTTTGTGTGGTTTTGTTAAACTCTTGTTTGATGTTTTTTGTAGCACCTTATGTTGATGTAGGCTGTAACGTAGAGAAGGCATCTAAAAATGGATGATGGCTATGGCATCTGCATGATATTTTTCACATGGGAAATGCATAACATTTTTAACTGGCATGTGCATTGCATACCATCATGGCCAATGGAAGTACAGTTCATTACACATGGCAATTACAGTTCATTAAACATCAACTGCAGTTCATTAAACATGGCAACTGTAGTTGATTTCACATGGCAATTGCATAACATTTTTTAATTGGCATGTGCACTCCATACCATCATGCCCAATGGAAGTACAGTTCATTAAACATGGCAACTGTGGTTCATTAAACATGGCAACTGCAGTTGAGTAATCATGGCAACTGCAGTTCATTAAACATGGCAAGTGCAGTTGACTTCACATGGCAACTACATATCATGGTTACTCTGTACTCAATGGCTACTTTCAAAATATCATCATTTTCAAATAAGCTTTTCAACTGCATTGCATTCTACATGGCACCTACTAACTTCATGCTTGTGCAAATAAGACTGTAACACAACTGACTTACTTATTAAAAATCTTGTTGGTATATGTCTTGCTAATCCGCCTCTCCATTGGTAAATATGTTAGCAATTTAGGCTGCTTGAGCGCGGTGTTTGCTTCTTGTTGTAGCTCAGATCCCGGTATTTTGTGTTGCAAAGCGGTGTACTGCTTGGCAAACTGTAGCAATGAGTTGCCAGGGCTCACATACCGCTTCAAAACAGCATTGAACCCCTCGTTGTGCTGTGTAGTCTGCAGAAATGGGAAGAAGCACTGCATGAAGTAGGCCGGCACCCAGTACATTCGCTTCTCCCACAGGCTAGCTAGCGTCTCGTGGTCTTGGACTTGATATGTTTCAATCATAGCTGTCCAGCTCCGTTCAAACTCCTCCACCGTCAAGCTATGGTCCACGCACAGCTCGAATGCCTTGTGCAGATCTGGATGGTCAGCAAAGAATGGTCCTAGCGTCTCCTTAGCCTTCTTTATAATGTGCCACCTGCAGTGCCTGTGCACTGCAATGGAAAGACCTCCTTTATGCCTGCACGCATGCTAAAATCCTGGTCTGTTATTATGTTCATTGGAGCAAGTCCACCCATGCAATCCAAGAAGGTCTTGAACAGCCAAGTATACCCATCCGTGTCTTCATTCCGAACGAGTCCGCATCCGAACTGCAATGACTGATTGTGGTTATTTATTCCTATTAATGGAGCGCAGGGCATCTCGTACATATTAGTGAGAAATGCCGCGTCGAACAAAATGCAATCTCGGAAATGTTTGTAGGCTCTTCGTGCAGCACCATCCACCCAATACATGTTCCGGACACGGTCCTCATCGTCCAATCTTATCCTGTGGAAGAAATCTGGATCTTCCTTCACTTTCTCATCGAAGTAGGCTATCGTGTCTTCTATGTCAGCCAACCTGCTCTCTCTATGGTACTTTACCTTTAGGTTTGTGACGTCTGCTGGTATGTAGGGCATGCTACTCAGAGTCCCATTTTTGTTGTGGATCAAGGACAGTATCTGGACCATTCTTGATGGACCGACGTTACAATCATGTAGCAACTTTATGAATTTCTTCTTGAGGGGGGTGAATCCTCTGTGGGCGGTCAGAAAATTTTACCAGGTCAAACTTCTTTACGAGTTCTTGGTTGTGCTCATCAAAATATTCAGTGACCACCCACCGTGCTCCATCTATGTTCAGCTTACACCGGACAGGGCATTCCGTCTTGACAATGATACCTCTCTTTCATTCCGGAACGACAGGCGCAACACCTTTACCCTTCTTGTTCCTTCGTGCCTTGTAGCACCTCATCTCACCTCTGCTGTACTCGTTAGTTTTTTTATTTTTTTCTATGGTATTCGATGTTGACCGCAAACCCATGGAACTTTGCATATATCTGCTAGAATTCCTTTGCATCTTCAAACGAATCAAATCTCTGCCCAACATACGGTGGCTTAGGTACCATGATTTCTGATTTCCCATCTTCTGCATCCCCTTGTGCTTCGTCATCAGTTTCATCATTCACTTCAGTATCAGAAGTTGTTTTATCTGCTTGAGTGTTGCTTGTCCTGGTGTGCAAAGGTGTGCTTGTCGGCATTGCTGGAATGATTGCCATTTCCGACACTGACTCTGCGTTGTTTGTGGCATGATTGTTGGCTAGCTGGTGGAACGCTTCTTCCGTGCGCTCAGAGCTTCCCGCAGTAGATGTTCCCGCGCCGCTGTTGATTGTAGTTGAAGCTCCTGTAATAAAAAACAGTTACGAGCATAAGCATTTTTGCTTGGATGGCATGTTTATAGTAAGGAAATAGAGCAACTGCATGTGATTTGGCATGACATCATTCGCACAGCAAGCCGTGGAATCTGCATATGGCCATGCATGGCAACTGTAGTTCTCCAGTAATGGCAGCTACAGTCCAACATACATGGCAACCACTATTGCCAAGACATGGCAACCAGCATTTTTTAGCATCAAACCTTGGATTCTATAGCCATGGCAGCTACAGTCCAACATACATGGCAAATAATGTTGCCAAGACATGGCAACGAGCATCTTTTAGCATCAAAACTTGGATTCTAGGTACGAGCTCACTAGGCAAATGCGATCAATCATGAATGTTGCACACAAACATATAGCAATTGGCAAATCCTGAAGACGATATATGAATTTTTGCCCGCGACCACTTTGGTAGCACTTTTGTTTGTTTTTTCCATCACCACTGTGACAAATCTACTTTTCCTCCCATGCTTTTTCCTCAAAAGCAAATGCACTACTGTTTTTCTGGTTAACATTTCTTTACCTTGTTGTGCCGCATGTGCTGATCGTATCTGGTTTGTCATTCCAATTTGATGTGCTCTATCTGCAATTGCGTTGTCCTGCAACTGTGAAGCTTGCCATGAGACGTTCGCTGATGTGGATCCACCATAACAACTTGTGATCATGTTAGCAGCTGGTCAATGCATGGCAACTGTAGTTTGTTCAACATGGCACATGTAGCGGTGCACCCACGCCACACATTGTTTGTTCACCGGTGTCGGCCACAGTTGTTTTAGACATTTGCAATCACATTTTATGACACATGGCAACTGCAGTTGTCAAGGCATGGCAACTTCATGTGTCAGCTTTGCTGATTCTCCTAATTCACTGTCCACAACTTCACTTCATGGACTCACCTGTGTATGACGTCGATGGCAGGAACATGGTTGCTGCCTGATGCCATGTGCTGCATGAAGGTCTTACATTTTTTCCGATATAACTCGTGAGTCTTTTGCCATCCTTTGCAAGTTTAATTTTCATGTGCACACCAGTATGTTTCTTTTTCGTATGTGTTACCTTGATTTGCCACATTAGCTACTTGAAGTTGGTTGCCCGTACATTTGTTAGTGTTAGTGCCATGTGACTGAACTTGCCATGGTGCCCCGAATGTGTTTTGGTCATAGGAACCTGCGAAAAATGACATTGTAGGACATAAGTAGAATGTCATCTTCATCGTCGCGAACATGGCAAATGTTCTTTTTTGTTATCATGCATCGTACCGATGCCCGCGTACTGCTCTAGTAGTGGCAGCAACGGCCCTGCATAAATGAGTTGACTGTACTCTGCTGCATCCCAAGGGGGCGTTTCCGGCCTTTGAGAAAACCAAGGATCAGTGCCTTCTTCGTGATTCATTCTTCCCCGTTTTTGTTTCTGCCAATGTGTTTTCAGTCACTGCATGAAGAAGAACGCATCAACAATCCACAAAAAATGCATTCTTGTTGTTTGCACGTAGAAGATAACACGACAATCTTATCACATTTTCTGCGTAGGCAACCAACACATCATGGCAAGTAGGGCATGCACATCCACTCTCTTTTCTGAAATCTGGGTGCCAGCTATCAGTTTGAAGTGATGGCAACAACCAATAAAATAGGATGGCAAGCAACAACATAACATGGTGGCAGTTAACGGCAACGATAGGTGGCAACTGATGTTAGACACAAGTGGCAATTATTTGTCCTGCCACCCTATGCCAAATTTCTCCTTTCTCTCCCTATTTTTAGTGATTCATACGCATCCTTCATTACCAACTACTCCCACCAAGCCAACCGAGAATCTTAGCTCAACTCTAGCATCGTACATGGCAGATCTGGAGTATGTTGGTTGGCAAATGCGAATACACACAAATCCGTTTGGTGTTTTGCCCTGATATTTTTAGTGATTCATACGCACCCTTCATTACCAACTACTCCCACCAATCCAACCGAGAATCTTAGCCCAACTCTAGCATAGTACATGACAGATCTGGAGTATGTTGGTTGGCAAATGCGAATACACATAAATCCTTTGGGTGTTTTGCCTTGATGGCGTGGATCTAGTCGCCATCTTCGTTGGCAAATTTCTAATTTCTACGCAGAAGAAGGACGAGAAACAAAAGGAGATCGAAGTTTCACCTGTTTTTAGCTAGTCGTCCTTGGGAGGGCGGGGTTGGGGGGGGGTGGGGTGTTTAGCGGTGGGAAGGCGCTATGGATCTGCTCTGGTTGCCATGGCAACCAAAGGAGGAAGGCGATGGAGATAGGGGATCGGTAGGTAGGAGAAGATGGCGGCGGGTCAAATTGGGGATCGAAAGGAGGCCGAGATGACTGGCGGGCTGGGTCGTGCGGGCAGCGCGGTTGTTTGCCCGGACATGTGGGCGATTTTGCCACACACCGGACGTGCGATCTGTGGCTACTCACGCCCGGACGCGGTCGTGTGGACGGAATCGTCTCCGTACCACACAGAACGTGCGGCACATATATCGGCGTCCAAAATTATAAAGGTTCTTAGAGATATTACGACCAAACCGAGAACACATTCTACCGGTGTCGTACTGTCGCGCGTTCCTTCCCCCTCCACCTGCCCCGCCCCGTGAGAAAGGACCCGAATCCCAAGACCCAAAAGCATTCTCCCTCTCCCATCCCATCCCACAAGCAAAAGATTTCTGCGCAGTACACTATAGTACTGATCATCTCTGACCCACCTCCCCTACCCCAGTTCCCCTTCTCCCATTGATCGCTCCTGCTCTGCTCTGCTTTTCTCCACACAGCAGAGCACAACCACTACCACCGCCTTGACGAACCGTCTCGAAGCGACTCCTCCTCCAAGACAGCCAAGGCCACCACCAAGAAACCGACCCCCTTCCTCCCCCCTCCTCGCAAATGCCGCCTGCTTGGTCGGGTGCTCAAGCGTGACTCAGCGCCCAGGGCGAGAGCGAGGCCAAGAGGGGGAGATTGAGCGCGAGCGGTGGCCCCGGCGGCGCGGCGGCGACATGGGGGAGGTGGATTTGGAGGACGTGGTGCTCTCCTGGACGGCCAAGGAGATCAATGACGTCGACCTCTACAGTGATAAGGTACTCCCTGGCGTCATCCATCTCGTGGTTGCCGCTGCTAGTAGTTCCGGACGGTGATTTCTACGGGCGGTTCTGCAAGCTTGAGCCTTTTCTTTTTCCGAATCTGCGCGCACGTCGCGCGGACCCAGGACGGCCGAAAAGCGTGCGTGCGTATGCGTGCTAGCTAGGTTTCTTCTACTCCGACTAGTCGTGCTTAAATCCGCTGTTGTTCGCTGCCTTTTATGCGTATATAGTCGAAATTGGGCCTGTTGTCTGATGCTCTGCTCTGCTCTGTATGTGTGTTGTCCGTGCGCAGCGCTCGGGTTTAGAGGGGGTTTCTGTCCACGTGTCATGGAAGCGCGATTTTCATGTGCTTAGCAACGCAAATTCAATGCCTTTTGGTTTGCTATAAGTGTTGATTGCCATTTCTGGACTGTATTAACATGATTAACATGATTGTTGCACACTTGCACACTTGGTGATAGAATAGATACATGGCTGTCAGGAAATTACATGTTACTGTCGGTGCCATATGCAACTGATTCGGTCTAACTAGTTGTCATGCATGATTCTTATGCTGAGTTACTGACTGAGTGTAGGTGTTCACTGCTGTTGACAAGAATGGCTCACTAATTTTTTATGACCATGATGTACCACATCATTTCTCATGTCCTTTTAGAGGGCTATAGCACCATCTTGCCTGTCTCATTCCAGAAAACTCTAGATAATGTGTGGCATGAGCTTTAAATGGCTGTTGGGAGGTGGTAGGCGTGCAACTTATGTTGTATCCTAATGAGAGAGATACATGCCGCGATGTTGTACCATTTTGTGGCACGAGTTATAACTTGTATTGCTATGAAAAATATTGTGTCTACGGTTGACTGCGGTAGCCTCCTTGTGATATGAGCAGCTTAAGCCCTGTATCGATCATCGCTTCTTCTTCCGGTATTATGAAATTGCAACTGACTCTGCTAGCATTAATTGCATTATGTGCTCAAGGAACTGTTGGAGAATCTTTTGCTAGCTATAATCATAACTTTCTCATTTATGAATTATGACCTCATTTGTGTTCAGGTTGTGACCATTCCCTGCAACTTCAAATCACTTGATCACTATCTCGTATCCTTTCGTGTGCCTCTGATTGAAGAAACAAGGTCAGATCTATGCTCACGCCTTCAACTCATCAGTGAAGCACCCTCGTCGAAAATACGTTCCATGGAGGTAGCAGGGAAATCGGGATTATACTTTATGGATGTGGGCTTTTGGGATAATGATGCTGGTTTTTCTACTGGGAATTATAGTATGAGGAATGGTGACATAGTTATTTTGTCTAGCATAAAGCCTGAATCTGCAGAGGACTTAAACCACCATGGCGTGACATACTGCTTGGCAATGGTTACTGAGGTTTCTATGGATGATGAATACCAGAAGGGCTTCAGAGTCAAAGTTGCAAAGAATGTTGGTTTGCAAGAAGACTTAAACAAACTGAAGCATGCAATATTTCTCAACAATATCACGACAAACATGCGGATATGGAAAGCACTTACCTTTGATAGCCACATGGATAACAATTTCACAGTAATCAAGTCCCTCTTAGCCCCCACAAATCTGGTAATATGACATGAATACTTGCATTTTAGTTTTACTATTTTCATTACCATTATAAATTGGTATGGGACCTAACTTTTTGAGTTCCTCTTTGTTGGCTCTGTTGCAGGGTGAGGATGTTTGTGGTGTCTGTATTAAACAGGATGAGGGCTGTTTGGCTTCTTTCACAGAGCAACTACTTTCGATTAAGCTTAATCAATCACAGGTGGATGCTATCGAATCTATCATATCAGCTGTACAATGTGGGCATGTGAACCTCATGAAGCTTATATGGGGTCCACCAGGTATTGGAAAGACCAAGACGGTTAGCGCTTTATTGTGGATTTTGGCGTGTTTGAAATGCAGAACTCTTACTTGTGCTCCCACTAATGTTGCTGTCGTTGGAGTTTGCACTCGTTTCCTTAAAAAATTTAAGGATTTCAATGAGCACATTGATGACAATGGTCTACCTTTTTCTCTTGGAGATATCTTGCTATTTGGGAGCAGGTCTAACATGGACAGCACCGATGATCTTCAGGAAGTTTTCTTGGATTTTCGTGTCGACGAACTTGTTGAATGCTTTTCATCGTCGTCCGGATGGAACTACAGAATAGCTTCAATGGCATCATTTTTAGAAGACTGTGTTTCACGGTATGATATGCTTCTCGAGGATGATTGCAAAATTGATCCAGTGTGCTTTCTGGACTTCACAATGAAGCAATTTGATGCGATAGCAATAGCTCTGGAAAGATGCATAATGAATTTGTGGGCTCATCTTCCTGGAAGGTGCTTTTCTCATGATAGTGTCATAAATATATCTACGTTGCTTAAGATGCTGGAAAAATTTGGTGCCCTTCTTAGTGACGTAGACTTGACCGATGAGGGCTTGAAAAGGGGCCTTGGTTGTCTGTCAACTGCAAACTCTGTTTGTGCAAAGCCTATATCTTCTATTGAGAAGGAACTGGATGAAGCAAGGTACACATGCATTAAGTTGCTTAAAGATCTGCTACACTTGCTCAACTTACCCACTGGAGTAGACAAAAACTGGGTCAAGAACTACTTCATATGTAATGCAACACTTCTTTTCTGCACCACCTCTAGCTCTTATCAGTTACATCACATGGATATTGCACCCCTCGATGTATTAATTGTTGATGAGGCTGCTCAAGTGCGGGAGTGTGAGGTGATCTCACTACGGCTACATTGGCTAAAATATGTAGTTTTGGTAGGGGATGACTGTCAGCTGAGTGCGATGGTTAAAAGCAAAGTAAGGTTTTGCCTCACCCACTTTATATTGTTTGTTTCATTTCTTAGTCACTGGTGCATTTATCAACAAGATAAAATTGTGATACTGAAATGACCCAACACTTTTTTCTTGAAAAAATTGTGAAGGTCATATCTTCCTTTTATGTTCCGTTTGTTATTGATCTGTTTTTGATTGTCCTAATTCTTACCTTTAATTGTTTGTCTCCAGGTATGTAAAGAAGCTGGATTTGGAACAAGTCTTTTTAAGAGATTGGTTAAGCTAAAATTTGAAAAACATTTGCTGAATATGCAGTATCGCATGAATCCTTGTATCGGCTTATTTCCAAATGCTCAATTTTATGAGAGGAAGATGTTGGATGGTTCCAATGTCCTGTCTTCTAGCTATAATAAGGATTTCACATGCCTCCCTTTTGGCAGCTACACGTTAATAAATGTCGCTGATGGAAGGGAAGACAAAGAGGGCACAGGAAACGGTCGGAGAAACATGGTTGAAGTTGCTATTGTTTTGCACCTAATCCATACCATCTTTAAATGTATGTCTAAGCTGAAATATATCATTTGCTTAACCTTAATATCATTTGTAGTTATTAATTTTTTTATGAAGTTACTTGGCTAGTATAATGTGGTACCCACAAAAAAAGGCTAATATAACATGGGATATTTTGAAGCATACATGGTCTTCCTTTCTTGTACTGCATACATTTTTATTTTTAAAAAGGAGTACATTTAGTAGATAACATGAAGGCTTAAATGCTATGCTCTATTAGAGTTGTTATCCACTGCATGGTCCCACTTAAGCAACTTTTTATCGTTATCAGAGTGGAAAACAGTGACATTTCAATGACTTGGTGATGCAGAATCAACTTAAGTTTGCTGAAGAGAATTCTTTCAGTAGCCTTGTCCAAAATTTGACCACTTAAGATTATTCTGCAGCTTGGAAAAAGACAGGCCAAGGTTTCAGCATCGGCGTGGTCTCTCCATATAATGCTCAAGTTGATGCAATTAAATCTAGACTTGGCAAAAAGTACGATAAATGTGATGGCTTTCATGTGCGGGTGAAGTCCATTGAGGGTTTCCAAGGAGAAGAGGATGGTATAATAATACTATCAACTGTTAGATCCAATGGGAGAGGAGTTCTTGGATATCTTGCTGATAACCAAAGAACAAATGTTGCTCTTACTAGAGCAAGGTGTGCATCAATTTTTTTGCGGTTCCTTGTTTTAATTAATGTTCAAAGTATGTAAGACTGATGATATAGATTTGATGTTTTATTTCATGCAGGCACTGTCTTTGGATTGTTGGGAATGCTCATATTCTGTAAAAAAGTGGGACCGAATGGACAGACCTTGTTGCTGATGCAGAAAGACGTAAATGTGTTTTCAGTGCCACTAATGACGCAACCATCTGTAGGTTGGTTTTGCAAGTAAATCAAGAGCTTGATGAACTTGATGATCTTCTTAATGCTGATTCGGTGGTTTTCAGCAATACCAGATGGAAGGTAAGTACCATGGTTTTAGCCAGTTTGGCTTTAACCATACTTTCATATTTTCTAATATGTAACTGCACTTAATTTACCCAGAATGCGAACCACATGTATGTACATGTGTCTTTTGAGACTCATTCTAGAATATACACATACTTTCTGGAATCATGTATGTGGTTCGCTTGTCTCTGCTAGGCTGTTTCCTCTGTACGATGCTTTCAGGGACATGTGCTACTTTTACGATGCTTTGTCAGTTATATGGTTCTTCTCTATAGAGTACATACCATCTTGTGAACCTCCTAGTTTTTCTCGAAGAACATACTGTTCTTTCATTTTTCTCAGGTTGCGTTTTTTGTATTTGTAAATTCAACAAGTCATTCTTAGCGATGAGTTTAGGAAGTCCTTCACCAAACTCAAATCACCACAGCTCAGGAGGGAAATACTCCAAAAGCTTATCAAACTTGGAGCTGGTTGGAGGACAACAGTTAAGAACCTTGACATACCAGGTGTTTCTCATCTTGCAAAAGTATATAAGGTTAGGGACCTGTATCTCGTATGGAGTATTGACATGGAGAAAACCGAAAGAAAGTATTTCCAGATAATAAAAATTTGGGACCTACTGTCACAGTAAAATGTTGCAAGAACTGTTCAACGTCTCCAGAAATTGTTTTCCATGTGCACGGATGATTACCTGGATCACTGCAGGAGAGTGCAGACACAGGGGTATGAGTATTTTGTTGTTAATGGGCTATACTCTGGCCTCTTCAATTTTTCATTATCCTTTGATGCTTGATCAACTTGTTTGTAAATATCATGCCTAGAAATGAAATGCATGTAGACATTCTTCTAATTTTTGCCCTCCTTTTTGTCGTGGATAACAGGAAACTGGAAGTTCCTATGGTTTGGGATGTTGGACATGCTATTATTCGCTATAACATGGATTGCAAAGTTGATGCTCATGAAGAGCATGGTCTCGTGGATACATCATATGCCATGGAAAATTCAAAAGTAAGCGAAAGCTTCTTGCTGATGAAATTCTACTATTTATCATCTGGAATGGCAAAGCATTTGCTGACAGCTACTGATGGGTCTGAAATAAACATCCCCTTTGAACTAAGTGATGAAGAGCAGGTGATTATCCAATTCCCGCTCACTAGTTTTATACTTGGTAGGTCAGGCACCAGAAAAACCACTGTATTGACAATGAAAATGATTCAAAAAGAGCAACTGTCATTGATTGCATCCCAAGGTCTAAATTTTGATGGAGCTGTGTCTGCGGCAGATGACAATAAACTTATGCCATTAAAGAATGGAGGAGAATGTTCTGTGAAACAAATATTTATGACTGTGAGCCCAAAGTTATGTTCAGCCATAAAAGATTACATCTACAGACTTAAAAGGTAAGTCTGTTGAATTGGGCCCCTGTTTGAAAGTACTACATATGTTTACACCATTTTGGAAATGATCTTGATAAATCCATTTAAAGTGGACAGAAATGTGTGCATGAGTTGGCTCAACTTTTTTGACTGTACCTTTAAGGGTCATTTGAAGTGCATTTTCTCTTTAAGATACGATTTTGTGGATGGGCGTATAGCTCAGTGGCAAGAGCGTGGCTGTGCGCCTTGGCAGACCAAAGTTCGATTCCTGTTGGTGGAATTTATTTCACGGATTAAAACTTGATGTCCCACACCTTCTTCTTAACTAAAAAATGCCACAGGGCTCCTCCCCCATTCGCAGGCCATGCTGGGCTGGGCGTGCACTCACATGACTAAAAAAATTGAGCCATGCTTGGGGCTCTTTTATGAAAATATATATTGCAAGCTGGTTCAGTGATTTCTGTGAAAGATATTCACTTTGCTTATTTTATGTTTGTTATTTATTTCAACCCTATATAGATTTGGCACTGGTGATGTCTCTGATCAGCCAAGCATTCTTCGCATGCATGACGTCATGGATGTCCTGGAAGAGTTTACAGAAATTCCTGACAATTTTTGTGATCTACCTCATGAGCACTATCCTCTTACTATAACATATCGTAAGTTTCTGATGATGCTTGATGGAACATGCCGGACATCATTTTTTGATCTATTTTATGGTGAAATGAAGTCTAGCTTTGAGAGAGGCCATTCAAGATCTCGTGCAGTGCAAACTTTTATTGAATTGAATGAAGTTACCTACGAAAAATTTGCTACTTTCTACTGGTCTCGTTTTAATAAAGACCTAACAAAGAAATTTGATGCGTCCACTGTTTTCACTGAAATAGTCTCTCACATTAAGGGCACATATCAAGCAAGCGGGCCTTATACTGGCAAACTGGGAAGACAAGATTATGTGATGCTCTCAGATAAAAGAATTTCATCTTTGAACAAAGAGAAAAGAAATAAAATTTATGATATATTCCTTGAATATGAAAGTATGAAATGCTCTGCCAGGGAGTTTGATTTGTCAGATTTTGTCAGTAGTCTTCACACTAGTCTTGTATCTGATGGCTACAATGGAGATTTGGTGGATTTTGTTTACATAGATGAGGTACAGGATCTGACCATGACACAAATAGCACTTCTTAAGTATGTCTGCAGGAACATCAAGGAAGGCTTCCTTTTTGCTGGTGATACTGCACAGACTATAGCACGGGGTATCGATTTCAGGTTTGAAGATATCCGTTCACTTTTTTATACTGCATTCCTCACAGAAACTGAGGCGTCTAAACAAGGACTTAAACATGGGGAGAAATCCCATCTCTCTGATATGTTCCAATTGTCTCAAAATTTCCACACACATTGTGGCATCCTCCGTATGGCACAAAGTATCATGAGGCTTCTGTGCTTCTTTTTCCCATCAAGTGTCGACAAGCTTAATCCAGAGACTGGACTAGTATATGGAGAAGCTCCTGTGCTGCTAGAGTCTGATAACGACGAAAATGCTATTATGAGAATTTTTGGAGAAAACAAAGGTCAACATGGTAATCTGCATGGGTTTGGTGCTGAGCAAGTCATATTAGTTCGTGATGATGCTACCAAAAAACAAATTATTGATGTTGTTGGTAAACAAGCTCTTGTTCTGACTATTGTTGAATGTAAGGGCCTTGAGTTTCAGGTATGGGCCTATAAATTCAGTTTCGTCTTTGTTCATTTTGCAAAATATTTCAATTGTAAAATGGGCGTCTTTGTTCATTTTGCAAAATATTTCAATTGTAAAATGGGCTGTTTCAGAATGTTGAGTGTACTTACTTCAAAGGTATTGTATAGGATGTGCTGTTGTACAACTTTTTTGGTTCGTCGTCTTTAAGAAATAAATGGAGAGTTCTGTATGGCTACATGAAACATAAAGCTATTATAGCACACTCCGACGAGACCTCTCACCCAGGTTTTGACAGAAGCAAGCATTATCTACTCTGTTCAGAGCTGAAGCAACTCTATGTTGCAATCACGCACACTAGGCAAAGATTGTGGATATGCGAAAATACAGATGATTACTGCCGACCAATGTTTGACTACTGGAAGAAGTTGTGTCTTGTAGAAGTTAGATTACTTCATTCTTCCCTCATTCAGGCCATGCAAACAGGGAGCAGCATTGATGATTGGAGGCTACGGGGAACCAAGGTTAGTGATCTTTACTTGTTTGGTCTGCAAAGCTAATTTTAGTTTATCATGCTATGCATTATGTTGCCTAGTGAGTGTTCTTAATCTTGTTAAATTCATGGGGTTTTTGTTTCTAATCGGGTTGCGGCTCCCGCACCCGCACCTCCCGCTCCCGCGGCGCGCTCCGCGCACGCGCCTCGGGAGATCGATCGCCACCGCCGCCGTCGCCTCCCAGCGTCGCCTTCCTCGCCGCCGCCGGAGTCGCCCGCCGGGCGAAGCCAGCGCGCGCTGGCGGCGGCGGGCATTCCTCCTTCCTCGGCCCTCGTGGCGGCGGCGGGCCGTCAGATCGGGGACAAGGCGCCTCGTCCGGCTGGTCTCCCGGAGGCGGGGACGGCTGGATCCGGCGGCGACTGGGCTAGGAGGAGGTGGCGCGGTGTGGCGGTGCTGGTGGCAGGGTTCCGGTCGAGGTCGTCTTCGATCTAGATCGGGTTCTCCATCGGGGCGTCGCACGGCGGTGGGATCGGATCGGCGGCAACGTCACCGGTTTGGCGGAGGGCTCCGTTCCAGCCAACAGCGAGATCGGGACGCCGTGGCCTCCGGTGAAAATCGCGTCTGACTGTGGTCATGGCGGACGATGGCGGCGTCTCGGACGTCGTTCCCTTCTTGAGGCATCGTCGTTGCAGGTCACGTCAACCTGATCGAAAGGCTCCAGGGGAAACCCTTGATCTGGATCTACCGGATCGGACGATGGCGACGTTTCGATGTCGTTCTCCCTCCTGGGGGCATAGTTTTGGAACAAGTGTTGGCTGGAGGGGACAAGAGGAGGAGCGGCGTGGCATCTGGCACGTCGACAACGGCGGGTCTCAGCGGCATGGAGCAGCGGGGGTCTCGCCGGTGGGCGTGTGATGATGGACGAGTGCAGGATGGTGGCGCTGTCTGGCGTCGTGGTGGCGTCGATGGCAGTGAGGCCTGGCACGGTTCATGCAACAGTTCAGCTCTGAAGATGGATTGATGGTACGTGGCTGCGGCGGCCTCATACCCGGCAGGGGGCCTGGTTGACGAGCACGCCTGACTGGTGGGTGCCCATACTCGGAAGGAGTCCTGGTTGGGACCTCAGGTCTCAGATGTTAGGTTTGGCTGCGAGGTCTGTTTGGTATTAGGCCCAGACCATCAGTGCCCCTTCATCAGTTAGATAGGAGTAGCGACAGAGGTTGCGAAGATGGTGGCTTTGGTCTTACTGTTGTACGACTTTGTAAGGTCTTGTGTTAATAATCAATAAAGTGGCCGTATGCATCGTCCAGATGCAGAGGCCGGGGGTATTCCTCCTTTTCGAAAAAAAAAGAAGTAAATCTTTTTTAGGCGGGTCATGGTGGCCACTTATAGTTTTTCTGTACTTGTCTTTTACCATTGTTATTCCATGTCACAAGTTCTCTCTTTGTTTGTAGTTATTCAATGAGGGGCAATTCGAGATGGCTACCATGTGTTTCGAAAAGGCTGGTGATGCACACAGAGAGAAGTGGGCAGGAGCTGCTGGACTTGTAGTGACTGCTGACCATGCCATCTCCACAAATTTGGAGTTAGGCAAGGCTTCATTGCAAACAGCATCAGAGATTTACGAGTCCATTGGAATGCATGAGAAAGCTGCTACGTGTTATATCAAATTAGGCGACTACAAAAGAGCAGGTCGAACAACTCTTCGTAATTTCCAAGCTGTGTCCATTTGAGATTTCATCATATTGTAACGGTCTACAGATGGCAAGTTGTTCTAAAAGAGGTGCCTTATAAGTAAATGCCATCAAATCTCAAAATATTGTTTTGAAATGGTACCCCTACTTAAATTTCAGCTGATACGCCAATTCTTACCTTTCATATGGAGCGTTATCTCACGCTCTGGAAAACTCTGTCTGACTAAACATTGTGTTCCTTGCACTGCCTTAGGTATGCTCTACATGCAAAACTGTGGTACTTCTAGACTTGAGGATGCTGGTGACTGCTTTGCTAGGGCTGAATGCTGGTCGGTGGCAGCTGAAGTGTTCTTCAAGGCTAAATGTTACACCAAGTGTTTCTCCATGTGCTCAAAAGGAAAACAATTATTCAATCTGGGCTTGCAGTTTCTGCAACAGTTGGAGGAGGAACATTTGCTTGATGATTCAAAATCCTTGGAGGTTTCTGCAATTAGATCAGAGCATCTAGATAATTGTGCTCAACATTATTTTGAGTGTGGTGACATAAAGCGTATGATGCCTTTTGTTAAGGCTTTCAGTTCTATGGATAATGTACAGGCATTCTTGAAGTCAAGGAATCTTCTTGAGGAACTGTTTAGTATAGAGATGAAAAAGGGTAATTTCGTTGAAGCTGCAGGGATAGCAAAGCATAAAGGAGATGTCTTACTGGAGGTGAAAATGCTTGAGAAGGCAGATTTGTTTGAGGATGCAACGCGGCTTCTCCTCCTCCACATCATTGTAAATTCTTTGTGGTTTTTAAATAATAAAGGGTGGCCTCCCAAAAGAAATCCAGAGAAGGAACAGTTGCTTGCAGAAGCCAAAGAGATGGCGAAGAAGGTATCTGATTGCTTCTATGGTTTCGTTTGCCTGGAAGCTGATGCACTGTCAGATGTGATTAAGTCTCTTCCCGATTTAACTTGCACTTTGCTTGAGGGCAGAAAATGTGGGAACTTGTTTGTTGAATTTATTGCTTCCCGTTCAATTATTGATGTTCATCTTCAGTCTCGAACCTCTGGATACAATTTAGAGATAGGGCCAGGATCTGAAGATGAAAATAGTTGTAATAATATGCTGGCTTCTAATCAGATGTCACCCCAGACTCTGTTTAATGCCTGGAATCGCTGGAAGTCGATCATACTCAACGCACTATCTCATTTTCGCCACACTGATGGTCCAGAATTAAATGACTACGCAGTTATGTATGAAGATCTTTTCGCCAAGTACTTTGGATTGAGAAAAGATGATGAAGTTGACAGATATGTGGTACTTAACATGAATGCAAGTTGGCTTTCTAATGCTGGCATAAGTTCTTTGCAGCAAGATGGCAACAGATGTTTACTGGATGCCCCTCGGTGTCATTCGTGTGCTCAGTATTTCTGGCTGAATGCAAGTTGGTTTCAGTGTACTTAAGACTGTACAAGATACTAATAAGGCGGAGAGTACAGGTGAAATATCTTTTAGTGATGAGAATACTCCCTTCTGGGATATGTTTGAGAGGTTTCAAGTCAACAAGCAAGGCCAGGTGAGCTTCATATTTTACAATGCTTGTTTTGTTATTTTCCAGTATGTCCCATTGCTTTGCATCTGCCAAGTTATTCTAAAAGCTATTTTTCTGCAGAAAGATGCAAGGTTCGTTATCCAATTCCTTAGGAGTACCCTTTCATGGCTGAAGCAAACAGGCTTCCAGGAAAAGATTGATGCACAATTGTTGGAAGAGGTCAGGCACATCTGCGGTCAGTTCGAAGAGCGTTCTTCCAGGTAAGCGAATGTTGAATTAGCACCAGCTCCGATCTTGTTGTGTAAATACAGTAGTGCAATTGGTAGACAGGTATGGCTGACATCTTTGTGATAACATCCTCTCTTTTTCTGGATGATGATATGTAGTAGTACTTTCTACTTCTAGTGTAAAACATGCATGATTAGGTGATCCTTAATTCTTGTGACATTTGCGCAGGATGGAGAAGACAGCTTGTCTGACTCTGGAGGATCTGTACTCAATGTGGCAAGATGGCGAGAACAAACTGCAGATGATCATCAGCTTCCTGTGTTCCGAAAGGGCGTCCACGAAGGAAGACGACAGGACGAACGAAGTCCAGTGGCAGACAGACGAATGGACTGGATGCTCGGACAACGAGACCGATGTCCAGTCGCAGACTGACGAAGCCGACGAATGGACTGGATGCTCAGACAACAAGACCGATGTCCAGTCGCAGACTGACGAAGCCGACGAATGGACTGGATGCTCAGACAAGGAGGCGGAATGGGTGAAGGAGGATGAAGCGGCGGCACAAAAGGCGCCTCGGAAGAAGAGCAACAAGGAACCCAAAGAACCGCACAATGGCCGTTTCAAGAAGTGAGCTGCTGCGGCTGTAGCTTTTTTAGTTCCCAGCCTGCATTGGAGAAACTTGTTGTGTACCATGCGTGTGCCTGGCGGAGAGGGAAGGGGATTTCAGAGATGAAGAGAGACGCGCGCAGATCCTACCTAGCGAATCGAATGGTCCACGACGTGCGGCCATCATCGAAATTTCGGCGCCTATCACTGGCCTTCACAAAATTGACCGAAACTAAAACAGGTTTCAGTCACTTTTTTCCACCCTTCCTTTTCTGTTCTTTCTTGTCCCTTGGATGTTCATCTGATGCCGTAGAATTAGAAACTCACTGAAACGACGACAACAACAATTTCAGATAGCTGACGCATACTACATGCTCCCCTCTTTTTTCCTTTTTCTCTTTGGATTTGGAGGGAAGCCGTGTGTCTAAGAGCAACTCCAATCGGCCGACCCAAACGGACGGCAATTTTGTCCGCCTTTGTCCGTTTGGGTCGGCCCGGCGAATACCTATGTCCGCTTTCGCTTTTGGGTCGGCGCTTGCGCCCAACGCTGGCCCGATCCATTTTTGAGGTCGCGTGAAAACAAAGAGAGAAGTGCATATTACACCCCTCAACTTTAGCCCTAGTCTAATATACACCCCTCAACTCCAATACCATCTAGTTTACACCCCCAACTCTCAAAACCAGGCGAAATTCAACCCTCCCCTCCCTGTTGACCGGTTTTGACCTGTTGACTGGGTGAACAGTAAATTCAAAAGTAATAAAAATTCAAAAAAATAATTTCATTTTTTCATTGGGTGAACAGTAAATTCAAAAAAAGTTTTAAATAAAAATATCGGAAAATGATAATAAAACAAATTTTTTTGAATTATTTTTGCATGGACGCTGCTTGAGTGCACGAACAGTACACTGAGTGCACGAACAGTACATGAAACAGTGGTCTCTCAACAAAAAAAAATCGGCCCGAACTGTTTCATAGACGTCCGAACAATCTGAAAATTGGCACGGATATCACGCACTGAAAAATCGTCAATGCAAAAATAATTAGGATTTTTTTGAAAATAATTAGCAAATTTTTAATTTACTATTCACCCGGTAAAAAATCAAAACTGTTTGTTGAATTTTATTTTCAACTTATTTTGTTTCATTGTTCACCCGTTGAAAAAACAATATTATTTTTATTTTTAGTTACTATTCACCCAGTCAAGAGGTCAAAACTGGTCAACTGGATCAAAAACGGTCAACAGGGAGGAGAGGGTTGAATTATGTCCGGTGTAAACTAGACTGTATTGGAGTTGGACGCTTGGCGCCATGAGGGGGTATTAGAATAGGGCTAGAGCTGACAGGTGTATTATGCACTTCTCTAAAAAAATTAGTAAATATTTTTGAAATTAAAAATGCTAATTAAACATCAATGCCGGCCTCAAAGGCCAGCGAGAGTCCACGATTTCACATTACTAGGAGTAGGCACGCTGCCCTAGGCGTCCTTGTTGTCGTCGTCAGTCGTCAGGGCCGGTGAGGTCGATGTGCGTCGGTGCCAGGCTAGCCTAGGGGAACGTCGTCTCCCGGGCTGTGGCGACGTCCTCCGCCGCCAGCTGGGCTGCCCCACCGCGTGCACGACGCTCCTCCTCCGTGTCGCGCTCCCACTGCACGAGCTGCTCGCCCTCGCGGTGCTCCTCCGCCAGCCAGTGTTGCCGCCATTGCTCGAGGTAGATTTGCTTCTGCGCCGGCGTCGCCCCAAGCTAGACGGGTGGCGCGCTGACCCACTCGCGCACGTACCCGTCCCATGTGTACCGCTCGTGCTTAATGGGGGTCGGCGCGCGGCTCGGCCTTGACAGGCGCGCCTCTGGTACGCCATCTCCACCTCCTCTGCCTTGCGCCACTCTTTCTCCTCGCTTTCGTGGAGGACAGCCGCCAGCGCCGCCTGGTAGGCGGCCTCCTCCTCATGGTCCTCGTCGCGCACGACGAGGGGTGGCGGTGTGCCAGCCCGCACGTGCTGGACGACGCACCGGCGCTGCTTCTCGTGCTCGAACGTGAACCACACATCCCAATCGGGAGAGTCTGCTGCGTAGGCGGGATTGAGGCGCTGCTCTGGCGTCAGCTGCTGCCGCCCAGCGCCGCGCCTCCTCCGCGTGCGCCCGCGCCGTCCGCGGCACCGCCGGCACTGGGATCCTCTCCGGATCCAAATGACAGTCCTGTGGAAGCATGACGTCAGGGTACCGAAGGGGGATGCATGCTCCCAGTGCCACCTCACCTGGTGCACTGGGGCGCTTACCCGCTGCCTCGGTGGGCGGGCAGACGCCGTCGGAGGCAGGGGGCGCGCGCGAAGGGCTGGCGAGGCCCTTGCCCTTGTTCTTGCTGGCGAAGAAGCCCATGGTGGCTAGGGTTGTCGCCGACGGGGGAGCAGAAGGGTGGCTAGATGAGAAGGGGCGTCTGGAAGAGGATGAGGATGGCTCCCCGCACGCTTGGATTAAAAAAGGCCGCCTGCCGTCGCTGATGCGTGGGCCCGCGGTCGGCGATCGCCATTAAAGGTAGTTGCACGTCCGCCATGTCTGGACACGGTGGACACCGAGAGGACGTGCGGCGCATCTACGTCGTGTCGGCGCCGACGTATTTCAAGCCCAAATTTGGGTCGGAAATAGGTCCGCATGGACGCGAAGCGTACGCGTTTTGAGAATGGGTCGGTGTGTTGGGCCATCACTTTTGTTCGCGACCACATAAATAGACGGCGCGGACAAAATGGGTCGCCGCGTTGGAGTTGCTCTAACTCACTGACCCATTCGTCCCTTTTTTATCCGCTCGTGTTCGTACGGATGAATTTTTTTTTGCAACGCACGGACTCAATTTCATTTTCAGTCCGTTCGGTGTTTGCTCGGATCCATTTCGCTCTCGCCTGTTAGGTGCTCGCGTGCCTGGCCCGGCCTCGCCTCACCGCACCCAGCCGCCTCGCGCCCGACCCGGCTTCGCCTCACCGTTCCCCACCGGTGCGAGCTTCCCTTGCCCTGCTCGCACGCCCCGCCGCTATGAGCTTCCCTTGCCCCGCTCGCGCGCCTGGTTGCCTCGCGGCGCTCGCGCGCCCGACCTCACCCCGCCACGTAGAGCGGCCGCCTCATGCCTGACCCCCCAAAATGCGCCGGTACCGTTGTGCACATCGGCTGACCCAAATAAAAAGGCGCACAAATCCGTTCGCTCGGGCGATCAAACGGATAAAAAAACAGCGTCCGTTAGGTGGGTGGGCTGGAGTTGCTCTAAGGCGTCTTCCTCTTTCCTCGGTCGGGACATCGTTCCTCTTTCCTCTGTGCGCCTAAAACCCCACTCCAGCATCCTCGCTCTCGCCATTCTCCACTCTCCAAGCTCTGCGATGGGCGACGCCGCGGCCACTCCGCGGAAGACGGTGGCGGACGGCTCCGGGGACAAGGAGGCGGAGGAGGAGGAGTGCCGCATCTGCCGCCTCCCCGCCGAGCCGGGCCGCCCCCTGCGCCACCCCTGCGCCTGCCGCGGCAGCATCCGCTTCGTCCACGAAGACCGCCAGCTCCGGTGGCTCGCCACCACCCTCAAGCGCCTCTGCGAGGTACGTATCACCCTCCCTCCTCCCCTGCCTAGGCTTTCCACCCTCTCCCAGCAGATCATGCCCTGCCGCGGGGCGCCATGAATTTAGTCCGCCACCTCGTCGCCCGTCGCTGATTCCGGCAGATCCGCCGCCGTGCTCTCGCTTAATTCCTCTTCCGCTTCGATTCCGGCGAAAGATGCTGACTCGCCAGCACTGGTAGTGGCATGACAGTCTGAGAGATACTACTAATCAACACTGGGCTGAAAGCACTGCGAAGCAATTGTCACTTCAGAAATAAGATCGTCTTACCTATGTAAATGGGGCCAAATGCCAAGTGCTGAACTGCGTTGAGTTGATTTTTTTACAATTAATACCATGATATATTTATAGTGACGAATTGTACATGGTAGAGATACATGAGCTGACTACAGCGATTATCTATCTATACCTTATTTTTTTTATTAATAAAGCAAGGTGTGTTTCGCTAATTTTTTCATCCGTTCACCCATATTATTATTTTTATCTTTTCAGATTTTCTAATATCCAAGGTGGTACTAATTTTTCATCCGTTTATAATTAAAAAATGATTCGTATAGACGCAATGGGCCTCGGCCCATGCTGCCTCTGCCCGAGACGCTGGTAAAAGTCGCTTGGGCTAGAATTTGGACTGGGCCGCGAGCACTAGAAGAGATTAAAAATGTGCGGCGTGGGTGGATCGATCTCCTGACCTAACATCCTGAGCTGAAAGCAGCTGCCAAGTCATCTATCTCCTTCAATTGTTAAAATATAGGATTCATAATTTGATTAATAGTCCCACATTGCTATTTTACATAAAATTCCACTAATTTATATACGTTGGGAGTTACAAGAATCAACAAGCGAGCCATTAGAAAATAGAGGGTGCAATATGGGTCCCGTTTACCCAGTAGAAACCAAAACAAAAAAATTAATTGTCGTGGCTGCATCTGACAATAACAGATTTCGTGGGAAAAAATAGCCGAGAGAAAAGAACGAACAAAGAAAAAGAAGGAGTCCTGGCGTGGGTGCCATGGTCAAATCAATCAAGCGTGCGTGCCTGCCATGGATGGCTAAATCGTAAATGGCTACCTAATTTTAAGCAGGCTTATACAAAGAAAAGGAAGAAACCGAGGTGGGTGCCATGGCCAAATTCAATAGAACATAATTAAAATGGTTATTAATTAAGCCGACAATAATAGAAAGAGGTGATGAATATAGATTAGACCGGCACCTTCTCATATTTTATTGGTGAGGCGTGCATACCTCCTGATCACTTGCACTCCAAATTAGAACGTCATAAAAAGTGTTCTCATGTTTTATTTTTTGTGTCATTTTCAATGTCTTTTGACTTTTGAAAAATCTTATTCAATTTTTTAAAATCATTCATGCATCTTAAATTGTTCATGTATGGAAATAATATTTATATAATATGAAACATATCCGCCCTTTTCTTGAAAAAACATGTAAATCTAAAAGGTGTTCATGTTCTTAAAATTATATTCACAATTTTAAAAAAAAACCATGCCCTTTAACATATTCCATGTGATTTAAAAGGTGGTTGTGTTTCAAAAAGAATGTTGATGCATATTGAAAAATAAATATTATTTTTTAAAGTCAGTGGGCGTATGAGGGACTAGGCGTAGGCAATACCTCAGGAAGGGTGGCCTTCATGCCCCGTCTCGACGAGATTAGGTAAAAAACTATTAAACATTCACTTGCAATGGCGTAGTTTCGTGAGAGATGTGAGTGCGGTGGCCGAGATCATCACCTTTGGATCGACCATATTTGCACGCATTGCAATTAGGTCGATAGCTTGACCATCGGTGAGGGCGGGGAGGAGGATAAACGACAACACGGATGAGATACTATGTTTAAATAGATAACATGCACCAGTGAATGGGTCTTGAGTCATGCTTATTGTGCTAGAAGTATGCGATTTTTTTCTCCCGTTGCAACGCACGGGCACGTTTGCTAGTATAAAATAAAGTCTAAAAGAAACGAGCAAATCTTCGAGATCTTCAAACTCTTTCTTCTTTCATGACACAATCTTGTACTTTTCTGAAGGCAGCTCACTACTGCATTTGGTTGATTGATCAGGTATGCGGACACGAGATCACCACCCGCCCCATCCACGGCGCGGATGCCAACGCACTGGCAACGCTTGTGAGTCTCATCTTACCGCCGTTGTGCCTCATCCTGACAGCCAACCTCGTCTGGGCGCTCACCAACCTCTACCTATGGCGCCTCGCACTCGCAAGGAGCCGCGCCGATGCCTTCCGTCTGCTCTCCATCCACCCCATTGAACCCGCCGTCCTTGCTCAACTGGCGCTCCGGGCTGAACGCGCGTTTCGTGCAAACTACGGGGGACGTCGGAGCCGCTGCCAGGTCGTCGTGCTGCGCGCCCTTCAGTTCTCCGTGTCGGTATGTTTATTCTCCTTGCTCCTGAACCAGTGTAGCATATCTGCTGATACTTATATTAGTATTGTGGTTTCGATACTACAATGGCGTGAACCTACATTTTTCCCATACTAGTAAAGCACCAATTAATGTGCATGTGTTCTCTACTATAGCATTTAACACATCTTGTTGCCATGGTTTCCACATTGGTTTAGAGTTCCATTTTATGGCTGGAGATTGGCAAAAGTAAATTATGTCCATATTGAAGAAACCTGTATGAGTTGTTGTAAGTAAGATGTAAGATGATACTCATTTCCTTACTCTGTTTTCTACCCTGCAATTGTGCCTCCTGTCAATTAATCACTACTGATAAATACATTGATAAGAGGAGCATTCCCAAATATATATAGGTGCAGAATACTCTTGTTATTTTTGACAGGGAAGCCGTAGGGGTGGCCCCGACAGTAAATTTTAGACAAAAGTAAAACTGTACAACTATTTACAGTAGAAAAGATAAAGGTGGGGTGGGGTAATGTGCAACATGGGAGGGACCTAAACAAGGGGTTTTAGCCGAGAGACAAAATGGCGAACACGCTCAGCAGAGTCCGAAAGTCCGTCTGCACAACTGAAAGTGTCTTAACTTGTTCCTTTTGGTGCTTTCCCATTGTGCTAATGCAGTATTTTTCAGGCTAATCCTAACCGGGCTTTTACAAGGTTTGGCTCCAGTTCCATGCTTTTGGAATGGATGCTTTACAAAAAAAAATCTGCTTGTCATTTTGCATGTCTCTACAAAATTCTAACATATGCCTATCTAATCAGGTGGCAATGGTTGACATGGTTCTGGCCTGTACACTTGCATTTATCCCTGCCACACTTGGAAGGATAATCCTATTGTGCATTGGTGAAGCCGATTCCTTTGCTTCAACACCTTCTATCCTGCTAATTGGATATGGGTTTATCTTCTCACTGGTTGTGACTTTCGCGGGGCTTCTTCATACTACTGGCTAAACCCTCTAGTTTTGTTTCGTTTTCTAGTAAAGTCTATTTTTCACTCTCTTCTAAGTTCAGTGTTGACTGTTGATTTATGAGACTTCGATTCTGATGGTTACTGGATACACGGTAGTTTTAGGCTTTTGTCTTCTTCCAAATTATGGTTCATGACAGAAACCACTTTTGTTCTAATATACTCCCTCCGTCCCAAAATAAGTGTCTCAACTTTGAACTAACTTTAGTATAAAGTTGTACTAAGGTTGAGACACTTATTCTGGGACGGAGGGAGTATGTGCCAGGGGCGTCTTCCTGAGACTCGCCAGGGGCTTCCGTGCGCTCTGCCATCTCTTGCGGCTGTTCTGGGACTTTTGCGTGTATGATCTAGATGATTATGTCGCCGATGAGCGTATTGTCATTGGGCACAGGTTGGAAGACATCGTGTAGGTGAAGGCCAGGAACTCTGTTTCCAATAGTTCGTAGGAACAGCGATCTGGTGAGATTAACAATTATATATATAGCAATGGTCATATAGATGTAGCATGCATACGTAGCAATGTGTATAGGCCACATTATTGGGATGATGCTAGGCGTATAAATTTCTGGTGAAACTTGTAGATGTGGATGCAGTTTCCTATGTGGAAGTTACCGAGGGTTGTATCGGTCGGTCCGTTCGACGTCGTCGTTCCTTTTTAGTTGAACTGAACTGATGTTTGTAAATTTTCACCCCTTCTTCTGTGGACCGCTGGCAGGATAGGCTGAGGATAAACGAGATGGCGTTGGTTGTCTTGAACATGGTTCACTTAATTCTTGCAATGCCTTGCAATTTCTCTTGAGGTTTTCGGTGCATGCCAAACATGCTTTGTTCCATACTTGTTTGTTTCGGCAGACTAGGCTAATGCTTCAGCCAATCAGGGCTCCTTTGATTCAAAGGAAATTTATAGGACTAGAAAACATGCCCGTGCGTTGCAACGGAAAAAAAAAAATTATATCACATGCCCCTTACCTGATAAGCACCCGTATCATTGCTTACCCTCCTTTCAATCTATTACTCGTAATGAGTAACAACTACTCGTAATGAGTAACAACAGGAGTACTTGGCAAACGACAGAAGATAGAAAACTGGAAGGAGCCGCCATGTGGCGTCGGGGAGGGAAACTCGAAATCGACGCCGTCGGTTCCCTCGCCGTCGCCAGAGGCGCGGCTGGGCGAAGCCTAGTTGGCGCTAGTGCGGGCAGGGCTCTCGCGTCCTCCGCGTTGGGAAACGAGGGCGGGACAGTGTCTTTGGCAAGGGTGTGCCATAAGCTGGGCGCCATGGTGTGTTGGTGCTCCAGCAGCGGCGGACGGCGCGATGATGGGCTGCAGGCGATTGCGGCGGATCCAGGGCTGGCGCGCCCAGATCCTCTCACTACGGGCGGCGTCTCCGCTAGTCGGGTCGGGGCAGACAGGCTCGGGCCATGTGCTCGAATTTGATTCGCTTGACGCGAGCATTACTTTTACTTTAGAGGGTGTCTCGACGAGCGTTTTTGCCTCCTGCTCTCCTGGTTCGAAGGACTGCCACATCCAAAAGGAAAGTGGTAACCTATGCAGAAGAAGGTCTCTTCAAGGAAGAGGATTTGTGGCTCTTAGGTGCCACACACCCCTATATCAACATAACATTAAAAAGCATATTAGGAGTTTTCAGAAAAAGTCTGGAATTTTGAGATATGAAACATGGGTGCCTGTTGTACATCCGTGTTCAATTTCGTGGGGAATGGGTACACATGATAATGTCAGTAGAAAAGATAAAAAAAATCGTATGTATAGAAAAGAATGTTGGATGTATTGTATGTCAGATCAAAGATACCACGGGCATCTATTCCCCACGAAAATGAACAGGGGTGTATAATGGGAACCCATGTTTGCTATCCTAAAATTTCAGATTTTTTTGAAATTTTCTAATATTTATTTTAATGTTACGTTCATATAGGAGGGTGTGGCACCCGGGTGCTCCAATGCATTTCCCGTCTCTTCAATAGAAAATAATACTCCAATAATTACATGTGGATATATATTGTCGGTGTGTACTGTGACATCAATTAGAAAAACAGAATCAGAGTTTTTAGAAAATGTTACCTTCGCCATGGCATTCAATACAGATATGTAGACATTGGCAAAAAGAAGAAAAAAAAACTATATTAACCGACTACAATTCAACTGAACTGAACTTGCAGAAGCACTATCATTTGGTAATTCGCAACTCCCAGCAATTCTATCTAGGAAAGTTAAGGCTAAAATAAGTTGGACCCCACAACTCCACTCTACTGACAAGCATCAAAGGAACATATTAAAATTCTAAGGCTGGTCATAGTAGGGAGTACTAGTAACATGCACATGTAACTAGTCTATGTTACTACCTTCATAGTGGGGAATAACATAAGTGTGATAACATATAAATCTTCATTTATTGCTTTGTAGACTCATTTTGCATTGGGAAACACTATGTGATGGTAACATATTATGTTACTCTATTTGCCTCTCTCTTCATTAATTACGTGACACATCATCTTCTTTGCTTATGTGGCATGTATGTTACTACCTATGTTACTCCCACTATGACCAGCCTAAATCCAGGCTGTGTACGCCTAACAGAGGGGATTAAATGGGTTGTGGCAGCTTGGATTTAAAATTGGAGAGAGTATGTAGTTAGAGATCATGGTCGTTGTCCCCTACCTTGGCGGGATGAACAGAATGACTCGGGAAGTGCAGTTAACTCCTCGTCCCCAATAGTTCATGTATGGTCTCAAACGCCACCAACCGCAGTCATCAGTTCCACACTTCCACTCGCCCATTAAGGGATACAATAGCACGGACAGGAGCATGTAGATCACAGCTCACCAGGGTGCGTACCAACTGGTGTACCCACCGTTGTGCTGACGCTCGTCAGCCACCACGACGTGAGATGAGCAAAATGAGCCCTTTGGCGGGCACGACCACGTCGGTGACCTGCCATGCGCCCGTCCCAGCCGGAACTGGGTCCATTCCGAGCGTCGCGCGAGCATGTATTCTCCGTGGAAGTTGTACGGTCTCGCATCGAGCATGGCGACCATGACGGAACGGCCAGGTCAGCCATGGTGGGTATACGGGACGTCCTCCCAGGATGTGGTGGTTGGATTTCTCAAGAAGAACTTGTCATCGGCTGGCGAGTAGCAGCATGCGACCCAGACTGAAGATGACATCAAGCGGACGCCCGAGGATCCGGGGTCGACGAGGAAGAGATGGTGCCGTCGATCGGACCCGTCGAACTGAAGGAACCCGGCCAAGTGAATTGAACTTTGGCGCAGAAGTGCCGCATGCGCCATGGTAAGAAGAGCGGCGAGGCGATCTAGCGCAAGCACGACGGTTGAACGAGGCAGAGGTACATGTCCGTAGGTGCACCACCGCGTTCTCGCCGGATCCATACTCGCTACCCGAGATTCCCACAGCCGCCGTCACGTAGTAGACAATAGCATTCGATGAGAAGGATCCCAAGGAGGACCATGCGGGGAAGATGTATAAAAGATGATAGATGAAGCAATCTTGAGGGGAAGACGAGGATGATCTGGGGATGAGGTTGAGGAGGGAGGTATAGCAAGATTTACGGGATTGATAATTATTACTTGCCATGTTAGATAATAACGAGAATAAACGAGGCAAAGAGAGACACGGATTTTTATGTGGAAACCCTTGCGGGAGAAAACCACGGATGCACGAAGGCGCAATCACTATGAGGAGGAGTATTACAAGCACGAGACGACAGACCGTCTGAAGTGCGACTACATGGGGTATATAAGAGGGCAATACATGAGAGTCCTTTGAGGACAAGTAAACAAGTTGTACTCGTGCGCGTCGACGTCAACGCAAAGGCCCACACCGGTTGTACTACGTCTAGTCCAACATGGTATAATTTGGATCACATTTTAACAATCTCCACCTTGATCCAAATTCCCTCAAGTAGTCGAAGAAAGTAGATAACTCCATCCAAATCAGCATAAACACCTTGTGCGTCAAAATCCATAGGACTAATGAGAAATACCAACTAAGCCTGAGCAAAGCTCAAACTTATTGGTCAGAACTGGCTTTGTCATCATATCAGCAGGATTATCATGAGTACTTATCTTGCATACCTTCAAATCACCTTCAGCAACAACATCTCGAATATAGTGATATCTGACATCAATGTGCTTTGTTCTCTCATGATACATTGGATTCTTTGTAAGATATATAGCACTTTGACTGTCACTAAATACGGTAGGGCAAGATGAATCTCCACAAAGCTCGGTGTACAAACCTCTCAACCAGATAGCTTCTTTGCATGCCTCGGAAATAGCCATATACTCGGCATCAGTAGTGGAACAAGCCACAATAGACTGCAAAGTTGCTCTCCAACTCACAACACAACCACCAATGGTGAAAACATAACCTGTGAGTGATCTTCTCTTATCCAAATCACCAGCAAAATCAGAATCAACAAAACCAACAAGTCTATCTCTAGTTTTCCCAAACTGTAAATAAGCATTAGAAGTACCTCGCAGGTATCTGAAAATCCACTGAAGTGCTTTCCAATGTTCCTTTCCAGGATTAGCCATGTATCTACTGACAACACTCAATGCATATGATAAATCCGGACGAGAATAAACCATGGCATACATAAGTGAACCAACTGCACTCGAATAGGGAACTGTAGACATGTACTCAATATCTGCATCTGACTTAGGACATAAAGCTGATGATAATTTGAAGTGTGCAGCTAACGGAGTACTCACCGGCTTGGCATTATGCATATTAAAACGACGAAGAACTTTATCAATATATCCCTTCTGACTTAGATATACTTTTCCAGACGGTTTATCTCTGGATATTTCCATGCCAAGTATTTTCTTTGCTGCACCCAAATCCTTCATCTCAAATTCATTACTCAATTGCTTCTTTAGTTCATCAATCTCTGACATACTCTTTGCAGCAATAAGCATATCATCAACATAAAGGAGCAAATAAATAGTTGAACCATTGACAGTTTTCAAATAAACACAACTATCATAATTAGACCTTTTGAAACCTTGAGAGAGCATAAAGGTGTTAAATCTCTTGTACCACTGTCTAGGGGATTGCTTCAATCCATAAAGAGATTTCTTTAACTTGCAAACAAGCTTTTCTTTTCCAGGAATAACAAAACCTTCAGGTTGTTCCATATAAATATCCTCTTCTAATTCTCGAAGTAAAAATGCAGTTTTAACATCCAATTGTTCAAGCTCAAGATTATGCATGGCAACAATACCGAGTAAAGTGCGAATAGAGCTTGCTTTATATCTTGTCTCATCATTAGGAGAAACACCTTCTTTCCACTTGAAAACCCACTTGCAACGAATAGGTTTCTTCTCTCTGGGTAATTTTACTAAATCTCAAGTGCCATTCTTTTCAAGTGATTCCATCTCATCATGCATAGCGGTCATCCACTTATTACTTTCACCAGAAATAATAGCCTCGGAATATGAAGAAGGCTTAGAATTACCTTCAATTTCCTCTGATGTATCACCTGAATCAATAACATGCTCCACCTGAACAGTAGGATCCTAAACAATAGGCTGCTGCAATAGGCTGCTGTTCACTCTCAACAGGAACATTAGTAGATGAAACATCATGTAACATAGCAGATTCATTAAAGATAACATTTTTGCTAATAACCACCTTCTGGGTTTCAGGATTCCACAATTTAAAACCTTTAACACCAGACTTATAACCAAGAAAGATGCACTTAACAACCCTAGGCTCCAACTTTCCATTATCAACATGAGCATAAGCAGTGCAACCAAAAACTCTCAACTGTGAATAATCAGCAGGTGAACCAGACCATACCTCAATTTGAGTTTTCTTATTAAGAGCAATAGATGGTGAACGGTTAATGAGATAACAAGCAGCGGAAGCGGCCTCAGCCCAAAAACGCTTATGCAAACCTGCATTGGACAACATGCAACAGGCTCTGGAAATAATGGTCATGTTCATACGCTCAGCAACACCGTTTTGTTGAGGAGTATAAGAAACGGTGTAATGTCTGACAATGCCTTCAGACTTGCAATAATTCTTAAATTGCTTAGAACAGAATTCCATACCATTATCAGTGCGAAGTATCTTTACCTTCCTTTCAGTTTGTCTCTCAATCATAATCTTCCACTCCTTAAATGCTAAGAATGCTTCATATTTATGCTTCAAGAAATAAGGCCAAACTTTTCTCGAACAATCATCAATAATAGTCAGCATATAACTTGCACCACCTAATGACTTCTTGCGAGATGGTCCCCATAAATCAGAATGCACATAATCAAGAATACCTTCAGTTGTATGGGTCGAAGTATTGAACTTCACCCTCTTGTGCTTGCCGAAGATACAGTGCTCACAAAATTTCAATTTACCAGGTTCATATCCATCAAGAAGACCTCTCTTATTTAACTCTGCTAAACCAAGTTCACTCATATGTCCAAGACGCATATGCCAAAGGTTAGCAGCATCACAATCAGAATTCTTTGAAACAAGCTGGAGTAGCGTTACGAAGCAGTAGAACCTCGAAGGTAATAAAGACCATTGGTCGAACTTAAGTCACCTTTCATCACAACAAGGGAACCTTTGGTGACCTTCAAAACACTATCTCCACCTGAATATTTGTACCCCTTTGCATCAAGGGCACTCATAGAAATGAGATTTCTCTTCATCTTCGGAATATACCGAACATCTGTCAAAGTTCTGATTATGCCATCGAACATCTTAATTCGAATAGAACCTATGCCTTCAATCTTGCATGGTGAATTATCAAAACCCAAAACGGAACCAGCAGAAGTAGTGGAATCAAAAGTATTAAACCAATCTCTATGTGGACACATATGAAAAGTGCATGCGGTGTCAAGTACCCACTCATCATTGGTCTCAGCACATCCAGCAATAACGACAAGAGCATCATCGGAACTATCATCACGAGCAACATTAGCAGAATTGTCACCTTGTTTGTTACCTTTCCTCTTTTCTTTATTCTGCAACTTGAAACACTCTGAGATGTCATGCCCGTCTCTCTTGCAATACCTGCAATACTTCTTGTCTCTGGTTTGCGACCGGCCCCTGTAGCCGTTTTTACTTTTGCCTCTGTTTCCATTATTGGAGTTCTTCTCCTTTGTCTTGCCACGAACAGATAATCCCTCGGCTTGGGATGAACTCGAACCATCATGAGGCACCATTAATTTCATCTTCTCCTTAGAGTTCAAAGCTTCATAAACTTCATTAAGTGTAAGAGTTTCACGACTGTATAATATGGTGCCTCTAAAATTGGTATAAGAACTTGGCAGTGAACAAAGTAACATTAAAGCAGTATCTTCCTCTTCATACTTAACCTCCATTGCAGCTAGATCAGATATGATCTCTTTAAATTCTGAAATATGATTCAAAACATTACCTCCCTCGGGTAACCTGTGCAGGAATAATTTTTGCTTCAGATGCATCTTGCTGGAGAGATCTTTAGTCATGCAAATCCCTTCCAGCTTTAACCATAGAGCGGCGACAGTTTTCTCGCTCAAAACTTCCTGCAAAATATTATTATGCAAATGGAGTTGAATTTGTGACAAAGCCTTACAATCAATTCTTTTCTCCTCATCAGTCCAGTCCTGAATTCTGTTCTTCCCAAAACTATCCAGTGCTTCATCATAGTCGGACTGTGCCAACAACGCTCGCATCTTGACTTGCCATAGAGTAAACCTTGTGTCACGGTCCAGCAGCGGAAGATCGTACTTCATGGATGCCATGAGTCGATAAACTGTGTACACAAAGTAGTGCAAGTCGAAAGAAATAATTCTTGATAGAAATACTTTGCGGAGCAGACAAAAAAGTAGGGTAAATAGCACCTGGATAAACGCTGGGTGTGGACGTAGCAACCAGACAGAGAACAAATATCTGATAGTAGATGGCTTCACCTGGGACAAGTACTAATTGAAGTAGTACTTAATCAATCAGATCTCCAGAGACGAGCTGCAGCTAGTACTAGTAGTACGTCACGCCTAGCAGATCGCCTCTTGAACTCAGACGTGTGGAGCAGCAGCAGCTTCGATTGAATCCTCGGGACTTGAAGCCAGTAGCTTTGGCCGATGGATTAGTAGCAGCGGTAGCTCACGCACCAGCGACAACGTGCGCGAGGGCAGCGGATATCGATCGCCTCCAAACTCTGTCGGTCTCGGACACGGCGTACCGCACGCGGCGGCGGCGCACGCAGACAGCAAACCCTAATCTTTCGTCTCAAATTTTGTATTGTAACCTCAGCTCTGTATACCACTTGTTAGATAATAACGAGAATAAACGAGGCAAAGAGAGACACGGATTTTTATGTGAAAACTCTTGTGGGAGAAAACCACGGACACACGGAGGTGCAATCACTATAAGGAGGAGTATTACAAGCACGAGACGACAGACCGCCTGAAGTGCGACTACATGGGGTATATAAGAGGGCAATACATGAGAGTCCTTGGAGGACAAGTAAACAAGTTGTACTCGTACACGTCGACGTCAACGCAAAAGCCCACACCGGTTGTACTACGTCTAGTCCAACATGGTATAATTTGGATCACAATTTAACATGCCAAACTGGCCGGTTGTGGGACAACTTAGCATACGGGGGAACGAACGAAAAAAGGGAAGGGAGGGATCGATCGGCTGGACGAGAGGACGAACGTAAGAGGGAAGAGGGAACCTTACGTTTCTTTTAGATAGTAGAGATTACTGGAGGATTGATATCCTTAGGATTTTTTCCATGGTAAATCTAACATCCACTCCAACTTCATTTACGATTCCTTTGTTTTTTTGTGTGCCATCAAACACTTATTGCTAATTCTATAGGATTCAAGCGGGCATGCCACTGCAATCATATACTTTTCCTATTCCTACGCTTTCAAAATCCTACGAATCAAAGAGGCCCTCAGCCTGAAATTTCTCTGAGTTTACGCAAGTTTATCTTGGAGCTATGCATCAAGTTTGCCGGTTCAAGGCCAAACTTTTGTGGCAAAATGTCACAAATTCTAACAAGGGAATTTCATTTTCCTACATGTTTTGCCATCACTCTGGTATGTTTGGGCTGCGACCAAAATGTACCCTACATGATTTTTGGCAATGACCGAAAACTTGGTATTTGTTTGGATGATTGACAACTTTTTGTCAACTCTAGTTCATTTTCTTTGCTAATGTTGGACAAGTCATGAGCAACCAAAACTTCAACCGATTGTTTGCTAGCTAATGTTTTGTTAGGGTAACCCGAGGCGTAACATCTGTACATAATGTTTATTTAACTTTTCCTTTTCCCTCTTTTCTATAACGAGTAGCCACACTTTCTGATATATAATGAACATATAGATCCTTGCCTGTTTGTGCTCAACCGCCAGAGGTTGGGGATAGCGGCGGCTCGTCCAGGTCTGACATCGCGGTGGCGCGGGCCGCGAGCGACTAGGGCTGCTGGCGGCTGCCCTGACTAGGGCCCTCTCGGCTGGTTGGGGTAGTGGCGTAGTGGAGGTGGTTCAACCCTCTCCTCCTGATCCATGGGGGTGTTTGGCTCTGCGGTTGGCAGCGTGGCCGACCGGTGGAGCACGGCGACTCAACGCTTCTCGCCTTTGGCTGGCCTCGGTGGCAGGGGCCCTCCGGGTGGTTGGCAGGGGTGGCGACAATGACCTGGCCCCAGTTTGAGAAATGGCGTGGCGGTTGCGGTGTGGCCGGCAGTTGCCGGTGGCCTCCTCCTGCCATCCTCCAGCTGGCAGGGCCCCGTGCTTACCAAAAGGGCTTGCCTTTCTGGTCATAGTGGCAGTGGTCCATGTTGATGGGGTTGGGGTGATTTTGGATGTCGAGGCAGCGACTCTGGTGGTCGGAGCGCGCGGCTCGTGGGCGAAGCTCGTGCTGAGGTGCTGCCCGGTGGCCATGGCCGTGTGGGAGGTGTGGCGGTCGAGTTGCCACGATCGGTGGCGATGGTGCGGCATTCATACCTGTGTCGGGGTGATGAGGGTGGACCGGGGTGAAAATCTGTTATGTCTTCAGGCAGGCAGGCAGCGGTGATTTTGTTTCATTCTTAAAGGCGTCGCCGCGGTGTTCGCCCATCGTGTTGCTCCAGGGGAAAGCCTGCCCTTGGATCGTTCGGTGATAGCACTCTGGTGTCGTATCCTTCTTGAAGGCACTGCTTTAGAGCTCACGGTTCGTCGTATGCAGCTTCGTCTCTCGTGGTGGCGTGTTCACGGTTGAGGACTCCGGTAGCTCTTGTAGTTGTAGTAGTAGGGGTGGTGTTGTTGCGCCCAGCGCTGACGTGTCTGCTTTGGGTGTGTGCGTGTATTGGGGTGGCGTGAGTTTGTATCGAGTTGTTGCTGGTCGTTGCTTTAATTATATACTAGCGACGAAGAAGCACGGCGCACGCCGCGCCCGTGACCGTTTGCATACGTATTTTGCCGAAATAAACAAGAAAACAACATGTATTATGTAATAAAATAAAATGAAGAGGAGAACATGAATTCTATCCATTGATCTGTGTACACACGTAACTAACATTAAATGATTTAACAAATAAAGCAAACCTGCTGGCCTATTAATTTTTTTGTATGTTGTTTCGATTTATTCGGGTGTGTTGTTCTAGATTACAATTCGGTTACTGTTTCGGTTTATGGTTCAGATGGGTTAAAGTTTTTGGTTTATTTTTCCACAAATTACTGTCATGCAAATATATTGTTCCCGTCTACTGTTTTGTGCCTCGGCAGCACCATCAAAGGATTAGGAGACGATTGAGATGGCTCTGCGTCGGTATGTCGGCGGAGAGAAATGATGTGTAGAAATATCTTAAATCTTAGCCCTCTACATAAGGACGTGATGGTGAAGGAGGAGCAGAGAAATAATGTGTAAAAAAATCCCAGTTTTTCTTAACAACATGCGTATTTGTTTCTCCAGTGAAAGCGGAAAAAAAATGAGAGAAAATCATCGGTACGCCGGTGAAGAGAAATGATATGTAAAAAAAACCTAAATCTTGACCCTCTATATAAGGACGCGATGGTGGAGGACGAGGAGAGAAATAATGTGTAAAATCATATTATAAGGGGGCATTGTTCACAGTCGTTTGCTGTTTCACGCTTGATAATGCTCCCCACTACTATTCACTGATGTCGATGTAAATGAACAGTAAAAGCTTTAAAAAAGTAAAAAAAAACAGAAAAACCAAAGCCTTCCCGCTTTAGTATGGTAGTAACTTATAAAGCCGGAAGAAGCCTTTTTTCGATAAAAAGAATATATATATCGTGGTGCATGCTTACAGGGGAGCCAGTTCACGAGTATTTGTTACAATTTGTAAGGAGACAGTCAGACAGACATGTTGCAAATTCTGATGGCCCAATAAAAAATTTCCACTGTTCATAATTACATGGAGATTTTATTTGACCACATGATGATTACCAGAAAAACACTTGCCTTTATGAGGATAACTATCCGCGCTCCAAGCCATAGAGGAATTGTTTACGGAACAAAGTGAGCATAAAAGGCCAAAAAATGCCTTTAAATAGTGACAATCAATAATTTCCAATTTTAAGATCATCCAAAAATATGCAGCACTAATTAGTAACTTCATTTTTTTTTCATTAAGCCATTTTCAACACGTGTTCTCCATGATTTTCACATTGGCTGCTATCCATATTCGATCCTATTTGAGCAAATATTGTACTAACATTCATAACCGAAATAAATGTCCATCCTTTATTCATCTTTCGACTAACCGGCGAAAAAGTCATTGTTTCATTTCTTTGAATTTACTGGATATAAAAGAAGATACATGAAAGCAAGATGCAGATGCACACAAGCTTCAATCAAGGTAATGAAATGCCAGTGCCCCCCCCCCCCCAAGCTGGAAGACATCGCCGAAGGTATCTGGAGACTCTTCTTCTCTTAGAACAAGGATCCGGTAGCAGTTAGCGCGGTGGGGCGTGCCGACCGAATCTGACGAGATTATTCTGGCCGGCGGCGCGGGTTGGGGCAGCGGACGGGCGTGGCTGTTTGGCTCCGGCCATGGGCGACGGTGCGGGGAGGTCCAGGGGCGGTGGCCTCCCGGTGCTATGGGGGCTACACAGTGGCTGGCGGCTCTGTCCGCGGCGGTGGCCGGCTTCTCCCGCGTCGGCTCGTCTACGGTCGGGCCGTTTCGACCTTCGCTTCATCTCCTCGTCGTCCGGGCTCTACTTGCATTGAAGGGCTGGCCCGCTCCCAGCTGCGGCCCATCGCTCGTCTCGCGTCCGGTGCCGCAGTACCGGGCTTGTCCCGCGCCCGACGGCAAGATCGAGTTCGTCTCGCGCCCGGTGCTGCAGGACAGGGCGATGGTGGCCAGTTTTGGCCGGCCTATTGGGTCTCAGCGCTGGGGGCCGCTTATGGGTGCGAAAGGCCGGGCCTTTACACTCATCTCTTTGGTTGGAGTAGCGACGGGTTTCGGGTAAGGTGGTGTCTTGGTCTTGGGTGCCGGTGGCCCTGGTGGTGGTAGCGCGGGGCTCATGGGCAGAGCCCGTGGCTTGGTGTTGCCCAGCTGCCATGGCTGTGTGGGCGGCGTGGTGGTCGGGGTGTGGCGTTCGCTGGCGGTGAGTGTTGGCCGGGATGAAAATCTGTTCTATCCTCGGACGGACCAGCGGCGACGAAGCTCATTCCCTTCTTGAAGGCGTCGCCATGGCTCTCATTGCCCGTTGTGTTGCTTCAGAAGAAACTCTGACCATCGGGTCGGGCAGTCGCGACGCTCCGGTGTCGTATCCTTCCTGAAGGCGCCGCCTTGGAGTCCACGGTTCGTCGTATGCGGCTTCATCTCTTCGTAGATAGGGATGGTGTGGCTGCGCTCAACGTCTATGTATACTGTCTTGGGTGTGTGCGTGTGTTGTAGTGGCGTGCGTTTATGCCGCTGATTGATGGTCGGTGCTTTATATATAAAATGGGGCGAACGCCTTTTTCAATAACAGTTAGCGCGCAAACGTGAAGGAATATATCTGGTGCTGCTGATGAGATGATGCCACGATAGACGTTGATGAAGTCTTCCGCAGAGAATGATGTTGTTGTTACGGTGTTGTTCCCAATGAACAGCTCTTGTGAATGTCTGTCCCTTTTTTGCACGGCATTCTCATGGACGATATATATAGGTACAGGAGAAATGAGCTGGAGTTTGTGGCTGTGTTTGGCTTCATTTTGTAGTGAATCACATTCATACTTTAGCGGCCAAAAAAGTAATGAAGAAAAGAGGGAGAATAAGGCTTAGGTACTTCCTCACGAGGCATGACCTAGCTAGACTTGAATTGCCGGCATGTTTTTACCTTGGATTGGAGGAGCAATATAATCCATGGAGAGGGACAGCAGGCAGGGAAGAACCCACTTACTTATTGATCCAATCCCTGTTCGCAATCGCCTGCCTTTATATGGTGCTTAATTACCAAATGCCAATATAATGTGAGTCAGACAGTCGTCAGTAAATCAGCGATGCAGCGGGTTGACTTGAATGGACCAGCTAGGTCACCATCACCACAGTGCGTAAATTTGGCAGCAGGCAATAAACCAAGGCCATTGGTACTACTACCTTTGTCCTGGCTTATCAACCCTCTTCGTATTTTGTGTCAAAGTTTGATCATATATTTAAATGTTAGTGTATGTCATAAAAGATTATATCATTGAATTTGTATTGAAACATAGTTTCTGATGATATTATTGCTAT
Organism: Aegilops longissima; assembly: GCA_021605205.1. Taxonomy (NCBI): domain Eukaryota; kingdom Viridiplantae; phylum Streptophyta; class Magnoliopsida; order Poales; family Poaceae; genus Aegilops; species Aegilops longissima. The sequence goes on from CM038677.1 coordinate 741,633,269, forward strand.
GTATAACTTATATTTTATTAGATAAAATCATGATCAAAATATGACCCTCTAAATATAAGAGGGACAAATAAACCAGGACCGGGGTAGTAGTTGCAACTTGCAAGATCGCATTTCGGTCCAAATTAATTGGCTGCGGCTGCACGAACCTGGAAACTGACAGGCGCCCATGGTACGTAGTTATTGCCTTCTTCTGCAGTTTTTGATTTCCCATTTGCATTTGCACCAAACTTTCCAAGTTGCAAGCGTGTGGTACATCTATGGCACGAAGAATTTTTGTCGAAAAGGATCACCTGCGCGAATGAATTGCGAAAAAAGACCACCTGCCGATCAATTTGACAAAAGGACCCCTCGATTGTGATGGCATGTGTGGCAGGCGACACGTGACACCTGCCGCCACGCTGCGAGGCGGCAGCACTGTACCGCCTGGCAAAACAGCATTTGGCGCTGGAGACAGAACGGCAACGGCGTGTGGGGCCTGGCCGCCAACGAGTGTGGCGGCAGTACGGTACAGCCTGGGCCGGCCGCCTCGCGGGCTGGCGGCAGCCCTATTGCAGGGTCCGCGCTGCAGCCGATAAGATGTAGGCATGTACATTTATTCTGTCGATAGGAAGAGCTGGTCGCTCGGCCAGCCGCTAGCCACATAAAGGGTACTCGCCACATAAATCAGAATGATGACAATGTTTTTGATGCATATATAAACATCCGCTAAAGAACAAACGATGTTGCTTTGTGTCAGAGAGAAAACGATGCCTACCTGCATGCAACATGCATGTGATCGATCCCTCCTTTTTCTTAGGGACTGTCTATTCAACAATCGACTGATTTGTAATCGGTTATCACTTAAATTTTCCAACCTATTACTGTTGACAGTTGTATGTCTGTTTTTCCTGAAGAAAACGGGTCGGGCTGTATATGTAACCCGTCAAGCGACTAACAGCGAGAAAAAGTTGAACCAGTAGCCCCTACTGTCCTTTCCTTGACCCGTCAAAAGCACCTGACAGGAAAAAAATCAGAAAAAAAAACTGGCTAATAAAATGCACAAACCATTCAGGTAAAAATAGCTAATAATGCACCAGAAAAGCATTCCCAGTAACAAAAGGAACCTAAAACTGTTACAGGGGTGATGATACAAGTTATCGGCCTAAAAAGCACATTGAATCAGAACATTCTTGGACCAATAATACTGTTGTATCAAAATAGCTAACACATCATGAAAACTATACGAAGCTAATAAAGGATGGATGAATCTCCAGTCTTGTTGACCACCAAGAAAATCTTCACGCTAGACCACCATATTGCTTCTCCACATGGGAAAAGCACTATTAGCACTGTTGAAAGCATTAGCAACACACTCTTCATTAGAACCATTCAAAATCATTTCCTATGTGAGAGAAATGAAGACCGAAGTAAGACACCTTACATTAAAAGGAATAAAATTCACAAACAACTATAGAAGAACAAAAATATATACAAGAAAGTAGCAGAAGAACAACTTACACCAATATATGAGAAGAAGAAATGCTTCTTAGAAATGGAAGGGTGAGCTTCATTGAATAGATAACGACACACGCACAAGTTCAAGAAATTGTCTACACGGGCTTTGAACTGGAGAGAAGAAAGATTACGGTAACTGCGGTAAGCTCTTTCATATCGAATTGCTTCATACACTAAAGAGGTTAGAACAAAAGAAACGGAACAAAACTTATGTGCACCATTCTGGATGACTTGCAATCTGAATCATGGCAAGATGGTGACACCTTTCTTGAGCAGAAACCGAATAACGATTTACTTGAGGAACATAGGGGTCAGAGTTAAGGGGATGAATTTCCTTTTCAACTGAAACTCAGAAGCACATATGGGTAAATTTACAATGTAAAAGAGGTGTATGATTAATGTGCAACACCATACAAAATTACACCGTAATTATCAGTCAAATTATTGTGTAAAAAAGGCATTGAATTACATTGTAGATATGGGTAAATTTACACTGTAAGAAAGGTGTAGGATTACAACCTAACTACCATACAAAATTACACATGATATGGGTAAATTAGTGAGCAAAAAAAAGTCATCGGATTACAGTGTAGATATGGGTAAATTTTCACTGTAAAAAGAGGAGTAAGTGTTACAATGTAACTAACATACAAATTACACAGTAACTATCAGTCGAATTACTGTGTAAAAAAAGGGGCATCGGATTACAATGTAGATATTTGTAAATTTACGTTGTAAAAAAGGTGTAGGATTACAGTGTAGCTACCATACAAATGACCCAGTGATTAACGGAAGAGGAAGAAAGACTTACAACATTCCTTCTGCCAGCAGATGATAATTTTCTCTTGGTACTTGACTTTTCGATCAAAAACAAAAACATAAATCATCAAACCAACATATGAAAAAATATGGATTAAAAACATCAAACTCTTCATCATCACCAGAAACATGAAAAAATGGCTTACATTATTCACATAGAAATTGTAAAGTACTTTATCAAACTCTTCATCATCACCGGGACAACCCTGCAAAAAGAAAAAAAAAACAAGAACAAAAATAAATAAAGAAAGAAAAATAGAAAAGAAAATGAAAACAAGATAAGAAGACAAATAATAACTACCAAAGACATAGCATTAGAACCATCATCAGCAAAATCATTAGGCACATAAGGGTCTTTCAAGGAATCAGCGCTCTCAACTGAAGAAACTAGGGGAACATCCTTGCAACAGACTTTCCGCAGTCTACCCGTTGAGATATTACTTGAAAAACAATAGAGAGAAAAAAATGGGCCTCAAAATGAAGAAATGCAAATAGCGAGCTAAGGGAAAAAATACACTCTAAGAAAAAGGGTAAACTTACGATGTACAAATACATAAAGCACACGGTGACTAGCATACAAATTACACAATAAATACGGGAGAAATTACAGTGTAAAAACGCATGAGATTACAGCGTAACTAGCATACAAATTACACAGTTATTATGGGTAAAAAATACTGTGCAAAAGCGCAACAGATTACAGTGCAAAGGCAGCAGGCTTCCGAATTGGATGCGGCGCAACAAAACAACCTTCAGCACAAAACGTGATGTAAAGATATTTTAGAAGCCTCACGTCACTAGATACAACAGTGATGGTGATATCGAACAAACTAGGAAGACAAAATCCCAGAGTTGTTAGCAGAACCAAAATTGACAGACAAATTCCCAAAGAACTTCTAAAGTGGTAGTTCACAGAAGCAAGAGCATCTGCTGCCAAACATGTGACCAGTTTGCTGAATCTTACTCGCAGATCAAGCATCTGCCACCACACATGAGTGGTCAAAAGCACCACAGATTTCACAAAATCAAGACTTCACAATCTTATCCATCGACTGCTTAGTAAGGTTCAGAAAATAGACAAACAGAAGTCATGGGATCATTCAGATTTCAACAAAACATCAAGACTGCAGGGCTCCACAACAAACAGGGTGATCTGCGAGGCCACACATGCATAAAGCACAGGGTGACTGGCATACAAATTACACAATAAAATACGGGAGAAATTACAGTGTAAAAACGCATCAGATTACACTGTAACTAGCATACAAATTACACATTTATTATGGGTAAAAAATAATGTGCAAAAGCGCAACAGTTTACAGTGTAAAATATGGGCAAACTAGGAAAAACAGTCGACTGAAAAATAGCAAATCGTGCAAACTAGGAAACTGATAAAAACTGCAAGGCATGCAATAATTACAGTCCTCAACCACACAAACTACAGTGTAGTATTCTAGGGAAATACAGTGTAAAACTCTGGTGAATTACGAATGTAAGACAATTACAGTACTCAACCATGCAACTTACAGTGTAATAATACTCTAGTGAAATACAATGTAAAACTATAGGGAATTACACTGTAAAACTCTAGGGAATTACATAGTAAAACACTGGAGAAATACATTAAAAGTCATGCAACAATTACAGTCCTAACCCACATATTACACTGTAAAACTCTGCTGATTTACAGTGTAAGCCCAATAGGAAAAATATGTTGTACAATTACAGTCCTAACCCACACAAATTACACTGTAGAACTCTACTATTTATGGTGTAAGCCCAACAGGAAAAATACACTGTACAATTACATTCCTCTCCCACAAAAATTACAGTGTAAAACTCTGCACATTTATGGTGTAAGCCCTAGGAAAAATACACTGCAAGCCCTTCAACAATTATAGTCCTCACCCACAAAAATTATAGTGTAAAACTCTACTCAATTACGATGTAAGCCCTAGGAAAAATACACTGTAAGACCATACCACTAATTACAGTCCTCATCCACACAAAATACAGTGGAAAACTCTGCTAATTTACAGTGTAAGCCCTATGGTTAATTGCAGTGTAAAAGTCTAGGAAAAATACACTGTAATCCCTACCGCAAATTACAGTCCTCACCCACACAAATTACAGTCTAAAACTCCAGGAAAATACATTGTAGGCCCAATTACAGTCCTCAAACCAAGCTAGTTACACTGTAAAACTCTAGGAAAATACATTGAAAAAAATATGGTTATTTACATTGTAAGTGAATCACAGTGTAAAACTACGGTGAATTATAGTGTAAGCCCTACTACAGTTACAAGACTGCTAATTACAGTACCATACAAAGTACAGTGTAAAAATCCGGGGGAAATACAGTGTAAAACTGTAGTGAATTACACTGTAAGCCTTAAAACCATACAACAACTACATCACTCATCCAATCCAAATTACAATGAAGGGGTATTATAGTGTAACTTTGAGGAGGTACAATTAAGAAGCACAAGAAATACATAGGAAAATAACCTATGGGACTACAATCAAACATAATACAGTGAACTTCAGAAATACATTACAAAAATTCATCAAGCATAAAACTGCAGCAAAAGAAAACTAGGGGAAATACAGTCTAAGTCATAGATACATCACATAGAAATTAAGAAAAATACAGTCTAAATCATCATATGATGAAGGCAGTGGTACTACACATGCACAGTGAAGAACAGGGGGTATTACAGACTAGAACAAGGGCAGATACAACAGGTGTAAAATATGGGGTAATTACAGTGTAATTCAGATAATACAGTAACAATACATGGAGCACGACATGCAGCACAACAGTACAGTGATGAACATTCAGATAAATATCGAACCTAACAGTGGCAAATACATGGAGCACAAAAAAGCTCCAAAAACGACCAACCTAACAGCGCCAATGACGAGATCAAACCTAAAACCTAAACCTAACACTGGAGCACAAGGGATCCGCGGCGAACTGAAGCGAGCAAAGGGAACCCGTGGCAGATTGACGCGAGCAGAGGGGATTACGAGGCCAACAGACGAGCAGAGGCAATTTCCAACGGGAACTGACCGGAGCAAAGAGAATCCATGGCGAACTCCATGGATGAGCGTCGGCTAACAAAAAACTACACTAACCAATAGCTAAACAACATCAAAAAGAACCAGGATCCACAGGAACCACAACAAAATCGATCCGCAAGACCTAGATCTGGAAGCTACACTACCAAAATCGAAGCACGGGGAAAGGGAGAGAGACAACGGAAACTAACCAACGAATCGGGGAGAACTCTCAAGCTGGAGGAGAGAGGGATCTCGCCACCGCCATGAACCAGACTGAAATCGCCTCATCCCCTCCGCCACTCGAGCGCTTCCTCCTCTCGCTCCCTCTCTGCCCTTTCGAAAAGGGGGAAATGAAAAGGAAAAGAGACACGGGCGTCCATTAACGGGCTGAACAAAAAAAAACACGCCCGACAAAAGAAAACCGAACCGGCAACAAAAGAAACCCGCCAGGAAACCAGAGAACTAAGCGCGAATCACAGAGCGCGATCGGATGGCCACAAATTCGAATGACAGCCAATTGGAAAACACTCGACTGAAAAATAGCAAAACGTTTTCTTAATTAATCTATCGATCACAATCAGGCCTGATCAAGCAATTGTGCTGCCGCCAGCCCGTGAGGCGGCAGGGCCCAGGCTCTATAGTACTGCCGCCATGCGCCTTGGTGGCCGGGCCCCACACGTCGCTATCGTTCTATCGCCAGCGCCAAATCCCGTTCTGCCAGGCGACACAGTGCTGCCAGGCGGCAGCATGGTGGCAGGTGCCACGTGTTGTTTACCGCATCTGTCCCATGACCGAGGGGGTCCTTTTTATTAAATTGATCTGGCACGAGAGAACTCTCCATAACCAGTATCATCTCACTCACCATTCATTCATTCACTCACAAACTAAAGACAAGATGCGCGCCTCATCACTCGTCGAGCACTGCGCCACCGCACTGATCGTCGCCGTGCTCCTCGCCGCAGCCGCGGCAGCACAGGCGAAGAACGGGTGCCACTCCGGCGACAAGGCGGCGCTGCTGACCATCAAATCCGCCTTCGGCAACGCCTCCTACTTCAACTCATGGACGCCCGACACCCCGTGCTGCGAGTGGGCCAGAGTCTCCTGTTCCGGTGACGGCTCCGCGCGCCGCGTCGTCGGTGTGTCCTTGGTGGACGACGCCAGCCTCGCCGGCCCGTTGCCCGGCGCCGCCATCGCCCGGCTCACCGCGCTGCAGCAGCTGGTGCTGAACAACGTGACCGGCGTGAACGGCACCATCCCACGCGACCTCACCCGCCTCAACGCCACCCTCAGCTTCCTCGACATCATCTCCACGGGCATCTCCGGCCCGGTGCCGTCGTTCCTGTCCGAGATCACGGCGCTCGGCTACCTCAGCCTCTCCTTCAACAAGCTCACAGGCCCAATCCCGGCGTCGCTCGCGGACATGCCCAACCTCTACTTCCTCGACCTCGGCTACAACCGCCTCACGGGCACAATACCGGCTCTGCTCCTCGGTAAGGCCTCCGGCGACGCATACCTCTACCTCTCCCACAACAGGCTCACCGGCGGCGTCCCGGCCGAGTTCGCCGCCGTGAACTTCTGGACCGTCGACCTGTCGTATAACGGGTTCAAGGGCGACGCCTCGTTCCTGTTGGGTGCGAACAAGCCGCTGCTGAACCTGGACCTGTCGCACAATGCGTTTAGCTTCAACCTCTCCGCCGTGCAGCTGCCCGAGGGCCTCAACAGCTTGGAGCTGAGCCACAACGACATCTACGGCCACATCCCGGAGATGGTGGTGGACATGATGCTGAATTATTTGAACGTGAGCTACAATCGCCTCAGCGGCGTGGTGCCCGCCGGTGGCAACATGGCCTGGTTTGATCAGTCCTGCTTCCAGCACAACAAGGGGCTGTGTGGAAGTCCACTTCCACCCTGCAAGCAGTGATCGTCGTCTCCACTCTCGACCAGCCCGTACGTCCGGCTGCAGTAATCTGAATATCTGATGGATGGATAATTACAACTTTTATTATTATAAGAAATAAAGGGTAGCATCCCTGTGCCTACTATTGTTTCCTGCACGTTTTCATCAGTCGGCTGCTTGTTGTGCTCAAGTAAGGTCCGTCCAATAACAAACAGATTGAAATTTCTGTTGCCTGATCAATAGCACTACAGCGGACGTACGTACTGGTCTCAGCCCAATATGGGTGTGTTTGGTTTGAGTGATGTCCCCGGAGGGAGAACTAGGCTGTAGCCTAGTGGCAAAGGGTCACACGGCCAGAGTTTGAATCCCGTCGGGAGCGAATTTTTGGTTTCTCATTCGGATGGTCTTCTTCTATGAAAATATGTCCTGGGTGCTAGTGCCCATGGATCTCATTTTTTTTTATGTCCCCGGACAGGACAGACTCATTCCATTTTTCGTGGTGTTTGATTCAGATGCGATTTTTCTGAAAGATCAAGCAATTGCCGGCCTTGCATGATCATTAGCCGAAAGCAACAAGAATACAAAGTGGGGTGGATCCTAGGATCAAAACAGAAACAGAAATAACACTAGGGTTTTGGAAGGATTTCCACAGCCAGCAATCCTCTCGCTCTCTGGAGCTTATCTCTCACGATGGCTCCCCGAAGGGGCTCTCAATGCATCTTGCGCCAGTTATCCTCCATAGCTTGATCGAATCGGTGATTCTCCTGATGATATCCCTTGTGGATGGCAGTTTTCTTTGGAAGGTGCACTTGTTTCGCTCCTGTCATATCTCCTAGCAAGCGAGCAACAACAAGGATCTGGCCCCCTTCTTCCACCTTGGATCCGTGCCATCGTCACTACCAGAAAAACTGGGGTTGCCGACGGCCAAATCTATGCCGACGGCCCCCGTCGGCATCTATGGACCTATGCCGACGGCAACGGAAAGGCCGTAGGCTTAGAAAAGCCGTCGGCATACATCAACTTATGCCGACGGGGCCGTCGGCATAGACAAGGCCGTCGGGACCGCCGAGGTACGCCCACGGGCCCGTCGGCATAGGGCAGGCCGTCGGCATATCCGCGGGCCCACCCGCCCGGTCAGGCCGACCATTTGACGGCGTTGACCCTACGCCGACGGGCAAGAACGGCGGCCGTTTAAGATATCGCTGGGAGGTATGCCTACGCCAAGCCGTCGGCATAGGCCCCTCGCCACGTTAGCGATCCCGGTGCCACGCCACGTCAACGATCCGTGGGACAACCTCCGTGTGTGCAGGTATATGACGGCCAGCCGTCGGCATACATTTATTTTACTTTATTTTTTATTTTTATTTTACTCGCTTTTTTTATTTTTACTTTATTTTAATTTTGTTTTTGTATATGATAATTATGCCTTATCTAAAAAACATACCCGATGGTATATCGATTGCCCCGTTACTTAACATCGCTATCGCCGTGTCACGGAGGGGGAAACGGTCGACACGGAAGGAATTCGGTTGGTGGGGATTGGGGTGTAGCTATGTCATCAAACATCGCACGGGTCCCGATGCATATGTGAAAGTGTTCATGCATGCGACGCCCGTCTTGGGGCTCCGGGTGCCCCTCACGGACGGCGCCGCGCCGCCGACACCCGGAGACGCGTGCCGCCTCTTCGGACATGCCACCACACCACCTCGCATGTATGAGGGGCGGTGCGACGCTCCGGTGGCATTGTTACCCCTGGGCCCCGCCCCGCTTAACCACGAGCGGTTGACCACGAGATCTACCCTTTGACTTCCCACGGACGGGCTTTGACGGTGGACCTCTCCACCGGTTGTGTCGATTCCGCCCATAGGGACACCCGGAGCAACATCCGGCCAAACCCACAGCTACATCCACTCCGTGTAGACCCGACGCGTCTGCTTCTCCCTCCGGGCGGCGGCGACGTCCGTGGGGGGACACCGAGACGCGTGCGGGCATTTGCAACCGCCACAACACTTCCAGACTTGTGAGAGGCCGCCACGCAAGATTTGACGGTATGTTAGCCCCGAGGCCGCCGCCACGGTCGAGACGCCAAGAGCAATCCGCGAGAGGGAAGTGTTGAGATACTTCTCCATCACGAAAAATTATGAAAAATTACCATCGGTCCTATAGCACATGTGCCCACGCCATGTAAAAACTCATGATTTTATCGCGCTCCGAGTATTTAATAATATTCACGCCGCATCGCTTCCGCAGAACGCCTACTACCGTGTGTCATCGCCGTCCGTGAGGGGGGCCACACCGAGACGCGTGCGCCTCTTCGGACATGCCACCACACCACCCCGCATGTATGAGGGCCCGATGCGACGATACGGTGGCATTGCTACCCCTGTGGCCCCGGCCCCGCTTAACCCTGGAGCGGTTGACCACCGGATCTACCCTTTGACTTCCCACGGACGGATTTGACGGTGGGCCTATCCACCGGTCATGTTAGGTCAGCCCATACGAACACTTTAGAGCAACATCCGGCCACACCCACAGCAAGATCCCTCCGTAGACCCGACGCGTCTTTCCCCCTCCAGTGCCGACGGCGGCGCCGTCCGTGTGGGGCACACCCGAGACGCTGCGCCTCTTCGGACATGCCACCACACCACCTGCATGTATGAGGGGCGGTGCGACGCTCGGTGGCATTGTTACCCCAGGGCCCCGTCCCCGCCTAACCTCGAGCGGTTGACCACGAGATCTACCCTTTGACTTCCCACGGACGGGCTTTGACCGGTGGACCTCTCCACCGGTTGTGTCGATTCGCCCATAGGGACACCCGGAGCAACATCCGGGCCAAACCCACAGCTACATCCACTCCGTGTAGACCCGACGCGTCTGCTTCCCCCTCCGGTGCGGCGGCGCCGTCCGTGGGGGGGGGGAGGGGACACCCGAGACGCAGCGTGCGGGCATTTGCAACCGCCACAACACTTCCAGACTTGTGAGAGGCCGCCACGCAAGATTTGACGGTATGCTAGTTCGGAGGCCGCCGCCATACGATCGAGACGCCAAGAGCAATCCGCGAGAGGGAAGTGTTCAGATACTTCTCCATCACGAAAAATTATGAAAAATTGCCATCGGTCCTATAGCACATGTGCCCACGCCATGTAAAAACTCATGATTTTATCGCGCTCGAGTATTTAATAATATTCACGCCGCATCGCTTCCGCAGAACGCCTACTACCGTGTGTCATCGCCGTCCGTGAGGGGGACACACCGAGACGCGTGCCGCCTCTTCGGACATGCCACCACACCACCCCGCATGTATGAGGGCCCGATGCGACGGTCGGTGGCATTACTACCCCAGGGCCCCCGCCCCGCCTAACCTCGAGCGGTTGACCACCGGATCTACACCTTTGACTTCCCACGGACGGATTTGACGGTGGGCCTATCCACCGGTCATGTTAGGTCAGCCCATACGAACACTTTAGAGCAACATCGGGCCACACCCACAGCAAGATCCCCTCCGTGTAGACCCGACGCGTCCGTTTCCCCCCTCCAGGTGCCGGCGGCGGCGCCGTCCGTGTGAGGGGGCACACCCCGGAGACGCGTGCCGCCTCTTCGGACATGCCACCACACCACCCCGCATGTATGAGGGCCCGATGCGACGGTCCGGTGGCATTGCTACCCCCCAGGGCCCCCGTCCCGCCTAACCCTGGAGCGGTTGACCACCGGATATACCCCTTTGACTTCCCACGGACGGGATTTGACCAGTGGGCCTATCCACCCGGTCATGTTAGGTCAGCCCATAAAACACTTTAGACCAACATCCGGGCCACACCCACAGCAAGATCCCTCCGTAGACCCGACGCGTCTGCTTCTCCCCCCCCAGTGCGTGGCGGCGTCCGTCCGTGTGGGGCACACCCGAGACGCGTGCGCCTCTTCGGACATGCCACCACACCACCCTGCATGTATGAGGGGCCGGTGCGACGCTCCGGTGGCATTGCTACCCCCCAGGGCCCCCGTCCCGCCTAACCCTGGAGCGGTTGACCACGAGATCTAGCCCTTTGACTTCCCACGGACGGGCTTTGACCGGTGGACCTCTCCACCCGGTTGTGTCAGTTCGGCCCATAGGGACACCCGGGAGCAACATCCGGGCCAAACCCACAGCTACATCCACTCCGTGTAGACCCGACGCGTCCGTTTCCCCCCTCCAGTGCCGGCGGCGGTGCCGGCCGTGAGGGGGGGGGGGCACACCCCGGAGACGCGTGCCGGGCATTTGCAACCGCCACTACACTTCCAGACTTGTGAGAGGCCGCCTACGCAAGATTTGACGGTATGCTAGTTCCGGAGGCCGCCGCCACGGTCGAGACGCCAAGAGCAATCCGCGAGAGGAAGTGTTCAGATACTTCTCCATCATGAAAAATTACCATCGGTCCTATAGCACATGTGCCCACGTCATGTAAAAAACTCATGATTTTATCGCGCTCCGAGTATTTAATAATATTCACGCCGCATCGCTTCCGCAGAACGCCTACTACCGTGTGTGTCGCCGTCCGTGAGGGGGGGCACACCCCGGAGACGCGTGCCGCCTCTTCGGACATGCCACCACACCACCCCGCATGTATGAGGGCCCGATGCGACGGTCCGGTGGCATTGCTACCCCTCAGGCCCCGCCCCGCCTAACCTCGAGCGGTTGACCACCGGATCTACCCTTTGACTTCCCATCGACGGGATTTGACCAAGGCCTATCCACCCGGTCATGTTAGGTCAGCCCATACGAACACTTTAGAGCAACATCCGCGCCACACCCACAAAGAAGATCCCTCCGTAGACCCGCGCGTCTGCTTCTCCAAAGCCGACGGCGGGCCGTCTGTGAGGAGGGGGCACACCGAGACGCTGCGGCCGCTTCTTCGGACATGCCACCACACCACCCAAGATCCCCTCATGTATGAGGGGCCGGGCGACGCCGTCCGTGTGGCATTGCGCCTCCCTGTGGCCCCATGTATGAGGGCGGGCCCCGCTTAGGGCCCCGTCGGAGCGGTTGACCAAGAGATCTACCCTTTGACTTCCCACGGACGGGCTTTGACCAGTGGACCTCTCCACCGGTTGTGTCGGGTTCGCCCATAGGGACACCGGGAGCAACATCCGGCCAAACCCACAGCTACATCCACTCCGTGTAGACCCGACGCGTCTGCTTCCCCCTGTGCCAAGGGCGGCGCCGTCCGTCCGTGGGGGGGGGGGAGGGGACACCGGAGACGCGTGCGGGCATTTGCAACCGCCACAACACTTCCGGACTTGTGAGAGGCCGCCACGCAAGATTTGACGGTATGTTAGGCCCCGAGGCCGCCGCCACATCGAGACGCCAAGAGCAATCCGCGAGAGGGAAGTGTTCAGATCCTTCTCCATCACGAGAAATTATGAAAAATTACCATCGGTCCTATAGCACATGTGCCCACGTCATGTAAAAAACTCATGATTTTATCGCGCTCCGAGTATTTAATAATATTCACGCCGCATCGTTTCCGCAGAACGTCTACTACCGTGTGTCATCGCCGTCCGTGAGGCGGGCCACACCCCGGAGACGCGTGCCGCCTCTTCGGACATGCCACCACACCACCCCGCATGTATGAGGGCCCGATGCGACGGTCCGGTGGCATTGCTACCCCTGTGGCCCCGCCCCGCCTAACCTCGAGCGGTTGACCACCGGATCTACCCCTTTGACTTCCCACGGACGGATTTGACTAGTGGGCCTATCCACCCGGTCATGTTAGGTCAGCCCATACGAACACTTTAGAGCAACATCCGGGCCACACCCACAGAAGATCCCTCCGTAGACCCGACGCGTCTGCTTCCCCTCCAGTGCGGTGGCGGCGCCGTCCGTGTGGGGGCACACCGAGACGCGCGTGCGCCTCTTCGGACATGCCACCACACCACCTGCATGTATGAGGGGCGGTGCGACGCCCGGTGGCATTACTACCCCAGGGCCCCGGCCCCGCCTAACCACGAGCGGTTGACCACGAGATCTACCCTTTGACTTCCCACGGACGGGCTTTGACCGGTGGACCTCTCCACCCGGTTGTGTCGGTTCGCCCATAGGGACACCCGGAGCAACATCCGGCCAAACCCACAGCTACATCCACTCCGTGTAGACCCGACGCGTCTGCTTCTCCAAAGGTGCGGCGGCGGCGCCGTCCGTGAGGGGGGGGAGGGGGGACACCCCGGAGACGCGTGCCGGGCATTTGCAACCGCCACAACACTTCCAGACTTGTGAGAGGCCGCCTACGCACGATTTGACGGTATGCTAGCCCCCGGAGGCCGCCGCCACGGTCAGAGACGCCAAGAGCAATCCGCGTAGAGGGAAGTGTTCGACACTTCTCCATCACGAAAAATTATGAAAAATTACCATCGGTCCTATAGCACATGTGCCCACGTCATGTAAAAAACTCATGATTTTATCGCGCTCCGAGTATTTAATAATATTCACGCCGCATCGTTTCCGCAGAACGTCTACTACCGTGTGTCATCGCCGTCCGTGAGGGGGGCCACACCCCGGAGACGCGTGCCGCCTCTTCGGACATGCCACCACACCACCCCGCATGTATGAGGGCCCGATGCGACGGTCCGGTGGCATTGCTACCCCCAGGGCCCCCGTCCCGCCTAACCCTGGAGCGGTTGACCACCGGATCTACCCCTTTGACTTCCCACGGACGGGATTTGACCAGTGGGCCTATCCACCCGGTCATGTTAGGTCAGCCCATACGAACACTTTAGAGCAACATCCGGGCCACACCCACAGCAAGATCCCCTCCGTGTAGACCCGACGCGTCTGCTTCCCCTCCAGTGCCGGCGGCGGCGCCGTCCGTGAGGGGCACACCCGGAGACGCGCGTGCCGCCTCTTCGGACATTCCACCACACCACCTGCATGTATGAGGGGCGGTGCGACGCCTCGGTGGCATTGTTACCCCCAGGGCCCCGCCCCGCCTAACCCTGGAGCGGTTGACCACGAGATCTACCCTTTGACTTCCCACGGACGGGCTTTGACCGGTGGACCTCTCCACCCGGTTGTGTCGGGCCGCCCATAGGGACACCCGGAGCAACATCCGGCCAAACCCACAGCTACATCCACTCCGTGTAGACCCGACGCGTCTGCTTCTCCAGTGCGGCGGCGGCGCCGTCCGTGAGGGGGGGGGGGACACCCCGGAGACGCGTGCGGGCATTTGCAACCGCCACAACACTTCCAGACTTGTGAGAGGCCGCCACGCAAGATTTGACGGTATACTAGTTCTTGAGGCCGCCGCCACGGTCGAGACGCCAAGAGCAATCCGCGAGAGGGAAGTGTTGAGATACTTCTCCATCATGAAAAATTATGAAAAATTACCATCGGTCCTATAGCACATGTGCCCACGCCATGTAAAAACTCATGATTTTATCGCGCTCCGAGTATTTAATAATATTCACGCCGCATCGCTTCGCGAACGCCTACTACCGTGTCATCGCCGCCCGTGAGTGGGGGCCACACCCCGAGACGCGTGCCGCCTCTTCGGACATGCCACCACACCACCCCGCATGTATGAGGGCCCGATGCGACGGTCCGGTGGCATTGCTACCCCCCAGGGCCCCCGTCCCGCCTAACCCTGGAGCGGTTGACCACCGGATCTACCCCTTTGACTTCCCACGGACGGATTTGACGGTGGGCCTATCCACCCGGTCATGTTAGGTCAGCCCATACGAACACTTTAGAGCAACATCCGGGCCACACCCACAAAGAAGATCCCTCTGCGTAGACCCGACGTCCGTCTGCTTCTCCAGTGCCGGGCGGCGGCGCCGTCCGTGTGAGGGGGCACACCGGAGACGCGTGCCGCCTCTTCGGACATGCCACCACACCACCCTGCATGTATGAGGGGCGGTGCGACGCCTCCGTGGCATTACTACCCCAGGCCCCGCCCCGCCTAACCTCGAGCGGTTGACCACGAGATCTACCCTTTGACTTCCCACGGACGGGCTTTGACGGTGGACCTCTCCACCGGTTGTGTCGATTCGGCCGCCCATAGGGACACCCGGAGCAACATCCGGCCAAACCCACAGCTACATCCACTCCGTGTAGACCCGCGCGTCCGTCTGCTTCTCCGGTGCCGCCTCTTGGACATGCCACCACACCACCCTGCATGTATGAGGGGCGGTGCGACGCCTTCAGGTGGCATTGCTACCCCTGTGGCCCCCCGCCCTGCCGTGTAGACCTCACGGGCGTGGCTGCCGCCATGTCCCGGAGGGGGGCAACGCCACGCCGGCCGAGGTGGGTTGGGCGGAATGGTGTTGGGGTGCATCTATGGTCCGGGCTATGACAACCATGTGAAAAGGTCCACCGCGGACCAGTCCGCGGAAGTCAAAGAGCTAGATCCGCGGTCGTCTGTGTTAGGGTTAGATGGGACGGGCACCGGAGGGGGTAGCAATGCCGCCAGTGTTACGGTGGGCCCTCCTATGCTTGTCTTTGGGCGAGGTGGGACTATTTTTACGGTGTCCGAGAGTCACACATATGTCGTAATAAAAAAATAAAAAATGCAAAGTATCTATGCCGACGGCTTAGCCGTCAAGATAGCAACGCGATCCACGGATCGATGGCGTGGCAAAGGGCGAGCCTATGCCGACGGCCGGGCCGTCGGCATAGGGCCGACCACGGATCGATGACGTGGCAAAGGGCCAGGCCTATGCCGACGGCCAGGCCGTCGGCATAGGGCCGACCTTATCTCCAGCGGTTCGCCCCCACCACCCATTCGCCATCGCCTGACCCACACCGCGCGCCGCCCACCACCTCCGCCGCCCGCCGAGCACGCCCACTGCCCCGAGCCCGCCGCCGCCAGACCTCCCGCCCGAGGCGCGCCGCCCGCCGAGCCGCCGCCCGCGCCGCCCGCCCGACTCGCGCTGCCCTCCCGACCCCTCGCGTCGTCCGCACCGACCCGCTGCCCGCCCGACTCCCGCCGCCTGACCCGCGCCTCCCGCCCGACCTCACGCCCGGCCGCCCGCCCTAACCGTCGTGGCCGCGCCCAGACCGACCAGCGCCGCCGCCCGACTCGGCCGCCCGACCCGCGCCTCCCTGCCCGACCTCACGCCCGGCCGCCCGCCTAACCGTGCGCCCGGCCGCCGCCCCCCCCGCCTCCCGCCCCAACTCCGGCCGGCCCTCTCAAGGTGATTTTTTGAAGTTTTAGTGTTTTTAGTAATTTTGTAGCTAGTTAGATATAGATAGTTAGATAGGTATTTAGGTAGGTATTTAGATAGGTATTTAGATAGTTAGATACATAGTTAGATAGATAGTTAGATAGGTAGATAGTTAGATAGATAGTGAGATAGGTAGTAAAAAAATTTGGTTAGATGAGATGCTATATGTTGCATACCTTGAAAAAAAAATTGGTCACGATGATGAATATGTGATGGCGATGATGAATATGTGATGACGATGATGAATATGTGATGGCAATGATGAATATGTGATGACGATGATGAATATGTGATGACGATGATGAATATAGGTAGTAAAAAAATCTGGTTAGATGAATAGGTGATAATGATGATGATGAATATGTGATGACGATGATGAATATATTGTTAATGTTGTTAGTTTTTTTGCCTACATGATGCAAAAATAAATGAATGCATGTTTAAATGTTTTAAATATGCTCTATGAGTTGTGATGTTCTAATTTTTTGTCGCGATGGAATTTGCAGGCTTTGTGGTTTCGCATTTCATTGGAGTGACCGTTATCCGACGTGGTTGGTCCCTTGAGCATCCCTCTCGCTGTTCGACTACTTCCTCTACAGCCGAGGGTGAGCTACAAGTCCATCTCCTCCAATTTTTCATATCACTAGATTTCATTCTCAAGTCAACTGGACGTAACCTAGGCGTCTCCCGTCCGAAAGGTTGCATCGATAAATATGCATTCAATTGCATATTTATCACCGCAGCTCTTTCGGATTGTCCAGCGTTTTCCATGGGTTTTGACCCTGCCGTCATGACATGTACAAAGTATGATGTGAATGGGTATCGCTTCCATACAGAGGAGCACCAAACAGCCGCCCGATCCGAAAACTATAAATCGGAGTGTACACCCCCGGTCAAAATTCACTAGACTACTACGGAAGGGTACAAAATATATACGAGGTTAAATTCCACCAGGGGCGTGAGACCCTAAGTCTGCCTGTGTTCAAATGCCGATGGTTCGATCCACGGGAGGGGGTAAAACATACGCCTTCCATTGGTTTGGTCGAAGTTAAACCATCAACCGTCTATGCCGGAGCCGATCTCTTCATTGCGGCTACCCAAGCTACACAAGTATATTATCTGCCTTACCCATGCCAGAAAGTGTATCTAAAGGGTTGGGAAGTTGTGTTCAAGGTGTCGCCACATGGTAAGCTACCAGACCCGAATGAAGACGATTACTACAACATTAACCCCATGACATACGAGGGAGTGTTCTATCAAGAGCAACCTGATGATGATGATGATGATGATGTGGTTAGAAACGATGACGCTAGACCATTGGGTGATGATGATGTGGACCCAAACGTCGACGATGCACGAAATGATGGTGAGACCATTGTCAATGAAAATGACATACTTATGCTAGAAAAGTTAAACGAAGACGCTGACGAGGAGGAAGAGCCTCCACCTCCGTCGGACAACGAAGATGATATGATTGATAGTGATGATGAGACGGACCGAGAAAGAGGTTACAACAAGTGATGATTCATATGGGTTCTAGCAGATGTACGCTTCAAGTTTAGGAATATGCCTTTTATGCATTTTTATTAATGTGTTTATTATCATGCCTTTTTCTTCATTTCATTAATTTACTAATTGCTTTTCTCTTTTCAATGTAGGTTCGTGGAACATGGGCAAGGGAAGGCCGACGGCGTGGGTTTCCTACGCAAGGTCGCCGGCCTGCCTAGTCGGAGTGGTCGAGCACGTAATCCTCCCCTCGGCTACTTGACGATGACTCCTCACAGGAGGTCGAGGGAGAGGTGCCCCTAGAGGAGGAGGGGCGGGGAGAGCCTCTAGAGGACGAGGTGCCGGGGAGAGCAACTCTGGGGTCGCGCTGAAAGAGCGCACCTCACCGACTTAGGGGTGTTGTCTCGAGGCCCTCCTCTAGTGAGGTACCCTCCTCTAGTGAGGTACACTCTAGGGAGGAGGAGGAGGAGGAGGTGGAGGAGGAGGACGCGAGGAGGAGGAGGAGGAGGAGGAGGAGGAGGAGGAGGAGGAGGAGGAGGAGGTTGGGGAGGAGAGGCAAGGCAGGAGGGGGGTGGTGGCGGGATGATGGTGGTGACGGAAGGGGTTGACAACAAGGGATGGTCGTGGCAACATAAAGCTACCAAAGCAGGTTCCTGCTACTGAGGAGCAGAAGTGGCTCATTGAGCCCACGGGAAAAGAGTAAGCGGTTCCTTATTTTGCTTGTCACATGCATATTCTGGTTGTTATTTATTTTGCTTGTCACATGCTAATAGTTCATTCTTTTGCAGCAACTGGATATATTCTAAAGGGGTCCGTATTCCCAACGGCCTCATCACCGCCTTGCTGAAGTTATATCGCCGGGTTGTACTGTCCGGATCCGGTCCAGCAGCCGGACCGTCGGGTTTTGGCCACGAGCTGGGACCATGGAAGCGGCCTCCACGCGACCATGAGACCCATGCCAAGGCCACCACTACTTTCTCGGTGAGTTCTCTTGAAGCACAAGTCCATTCTAGTTTCATGAATGATTTAACTCATGGCTTCTTCCATTCTTGTTTCATGCATGATTGTAGAAATTCTATCGAAGTTCTTCCGAGCACAGGGCTAGAGCGGACCAGATCGTGCTGCGCCAATGCAAGAAGAAGGCCCGCCAGATGTAAAGACGAGTGCGCTTATGTGGCTATCTCGACATACTACCACGATGTTCTTGGTGTGAAGATGACCAAGGAAGAAGCGCGGAGGATGGGCATTACCTTGAGAGGCACGAGTACTTGGCGGTAAGTATAAAAGATTTTTCATTATGCTTTCATTACCATGTGGTACATTTCACCGCTTCATGTTGACATGCCATTATGCTTTTATTATGTAGGTGTGTCCAAATTGGTGTTATGGAAAAGACGAGTCCGGGCGGCATTGGTGGATCTTTGGTGTGATGGGGCTGGAGCACAGGCGGCTATGAGAATAAAAATAAGGCTAACCGAGGGAATGAGGGAGTACATGCTCGTGGAAACCGAAACCACTATCTCCACAAGGCAGTTAATGTATGACTAACCCCATTAAACATTCTTCTTCTTCTATTTACCATCACTTTCTTATGTATGACTAACATCTGCTTGGTGGTGCAGAGGAGAAACCAGGCTGCCGCTCTCAAACATGCAAAGCGTGGAGATCGCCCATACGCGGAAGGACCCCAAGCCTGGCGAGCCCAAGTACTACGGCAAGAAGACCGCGTGGAGGAAGGAGGCCTACTCCGCAGCCTATCTGGGTTACATCCCGACACACCGACCCCATTGCGGCGGATCCGGACGACAGGCGGTGGTGAGCATGGGGCCCAAGGAGCACGGTCGGAGGCGGTTCTCGATCTTGTGGTCACTCCGACTATCTCCTGCACACATCTTCGTCGGATCGACCCGAGCCCGAGCCAGCGATGAGCCAGCCAGTGTCCAGTTCACAGTCCCTCTTTCAGGAGCAACAGACTGTAAGTATTTTCCCTCTTATCTTCATTGCTCACTTTATTTTCCGCATCTAGTAGTTTTATGAGTTCCATCATGTCATACCGTAGGCCTACTTGGAGTACACACGCCAGGAGACCATGGCGTGGCATCAGAGGATTCATGAACACCAAGTGCAGAGGGATCGCCAATGGAGCAGCTTTTTAGGAAATGGCGGCGGCGGTGTCCTCGATTGCAGCCAAGACCATGCCCTCCAAAGACAACCAAGTCTTGCTGACCTTTGAGGAGTTTGTGACATGTAAGCGCTGGCCCCTCGCCGGTTAGTTCATCCCCAATCTATTCACCCCAAGCATGTCATGCCTTTCAACACAGATCATATATCCCATTAATATGTCTTTTCAACATCCAGGAACAGATGGATCTACCGTTGGCGGTGGTCTTCGCAGACTGGAGACACGGAGGCCCGACCACTCCGATCCACGGAGGCGGAGGTGGAGGCGGTCTTGGCGGTAGCGCTGCCGCTAGCAAAGGACGACTGGCTTGGCGGTCTTGGCGGTGACGACCTCCAGCGGTGCTCGACGCCCTGGCGCTTAAGCCTAGTGTGTGGTGATGATGCTTGAGATGACTTGTGTGGTGATGATCATTTAGAGACTTCGTGTGGTGCTTTTCTATATGCTTATGCTTATGTTGGTTGTGATGATGATCATTTAGAGACTTGTGTGTGTGATGATGCTTATGCTTACGTTCTTTGATATGTGCTGCTGATATGTGCTGTTATACATGTGCTTTTATTTGAATTGAACTGATTTGAAAACAAACAGAAAAAAGAAAAAAAAATCAGACAGAAACTATGCCGACGGCCTAGCCGTCGGCATAGGCCTGGCGTGAGCTCCCAGTGGCTGACACGTGGCCGCCTATGCCGACGGCCTGGCCGTCGGCTTAGTTCTGCCCCAGAGTGCCCGGCTGTTTATTATCGCAGCATGTCTATGCCGACGGCCTGGCCGTCGGCTTAGTTCTGCCCCAGGAGTGCCCAGTTGCCGACACGTGGCATGTCTATGCCGACGGCGAGGCCGTCGGCATAGTTCCAAACTAAGGCGACGGCGGGGCCGTCGGCATAGGCAAGCACCAGGAGCAACGGCTTCTCGCCACGTGGCATGTCTATGCCGGCGGCCTCGCCGTCGGCATAGTTCTAAACGGTTGACGGCCAAAGCCATCGGCATAGACACGCCACGTGGCGAGCCGCCGCTGCTTTCAGCGATTGACGGCAACCGCCGTTAGGCGATGGCGTTGCCGACGGCCGAGCTGCCGCCGGCATAGATGTACGCCACCGCCGGATAGGGTCTATGCCGACGGCCGTTCTATGCCGACGGTCATCCGGGCTACGCCGACGGATATGTTGCCGACGGCCCTATGCCGACGGGGGCCGTCGGCATAGGCCTGTCCCGACGGCTAGTCAGGGCTATGCCGATGGCCCTGGCCGTCGGCATAGGGTGCGATTCCAGTAGCGTAGATTTGATGTGCAATTGCCGTGGTGGAACAATGGTGCCATTTGGCCTTTGGCAAGAACGAGGAGCAGCCCTACCACTGACCTAGTGTTGTCCAGGTCTCCTGCACCTTCGGGCAGCACCGGAATAGATGTTTGGATGATTCTAGGTTCCGGACGCACATCTTGCAGAAGTATTCGTTGGGTCACCCCCTCCGCTGCAATCTATCGTTGCACCATAATATTTTGGAACATCAACCAGGCGAAGACCTCTATCTTCCCGGGCGCCCAGACCTTCCAGATGCCTCCGTTGAATGTTGATTTATCCCTTCCCAAGAATTGCATGGTGTAGGCTAAACTTGCAAAGTATCTCCCAGAGCTCTCCATCCTCCAGGTGATCGTGTCGTCCGCGTCGTCCACTAGCTCCCTTGTTTTATTCGCAATGGTTCTGTGCATGGCAAGGAACGCGGGCAGCAGGTCTTGAGCTTGACAATGGGCAAGGTCTGCAATCCATGTGTCCGCTGTCAACGCTTCCATAACCATCCTGTTCTTTCTTTGCGAATGCTTGAGTAGGGAGGAGAACTGCTGGGCAAGTGTACCAGACCATGTCCAGGAGGAGTGCCAGAAGGAGGCAGTCCTTTCATTGCCAATCGCGACGCTCATTGCAGCCGCGAAGAGGGCTCTGCCATCCTTGTCACAGGGCAACTCCGTTCCCACCCAGGGCCGCTCCATGTGTTGCCAGGCGATCCACAGCTAGCGAAGGCATAGCGCGCGGCTAAAACGCTGGAGGTCGTGGACACCCAAACCCCCGTACTCCGTTGGCGAGCACACTGCCGCCCAGTTTATGTTGCAGCTGCTCCCTATGAGCTCCTCGTCCTTCCGCCAGAGGAAACACCTCTGGCATTTGTCCACTTCCTTGAAAAGTTTCTTTGGCGCCCACAGAGCGGTGAGCGCAAAAGCTGGCATCGCGCTGAGCACGCACCTGACGAGCACCCGCCTGCCCGTGATCGGCATCAGCCTGCCTTCCATCCTGCTACGTATTTGATATGAACTTCATGCCTCACATGCCACTACTCTTAAGTTGATCTGGAAAAAGGACACATTCAACCATGTTTTTGTCTGGACTGTTTTTTTTTTGCGAGGGTAAAAGAGATTTTATTCCAAGATCATAGGGTCACAATCAAGAGGCAAAAGTTCCTCCACTCATTGTGGTCCTCTACCTAGCCATACAATAGTAGTACTCTCCATACAACTATACGAAGCCAATTGATCTGCTACCCTATTTTGCTCACGCTTAATTTTCGACGGAATAAACTCTCTTACACACATATGATGCCGAATCTCAGCCACCATATGTCCATAAGTAGAAAACCGAAGATTGTCCCCCTTCATTGCCAACATTGCTTCCGATGAGTCGGTTTGAACAATGACAGACCCCTCACTATGCTGAATAGCAAGGGCTATTCCTTGCATTAGAGCATGTAGTTCGGCTTCTAGGGCGTCATTGCAATTAAATATACACCGATACGCTGCAAAGATGACACTACCATCACTTCTCCGCGGCACCATTCCTGCTGCTGCTGAACCATCGCCTTCGAAAAGGCTCCATCCACGCAGGCGGTCTGTCTGTGGAGGCCTCGCCATTGCAACACCGGTGCTGCTATACGTGCGGTAGCTCGGTTAGAAATGACAGTAGACATTTTTCCTTTGATTATTTCCTCAGTTGTATACATCCTGGCTAGCTGTATTGAGGACATGTAGCTCTGAAGATAGTCTGTTGTTGCTGCGGTCGTCGGAATCGCCGTAGCATGTGTGAGATCATTACGCAGCGACCAGATTCTCCAAAGAAGCATGATTGTGCAGTCCCTCATTGCATCGTCACAATTTAGCAGGATATTAAGGAGCCTCCTTCCCCGTGTCCTTCAGCACCTGGTTATCCGGCAAAGCGCAAACCTGGCGCATTTGAGTCTACAACGCCTGTGCATGATCACATGTGATAAGAGCATGGAAGTTGGACTCCTTCTCTGAACCACACAGCGGGCATGTATCATGAGTAGCGATGTGTCTATACTTCTTGCATGCATTAGTGACTAACGCCCCGGTCACCACCTTCTGGGCTAGTATCCGCATCTTCAGGGGCAAGCTTGCGTTCCAGATACGCCGCCAGATCGACCGGTGCCCGTCAGGAGCGGCACTAGAAGACCCTAGCGCTGCCTGCCCGTCTGATGTAGCGAGACGATAAGCACTTCTAACCGTAAAGCATCCACTCTTCTCTGGACACCATGCCAAAAAGTCTTGCCCACATCTCGGGGAAGTCCGAATCTTCAATATTTCACACACATCCATCTCCCAAAAATATTGTCGTAGTCTGTTCACATTCCAGGTTCCTCACTCTTCCAGAAAATCAGCTACCCAGTTGTATCTGTAACTTCCTTTTGGAGTTATCGGTTTGAAATCATGCCTCCTGGGTATCCATGCATCCCTCCATGTTTTAATCATCGTGTCGTTCCCCACCCTCCAGATCAGTCCCTTTTTCAACAGATCAAGGCCATGAGTAATTCCTTTCTAGACTGCAGAAGAGCTAGACATACCGTGTCCAAGAGATTACCGTTCGGGTAATATTTCACCCGCAGAAGGCGAGCACAGAGACTCTCCGGGCTGTGTAGTAACCTCTAGGCCTGTTTCGCGAGCAACGCCTGGTTGAATGCCCGCATATCTCTAAACCCCATACCCCCCATATCCTTGGGTAGGGTCATCTTCTCCCAACTGAGCCAAGCCATCTTTCTATTACCATTCTCCACTCCCCACCAATACTGTCTCATCATCCTTGTTAAATCATCACACATGGACGCCCACAGGCGGAAGACACTCATCACATAAGTTGGTAATGCTTGCGTCACCGCCTTTATTAAAATTTCCTTATTTCCCGATGACACATATTGTTCACTCCAATCAACAAGCCTTTTCCTAAGCCTTTCTTGCACGGTCTCAAATTGGCCTTTATGTACCCTTCCTTCCGGTACAAGTAAGCCCAGGTACTTAGGCCCAAATACTTGCTGTGTAACCTCCAAAACGTTCTTCATCTCCGCTGCCACCGACTCAGCGCAATTGTCTGAATAAAAGATGGAACACTTTTCGGGGTTGATAAGTTGACCCATCGCTCTGGAATAAGTGCTCAAAAAACCTTTGACAATGGTCGCTTGGTGGCTCGTCGCTTCAAATAGTAACATAGTATCATCTGCGAACAGTAGATGAGATATGACTGGTGCTCCACAGCAGATCGAAAACCCCTTCAACTCTCCCTCATTAATTGACTTAGATAACAGAGAGGACAAAGCATCAGCAATAAACAGGAAGAGGAAGGGGGACAAGGGGTCACCTTGCCTTAGCCCCCGAGATGGGGTAAACGACTCAAGTAACTTCCCATTGAACTTGACAGAGTATTTAACAGACTTAACACAAGCCATTATAATGAAATCCACTCCAACGAGAATCCCCATTTAATTAGGGCTTGTTCCGAAAACTCCCAATCCACACGATCATATGCCTTTGAGAGATCCAGTTTGTAAGCACAAGCTGCTGGTCTGTTTGTTTTCATAGTTTGTATATGATGGATACACTCGAAAGCAATGATGGAGTTATCAGAAATAAGTCGTCCAGGAATGAATGCACTTTGATTCTCTGAGATCAATTCCCCCAACAAGGGTCGTAGAGGATTAACCAAGCATTTAGACACGATTTTATACAGCATGTTACAAAGACTTATCGGTCTGAAATCCTTTAGTTCCTTTGGATGAGGAACTTTTGGAATAAGGACGATGGCCGTATCATTCACTCCCTCTGGCATTACTCCTGATTTAAAGAAATCCAACACCGCAGCTATAATCTCCGTCTTCAAAACAGCCCAATTGCGCTGGAAAAACCTAGCCGGTAGGCCATCCATACCAGGTGCTTTCATTGGGCTGATCTGAAACAAGGCATTAGACACTTCCTCCTCAGAGAAGGGCGCACACAACATATCATTCATGCCCTGTGTCACTTTAAGTGCAATACCGTCGAGCAGACCCGTAGGTGTAAGTGTCGGATCCTGGGTGAAAACTTCCTGAAAATATGAGGTCGCCATGTGCTCCATATCTGACGGCACTGAGCACCAAGTTGAAAGTGCAACTATCCCTAGGTGGTTTTGGTAATTCATAACAACATATAGCTCATTGAGCTAATGCTATTCCAAGAAGAATATTTCAGGAAAGCTCAATGAATGGCATGGCATGGATGATGAAAGTGGATCCCTCAAAATATCAAGGACAAAGGATTGGCTCAAGCTCAAAAGCTCAAGACTCTACATTTTACATTTTAGTAATCCAAGATCACATTGAGTCTATAGGAAAAGCCAATACCATCAAGGAGGGATGAGGTGTTGCTTAATGAGCCTTTTGCTTCATGTGCTTAGTGATATGCTCCAAAACCCTCCACTACTTTCTCACATCCACATATGACCTAAACCTAAAGTCAAACTCGGCCCTACCTATTCTTTCTATCCGGCGCCACCGAGTTCAGATGTCATAGCCACTGCCACAAACCCTAGGCAAATCGGTCTCACCGAGATGGGATTGTAATCTCTTTGTTTCCCTTCGTAACGTTTCGGTCTAACCGAAGTGAGCGATCGGTCCCACCGAGATTACAATGTAAACTCTCTGTTTCCCTTTTGTAACTTTTCGGTCTCACCGAAGAGCAAATCGTTCCCACCGAAGTTTACGACCAACTCTCCGGTTAGCTAATTACCAAATTCGGTCTCACCGAAGTTTGTGTAATCGGTCTCACCGAGATTACGTTATGCCCTAACCCTAACCATATCGGTCCTACCGAGTTGCTTGTCAGTCCCACCGAAAACCCTAACGGTCACTAGGTTTACTAAATTGGTCCGACCGAGTTTGATGATTCGGTCTCACCGAGTTTGGTAAATTGTGTGTAACGGTTAGATTTTGTGTGGAGGCTATATATACTCCTCCACCTCCTCTTCATTTGTGGAGAGAGCCATCAGAACAAACCTACACTTCCAACTTACCAGTTCTGAGAGAGAACCACCTACTCATGTGTTGAGGCCAAGATATTCCATTCCAACCATATGAATCTTGATCTCTAGCTTTCCCAAGTTGCTTTCCACTCAAATCTTCTTTCCACCAAATCCATATCCTGTGAGAGAGAGTTGAGTGTTGGGCAGACTATCATTTGAAGCACAAGAGCAAGGAGTTCATCATCAACACACCATTTGTTACTTCTTGGAGAGTGGAGTCTCCTAGATTGGCTAGGTGTCACTTGGGAGCCTCCGACAAGATTGTGGAGTTGAACCAAGGAGTTTGTAAGGGCAAGGAGATCGCCTACTTCGTGAAGATCTACCGCTAGTGAGGCAAGTCCTTCGTGGGCGACGGTCATGGTGGGATAGACAAGGTTGCTTCTTCGTGGACCCTTCGTGGGTGGAGCCCTCCATGGACTCGCGCAACCGTTACCCTTCGTGGTTTGAAGTCTCCATCAACGTGGAGGTACGATAGCACCACCTATCGGAACCACGACAAAAACATCTGTGTCTCCAATTACGTTTGAATTCTCCAAACCCCCCCCCCCCCCTTTACATTCTGGCAAGTTGCATGCTTTATTTCCCGCTGCCTATATACTCTTTGCATGCTTGCTTGAATTGCATGAAGATTGCTTGAGTTGCTTAAAGATAGCTAAAATCTGCCGAAGTCTAAAATTGGGAAAAGGTTAAGTTTTTAATTGGTCATGTAGTCTAATCACCCCCTCCCCACTAGACATACTTCAAGGTCCTACAAGTGGTATCAGAGCTTTGGTCTCCATTTGCTTTGATTTCCATAGCTTTTGGTGGTCATAGCCTTGGTTTCACAACCTAGGAGAGTATGGCGTCTAGCGAGGGAAATTATCACCGTAGAGGTCCTTACTTTGATGGCACTAATTTTGCTAGTTGGAAGCATAAGATGAAAATGCGTATTCTCGGACATAACCCCGCCGTTTGGGCCATTGTGTGTATTGGCTTGCAAGGTCAATTCTTTGATGGGAGAGAACCGAACCGTGAAGCTAGTGCGGAAGAGTTGAAGATGTTGCAATACAACGCTCAAGCTTGTGATATCCTCTTCAACGGATTGTGCCCCGAAGAATTCAACAAAATCAGCTGTCTTGAGAATGCAAAGGAAATTTGGGATACTTTGATTGATATGCATGAAGGTACCGACTCCGTCAAGGAATCCAAGTTGGATGTGCTCTAAAGTCAGCTTGACAAGTTCAAAATGAAGGATGGTGAAGGTGTCGTTGAAATGTACTCTAGGCTTGCTCTTATCATAAATGAGATTGCCGGCTTAGGAAGTGAAGAGATGACCGACAGATTCATCATCAAGAAGATCCTAAGAGCATTGGATGGAAAATATGATACTGTGTGCACATTGATCCAAATGATGCCAAATTACGAAGATCTCAAGCCAACGGAAGTCATTGGAAGAATTGTTGCTCATGAGATGTCACTCAAGGATAAGGAGGAACTTCACAACAAGTCAAGTGGTGCTTACAAAGCCTCATGTGAAGCCCCCACATCATCAAGTGAGAAACAAACCTTCAATGAAGAATTGAGCTTAATGGTGAAGAACTTCAACAAATTCTACAAGAGTAGAAGCAAAGAAAGAAGCTCCAAGTCAAGTTCCTACAATGACAAAAGATCTTCTAGTCGAGAGCGCAATTGCTACAATTGTGGGAGACCCGGACACTATTCCAATGAGTGTACGGCACCCTACAAAAGAAGAGAAGATTCTCCCAAGAGAAGAAGTAGAAGAGAAGAATCACCACCAAGAGAGAGAAGGAGTAGAGATGATCGTTATGAATGAAGACCCTCACGGAGAAGCAAGGATTCGGAAAGGAAGGACAAGTCATCAAAGAGCTACACAAAACGAAGACATCAAGCTCATGTTGGTGAATGGGTATTCGGCTCCGACTCCGACTATCACTCCGACTCCGAACACACTCAAGATGAAGGTGTTGCCGGTTTAGCACTTGTGTCAACGAACTCCTACGACATATTTGAATCACCAAATGAAGGAACTGGAAGATGCTTCATGGCCAAAGGTCCTAAGGTAACACACCCCGAGTATGTTGATTTTAATAGTGATAAAGATGACTTGCTAGGTGATGATGATTTACTTGTTGACAACTCTAGTGATGAATACTATGATGAAATGTCAATTAATCATGCTCATCAAGATGAAACGAATGACAATGATAAGGAGAAAATTGAGCGTCTAACTAAAGAACTAAACACTCTTAAGTTAGCTCATGAAACTATCTTCAAAGATCATCGAGAACTCTTAAGGGCTCATGAGAAGTTACGCTTTGAAAAGCTCAATCTTGAGCAAGAGCATGAGTTCCTAAAAGCAATCAATGATGATCTTCGTAAGAAAAGTTCTTCTTACATTGCCAAGCGTTTACTCTTATCTACTTACATGCCTCAAGTCAAGTCTAGTAACAAGAACAAGAAAGATTCTTCTTCTAGTAGTAACAATAACAATGCTAAACCCAATATTGTTGCTTCTAGTAGTTCTCTTGATTCCACTAATGATTCTCTTAGCCAAGTTACACTTGAGCAAGAAAGCAGCTTATTGAAGGGAATTATAGAGAAAGGTGTATACAAGAGCCTTGCCGGGAGTAAGCAATTTGAGGAAATTGTACGCAAGCAAGGAAGGCACGGAAGAATCAAGGTGTTGGTTTTGAACGAAAGTTCAATGCCAATGGAGTTGAGGGAAGAAGATCAATACCCCAAGACGAAGTTTGTTCCTCAACAAGAGAAGTATGATCCTACTTCCTTCAAGGGAACACAAGCACAAGATGATCTCCCACCACAAGACCACAAGAACAAAGGCAAGGACAAGCTTCAAGAAGAGATTGATGCATTTGAAGAAGCACCTAAGGCCTTCGTCAAGTGGGTTCCCAAGACTACGCCAAGTTCTACTTCATCAAGCACAACTACTACACCAAGGATTCCCATCAAGATGATGTGGATCCCAAGAAGAAGAACTAGAGAGTTCTTGAGGGTGACTCGCCAACATTTTCACTCATATCATTATGGCGAGGACAAGTGCAATCAACTTCCATATCTTGCACTAGTTCAAGGAGTCACAAACCCTCATGTTGGTAAGGCAAGGGACAAGGTAACCTAATGTTTTCATGTACACCATTTTGTGTGTGCATCACTCTATGTCTATGGATATTCTTGTTTGTTCCTTGTGGGACTAACCCGTGTAGGTATTGAAAGTGCAACTCACTCCAAAGGATTGCTCCAAAAGATCTACATCAACATTGAGCATCCACATCTTCAACACCTACATGAAATCATCATCGACAAAATCCAAGGTTAGTTTATCCCTCTAAGGGGGGATCTCACATCCAGGGGGGCTTAACTCTAAGAATTGATTCAAAGCAACTCTAATGATGTGAACACATAAATGCTTTATGTAAAAGTGGTAACCCCACTTGAGCTTAAACGATGAGTATGACCTATGATCAAATGTTCTCATTTGACTCCTAAGTCAATATACTCATATATAGATGACCTAGTCATCGCCAATTGTTTGATAGATGCTAGAATTGGTTGTGCATGCTTTATCACATATTTCATTTGTCATTTCATTGTGTGAGCATGTTGGTTGCATACTTTACTCATTCGAGGACATCCACTTGTTGTTTTGATTGGTTGGTTTCTTTTTCTTTGGCCAAGTGGATGGACAAGAATGCCTAAGAACCTTCTCTAGCTATCTATGCTTTTCTCGTCTCAAACTCTATTCATGCTACATCAAAAAATTTGATCAAGTCAAATTCGAACCACTCTGTGTGAGGAGCACTCGGAGTCCCCGATTCGTCATAGACTTAAACTTCCAAAACTTCTTTGTGATTTTCGGTCTGACCGATTCCTCCATTTTGGTCATACCGAGATTACTAAGACGATCTAGGTTTTCAATCTCGGTGCAACCGATTTTAACTTTTCGGTCACACCGAGTTGCTGTAACTGTTAACAGTTATGCATCTCGGTGCCACCGAGTTGTTCAACTCGGTCACACCGACAGTGTCGGGCTATATACACACACGGGCAAAATTTTGGAAAACTTTCTCCAAACTTCTCGCCTCACAAGATAGCTCGCTTCGCCTACCAGGTCTATGGATCGTCGACTTCGTTGCCAGCCGCCTCGTCGCTGGTCTCCGCCGCCGTCACGGAATTCTCCTCTCTGTTGTTGCCGCCAGGCGAGTTCACCGCCGAACTAGGGTATGAACTCGATCACTGTGCTATCCTCGTCCAATTCTCAGCACATTGTGTTCATAATGCATCTTGCCATGATTGAAACACTTCTATCCAGTAAAAACAATCCTTAGAATAGGTATGATTCGAAAATTTAGGGTTAGGTTTCCGCCGGAACCATCTCGGACCCACCGAGTTGAAAAACTCGGTCCCACCGATTTGGCTAACGCCATTGCACTAGTAAGTCTCGGTCTGACCGAGAATTACAATCGGTGTGACCGATTTCAGAACTTTGTGAAACCCTAGCAGTCTCGGTGCACCAAAGCGTGACTCGGTCGACCGAGTTCACTAGTTTCGGTTCCAAAACTGCTCGGTATCACCGAGTTTAAAAATCGGTAGATCCGAAATGCTTTCGTGGAAAACTAAAACTAAGTTTTTGAATCATTCTTTTGCAAAATCTCTGCATTTTGTGATGCTCATCCACTCTACCTCATCTATAACTATTCATGTGGTCAGCGATCAGTGTAAGCAGCATGTCAGACCAAAGTGACAGCCAGAACACGTCAGAAGAGCAGATTCACATGAGTGAGGGCACTAGTCCCTCTAGCAGCTCAGATGAGGGGAGCAGAAGCACTCCTAGCAACTTGCCCAAGGCTGCCACAAGGACAAGGAAGAAAAAGACCTCAGAGTTTGAGGATGAGGATTATGTGGCAGCTGAGGATGAGGCCAGTTCCAAGAAGAAAGTGCTCAAGAAGGAGTACATCTCAACAGCAGTTAAGCCTGGAATGAAGATCAAAAGGCCAGCAGGTAGACAACCAATGTCCAAAGCCAGAGTCTCCACTCAAGCTTATTTGGAATCCTAACCCAAAGAACCTACTGCTGCTGAAGGAAAGAAGATGAAGGAAAGGGTCAAGAAGACCATGGCCAGAGTGATTGGGAAGCCTTCTATGATGGAGGAAGAGGAAGAAGAAGAGGTTGCTGAGCCTGCACCCAAGGCACAAAAGTTGATGGGTGATGCCATAAAGTCAGGGGCTGCAACTTCAAAGCCCAAAGCTGCCCCCAAGCCCAAGAGTGCACCAAAGAGGAATACCAGGAGTATACCAGTAGCTGAGAAGAACAAGTCCCCATTGCCTGAGGCTGATGCTGAGGAAGATGAAGAAGGGCAGGTCCTAAGGAAGCTCAAACCCAAGATTCCAGACCACAATGATGCTCATCCTGTGGCTGAGAACATGAAGATCAGGAGAGATCAAGGGTTGAGGCTATGGAGAGAGTCTGATCCATATGCCACCAGGAGAAGGAATGCTGTAGATTACAGGTTCCTCACCAAGGAACAACAGGACTTCTATGAGACCATCTTATTGGATAAGAAGCCCATAGTTTGTGATATGAGGTGGGTCGACTGGACCTACATTCAGAGAATGCAGAACACTATTCTGGAGTGTATGACAACTTCAGTGCTTGTGGATGTAACATCCCAAAATTCTAAATTTTGGAATGTTATAAACACATAGATAGATTTGATTGATTGCTTGATTGATTGACTGAAAGTGAGTGAATTCGAAACTTTTTGAAAGTTAAATGAGAGGGAATAAAAGGATTTTCCCAAACTTTCATTTTTGCTTTTATGATCTTCGGGAATTCAAATTCATTTCATCACAAAAACCCTGGAGAGAAGATGACATGACTTCTTCCATTTATTTAAATGACAAGGGGTGTTGAAAATATTTGAATTTCATTTGAGAATATTTCCAATCCTGAAACTTTATGCAACTCAATGATTTTCACGAGCGAAGATAAAATGACTTCTTCAAAACATATGAAATATGAGTTGGGAGTTTTAAAGAATTAAATTCAAAGTTCCTTTGAATTTATTTTCAACTTGGAGTTATTTGAATTTTATTCAAATTATTTTCTCCAAAAATAAAATATATGGAAAATAGGGTAACATGATTCCCTACATCAGAAAATTGAAGAGAAATTAATTTGAAGTCATTTTGGTATTTTAAAATGATTTTATTGGATTTTATTGGACCAGTAGCACTGTGTGAATTATTAAAATTTGTGTGGATTTTATTTGACATTAGAATAATGTTCATCTTGTAGGAAATATTTTTCTGCAAATTTTGATATATTATATGCCTATATAAAAGTTTTAATTATTTTGTTTTTGTTTTTGTTCTGTGAAATTTTGTTAAAAAATATATATATATATGCAGCGCCTTGGGCCAAAGGCCCAAGCCGCCGACCAGCCACCGGCCAAGGCCAAGGCCAAGGCCATTGCACGCACACATCTAGGGGGCCAGGGAGCCAAGGTTTTCTATTCTTTTACAAATCCTAGTAGGATTTGATCCCGTTTCGTTATTCCGTTTATTCCGATTTGTTTCTAGATCTTTTCCCTCTTTGTTTCCTAATCCTAGTCTATTTCTTGTCCCCTACCCCAAGCAAAGCCCTCCCTCCCCACTATAAATACCCAAGCACCCCCTCCAACACATCAAACCAACACCTCTCCTCTCCTCTCCTCAAGAAGCAGAAGAAGCAGAAGACCACCACCGCCGCCAAGTGCCGCCGCCGCTCTCGACCTCTCCTGAGGTTTATATGATCTCCTCTCCACCGTCCCGTGATCTCCTTTCCTCTAGGATCAACCGCAATATCGGATCCGACCTTCTTCCCCAACTCCGACGACTACTCCGGTGAGATCCACGAAATCCCGTAATTGATTTTTTTCAGAAAATAGCAATCTTAGAAAATTCATATCTTTTAGAGTTTTTAGTATTTATGAGTGATTCCAATTGCTATGTGTCACAAATTTGCTGAAGTTTCTGTTAGTGTCTCTGGATTTCAAATTTGAGTAGTTTAAATTTGAATT
Source organism: Aegilops longissima (assembly GCA_021605205.1). Taxonomy (NCBI): domain Eukaryota; kingdom Viridiplantae; phylum Streptophyta; class Magnoliopsida; order Poales; family Poaceae; genus Aegilops; species Aegilops longissima. Next base: position 741,666,824 of record CM038677.1, read on the forward strand.
TGATAAATTTTGTTCAGATTAGTATTTTGGCCATAACTTGAGTTTAAAAATAGGTTTTTAATTAATTCTTTTTGCTCCTGGTCTCTAGGACCTTTGTTTATCCAGTAGTATTTAGTATTTTATTTTTAGGTTAATTTAAATTAGGTTTTAGCAAAACAGTACTGTTTTATTATTAGTTCTGTTTTAGCTTTTTCTTTATTGTTTTATTAGTTTTAAATTATTTCTTTTTGTCACTTTTGACAAAATTAGTTGTCTTTCTGTTAGACAACATGAGAAAATTTTATTTTATTTTAAAAATTTATTTTCCTTAGTTTTGTATGAAACCTTCTATAGGTCATAGTTAGAGTTTTATAAAAGCTTTTTATTTGTTTCTTTTGCAAATAAAATTTTATGAAAAAATACTTTATGTTAACTTAGTTGTTTTACTTTTTATTTTCTGTTAAATTATTAGTTTAGTGTTTTAATTGCTGTTATGTTTTTTTACTTAGGGCAAAACTATGTTAGATGCTTGTAGCAAAGTCATAGATCTTCGTTAGTAGTTTTTCTTTGTAGTTTTATTTGAAGTTTCTTTTGATTTTGTTTGAGTTTTATTATAGATTTTCCTTGCTGTTTTGATTGTTATTTCGAGTGCTAAAATTGTTTGCTAGGATGTTTGCTTATGTGAATGCTATGTTTGACTATATAGATTTTCAACGGAGTGACGATTAGTTCTACCAAGTCATTTTCAGACAGCGTTGTTATCTTCATCAAGTATTACCAGGCAAGTTCACTTTGACCATGTTTTTCATACCTATGTGTTTTATTGCATCTAGTGTCATCTTCGCAACAATCCCTCCAGTAGTGACATTGAATCCTTGTAGTTGAGTAGTATGCATGAGGTAGGAACCCATCACCCTGTTACCAAGCCCGGGACGTTATTTATTTTAATGCTACGCTATAGTAGACGGGTTGGTATGAGTGCTCGAAGTGGTGTGAGAATGGAGAATCTACGTCAATGACGACAACTCCATGATGGAATCTACAAGGACTGCATCTTCAAGGCCTCAAGACTTCAACACTCGAGACAAGAATTCAATACACACCATTGGGTGAAGGGCGGTTGTGGGCACCTGGAGAAACCAGTGGTTGGCGGGATGCATGGAGAAGCGCCATGACATCTTGCGGAAAGCTTCACCCAGACTCAAAGAGACGGAAGAATACTTCATGCCCGAAGCTTACTGTGCAACCGCAAGTCACTATGGGCTCGCTTGGTTGACCTTAGTTGTGACTCGACTAGGACGGTGCTAGCAGATGTAGAACTACGGTAGGATTGGATGAGTACGGACGGTGGTCGAGGAACTCTTCGAAGACCATGTTTGGTCATCTTCTTCTCAAACACCCGAAGTGCGAGAACGTAAAAGAGGGATCGAATCTTGCGGGTAAAGTGTACAAACCTCTGCAGAGGGTTAAAACCTAATCGATTAGCCGTGTCCCGATTACGGACAATTTGAGCATCTGGACTTGGATCTATCTCGAACTCTCAACACCGGACTGATAACTTAATTGTGGGCGACTTATGATGATTTGGGCTATGAGACATCGGTTGGCGGAACCATGTCATGATAGAAAACTCCATAGTACAGACTTCATTTATTCCTTTAATGTAGGGAAAATAAAACCAGCTTTTACGCAAACAAAACTCAGACACAGAGCCACAAAGCCATATTGCATATAGTATAGTTTTACCATCTGTTTTCTCATGTTGTGATCTTGCCGGTACATTCAATGTACTGACCTACACGGCTACAACATATCATGTTGCAGGATACTTTCTTCGACGAGTAAGAGTTACGATACAGGGTTACGGTCTACACTCAACCTGCCGATGGCGTTGATGGGGCTCCACACCCGACTATTTGTTTCCGCTGTGACTTATGAGGTATATATCAGTTTTAGTTTATTTATACATGTGATTGCACTTTGATATATACATTGATGTACTGTGTGTGCAAAGATCTCGATCCGTGGATGGCACAAAGAACACGTAGGCTTGACCGTCTGAGGTCGGGTCGCTCTGATATGGTATCGAGCACATGTTGGCTGTAGGACGTGACCCTAGAAAATGACTTAGTAATATGAAGACCCCAATAGGAATGACCTTTGTTTTGTACTACTCTCGTAACACCTGATTTCTTTTATTGAACCTTCCTTATTTCAAACTATAGATGGAGAGCTACATTCGAACAAAAGAGAACACTACGAGAAGGTTCTTGGAGGCCCTTCCTTGTGGAGCTAGTCAGCTGCTGAAGTTACCGATACCTGAGATCAAGGCAACTAAGAGGACGCCTAGATCATGGGGAGTCAAGACCCAAGTTTTGGTCGAAGAAGACCCCAAGACTGCAGACATCAGCTTCGAACTAGAAATGGTGATCGTGATATGGGCATCAACACTACCGTCCATGATGCTATTGCACGTTTATGCTATCGTCATCGTGCTGCACTAAACCCACACTTCTTTGGAAGGATTGGATGGCAAAAGTTTGATGGAGCAACTATTGCCTTGACGGAAGCACAAAATATGAAGTTCTCCCCACTTTTAGTGTACAATCAGGATCTAGAACAATACGTCAAGAATCTTCAGATGGACCTCCTGGAAGCCTTGTTTGCCAATGAAGCACTACGAGAAGAGGTCAAGACTCAGAGACTGAAGGTAGACAACCTGGAGGAGGAGAACCTCGAGATCTCGAGAATGCGTCAGGAACTGAAAAGCAGCAGGACCATGTCTCATGCCAAGGACGTTGAGATCCGTAAGCTCAAGGAACAACTTCAGACATATGTGGTCGTCACAAGAAACTCCGCGTCGACAGGGAAAATCTAGCGAGAAAAATTGAGGAGATCAAGTCCACACGAAGAAGCCCAGTGGGGACAATGATCAAGTTCCTAATAAATTAGCTTAGTAGTATCCCACCATGAGAGAAATAAAGATGAACGCTTTTCGATTTAAGTATCCGACCATACCAATTTATGTGGGTGGCGATCTATGTAGAATTGATTGAATAAATGAATGCTTGGTTGCTATTATTTTTTGTGTTTATTGAATGGTTGGATAGATGCGATATTCATAGGCTTGTATTTATTTCAACCATGAGAGACGAAGTTACGGAAGAATGGTAGAAGGCCTTCATATGGGAAAAGCATCAGAATTGGAAACTCCGAGCATTGAAGACCAAGAAATGAGGACTTAGAAACGAAACCATAGTAGAACGGCCATTACAAACGGTACTTTTGAGCTAGGATTCTTTTGTGATGGGTGGGTATTTGCTTTCTCTTTCTATCTCAACTGGACTCAAATCTTGAACCCATGGACAATCGAACACCAAACTTTTCTCGAGACAATTGCAATTTCCCCATGGAGATACATTCCTTGTTCGAGCACCCTCTTATCCTACACATGCAGATGACAACCCTTTATGAGTCTTTCCTTAAGGGCCTCAAACGATCATGACCTCGACAAGTGATCATGATTACCCAAGATCCTGAAGGACATGATGAAGCATATTCACCTTGAAGGAGATGCAGTCTACAAAGGCTACCCTTCATGCAAAAGGAGTGGAACTTTGGTATGTGGAGGTACACCTCCACCGTATGAAAGGAGTTTGCCCAAAGACGATGGGGCAATACTTTTTCATCTCACGTGTACCACAAGCAACTTTCTTCGACGCTGTTCGTGAAGCAGCCATGGAAGCCATACGCCAGATCGGAGAAATACTCGAAGCAAGACCTCGTTATACTCAGGAATACCTAAGAGAAGTGCATGCAGAGATGATGGAGATGAAGCTCAAGGCCACCACGATGAAACAGTTAATTGAAGATTTCAAGGCGCATGTCGCACAATTCCAGTGGGACTGAAGAATCCTCAAGGAGGAAAAATGAATAAAGTTGGAAGTAATGTCTGACCATACCGAACCATGTGGGTGGCAGCATTTGTAATAAACTTTTGGAATTTGGATTCTGAAAAGGTTAAGGATGTAATAAAAGATTGATACGAAAATAATGGGATTTGTGGATAAACTAGTGCATTTTTTTTGGTGTCGTAGTACTCCGTAAAGCCACAGGATTAATGAAGAAAGAAATGTGTTATTCATGACGGTCCATAGAAGGAAGCTGGACAAAATAAGTTGGAGTTTTGTATGAACGTCACCACAAGGGTATGAAGGAAGAAGTACTATTGGATTTACAGGAGGTGTAATGTTGGAAAATGGAGCAATTGTAACTCCAAGGATGAGTGAAATTGGTACAGGTGTTGAAGTGGGCTCATAACCCACAGGACCAGGAATTAATAAGGGTCAAGTACCTACTGGAAGAAGAAACTTTGGGAAGACTGCGATTTGATCAGCAGACGTTCAGAGGAGGTTATACAAAAACCCGAGGGTTGTGAAGAAACGTTAGATGTCTTGTTCAGCTTGCAGAAACCATGGATTTATTCGAACTCAGTTCGTCGACAAGGGAAATTCTGCAATGCTTGTGAGTATGACCAAGTGTTAGAATACGTGATTCAGTGTCTGCATAGTTAGTAATGGTTCAAGTACGGGATGGATTGGCCCCCATACCGGAGACTTCTATCATGAACTATCATATGTAGATGGAAAATCAGAGAGCCTTGAAAACCTTAGAAGAGTGTCGACACGTCAAGCCATAAAACCATAGAATGGTAGGACGATGGAACCCTTGTACAAGGCAGCTTTTGCCAACCGTAGGTTATACGGTGAGGTTCAACCTGCACTGCGTTTTCTGCAAGAGAAACCATAAATTGTTGACCACCATGAGATATCGATAGTTGTTTAGAATTGGCACCGCACCGTCACTATGAAGACCCAGTCTCGGAATAACTTTACCAAGAGGAATGGACAAAGGAATTGAGGAAAAGGTTTTGCCACTACCGGAAGAGCCCAGAGAAGGAATTATCTTACAAAGACCGACACTGTCAACGATAAGGATGGAGTATATGAGTTTTGATGGAACCGTAATAATGCTTCTAAGGGTGGTAGCACCCTGCACCTTTGTGATGATCGATGGATTCTCAAGACCCCAAACCCTAACCTATTTCTTTCTAGTCTCCAATCTCGAGGGCGAGATTCATTTAAGGGTGGTAGTTTGTAACATCCCAAAATTCTAAATTTTGGAATGTTATAAACACATAGATAGATTTGATTGATTGCTTGATTGATTGACTGAAAGTGAGTGAATTCGAAACTTTTTGAAAGTTAAATGAGAGGGAATAAAAGGACTTTCCCAAACTTTCATTTTTGCTTTTATGATCTTCGGGAATTCAAATTCTTTTCATCACAAAAACCCTGGAGAGAAGATGACATGACTTCTTCCATATATTTAAATGACAAGGGGTGTTGAAAATATTTGAATTTCATTTGAGAATATTTCCAATCCTGAAACTTTATGCAACTCAATGATTTTCACGAGCGAAGATAAAATGACTTCTTCAAAACATATGAAATATGAGTTGGGAGTTTTAAAGAATTAAATCCAAAGTTCCTTTGAATTTATTTTCAACTTGGAGTTATTTGAATTTTATTCAAATTATTTTTCTCCAAAAATAAAATATATGGAAAATAGGGTAACATGATTCCCTACATCAGAAAATTGAAGAGAAATTAATTTGAAGTCATTTTGGTATTTTAAAAATGATTTTTATTGGATTTTATTGGACCAGTAGCACTGTGTGAATTATTAAAATTTGTGTGGAATTTATTTGACATTAGAATAATGTTCATCTTGTAGGAAATATTTTTCTGCAAATTTTGATATATTATATGCCTATATAAAATTTTTAATTATTTTGTTTTTGCTTTTGTTCTGTGAAATTGTTAAAATTATATATATATATATATATATATATATATATATATATATATATATATATATATATATATATATATATATATATATATATATATATATATATATATATATATATATATATATATATATATATATATATATATATATATATATATATATATATATATAGCGCTTGGGCCAAAGGCCCAAGTCACTCAGCCACTGCCAAGGCCAAGGCCAAGGCCATCGCACGCACACACCTAGGGGCCAGGAGCCAAGGTTTTTATTCTTTTACAAATCCTAGTAGGATTTGATCCTGTTCGTTATTCCGCTTATTCCGATTTGTTTCTAGATCTTTTCCTCTTTGTTTCCTAATCCTAGTCTATTTCTTGTCCCTACCCCAAGCAAAGCCCTCCTCCCCACTATAAATACCCAAGCACCCTCCCCCCTCCAACACATCAAACCAACACCTCTCCTCTCCTCTCCTCTCCGCAGCAGAAGAAGCAGAAGCACCACCGCCGCCGCCAAGTGCCGCCGCCGCCTCGACCTCTCCTGAGGTTTATATGATCTCCTCTCCACCGCCCCGTGATCTCCTTTCCTCTAGGATCAACCGCAATATCGGATCCGACCTTCTTCCCCAACTCCGACGACTACTCCGTGAGATCCACGAAATCCTGTAATTGATTTTTTCAGAAAATAGCAATCTTAGAAAATTCATATCTTTTAGAGTTTTTAGTATTTATGAGTGATTCCAATTGCTATGTGTCACAAATTTGCTGAAGTTTCTGTTAGTGTCTCTGGATTTCAAATTTGAGTAGTTTAAATTTGAATTTGATAAATTTTGTTCAGATTAGTATTTTGGCCATAACTTGAGTTTAAAAATAGGTTTTTAATTAATTCTTTTTGCTCCTGGTCTCTAGGACCTTTGTTTATCCAGTAGTATTTAGTATTTTATTTTTAGGTTAATTTAAATTAGGTTTTTAGCAAAACAGTACTGTTTTATTATTAGTTCTGTTTTAGCTTTTTCTTTATTGTTTTTATTAGTTTTAAATTATTTCTTTTCGTCACTTTTGACAAAATTAGTTGTGTTTCTGTTAGACAACAGGAGAAAATTTTATTTTTATTTTAAAAAATTATTTTCCTTAGTTTTGTATGAAACCTTCTATAGGTCATAGTTAGAGTTTTATAAAAGCTTTTTATTTGTTTCTTTTTGCAAATAAAATTTTATGAAAAAAATACTTTATGTTAACTTAGTTGTTTTACTTTTTATTTTCTGTTAAATTATTAGTTTAGTGTTTTAATTGCTGTTATGTTTTTTTTACTTAGGGCAAAACTATGTTAGATGCTTGTAGCAAAGTCATAGATCTTCGTTAGTAGTTTTTCTTTGTAGTTTTATTTGAAGTTTCTTTTGATTTTGTTTGAGTTTTATTATCGATTTTCCTTGCTGTTTTGATTGTTATTTCGAGTGCTAAAATTGTTTGCTAGGATGTTTGCTTATGTGAATGGTATGTTTGACTATATAGATTTTCAACGGAGTGACGATTAGTTCTACCAAGTCATTTTCAGACAGCGTTGTTATCTTCATCAAGTATTACCAGGCAAGTTCACTTTGACCATGTTTTTCATACCTATGTGTTTTATTGCATCTAGTGTCATCTTCGCAACAATCCCTCCAGTAGTGACATTGAATCCTTGTAGTTGAGTAGTATGCATGAGGTAGGAACCCATCACCCTGTTACCAAGCCCGGGACGTTATTTATTTTAATGCTACGCTATAGTAGACGGGGTTGGTATGAGTGCTCGGAAGTGGTGTGAGAATGGAGAATCTACGTCAATGACGACAACTCCATGATGGAATCTACAAGGACTGCATCTTCAAGGCCTCAAGACTTCAAGACTCGAGACAAGAATTCAATACACACTACTGGGTGAAGGACGGTTGACGGGCACCCTGGAGAAACCAGTGGTTGGCCGGGATGCATGGAGAAGCGCCATGACATCTTGCGGAAAGCTTCACCCAGACTCAAAGAGACGGAAGAATACTTCATGCCCGGAAGCTTACCTGTGCAACCGCAAGTCACTATGGGCTCTGGCTTGGTTGACCTTAGTTGTGACTCTGACTAGGACGGTGCTAGCAGATGTAGAACTACGGTAGGATTGGATGAGTACCGGACAGTGGTCAGAGGAACTCTTCGGAAGACCATGTTTCGGTCATCTTCTTCTCAAACACCCTGAAGTGCGAGAACGTAAAAAGAGGGATCGAATCTTGCGGGTAAAGTGTACAAACCTCTGCAGAGGGTTAAAACCTAATCGATTAGCCGTGTCCCCGGTTACGGACAATTTGAGCATCTGGACTTGGATCTATCTCGGAACTCTCAACACCGGACTGATAACTTAATTGTGGGCAACTTATGATGATTTAGGCTATGAGACATCGGTTGGCGGAACCATGTCATGATAGAAAACTCCATAGTACAGACTTCATTTATTCCTTTGATGTAGGGAAAATAAAACCAGCTTTTACATAAACAAAACTCGAGACATGAGCCACAAAGCCATATTGCATATAGTATAGTTTTACCATCTGTTTTCTCATGTTGTGATCTTGCGGTACATTCAATGTATTGACCTACACGGCTGCAACGTATCATGTTGCAGGATACTTTCTTCGACGAGTAAGAGTTACGATCTGAGGTTACGGTCTACACTCAACCTGCCGATGGCGTTGATGGGGCTCCACACCGACTATTTGTTTCGCTGTGACTTATGAGGTATATATCAGTTTTAGTTTATTTATACATGTGATTGCACTTTGATATATACATTGATGTCTTGTGTGTGCAAAGATACGATCCGAGGATGGCACAAAGAACACGTAGGCTTGACTGTCTGAGGTCGGGTCGCTACAGTGGAGTTGCAGATTTTGTTGGGCAGAAGCTCACAAATTGGAATGACGAGCTCATAATGCAATTCTACTCCACATCACATTTCTATCCAGATGGCAAGATAGTTTGGATGTCAGAAGGAACGAGATACCAGTCAACCATAGAGGAATGGGCAAGTCTGATGAATGCCTCAAAGGAAAATGAAGATGACTTGGACATTTATGCCAAGAAGAAAATGGGTCACAACTCAATGTCACAGATGTACAAGGAGATACCTGATGATGCACTTGAGTCCTTCAAGTTTGGATCAGTTCATTTTCTTCTGTCAGGGCTGCCTACAATCAACTGGATCCTAAGGCACACTCTGTTGCCCAAATCAGGTGACCACAACATGATGAGAGGGCATGCAATCAATTTGGTTCACATTTTTGATGTGCCTCAGAAATTCAAAGTCATGAGCCTCATAGTTGAAACTATCAAGAGGACAGCAGCAAACCAGAAGAGAAGCTGTGGATATGCCCCACAGATTCAGGAGTTGATTAACTCAAAGATGGGCACATGAAAGTATCTGTTGGATAAGGAACACATGGTTCTCTATCCTGACTTTGAGGACAATCAAGTTGTCATGACTGAGAATGAACCAACATCAGTACAAGCGCAAGAGAAGAAGGAGAAAGCAAGGAAAGAGAAGGCTGCCAAGATGCCAACTCAAGCAGAGGCATCTGAATACTTTCTGAAGAACAAGCAGGAGCAGCTTGGTTACTTGATAGCATCAACTCTGAAAATTGAGAAGGGGTTGGCCACCCTAAAAAACCAGGAGAGCATGGAAAGAATCATGGAACAAAAATTCTATGATCTTGATGTCAAAGTAACTGAGATTCAGTCAGCTGTGGAACAGCTACAGGATGACACGCAGGAGAGGAAGGGCAGGACAATGACTGATGCATTTGCCAGAGTGCCACGAGCTCAGAGATCAGCTGCAGAGCCAGTTCAAGACACCAGAGTCACTTCATCAGCTCCAGCTACAGCTCCAGCACCACCAGCTCCAGCACCAACACCTTCAGCTCCTTCTACATCGACTGAAGCCTTCGTTCTTGGAGTTCTCCGGACACCACCACCACCAGAAGACCAAGCCTGAGAGACGATATAGTCCTATGCATTTTCTAGGAACTTTTTGGTAACTTGTTGCCAAAGGGGGAGAAAAATGTATAGATCATAGGCTTCGAGAGAGAGAGATTTGCTTTTGTTCTCTCTTGTCTTCTTGGTTGAACTTCGTTTGCTTTTGATTGTTTGAGATACTATGCAATTTCCTATGAGACATTGATGATCATGTGTTTGATCATAAGCTACACTTATGCTCGTTATGATATTATCTTACTTATCCTTATATGGTCATTCACTTTGCTTGGTGATGAGTGCATGTATTCAATCTTTGTTATTTTGAGCGCTCCACCAAGATGTATGTGACATGGAAGAGTAACCCATGAGCCTAATTCCTTGTGCATTTGCAGTCCAAAGCAAATATTACTATACACAAATTTAGGGGGAGCTCTTGCTTGTCACATACTTCTCAAAGCGACAATGTTTTTCAAATTTTATTATCATTTGTCGAAGCTTTGATCTATATGTTGTCATCAATTACCAAAAAGGGGGAGATTGAAAGTGCAACTATCCCTAGGTGGTTTTGGTAATTCATAACAACATATAGCTCATTGCGCTAATGCTATTCCAAGACAAATATTTCAGGAAAGCTCAATGAATGGCATGGCATGGATGATGAAAGTGGATCCCTCAAAATATCAAGGACAAAGGATTGGCTCAAGCTCAAAAGCTCAAGACTCTAAATTTTACATTTTAATCATCCAAGATCACATTGAGTCTATAGGAAAAGCCAATACTATCAAGGAGGGATGAGGTGTTTCTTAATGAGCCTTTTGCTTCATGTGCTTAGTGATATGCTCCAAAACCCTCCACTACTTTCTCACATCCACATATGACCTAAACCTAAAGTCAAACTCGGCCCTACCGATTCTTTCTATCCGGTGCCACCGAGTTCAGATGTCATAGCCACTGCCACGAACCCTAGGCAAATCGGTCTCACCGATAGGGATCTCGGTCTCACCGAGATGGGATTGTAATCTCTCTTTTTCCCTTCGTAACGTTTCGGTCTAACCGAAGTGAGCGATCGGTCCCACCGAGATTACAACGTAAACTCTCTGTTTCCCTTTTGTAACTTTTCGGTCTCACCGAAAGAGCAAATCGGTCCCACCGAGTTTACCTGACCAACTCTCTGGTTAGCTAATTACCAAATTCGGTCTCACCGAGTTTGTGTAATCGGTTTCACCGAGATTACGTTATGCCCTAACCCTAACCATATCGGTCCTACCGAGTTGCTTGTCAGTCCCACCGAAAACCCTAACAGTCACTAGGTTTACTAACTCGGTCCGACCGAGTTTGATGATTCGGTCCCACCGAGTTTGGTAAATTGTGTGTAACGGTTAGATTTTGTGTGGAGGCTATATATACCCTCCACCTCCTCTTCATTCGTGGAGAGAGCCATCGAACAAACCTACACTTCCAACTTACCAGTTCGAGAGAGAACCACCTACTCATGTGTTGAGGCCAAGATATTCCATTCCAACCATATGAATCTTGATCTCTAGCCTTCCCAAGTTGCTTTCCACTCAAATCTTCTTTCCACCAAATCCATATCCTGAGAGAGAGTTGAGTGTTGGGGAGACTATCATTTGAAGCACAAGAGCAAGGAGTTCATCATCAACACACCATTTGTTACTTCTTGGAGAGTGGTGTCTCCTAGATTGGCTAGGTGTCACTTGGGAGCCTCCGACAAGATTGTGGAGTTGAACCAAGGAGTTTGTAAGGGCAAGGAGATCGCCTACTTCGTGAAGATCTACCGCTAGTGAGGCAAGTCCTTCGTGGGCGACGGCCATGGTGGGATAGACAAGGTTGCTTCTTCGTGGACCCTTCGTGGGTGGAGCCCTCCGTGGACTCGCGCAACCGTTACCCTTCGTGGGTTGAAGTCTCCATCAACGTGGAGGTACGATAGCACAACCTATCGGAACCACGACAAAAACATCCATGTCTCCAATTGCGTTTGAATTCTCCAAACCCTCCCCTTTACATTCTTGCAAGTTGCATGCTTTATTTTCCGCTGCCTATATACTCTTTGCATGCTTGCTTGAATTGTGTGAAGATTGCTTGACTTGCTTAAAGATAGCTAAAATCTGCCAAAGTCTAAAATTGGGAAAAGGTTAAGTTTTTAATTGGTCAAGTAGTCTAATCACCCCCCCTCTAGACATACTTCAAGGTCCTACACATGTACGATTAGCTTGACACAGTCTCTGGATGTAGTTCCGACGCGCCCGCCACACAGCCCATCGATGCAAATATGCAGTATTACGCTCACCCTCTTTTAACCACGTAATCCTCGAACGTTGTAGCCAGAGCATCTCTTCTCTATAGAGAAGTTCATCTAACTCGTACATCTTCTGTTTTATCAAGGATATGTCCGCGTCTTAAAGTTGCAAATCCGCTAACTGTCGCCGGAGTTTTTCAATTTCAGACGTGACATGATCAAATTCTCCTTACTCCAAGAACGCAGATTCGCCATCATCTCTTTTAGAGCGTCCCTGACAGCACCTAGAGTACCAACACGCTTGCTTTTCCCCCAACAGTCCATGATAACCGAGGCCAGCGCTAGATGCCGTTCCCACATGATCTCGTATATGGCCGTAGTTTTATTTTTAGGCGACTCCACATGTGATAACCACAACATCAGCGGACAGTGGTCCGAGCATGACGACGCGAGATGATCAACCTGAGTAAAGGGAAAGAAATCCTTCCAAACTTCATGAGCACACGCTCTATCCAATCGAAGACGGACGTTTCTGTTGCCCACTTGACCATTATCATATGTATACGGGATCCCGGAGAACCCCAAGTCCATCAACTCACAGGTCAGTACACAATCCCTGAACTGTAGCATCTGATTCTCAGACCGTTGCGTAAGGGAGAGGTGTTCATGTTGCCACATTGCTTCATTAAAATCTCCACACACTAGCCACGGTTCCGAGGAGATGGCCTGTAGGTTTGACAGAGCGCTCCACATATGGTGTCTGTTCTCCACCCGTGGTTCTCCATACACATAGGTCGTCCTCCATGTCTTATCATTTGCTCCATCTACAATACGCACGTCTATATACCGTGCACAAGAGTCCAAGACAGTCACTTGGAAATTCTCATCCCAATAGAGGGCCAGGCCCCCACTTAGCCCATCATTGGATACACTCGCAAATCCTTTCATATGCAGTCTCCACTTGATCTTCTCCATCTTGCTTGAGGCTTGTCTAGTTTCAGATAGAAAAACCAGCCCCGGGGAATTGGCTTTGCAGAGGGCCAAGACCTCATGAACTGTCTGGCGGTCCCCACCGGCAGTTCCAAACTAGAGAACTCATTGTGCCCGGCGGTCCTCCTTGAAGGAGGCCGCCGATCGATCGTCTGAAGCATCTTCAAAGCCAATTTTGGCTCGTTTACTGCTTGAACTGCTAGTTGGTGACTGAACGCCACCTCCATCTTCCCCTTCACCAAGGGTCAGAGTAAGAACACCAGATGGGACCTTGGTGCTCCCTATCCTGTCACCAGTGCCCGCCTCCTCCATAGCGAGTCTTTTCCTCACCGATGGATCAACTTGCATGTCTGTACGCGAGGCCTTCGACGGGCTCGAAGTTGTGTCTAAAGTTTCAGGACCAACATGCTTTTGTGACATGTTCCTTCGGCTGGGCGTGTAGTCAGGCTTCTGCTCACTCCCCCGATTAGCACCCTCCGGTCGTGGCTTGTTAGGGCCATCAGCATATAGCCACGCACCATACTTCTTGCTCTTCTCCTCATGGATACTACTACCACACTTTTTGAACTAATGGCCTATAATTCCATAGACGCTGCAAAATCGAGCAAGTTTCTCATATCGCACCAGAAAAACCTGACGCTCCTTGCCTCTTACAATACTGACGAACTTGGTTAGGGGCTGATGCACATCATGGCGAACCCCAATTCTCACATAATCCACGCGAGTATTCCCATTCAACCTCATCTCCAAGATCTTCCCTGAATTCCTAAGCAGATGTTCCACAATGCCTTTCTTACAAAAACCCTCCGGGAGTTTGTGGATCTGGAGCCAAATTGGCATGAACACCATAGGAACCTCCTCTGCCTTTGTGAATCCATCATAGGGGCACATCAGCACTAAAAAGTTTCTAAACAACCAGGGGCCTTGTTCGATCATCCGTTCCCAGTCACCGAGGCACGCAGCCTGAACAACGAACATGTTTGGGCCAACCGGACGGAATTTCACCTGTTGAGCAGGATTCCACGCCGCCCGCATATCCTTGTAGAAGGCTGTCGGCCTGAAGGTTTTGTCCGTGTGAACCGTAGTTAGGGCTAGCCACCTGATGCTCTTGTTGATCTCGGGATCATTCTCATCAATCACCAGATCGTCAAAGACTTCATCTTCCAAGTTTAACTGCTCCGTGAACTCGTCAAGATCAGATCTCATGGCGGCACCGCTGCCGCCGCTCGTGCCTGACTGCGCGTCCGCAGCCGATTCCATCGCTGCGAGGCTTGGGAGGCCTCCCTCAATGTAGGCGGGGAACCCTACGTAGGGGATGCGAGATGTATTGGGTAGAGACTCTCTAGCGATCAGATCGCCAGGGAGGACATGGAAACCCTAGCCGCCGCTAGGGGAAAACAGGCCCTATCCAAAATCCCACAACTGTGTTGTCTGGACTGTTTTCATGACATTATTGTAAATACAAATAATTGTGTTTCCTTTCATGTCATTATAATTACGAGTACAAATGCAATGTGAGTACAGGGGGAACCAATAAAAAGCTCTGAATATGTATTACCAAGAAATAGATTAATCATACAAAATAAATATTAATAGACAATGTGACACATAATAGGCAAGTGCACAATTCAGATGCTTAATTACCAAACACACCCATGTGAGTCAGAGTAGACAGCCGGCCGGTCAACCAGCGAAGCAACTGGTTGACTTGAATGGACCACCAGGTCACCATCGCGCCATGTGCGTAAATTGGCAGCAGGCAAGAAACGAAGCCCGTTGGATGTTGCAAGATCTCATTTCACTCCAAAAATGTGCTTCATTCACGTACATATTATTGCCTGCAGCTGCACAAATTAATCTGAAAACAGGCAGGCAGGCAGGCACCCACGGTTAAGGTAGTGCCTTCTCCTGCATGCAGTTTCTGATTTCCCATCTTAGTTTCTGAGTACCAAACTTTGCAACTTGCAATGCAAGTGTATGCATACAGTGGCGGAGCCAGAACTTTTGTGGAGCCTGGGCAAGTTGAGCCTAAGTGTATAATCTAGAAATCAAAATCCTGGTATTCAAATATACAACATATAATATAGCACCAAACTTATGAACGACAAATTGACATTAACAATCAAGTGAAAACATATACATAATAATCACACAAATTGTAGTTTTAAAGTGAACTACATATAATATACCAATATCCCTTTCATAAAACAAATAAAGTTGAGACTTGACAACACAAGATATATAACCAGACTTGCATGGAGGCAAACACACCATGTTGCCAACAAAAGTAAATCTATCCATACTAGATGTCACCGGATGTCATTGCGAAATTTCGTCCACCACATTCAAAAGCATCTCTCGCTTATTCACTTTTGCCAAAAGAAAGACATATAACCAGCCTTTCAGACAGGCAAACTCATCATGTTGCCAAAGTCCTAAAAGGCACTACAAGATAAAAAATGGATTTTTCCCAGCAAAAAAAAAGAAAATGGATTTGTAATTGAAAGAAATTTAGTTGTGAGATGTGAATATGTTAAAATAGAAAACTTGCAATAATAGAGATGTTGGATGAAACATACCGACAATGAACTAAAGAAAATGACGAGGCAATAGGAGCCTCGCGTTCGCTCCCAGCCGGCCGTGCGTCTAGCCGTCTAGGGCTCAGCCTCGAGGCCAGCCGCCACTGCCAGCACCTTCTTCCGCCCAGTCCCCGCGCTCGTGAATACTCTCTCCGTAAACTAATATAAGAGCGTTTAGATCATTACTTTAGTAATCTAAACGTTCTTATATTAGTTTACAGAGGGAGTACTGAATAGAAGAGACGGGAAGGAGTTGTTTCTTTTTCTAGCCCAGGCTGCAGCTGCGTAGTTGGGCTGTAATAAGTCTCTGAAAAAGGAAGGCGCAATATTTTTGCCCGGGTAAAGAGCAAGTTAGCGAACAGTTTTACACCTTTTAGTCTAGCGATCGCTGTTGTTAAGACCCAGCGAGCCCGGGCAAGTGCCCAGGGTCGCTGGGCGGTGGCTCCGCCATGCATATATGGGTATGTCACGAGTCTCTCCATAACCAGCATCATCATCTCACTCGCCATTCATTCAGAAATTAAGATAAGAAGATGCGCGCCTCATCACTCGGACGCTGCGCCACCGTGGCACTCATCGTGCTCCTCGGCACAATAGCGGCTGCGGCAGCACGGACGAAGAACGAATGCCACGCCGGGGACAAGGCCGCGCTGCTGGCCATCAAGGCGGGTTTCGGCAACGCCTCCTACTTCCAGTCATGGACTCGGGACTACCCCTGCTGCGAGTGGATCAGCGTCTTCTGCGACCTCTCCGCCTCCCCCTACACCTTACGCCGCGTGGTGGCCGTCTCCTTCCTCCGCGACGCCAGCCTCGTCGGGCCCTTGCCCGGCGCCTCCGTCGCCCGCCTCACCGCGCTGCAGCAGCTCATCCTCATCCACGTGCCGGGCGTGAATGGCACCATCCCGCGCGACCTCGCCCGGCTTTCCAACCTCAACTTCATCGACGTCTCCTACACGGGCATCTCCGGCCCCGTGCCATCGTTCCTGTCGAGGCTCACCAAGCTCACCTACCTCAGGCTCTCCTTCAACTCGCTCACGGGCCCCATCCCGGCGTCGCTCGCCGACGTCCCCAACCTCTCCTTCCTCGACCTCGCCGGCAACCGCTTCACGGGAACCATACCACCTCTCCTCCTAAGAAGGACCAACGACACGGCCTACCTCAGCCTCTCCCATAACAACCTCACCGGCGGCGTCCCCGCCGACTTCGCCGCCGTGAGGTTCTGGAGCCTCGACTTGTCGCACAACGCCCTCGCCGGCGAGGCCCCGCTCCTGTTTGGCCTGAACAAGTCGGTGGAGAAGCTGGACCTGTCGCGCAACGCCTTCAGCTTCAACCTCTCTGCCGTGACGCTGCCGTCGCAGCTCGGCATGCTGGACATCAGCCACAACGATATCTACGGTGTGCTCCTCCCGCAGGTGGCCAAACTGCAGTATTTGAACGTCAGCTACAACCGCCTCAGCGGCGGAGTGCCCATCGGCGGCAACATGGATCGGTTTGATCAGTACTGCTTCCAGCACAACAAGGGACTGTGTGGGACTCCACTTCTTCCCTGCAAGTGATCGTCGTCTCAATCGACTAGCTCCTCCAGCCGTAATCTAATTCTAATGGATGATTATTAATTACAACTTCTTTAAAAAAAACTCTCTCCGTCCCAAAATAAGTGTTTCAAGCTTAGTACAGTATGCTTCTTACTGTGCTTAAGTTGAAACACTTATTTTGGGACGGAGGGAGTAATAAAAGTATCCCTCTTCAGTACAGTATGCTTCTTAGTGTGCTCAAGTGTGCGTCTTCACACATATTTCATTAAGCTGTG
Source organism: Aegilops longissima (assembly GCA_021605205.1). Taxonomy (NCBI): domain Eukaryota; kingdom Viridiplantae; phylum Streptophyta; class Magnoliopsida; order Poales; family Poaceae; genus Aegilops; species Aegilops longissima. The sequence goes on from CM038677.1 coordinate 741,684,299, forward strand.
TATGTGAAATCACAGGATTAGTCTGCTGCATGTTATGCTCAAGTAAGGTGGTCCGATAACAGATTCACTTTTTTTTCTCAAAAAATAGCAGACGTGATGTTTTGGGTGAAATAAAAACATGGATGATGGATCATTCCACTTCTGTCCTGCTGTTTCTTAATGTTCCAAGTCTGATTCATAATACCTGACAAATTTGCCATTAGGCATACAGATGCTACGTTGCAATACTATCTCTTTGTTGGAGTTTTCAAGTGAGAACCCCAAGCTGACAGGCTGCTGAATTCTCAAACTCCGGCAAGACTAGTGGAATTTTTATGTTTTGCTCCTTCATTTTTTTTATTTAGGGCCTGTTCTGATCTCCTCTGAACTTCCAAAACTTCTCAAAATCAGCTTCTTGAAGCTAGCTTCTACTCCACCTAGCGATTTGTGAAGCGTTCTGCACGTCGTAGCTTCTCCCAGTGATTTGGCCCGCTGGGAGAGGCTGCTAGCCTGTTGGGCTATAGCTTGAGCTGGCTGGAATCAGCCCAGCTGGGGCCCGGCTTGGTTTTTAGATATTGAAGGGGTTGGGCTGCAGTAGGCAGAAAACAAGTGGGCTGAAAATAACTTCGATTTTTTTCACAGGCACTAGCTTCTGCGAATTTTTAGTGTACAGAGAGATGTACAGAGAGGCATGCAGTCCGATTATGGGTGAGTAAAAAAATATGTCGAGTTTATCAGTTATCCTACAATCACGTACTCTCTTATAGCCCGATTCTGGGTGAGTCCAAAAAAGTGGAGTCTATCCATTATCCTACAATCACGTACTGTGTTATAGCAGTAGACAAAGTACAAAGTAGTCAGGACAAGTTACTACATGTTATCCTAGTTAAGACAAGTTATATAATATAGAACAACAGCAAGTTTTCTCCTCTGCCATAGAACAAAGCTTCATTTGCATATAAGTTTGCAAATCAAAATGGCCACCCATCTAAAGACATGAGCATGATTACTTCATCAACTAAGAGCAATGGCGGTAGCTAGTTCATGCCTAAACAAATCCATATTAGGAGTACTTTCCGCCGATGTTGAAGCATCCGATGCATTTGGAGGAATAACATATTTCTTGTATCTATCTGGAATAGTTGGAACATAATCCGGATCCCTCTCACACCGAAGAAAGTGGAGATCCTCTTTGTCATGGAGGCAAACGTAGTTGTGTAGTGTCATAGTAGCCGCAACAATCATCTTTTGTGTATTGATCGAGTAGTTTAGCATTTTAAGCAAGATTTGCCATTTCATCTTCCAAACACCAAAAGTTCTCTCTATGGTATTGCGCTTGGAGGAGTGGATCCGGTTGAACTTTTCTACAGGAGTAGTTGGGGGTGCACCTCTCTGGAAGTCGGGGACGTGATATTGTTCTCCTTTGTACGGTGCTAGATAGCCATCCCTGTTAGGATAGCCGGCATCTAGTAGGTAATACTTGCCTATACAAAAAATAAACAAACATGATTGTGAGTTCAAGGTTATGATACATAAGTTGCAACAACAATAAACATGCATGTGAATTGGAGATAGAACAATATTACATAAGTTGCAATATCAAGAAATGCTAACCCTTTGGAGGATGTGGGAATGTGGCCTTGTCATTTTCGATTGCATGGAATAACACACTTGTATCATGCATAGAACCCGGTTGTCCAATTGAAGCATAGGTGAAATGCATATCAAAGTCGCATACTGCCATCACATTCTGAGTTGTTGCACCTGTTCTTCCAATATACCTTACTTTTGAAGGTCCTTCCGGAATAGAAGCCCTAACATGTGTCCCATCTATTGCACCAATGCAATCTTTGAGATGAGGATAAGCCCTTTTGTCACGCTTGATCCTATCATGCACGATGCGAAAATTAGGGTCTTGAGGCCTAATGTAGTGAGATGACATCTTGACCACACATTGTAGAACCTCATGAAACTTACGGTGGACTATATCCGCTCCATGTTTGAAACGGTTTTGGGTTCTCCTATTTGATTCACCCCCCATGGTCCACAAGAATATAGCCAAAGACTCACAAGTGGTAACGAAGCATGTATCTTTGAGGCCATACTCCCCCACCAATTTGTCATGAAGATCAAAAAACACATTTGCATTCATTCTCAACATTGTGTACGTCTCTCCGGGTGTGCCAATAGTCTCTTGCAACCATTCAAAACCACTCAACCTAGATGTCCTAGGGTCGGCCTTCATGACCCAACTTTTACAATACTTCCCAACTATGGATGACACACCCGAACAACGCATGACCATATCATGTTGATATTGGAAAACCATAATTTTCTTTCATTCATAATTTGTGTCATCATCACTTTCATTATCTGATGACATCTGCATATAAACAACCACCAATATATGAAACACAAGTTAGCATCAACTGAATCGACATAGACATAATGCATACATAAATAGCGAACACTTGGTTCAACAACATAGACATAAAGATGGTTCCACCGTGCGTACATAAAGAGATGAAATAGTATCATGTAGTTCAACAACATAAACATAAAGATGGTTCAAGCACTAGGTTTAACATAAAAGACACAAATAGTTTAGATAGCAAAGGATAATCGACCATCACACACAGATGGAATGGTGTGCATGTAAATTAACAACTTCCCATACTCCAAGTCATACTTCCTGTGCAACCAACCCTTTCGGGACTCAAGAGGCATGTAAAGAAACATCTCCCTTTGCGCCCTCTTCACAAACAACTCGGAAGCCATGAAGAATTCATCGGTATCAGCTGCTGCACCACAAGCAATGACTTCATCCATAACCGAGGTGACACAATTCGCCTCATCTTGCTTTAGGAAAGACTGAAACGATGAGTGAGAAGCTTCGGCAATATCACCAATCCTTGTAACTTGCTCACACATCACTTGTACGGTCTTGGGTTTCTTGTTCTTCTCCGGAATGATAATTCCAAACCTCAGTTTAGATGAACTAGGTGTTGTCTGAGATGCTTGTTCTTCGGTATCATCCAAATCAAGATCTTCAATCTCATCAGCATTGAGGCTAGCTTTCACGGCCGCACTAGAGGGAGGAGGTGTGCCCGAAGAAGGATTCCAATGGTCAGTACCATCACTTGTGATATCTCCAAAAATAGTTCGCAAGTTTTCTTCATTAGCAAGTCCTTTCTTCTTGAACTTGCCACAACCTTTAATATCTTGTAATACAACAAGGGAAAAAATTGTTAGTAAATAAAATGATATGGATGAATTATGATATGTGATACATCAGCCAAAGAACTTACAATTTTAGCCTTTTTCCACCATTCATCATCTTGTGACACAGTATTGTTCACATAGTCCCATCCGGCTCCGGTCTCCCGCAACTTGAGTTTCTTGAATACGCCGAAATCACCTTTAAGCTTGTCCCATTTGTTTTTCAATTGCGTCTGTGTGTAGTCAAGCCCGGTTCTCATTTTGAATTGCCTTGTCACCTCATCAAATGCACTTGGTGTCAAATAATGTCTTGGCCTATTTCCAGCATTCACTTGCACGGCAAACAACTCACAGACAATCCGAGTGTTCTCAACGCTCCATTCAGCAGTCATGCTCGATACTTCTCTAAGAAAAATGCATGTCACTTTGGTCCTCAAATGTATGCAACACATGGACAACAATACATGGAGTGGAAACAAAAATTTTATTGTCTAGCCACAATCATATAAAATGAATAATGTATGCACATACCACATTCACAGAGCAGTACACATACCACAGTTCAAGCCAGTGCACACTTATGAAAAAATAATACCAACTGACAATTTCATGCCTAGCTACAATTAGATATTAAACTAACAAATGTATGCACAAATCACATGTACACAACAATACACATACCACTTCACACATTTGCACTCTTATGAAAAAATAAACTCATTTGCATCTACAGTAGCTTCACCATGGCTGCCATGGGAAGACCTTGGGGAGGAAGGAAAAGGAAGCTCACCTAGGGTTGATGCCGTCCGGGATGGGGGCTCAGAAGTTGAGGCGGGGTCCGTGGAGATTAGCACAGACGTCGGGCGGTGTATGCATGCGGAGGGGCTGCTGCGACGGGTAGCGGCGGGGATGCACCTTCTGGGTGGTCTTCTCGAAGGGAACCGGCGGGGATGGCTCTGTATACTCCGAATTTGGCGGTGGAAGGGACCTCCAGCCGGCGGAGGGGTGGATCCGGCCGTGGCGGCGGGGCCGGTGGCGGCTGGAAGTAGGTCGCGAGGGAGAGGGGAATTGCTTGGCAGCAACGATTCGAGGGAGAGGGGAACTGCTCGAGCGCCCCGCCTGTGACCGTATCGAGTCGGGCTGTTCCTTGAACCGTTTTCTTAAGCGGTGGCATTTTTGTTGTAAATATAGGAAACTTCTCTTTCTCGTTTTCCTGGAGCTGGGCTTTCCGGGCTTCGAGTTTTTACACGGGAGAAGGGTTCAGCTTCTCGAATACAACTTCTAGGAGCTCAAATGTTCGACACAGCTTCTATCCAGAAATTTGAGGAGTTAGAAGCTGGAGGAGATTAGAACAGGCCCTTAGACTCACCTAGGAAAATATACCCATAAATGGAACCTAGCTAGAGCCCTGGGAGACCGGAGCGGATTTTCAGCGCAAGGCGCTATTGGCGCACTTTATCAAGAACGCTCGTTGTTGCTGTGTGATGCGTGCATGGGTGTATTACGTGGCATCAGTGCCTCATTCAGAAGAAAACCTAGAAACTAATTGTTTCTAACATGACACGTGCAAGCCTTGCTGTTACGGTTATTCAAACATGTACACCCGAGAACTGTTTGTGGAACCTTATGTTGCATTCTCGTGAGTGTGCCTGGAACATTTTGGCACAGACGAACGCTTGGGTGTGCGGCGATGACGTGGTCAGCGCATTGATAGTTGCATGAAGATGACATATGTGTGCTGTGCTACTATACACGCATATTGAATGAACAAGTGAAGCATAGATGTGCCGGACAGTAGGACGTACACAAAATGGGACGAGGCCCAGCGCCATTTCTGAAGCACTTGTATTGGTCATCACCTTCATGAAAGCATCAACTTGCTTCTCAATCCTCCTTCACTGGTTAGACTACTCGTTCATATCTTCTCACTAGTAGAAAAAGAGCCATTTGTCCCGATTCGTAAGGCCCATTTGTCCCGGTAGGGGAACCGGGACTAAAGGGTCGGTACTAAAGCCCTATACCTTTAGGGTGTGTTTGGTTTCTGTCACGGGATAGAACGTAACGGGTCGGACCCATCCCAACAGGCCATTCTCGCGTTTGGTTCGTCGCAGAAACAAGAACCCATCGGTTCCAGAAACGGCATATTCCCCCATATTCCCGAACCGAGCAGTTCCTCGAAAACGAGCGGACCACGCGGAACGGCTTCTCTCCCTCGACTCGCACAACGCCCTCTCGCGACTCCCCCTCTCTCGATCTGAGCCGCCGCGGGCGAAACCAGCACAAGACCTCTCCGGCGCCGGCTGTCCTCGCGCCCCGCTGCCTGAAGGCCTCTCCGGCGCGGCTGTCCTCGCATCCCGTCATCTCGACTCTCCCATGACGTGCAGTGGCGGCGACGGCGAGATACATCAGGGAAGATGCTGCAGGCGAGACAGGGCGGCCGTGCTGCCGGGCGCGCTTGCGCGACACGCCAAGAAGCGCCAGCTGCCGCGCCGACGGAGGAGCTGCTCCCATCGCTGGCCGTTGCTCTCGCGCGATTTGAGTCTGATTCTTCTTTCCTAGTTCTGTACGAGCACCTTTATGATTTGAGTCTGACTGCGAGCATGCTCATATGCTTGTTCCGAAATCTAATTGTTGCATGGATGGATGAAGTCCAATTGCTCACACGCGTTCAGTTCTCTGCTATTTGTTTTTGAAAGAGCGTGCTGAAGCCTTTGTTGCATGGATGGATGGATGACCAGTTTATGCAGGGAATTTTATTTGACTGAAATTCAATCCAATTCTAGGTGAGATGAACAAATCCATTCCATTTCATCGCTCAAACCAAACACCAAAATGTAACCATTCCGTTCCTTTAACCTGTCTATACCAAACACAAGGACGGAACCGACCCATTCCGGTGGAATGGAACCATTACGTTCCGTTACACTTCGTTCCCGAACCAAACACACCCTTAGTCCCGGTTCTTACACCAACCGGGACAGATGGGCCTCCACGTGGCCGCTGCGGCGAGCCCATGCAGGAGGGCTTTTGGTCCCGGTTGGTAGTGATGTCTACTACACAACCTTCTTCTTGTAGACATTGTTGGGCCTGCAAGTGCACAGTTTTGTAGGACAGTAGCAAATTCCCCTCAAGTGGATGACCTAAGGTTTATCAATCCGTATAAGGCGTAGGATGAAGATGGTCTCTCTCAAACTACCCTGCAACAAAATAACAAAGAGTCTCTTGTGTCCCCAACACACCCAATACAATGGTTAATTGTATGGGTGCACTAGTTCGGCGAAGAGATGGTGATACAAGTGCAATATGGATGGTAGATAAAGGTATTTGTAATCTGAAAATATAAAAACAGCAAGGTAACTAATGATAAAAGTCAGCGTAAACGGTATTGCAATGATAGGAAACAAGGCCTAGGGTTCATATTTTCGCTAGTGCAAGTTCTCTCAACAATAACAACATAGATAGATCATATAACCATCCCTCAACATGCAACAAAGAGTCACTCCAAAGCCACTAATAGCGGAGAACAAACATAGAGATTATGGTAGGGTACGAAACCACCTCAAAGTTATTCATTCGGATCAATCTATAAAAGAGTTCGTACTAGAATAACACCTTAAGACACAAATCAACCAAAACCCTAATGTCACCTAGATACTCCATTGTCACCTCAAGTATCCGTGGGCATGGTTATACGATATGCACCACACAATCTCAGATTCATCCAACCAACATAAAAGTACTTCAAAGAGTGCCCCAAAGTTTCTAGCGGAGAGTCAAGAACGTGTGCCAACCCCTATGCATAGGTTCATGGGCGGAATCCGCAAGTTGGTCACCAAAACATACATCAAGTGGCATATGATATCCCATTGTCACCACAGATAAGTACGACAAGACATACATCAAGTGTTCTCATAAAAGACTCAATCCGATAAGATAACTTCAAAGGGGAAACTCAATTCATCACAAGAGAGTAGAGGGGGAGAAACAACATAAGATCCGACTACAATAGCAAAGCTCGCGATACATCAAGATCGTGCCATAAAGGGAACACGAGAGAGAGAGAGAGATCAAACACATAGCTACTGGTACATACCCTCAGCCCCGAGGGTGAACTACTCCCTCCTTGTCATGGATAGCGCTGGGATGATGAAGATGGCCACCGGTGATGGGTTCCCCCTCCGGCAGGGTGCCGGAACGGGCTCCCGAGAGGTTTTTGGTGGCTACAGAGGCTTGCGGCGGTGGAACTCCCGATCTATTCACTGTTCTGGAAGTTTTTCTATACGTAGGTATATATGGGTGCAGGGGTTACGTCGGTGGAGCTTCGGGGGCCCCACGAGGCAGGGGGCGCGCCCTAGGGGGGTGGGCGCGCTCCCCACCCTCGTGAGCACCTCCCTCATCTCCTGCGTAGGGTCCAAGTCTATCTGGTAGGTTTCCTTCCAAAATAACTTCTTGATTGATTTCGTTCCGTTTCAATTCGTTTGATATTCCTTTTCCTCGAAACACTGAAATAGGCATAAAACAACAAATCTGGGCTGGGCCTCCGATTAATAGGTTAGTCCCAAAATAATATAAAAGTGGATAATAAAGCCCAATATTGCCTAAAACAGTAGATAATATAGCATGGAGCAATCAAAATTATAGATACGTTGGAGACGATCAAGCATCCCCAAGCTTAATTCCTGCTCGTCCTCGAGTAGGTAAATGATAAAAAAGATAATTTTTGATGTGGAATGCTAGTTGGCATAATTTCAATGTAATTCTTCTTACTTGTGATATGAATATTCAGATCCGAAAGATTCAAGACAAAGGTTCATATTGAGATAAAAATAATAATACTTCAAGCAAACTAGCAAAGCAATCATGTCTTGTCAAAATAACATGGCCAAAGCAAGCTATCCCTACAAAATCATATAGTCTAGCTATGCTCTATCTTCACCACACAAAGTATTTAAATCATGCACAACCCCGATGACAAGCCAAGCAATTGTTTCATACTTTAACATTTTCAAAACTTTTTCAATCTTCATGCAATACATGAGCGTGAGCCATGGATATAACACTATAGGTGGAATAGAATGGTGATTGTGGAGAAGACAAAAAAAGAGGGGAAGATAGTCTCACATCAACTAGGCGTATCAACAAGCTATGGAGATGCGCATCAATAGATATCAATGTGAGTGAGTAGGGATTGCCATGCAACGGATGCACTAGAGCTATAAGTATGTGAAAGCTCAACAAAAGAAACTAAGTGGGTGTGCATCCAACTCGCTTGCTCACGAAGACCTAGGGCAATTTGAGGAAGCCCATCATTGGAATATACAAGCCAAGTTCTATAATGAAAAATTCCCACTAGTATATGAAAGTGACAACATAGGAGACTCTCTATCATGAAGATCATGGTGCTACTTTGAAGCACAAGTGTGGTAAAAGGATAGTAACATTGTCCCTTCTCTCTTTTTTTCTCATTTTTTAATTTTTTTTATTTGGGTCTTTTCTCTTTTTTATGGCCTCTTTTTTTCTTTTTTTATTTTTCGTCTGGAGTCTCATCCCGACTTGTGGGGGAATCATAGTCTCCATCATCCTTTCCTCACTGGGACAATGCTCTAAAAATGATGATCATCACACTTTTATTTTCTTACAACTCAACAATTACAACTCGATACTTAGAACAAAATATGACTCTATATGAATGCCTCCGGCGGTGTACCGGGATGTGCAATGACTCATGAGTGACATGTATGAAAGAATTATGAACGGTGGCTTTGCCACAAATACGATGTCAACTACATGATCATGCTAAGCAATATGACAATGATGGAGCGTGTCATAATAAACGGAACGGTGGAAAGTTGCATGGCAATATATCTCGGAATGGCTATGGAAATGCCATGATAGGTAGGTATGGTGGCTGTTTTGAGGAAGGTTTATGGTGGGTGTATGATATCGGCGAAAAGGTGCGCGGTATTAGAGAGGCTAGCAATGGTGGAAGGAAGAAAAGTGCGTATAATCCATGAACTCAACATTAGTCATAAAGAACTCATATACTTATTGCAAAAATCTAGAAGTTATCAAAGCAAAGTATTACGCGCATGCTCCTAGGGGGATAGATTGGTAGGAAAAGACCATCGCTCGTCCCCAACCGCCACTCATAAGGAAGACAATCAATAAATAAATCATGCTCCGACTTCATCACATAACGGTTCACCATACGTGCATGCTACGGGAATCACAAACTTTAACACAAGTATCTCTCAAATTCACAGCTACTCAACTAGCATGATTCTAATATCACCATCTTTATATCTCAAAACAATTATCAAGCATCAAACTTTTCTTAGTATTCAACACACTCATAAGAATTCTTACAAATCTTGTATTCTTAGCATATTAGGATTATTTAAGAAAATTACCCTGCTATTTAAGACTCTCAAAATAATATAAGTGAAGTATGAGAGTTCATCTATTTCTCCAAAATAAAACTACCACCATGCTCTAAAAGATATAAGTGAAGTACGAGAGCAATAACGAAAACTACTCCAAAAGATATAAGTGAAGATCAATGAGTAGTCGGATAATTATGCAACTATGTGAAGACTCTCTAACATTAAGGAATTTCAGATCTTGGTATTGTATTCAAACAGCAAGAAAAACAAAATAAAATGACATTTCAAGGATAGCACAACTCATGTGAAGAAGCAAAAACTTAGGCTCAACCGATACTAACCGATAGTTGTTGAAGAAAAAGGGTGGGATGTCTACCGGGGCATCCCCAAGCTTAGATGCTTAAGACTTCTTGAAATATTATCTTGGGGTGCCTTGGGAATCCCCAAGCTTGAACTTTTGTGTCTCCTTAATTCCTCTCATATCATGGTTTCTCTTTTTATCAAAAGTTTCATTCACAACAAACTCAACAAGAACTCGTGAGATAGGTTAGTATAAACCAATGCAAAACCTTATCATTTTCTACTGTAAAAAATGACTAACATTGTTATTCAACATTGCATACTAAATGCATCTGCATATTTAATACTCCTATCCTCAAATAGAATCATTAAACAAGCAAACATATGCAAACAATGCAAACATAACAGCAATCTTCCAAAACAGTACAGTCTGTGAAGCATGCAAGAGTATCAATACTTCCCTAAATCCAAAAATTATGAAGTAAAATTCCCACTGTAATAAATTTATCAAAGCTCAATATGCAAAAAGATTCAACATTATAACACTCTCTGACTTCTCTAGGGAATATTTGCAACAGCGGTAAACTTTCTGTTTTCAAACAGCAACATATATACTTGCAAAATAAGCATGGCAAAGGCTATCCTTGACTTTTTTTATTGAAACTAAAGATGGAAAACATTATTGTAAATAACAGCAAGCAAATACTAACAAAATAAAATGACGCTCCAAGCAGAACACATATCATGTGGTGAATAAAAATATAGCTCCAAGTAAAGTTACCGATGAACGAAGACGAAAGAGGGGATGCCATCCGGGGCATCCCCAAGCTTAGGCTCTTGGTTATCCTTGAATATTACCTTGGGGTGCCTTGGGCATCCCCAAGCTTAGGCTCTTTCCACTCCTTATTCCATAGTCCATCGAATCTTTACCCAAAACTTGAAAACTTCACAACACAAAACTTAATAGAAAACTCGTGAGCTCCATTAGCGAAAGAAAACAAAACACCACTTCAAGGTACTGTAATGAACTCATTCTTTATTTATATTGGTGTTAAACCTACTGTATTACAACTTCTCTATGGTTTATAAACTATTTTACTAGCCATAGATTCATCAAATAAGCAAACAACACACGAAAAACAGAATCTGTCAAAAACAGAACAGTCTGTAGTAATCTGTAACTAACGCAAACTTCTGGAACTCCAAAAATTCTAAAATAAATTAGTGGACCTGAGGAATTTGTTTAGTAATCATCTTCAAAAAGAATCAACTAAATATCGCTCTCCAGTAATAATTTCTAGCTAATCTCGTGAGAGCTAAAGTTTTTGTTTTTTAAGCATGATCATAAAGACTTCACCCAAGTCTTCCCAAAGGTTCTACTAGGCACAAACACTAATTAAAACATAAAACCACATGTAAACAGAAGCTAGATGGATTATTTATTACTAAACATAACTAGAAAGCAAGAAACTAAAATAAAATTGGGTTGCTGTTGAGGAACGTAGCATAAATTCAAAATTTTCTACGCATCACCAAGATCAATCTGTGGAGATTCTAGCAACGAGAGAGAGAGAGAGAGAGAGAGAGAGAGAGGGAGTGCATCTTCATACCCTTGAAGATCGCTAAGCGGAAGCGTTACAAGAACGCGGTTGATGGAGTCGTACTCGCGGCGATTCAAATCGCGGAAGATCCGATCTAGCGCCGAACGGACGGCGCCTCCACGTTCAACACACGTACAGCCCGGGGACGTCTCCTCCTTCTTGATCCAGAAAGGGGAGAGGAGAAGTTGAGGGAGAACTCCGACAGCACGACGACGTGGTGGTGGTGGAGCTCATGGTTCTCCAGCAGGGCTTCGCCAAGCACTATGGAGGAGGAGGAGGTGTTGGAGGAGGGAGAGGGTTGCGCCAGGGGAGAGGTACGGCTGCCCTCCCACCGCTCCACTATATATAGGGGCAAGGGGAGAGGGGGAGGCGCCCTAGGGTATCCCCTAGGGGGCGGCGGCCAAGCAGATTGGATCTCCCTAGGGAAAATCCTAGGGAGACTTGCCCCCCAAGCCAAGCAGGTGGAGGATTGCCTCCCAAGCCAGGTGGAGGCGCCCCACCTCTCCAAATAACGTGGGAAAGGGTGTGGGGGGCGCGCCACCCCTTAGTGGGCTGGTTTGCCCCTTCCCCTTTGGCCCATGAGGCCCTCCAACACTTGTCGGGGCTCCCGAAACACCTTTCGGTCATGCTGGCCATAGCCTGGTACCCCCGGAACACTTCCGGACTCCAATACCCTTCGTCCAATATATCGATCTTCACCGCCGGACCATTCCGGAACTCCTCGTGACGTCCGGGATCACATCCAGGACTCTAAACTACCTTCGGTAACCACATACTATTTCCCATAACAACTCTAGCGTCACCAAACCTTAAGTGTGTAGACCCTACGGGTTCGGGAATCACGCAGACATGACCGAGACATCTCTCCGGCCAATAACCAACAGCGGGATCTGGATACGCATGTCGGCTCCCACATGTTCTACGATGATCTCATCGGATGAACCACGATGTCGGGGATTCAAGCAATCCCGTATACAATTCCCTTTGTCAATCGGTACGTTACTTTCCCGAGATTCGATCGTCGATATCCCAATACCTCGTTCAATCTCGTTACCGGCAAGTCACTTTACTCGTTCCGTAATGCATGATCCCGTGACTAACTACTTAGTCACATTGAGCTCATTATGATGATGCAATACCGAGTGGGCCCAGAGATACCTCTTCGTCATACGGAGTGACAAATCCCAGTCTCGATTCGTGCTAACCCAACAGACACTTTCGGAGATACCTGTAGTGCACCTTTATAGCCACCCAGTTACGTTGTGACTTTTGGTGCACCCAAAGCATTCCTACGGTATCCGGGAGTTGCACAATCTCATGGTCTAAGGAAATGATACTTGATATTAGAAAAGCTTTAGCAAACGAACTACACGATCTTGTGCTATGCTTAGGATTGGGTCTTGTCCATCACATCATTCTCCTAATGATGTGATCCCGTTATCAGTGACATCCTATGTCCATGGTCAGGAAACCATAACCATCTATTGATCAACGAGCTAGTCAGCTAGAGGCTCACTAGGGACATGTTGTGGTCTATGTATTCACACATGTATTACGGTTTCCAGTTAATACAATTATAGCATGAACAATAGACAGTTATCATGAACAAGGAAATATAATAATAACCATTTTATTATTGCCTCTAGGGCATATTTCCAACAGTTGCCTCCCAACAAGCGCTATCGTTTACCGCCCCTAGCTAGGCATGATGATTTCAACGATGCTCACATAAAAGATAAGAATTGAAACATAAAGAGAGTATCATGAGGAATATGACTAGCACATTTAAGTCTAACCCACTTCCTATGCATAGGGATTTGTGAGCAAACAATTTATGGGAGCAATAATCAACTAGTATAGGAAGGCAAAACAAGCATAACTTTAAAACTTTAAGCACATAGAGAGGAAACTTGGTATTATTGCAATTCCTACCTCATAATAATTTTCAGTAGCATCTTGAATGAATTCAACAATATAATCAGCACCTAAAGCATTCTTTTCATGATCTACAAGCATAGAAAATTTACTACTCTCCACATAAGCAAATTTCTTCTCATTAATAGTAGTGGGAGCAAACTCAACAAAATAACTATCATGTGATTGAAAATTAAGATCAAGATGCAAGTTTCATAGTTATCATTATTCTTTAAAGCATACGTGTCAGCACAATAATCATCATAGATAGGAGGCATGCTTTCATCAAAATAAATTTGCTCATCAAAACTTGGGGGACTAAAAATATCATCTTCATCAAACACAGCTTCCCCAAGCTTTTGGCTTTGCATATCATTAGCATCATGGATATTCAAGGAATTCATACTAACAACATTGCAATCATGCTCATCATTCACATATTTAGTGCCAAATATTTTAATGCATTCTTCTTCTAACACTTTGGCACAATTTTCCTTTCCATCATACTCACGAAAGATATTAAAAAGGTGAAGCGTATGAAACAAACTCAATTCCATTTTTTTGGTAGTTTTATTTTATAAACTAAACTAGTGCTAAAACAAGAAACAAAAAGATTCGATTGCAAGATCTAAAGATATACCTTCAAGCACTCACCTCCCCGGCAACGGCGCCAGAAAAGAGCTCGATGTCTACTACACAACCTTCTTCTTGTAGACATTGTTGGCCTGCAAGTGCACAAGTTTGTAGGACAGTAGCAAATTTCCCTCAAGTGGATGACCTAAGGTTTATCAATCCGTAGGAGGCGTAGGATGAAGATGGTCTCTCTCAAACAACCCTGCAACCAAATAACAAAGTCTCTTGTGTCCCCAACACACCCAATACAATGGAAAATTGTATAGGTCCACTAGTTCGGCGAAGAGATGGTGATACAAGTGCAATATGGATGGTAGATAAAGGTATTTGTAATCTGAAAATATAAAAACAGCAAAGTAACTAATGATAAAATTGAGCGTAAACGGTATTGCAATGATAGGAAAAAAGGCCTAGGGTTCATACTTTCGCTAGTGCAAGTTCTCTCAAAAATAACAACATAGATAGATCATATAACCATCCCTCAACATGCAACAAAGAGTCACTCCAAAGCCACTAATAGCGGAGAACAAACATAGAGATTATGGTAGGGTACGAAACCACCTCAAAGTTATTCTTTCGGATCAATCTATAAAAGTACTAGAATAACACCTTAAGACACAAATCAAGCAAAACCCTAATGTCACCTAGATACTCCATTGTCACTTCAAGTATCCGTGGGCATGATTATACGATATGCACCACACAATCTCAGATTCATCCAACCAACATAAAAGTACTTCAAAGAGTGCCCCAAAGTTTCTACCGGAGAGTCAAGAACGTGTGCCAACCCCTATGCATAGGTTCATGGGCGGAACCCGCAAGTTGGTCACCAAAACATACATCAAGTGGCACATGATATCCCATTGTCACCACAGATAAGTACGGCAAGACATGCATTAAGTGTTCTCATAAAAGACTCAATCCGATAAGATAACTTCAAAGGGGAAACTCAATTCATCACAAGAGAGTAGAGGGGGAGAAACAACATAAGATCCAACTAAAATAGCAAAGCTCGCGATACATCAAGATCGCGCCATAGAGGGAACACGAGAGAGAACACGAGAGAGAGAGATCAAACACATAGCTACTGGTACATACCCTCAGCCCCGAGGGTGAAATACTCCCTCCTCGTCATGGATAGCGCTGGGATGATGAAGATGGCCACCAGTGATGGGTTCCCCCTCCGGCAGGGTGCCGGAACGGGCTCCCAAGAGGTTTTTGGTGGCTACAGAGGCTTGCGGCGGCGGAACTCCCGATCTATTCTCTGTTCTGGAAGTTTTTCTATACGTAGGTATATATGGGTGCAGGGGGTACGTCGGTGGAGCTTTGGGGGCCCCACGAGGGAGGGGTCGCGCCCCCCCACCCTCGTGAGCACCTCCCTCATCTCCTGACATAGGGTCCAAGTCTATCTGGTAGGTTTCCTTCCAAAAATAACTTCTCCAGTTGATTTCGTTCCGTTTCGACTCCGTTTGATATTCCTTTTCCTCGAAACACTGAAATAGGCATAAGACAGCAAATCTGGGCTGGGCCTCCGGTTAATAGGTTAGTCCCAAGAATAATATAAAAGTGGATAATAAAGGCCAATATTGCCTGAAACAATAGATAATATAGCATGGAGCAATAAAAAATTATAGATACGTTGGAGACGTATCAGGTAGCACCAACTGGGACCAAAAGGCATCCACACGTCAGCAGCTGGCAGGAGCTGAGGTTTTTGTTTTTTTAAAGGGTGGTTTAGGGGGTTTTGGGGGGTTAATTTAGGATGTTAGCTAGCTAATAGAGAGAAGTGTCCTCTCTTATCTCCGTGCTTGGTCGACGCTACATACTATACATATAGAGAGGCCCTCGACACGCTAGCTAGTAAGCAAATGAAGGAAACCATTAAGTACAGAAGTTCGTCATGAACATATGCATACCAAGAGAAGTGATATCGACCTCTCCTTCTCCGAGAGATTGGGCGAACAACAAGTTTTCGTATATCTATCTGACGCTACTAGCTACATATATACAACATTAAGATCTCTTACAATATAATCCCCTAATTATATATGAACTCAGCTGCAACATGGTATTCTACGTCTTTATTGATGACGTGGTGCCCTCCCGCTCGTGAGGAGCTGGCGCGGGCCGGCGCGCCCGGGCCGAAGCGTGGCGTGCGACCGGACATCACGACGGGGGCTGGCGGTGCTCCGGTGATCCCATTCCCCATGGCAGGCGGCTTCAAGATCTGGGGCGCCACGGTCGCCATGGACGGCGGCGGCGTGACCAGATCGGCGGCGGCGCGGCTGGATCTGGGCTCAACCGTGAGCTTGGTCTCCGGGTCACGGTCGGCGCGATGGCGAGTGCGACACGTCGGCAGCTGGACTGATCTGCGGGATTCCATCTGTGCCTGGTGCTTGACAACCCGGGCAACTCCGGGGGAAACCATAGATCTCCATGGGATCGAGCGATGGCGATGCTCTTGCGCCGTAGTCCCTCTTCGGGGCATCGATTTGGAGTTTGCTACGGTCGAAGGAACCAGCGAGGCCGGCGGCGTATGCCCGGTGGCGCAACTGCCGATGAAAATCGCGCTGGCTAGGTCATGGCGAACGATGGCGGCGTCTTTGATGTCGTGTTCTTGTTGAGGCATCGTTGTTGCAGTTGGCGTCACCAGGCTCGGGATGCTCCGGGGGAAACCCCAGATCTGGGTCTCCCGAATCGGACGATGATGGCGTTTTTAGTAGCGCTTTCACTCATGGGGGCATCGTTTTGGAGCAAGTGATGGCTGGAGGAGACAAGAGGAGGAGCGGTGCTCCATCACACACATTGATGGTGTCGGATCTCGATGGCATGGCTCTCTGGATATTAGGCGTCTGATGTGCGATGATGGACCCGCGCAGGAGAGGTCAACGCTGTCTGGCGTCGTGGTGGCGTCGGCGGCAGCTAGACCGGGCAACGTTCATGCAGCAGTACAGCTCTAAAGATGGATTGGTGGCAGGTGGCTTTGGCGGCCTCATACCCGACAGGTGTCCTGGTTGAGGAGCACGCCGGACCTGTGGGTGCCATACCCGGCAGGTGTCCTGGTTGGGACCTCAGGTCTTAGATGTTAGGTTTGGCTGCGAGGTCTATTTGGTATTAGGCCCAGACTATCAGCATCCCTTCATCAATTGGATAGGAGTAGCGACACTTTTGTTGTCTAGACGGTGGCTTCAGTCTTACTGTTGTATGACTTTGTAAGGTCTTGTGTGAATAATTAATAAAGTGGCTGCATGCATCGTTAAGATGCAGAGGCCGGGGGTCCTCCTCCATTTCTAAAAAAAAATGATGACGTGGTCAAGAAAGAATCCCGCCAATTCCTCTTGAATTGCTTTCATGTGATCTTGTGGTAGGAGTTCATTCCGCATCTGCCACATCTAATTTGAAGAAGGGGGTTAATACATATATATGAATGAAACTCAATAGAAATGATGGTGTAATAAAATGAAATTGTGAATATTATTGCTTACGCACCTCATATTGGCTTTTAGAGTAGCCCCGCTTATTTTTGCAAGTCGCGTTGTAGATGAACTCGAACACGTAGTATCCACAGTAATCATTCCCTTGTTCCTGCCACAAGCACTTTATGAGAAATAGAGGTCAATCAAACTAATAATGAGAGCATTATAAATGGCATTGATGAAAGTAGCTAGAATCAATGGGAGATGCGCGGAACTAGCTAGCTAGTAGTATTTACTTTCGGGTATGTAAAACGCAGCTCCCTCGGCAGTCCTGGAGATTGTGCGGTGAATACTTTCCAAACCCTGCGAGACAAAGAAAATAACTACTTCATATCAGAAAATGAACAAAAAGTTACCGATATGATGCGATAATGATCGATTGAATTTACTTTTTGATAATTTTAGTCATGTCCGCATAGGTCTCGGGATCTTTTCGACTCGAGTCTAAGACGGTTACTGATGTCTACTACACATTCTTCTTCTTGTAGACGTTGTTGGGCCTCCAAGTGCAGAGGTTTGTAGGACAGTAGCAAATTTCCCTCAAGTGGATGACCTAAGGTTTATCAATCCGTGGGAGGTGTAGGATGAAGATGGTCTCTCTCAAGCAACCCTGCAACCAAATAACAAAGAGTCTCTTGTGTCCCCAACACACCCAATACAATGGTAAACTGTATAGGTGCACTAGTTCGGCGAAGAGATGGTGATACAAGTGCAATATGGATGGTAGATATAGGTTTTTGTAATCTGAAAATATAAAAACAGCAAGGTAACTAATGATAAAAGTGAGCGTAAAAGGTATTGCAATGCTAGGAAACAAGGCCTAAGGTTCATACTTTCACTAATGCAAGTTCTCTCAACAATAATAACTTAATTGGATCATATAACTATCCCTCAACATGCAACAAAGAGTCACTCCAAAGCCACTAATAGCGGAGAACAAACGAAGAGATTATGGTAGGGTACAAAACCACCTCAAAGTTATTCTTTCCAATCAATCCATCGGGATATTCCTATAAGTGTCACAAACAGCCCTAGAGTTCATACTAGAATATCACCTTAAGACACAAATCAACCAAAACCCTAAGGTCACCTAGATACTCCAATGTCACCTCAAGTATCTGTGGGTATGATTATACGATATGCATCACACAATCTCAGATTCATCTATTCAATCCAACACAAAGTACTTCAAATAGTGCCCCAAATTTTCTACCAGAGAGTCAAGACCAAAACGTGTGCCAACCCCTATGCATAGGTTCATGGGCGGAACCCGCAAGTTGATCACCAAAACATACATCAAGTGAATCACGTGATATCCCATTGTCACCACAGATACGCACGGCAAGACATACATCAAGTGTTCTCAAAACATTAAAGACTCAATCCGGTAAGATAACTTCAAAGGGAAAAATCAATCCATTACAGGAGAGTAGAGGGGGAGAAGCGACATAAGATCCAACTATAATAGCAAAGCTCTAGAAAATGATGATCATCACACTTCTATTTATTTACAACTCAATGATTACAACTCGATACTAGAACAAAGTATGACTCTATATGAATGCCTCCAGCGGTGTACCGGGATATGCAATGAACCAAGAGTGATATGTATGAAAGAATTATGAATGGTGGCTTTGCCACAAATACTATGTCAACTACATGATCATGCTAAACAATATGACAATGATGAACGTGTCAAGATAAACGGAATAGTGGAAAGTTGCATGGCAATATATCGCGGAATGGCTATGGAAATGCCATAATAGGTATGTATGGTGGCTGTTTTGAGGAAGATATAAGGAGGTTTATGTGTGAAAGAGCGTATCATATCACGGGGTTTGGATGCACCAGCGAAGTTTTCACCAACTCTCAATGTGAGAAAGGGCAATGCATGGTACCGAAGAGGCTAGCAATGATGGAAAGTTGAGAGTGCGTATAATCCATGGACTCAACATTAGTCATAAAGAACTCACATACTTATTGCAAAAATCTACAAGTCATCAAAAAACAAGCACTACGCGCATGCTCCTAGGGGGATAGATTTGTAGGAAAATACCATCGCTCGTCCTCGACCGCCACTCATAAGGAAGACAATCAAAGAACACCTCATGTTTCAAATTTGTTACATAATGTTTACCATACGTGCATGCTACGGACTTGCAAAATTCAACACAAGTATTTCTCAAATTCACAACTACTCAACTAGCACAATTTTGATATCACTACCTCCATATCTCAAAACAATCATCAAGCATCAAACTTCTCTTAGTATTCAAAACACTCATAAGAAAGTTTTTACTAATCTTGAATACCTAGCATATTAGGATTATTTAAGCAAATTACCATGATATTTAAGACTCTAAAAATAATCTAAATGAAGCATGAGAGATCAATAGTTTCTATAAAACAAATCCACCACCGTGCTCTAAAAGATATAAGTGAAGCACTAGAGCAAACAACAAACTACTCTGAAAGATATAAGTGAAGATCAATGAGTAGTCGAATAATTATGCCACTATGTGAAGACTCTTTAACATTTAAGAATTTCAGATCTTGGTATTTTATTCAAACAGCAAGCAAAACAAAATAAAATGACATGACGCTCCAAGCAAAACACATATCATGTGGTGAATAAAAATATAGCTCCAAATAGAGTTACCGATGAACGAAGACGAAAGAGGGGATGCCATCCGGGGCATCCCCAAGCTTAGGCTCTTGGTTGTCCTTGAATATTACCTTGGGGTGCCTTGGGCATCCCCAAGCTTAGGCTCTTGCCACTCCTAATTCCATAGTCCATCGAATCTTTACCCAAAGCTTGAAAACTTCACAACACAAAACTTAACAGAAAATCTCGTGAGCTCCGTTAGCGAAAGAAAATAAAACACCACTTCATGGTACTGTAATTAACTCATTATTTATTTATATTGGTGTTAAACCTAATTTATTCCAACTTCTCTATGGTTTATAAACTATTTTACTAGCCATAGATTCATCAAAATAAGCAAGCAACACAATGAAAACAGAATCTGTCAAAAACAGAACAGTCTGTAGTAATCTGTATCAAACGTATACTTCTTGAACTCCAAAAATTCTAAAATAAATTGGTAGACCTGAGGAATTTGTATAGTAACCATCTGCAAAAAGAATCAACTAAATATCACTCTCCGGTAAAAAGTTGAAGCAAATCTCGTGAGCACAAAAGTTTCTGTTTTTTACAGCATGATCATAAAGACTTCACCCAAGTCTTCCCAAAGGTTCTACTTGGCACAAACACTAATTAAAACATAAAACCACATCTAACCAGAGGATAGATGGATTATTTATTAATAAACAGAACCAAAAAGCAAAAAAACTAAAATAAAATTGGGTTGCCTCCCAACAAGCGCTATCGTTTAACGCCCCTAGCTAGGCATGATGATTTCAATGATGCTCACATAAAAGATAAGAGTTGAAGCATAAAGGGAGCATCATGAAGAATACTACTAGCACATTTAAGTATAACCCACTTCCTATGCATAGGGATTTTGCGAGAAAACAACTTATGGGAACAATAATCAACTAGCATAGGAAGGCAAAACAAGCATAACTTCATAAAATTTAGCACATAGAGAGGAAACTTGTTATTATTCCAATTCCTAGAAGCATATTTTCCTCCCTCATAATAATTTTCAGTAGCATCATGAATGAATTCAACAATATAACCAGCACCTAAAGCATTCTTTTCATGATCTACAAGCATAGAATTTTTATTACTCTCCACATAAGCAAATTTATTCTCATGAATAGTAGTGGGAGCAAACTCAACAAAATAACTATCATATGATTGAAAATTAAGATCAAGATGACAAGTTTCATGGTTATGATTATTCTTTAAAGCATACGTGTCATCACAATAATCATCATAGATAGGAGGCATGCTTTCATCATAGTAAATTTGCTCATCAAAGCTTGGGGGACAAAAAATATCACCTTCATCAAACATAACTTCCCCAAGCTTGTGGTTTTGCATATCATTAGCATCATGGGTATTCAAGGAATTCATACTAACAACATTGCAATCATGCTCATCATATAAATATTTAGTGCCAAACATTCTAATGCATTCTTCTTCTAACACTTGAGCACAATTTTCCTTTCCATCATTTTCACGAAAGATATTAAAAAGATGAAGCGTATGAGGCAAACTCAATTTCATTTTTTTGTAGTTTTCTGTTATAAACTAAACTAGTGCTAAAACAAGAAACAAAAAGATTCGATTGCAAGATCTAAAGATATACCTTCAAGCACTCACCTCCCCGGCAACGGTGCCAGAAAAGAGCTTGATGTCTACTACACAACATTCTTCTTGTAGACGTTGTTGGGCCTCCAAGTACAGAGGTTTGTAGGACAACAGCAAATTTCCCTCAAGTGGATGACCTAAGGTTTATCAATCCGTGGGAGGCGTAGGATGAAGATGGTCTCTCTCAAGCAACCCTGCAACCAAATAACAAAGAGTCTCTTGTGTCCCCAACACACCCAATACAATGGTAAATTGTATAGGTGCACTAGTTCGGCGAAGAGATGGTGATACAAGTGCAATATGGATGGTAGATATAGGTTTTTGTAATCTGAAAATATAAAAACAGCAAGGTAACTAATGATAAAAGTGAGCGTAAACGGTATTGCAATGCTAGGAAACAAGGCCTAAGGTTCATACTTTCACTAATGCAAGTTCTGTCAACAATAATAACATAATTGGATCATATAACTATCCCTCAACATGCAACAAAGAGTCACTCCAAAGCCACTAATAGCAGAGAACAAACGAAGAGATTATGGTAGGGTACGAAACCACCTCAAAGTTATTCTTTCCAATCAATCCATCGGGCTATTCCTATAAGTGTCACAAACAGCCCTAGAGTTCATACTAGAATAACACCTTAAGACACAAATCAACCAAAACCCTAATGTCACCTAGATACTCCAATGTCACCTCAAGTATCCGTGTGTATGATTATACGATATGCATCACACAATCTCAGATTCATCTATTCAATCCAACACAAAGTACTTCAAATAGTGCCCCAAAGTTTCTACCAGAGAGTCAAGACCAAAACGTGTGCCAACCCCTATGCATAGGTTCATGGGCGGAACCCGCAAGTTGATCACCAAAACATACATCAAGTGAATCACGTGATATCCCATTGTCACCACAGATACGCACGGCAAGACATACATCAAGTGTTCTCAAAACATTAAAGACTCAATCCGGTAAGATAACTTCAAAGGGAAAAATCAATCCATTACAAGAGAGTAGAGGGGGAGAAGCAACATAAGATCCAACTATAATAGCAAAGCTCTAGAAAATGATGGTCATCACACTTCTATTTATTTACAACTCAATGATTACAACTCGATACTAGAACAAAGTATGACTCTATATGAATGCCTCCAGCGGTGTACCGGGATATGCAATGAACCAAGAGTGACATGTATGAAAGAATTATGAACGGTGGCTTTGCCACAAATACTATGTCAACTACATGATCATGCTAAGCAATATGACAATGATGAACGTGTCAAGATAAACGGAATAGTGGAAAGTTGCATGGCAATATATCTTGGAATGGCTATGGAAATGCCATAATAGGTAGGTATGGTGGCTGTTTTGAGGAAGATATAAGGAGGTTTATGTGTGAAAGAGCTGTGACGCCCAGATAATTAAGCTACAGTGATCCCCGCTAATGATGCCACGTCACTCCGGTTACTGTGGATAAACTCGCGTTAGTTCGAAACCTAGTTCGAATTTCAAATTTAAAACCGAGGCAAACAATAAAAGTTTTCAAACATTAAAACTAAAATGTTCGGAGTAATCCAAATATTGCATAGGCAATTGTGGCGGAGAAACCAAACTTTGATAAAGTATTTAAAGGCTCTAAAATAAATAAAACAGTAGCTTAAACGTTTAAATAAATGCCTTTCATAATTTATAGAGTATTAAACTATTTTAATTAGGTGTGGACTTTTTGTGGCAGTGATAAAACTAGTCACACTAATTTAGGTGCTTCTGTATATATTTTGTAAAACAAAATTAAATGAGCATAAAGATAAAACAGTAAAGCAACATTACTAAAATAAAAAGAAAACAATAGAATAAAAGGAAAACACCCCCCTCCCGACTGGGCCTTGGCCTAGTTGGCATTGCGGGTAACCCAGCTAGCCTCTCACCGGCCGAACAGGCCGACCCAGCCGACTCAGCTGCCCCCTTAACCAACCGTGCCTCGAAACCCTAGCGTACTCCCTCACCGGTCACCCCACACCACTTCCCCACTTCCCCCACGTCTCGCTCCCCTCCCGATCCGATCTAGATCGGGGGCAACTGCTCGACGCCGCCCCACGCCCCCCGTTTGCCGGACCTCCCCGTGGGACTGCCCGTCCCCAACTCTTCCTCGCCGGCTCCGATGCCCCGCCACCACGCCGCTGGATGGACGCCCCGCCACCTTGCCAATGGATGGACGCCGCACCGCCTAACGTCGACGCTTGACTCCCCGACCTCCTCCCCGGCGGACTCCGTCGAGCCTCGCCGGCGAACCCCTACAACGGGGGTGAGGACCCCGACCCACTCCGCCTACCCCTTTTTTCTCCTCTGTCCCCGTCGCTAGCGCCGTCCCCGCCCGTTGTCCGCCATGGCCGCGCTCCGGCCGCGTCCCGCCTGCAGCGTGCTCACACACGATTTGCTTGCCGGCGCGACCCCCGCTGGCTGTCGCACCCGTGCAACCGCCACCGCCACTGCGCGCGCAAGACGCCCACGCCCGCCTCCGCGGCCGACGCCGATGCGGCTAAAGCTTCTATCGATGCCCCACCCCGCCAGAATCGCTTACGCCTGGCGCCGTGGTGCTCATGATCGCCGGCCAAGAGCCATGGCTGCCGGTCCCACCTCGAATCGTCAGGCTGGCCTCGTCACGGGCGGCCAAGCGCCACAAGGCCACAGGTCTAGGGCGCCAGTGCACCCACACCTGGTAGCCCACCCGTTTAACCCCCTGTGCCATTGACAACTGGGCCCCACGCCCCCATTAAAAAAAGATTTAGAAAATAAATTAGAAAATTATTAACTAATTAATTAATTAGATAATTAATTAACTTAATTAAATCTGTTAAATTAACCTAATGACTTAATTAAACTAAATAAACTTGCTTAGTTAGTCTAAGACAATGACGAACAGGACCCACGTCGAGTTGACGGTCAACACCTCTGTTGATCTGCTGACGTCATGCTGACATCATGATGACGTCAGCAGACACTGTTCTGGATAATGTTGAATTAAAATATTTAAATTAATCCTGAAAATGATTTAAAAATTTAAAAATTAATATAAAATAAACCGTAGCGTAGATGGAAAAACTTTCTACATGAAAGTTGCTTAGAACGACGAGACGAATCCGGATACGCAGCCCGTTCGTCCGCCATGCGTCCCTAGCATAGTGAACCTACAACATTTCACCTCCGGTTCATCTGTCCGAAAACACGGAACACCGGGGATACTTTCCCGGATGTTTCCCCCCTTCACCGGTATCACCTCATACCGCGTTAGGGCATGCCTCGCATCACACATTGCTTTGTCATGCATCGTTATGCATCTGTTTGCATTGTATTCATTGTTTCTTCCCCCTCTTCTTCCACTAGACACCGAGACCGACGCCGCTGCTGCCCAGTACGACTACGGTGTTGACGACCCCTCTCTCTTGCCAGAGCAACCAGGCAAGCCCCCCCCCCTTTGATCACCAGATATCGCCTACTCTTCTCTATACTGCTGGCATTAGAGTAGTGTAGCATGTTCTTGCTTTCGATTAATCCTATATTGCTGCATAGCCTGTCCTTGCTACTCTGTTGTTACCTTTACCGCTATCCCATCGCTTAGTATAGGATGCTAGTGTTCCATCGGTGGACCTACACTCTTGTCCGTCCGCCATGCTATACTCTTTGGGCTGTGATTACTTCGGAGGTGATCACGGGCATATACTACATATACTTTACACTATTACATTACCGTGATCTTTGTTCAAGATGGGGCTGAAAGGACGGTGGCTCCATCCCGGTAGAGGTGGGCTGGGTTCCCGACGGCCCCGATTGTTACTTTGTGGCGGAGCGGCAGGCAGGTTGAGACCACCTAGGAGAGAGGTGGGCCTGGCCCTGGTCGGCGTTCGCGGATACTTAACACGCTTAACGAGATCTTGGTATTTGATCTGAGTCTGGCCATTTGGTCTATACGCACTAACCAACTACGCGGGAACAGTTATGGGCACTCGACGTCGTGGTATCAGCCGAAGCACTTCGTGACGTCAGCGACTGAGCGGCGCGCGCCGGATTGGACTGGAACGCCTGCTAGGCTAGGTCTGCTTCCGCCGCCACGCAACGTCTTGTGTGTGCTAAGGCGATGGGCCCGGACCCCTGTGCGCTTAGGTTTAGACCGGCGTCTTGACCTCTCGATTGTGCCTAGGTGGGGCTGCGGCGTGTTGATTTTCAGCGGACGGGCATGACCCAGAAAGTGTGTCCGCCAAATGGGATCAAGCGTGTTGGGTTATGTGGTGCACCCTGCAGGAAGTTAATCTATTGAATAGCCGTGATCTTGATAGCAGGACGACTTGGAGTTGTACCTTAACCTTATGACAACTAGAACCGGATACTTAATAAAACACACCCTTCCAAGTGCCGATACAACCCGGTGGTCGCTCTCTCGGGGTTACGAGGAGGGATCGCGGGTAGGATTATTGCTATGCAATGCTACTTGGAGGACTTGACTACTCTCGCTACATCTTTGCAAGACGGAGGCTGCTGAAGCGTAGTCTTGACGGATTAGCTATCCCCTCTTATTACGGCATTCTGCGATTCGGTCCACCGATATGGCCCTTTACACATATATCCATGCATATGTAATTTAGCTCCTTGCTTGCAGTACTTTGGATGAGTACTCACGGTTGCCTTGTTCCCCTTTTTCCCTTTCTTTACCCGGTTGCTGCGACCAGCGATGGAGCCAGGGGCGACGCCACCATCGACGGCGACTCCTACTACACGGAGGTGCCTACTACTACGCAGGCCAGCCAGCGGCGACCAAGAGTAGTTTAGGAGAATCCCAGGCAGGAGGCCTGCGCCTCTTTCGATCTGTATCCCAGTTTGTGCTAGCCTTCTTAAGGCAAACTTGTTTAACTTATGTTTGTACTCAGATATTGTTGCTTCCGCTGACTCGTCTATGATCGAGCACTTGTATTCGAGCCCTCGAGGCCCCTGGCTTGTATTATGATGCTTGTATGACTTATTTATGTTTTAGAGTTGTGTTGTGATATCTCCCCGTGAGTCCCTGATCTTGATCGTACACATTTGCGTGCATGATTTGTGTATGATTGAATCGGGGGCGTCACAAGTTGGTATCAGAGCCGACTGCCTGTAGGAATCCCCCTTCCAACTCCTTGGCCGAAGTCGAGTCTAGACAGTACAAAACTTTTACTAACATGGCTGTGTGCCTCATGGGCCCATGTCGCCATAGGGTGGTACTAGGTTCTTTTACTCCTCGACCGTTACTCTGGGATTCTGAACTCTCTTCTATTCGGGTTAAACGACTTTTACTAAAATCTAACTTTAGGTTCTCGAAAATACTTTCTCCCGGAGAGGCCCTTCAGTCCAGATGATCATCGACTGCACCAGAAGATTTCGGAGATACTCTTTGATATTCTCTCGAGACTTTGTGCCCATCACTTTTGCTATTCCCGACCACCGATAAATTCTTATGGATAACTACTTACACTTGCCATTCATACGTTCATCCCCCATTGATGTTGTTATTACAAGATACCCCGAAGTTTTCTCTATTGTTCCGAGAATACTTTGTGCCTACTGCCTAGCAGTTCTTTGCCACATGAATACCCCGTCAAATAAATCCTCGCACTTGTCGAGTATCCGCTCATCCCCAGTTGTTCATGTGTTTCACAAAAGTCTTCAAAACACTATTCGATCTTCCGAAAATCCTCTGGAGCCTTTGGCTCTTGAAATTCTTGCTTGCTTGCATTATGGTTAATCCCATATGTCTCGTAGTCTTATTGACATTCCTTGTCATTATCATTTTGAGTCTGTTGACTCAATACGTTTGTGAATACACGCAATCATCATTGATCCTTATAAATTACCTTTCCGGCTGAGCTGCCATTCTTTTAACTGGAATTGGTTCTCGACCAATCCAATTGTCGTTGATTGTACCCTAAGGCTATTCAACTCATCCATCCCTAATCAGAGCATTGCTTATGATCCCTTGATTTGGAAATCATAATTCCTTTGCATTTGACAATTGAGTTAGTCAGTTGTTTCTATAATCTGATCTCCTTGCATTCTTCTCCCTCTAGTTGAGTACCGATGCTTACGTCAGATCCCTTGTGGACCACCAGATCCTTTGTTGGATTTTATCTGACAACGCCCTTCATATTCAATAACCTTGTGAGCCTTTCCTCTGATACATAATGCCTTTGGTAAATTGTATCCTCTGCTTTCTCAACCATGATCTGCCTTCGAGCTTGAGTTAATTACTTCTAAAGATTCTGGTATATGATTCTAAGATGCCCCGATGGGTTGAACCTATGCCTTCCTTAATATGTGTGAACTCGAAAGTTTTCACGAGTCGTACTCTTCTGGTATTTTGCCAGATAAAATTTCAACACTACAACTCCATTGAACGCGAGAAGTGAATGAAAGGTTGTGCATTGGAGAAGTGGGAGTCGACCTTGAACTATGTGTTCATGCCCATGGACACGATGTAGATCCTACCGTAGAAGCTTCTTGTGTAATAACTATTTCGTTGATACAATATCATCTGGTATCTATGAATTTATCCTATGCAATCGTGGTTCCGACCATAAATTCTTCCTTTATTCCATTTCTCAAGTTAAAGCGCTTGTCTTCTATATATCAATTCACCCACTTCAACCTTTCATTTGATATGCCTTCGAGTATTATTCCCCTGGTATCTCGAGGATATCATGCCTTTGCACTACATCTTATGAATTGGTGCTGGAGTAATACCTTTCCCTATCAGAGTCACTCCACGAGTTCTGGGTTGTCGTCAACCGAGAACATCGATAAGTGAATTGATTCCGCGCTCCGACCTTCGATACGACAACTCTAGGTAATTTTTGTTGCTTATGAGTTTAATAATCCTTCAAGTCATTGCTAGCCTGATCGGCTATATCATTATCGTGCAACTTTTTAACTGTGCTACCTGGCCCCTCTTTCCGGAGCACAGATTTAGATGGTAAGCTAATCTTCCGTGATCTTCCTCGTCATATCATTTCTCCTTAAACAAACTTGATTTTGAGTTTGTGTCGTACCCATGGTTCCAATAACTTTTCGCTTCATCATTCCTTTGACTCGATGTCGTTGCTGATTGATTACATCTTCATGAAATCTCTTGACAATTGGTGTTGCACCTTTCTTCTCAGGCATCGTGAGTCTGAGTTATCCTGCCACCTATCCGAACTGAATCTCGGTCTGATATGATGGTTGGGACATATTTCGAAGAGTTATAACATTGGCCTTTGAACCGGTAAGGTGATGTCATGCCTAACACACCTGGCCGGAGGACCTATTGTTATAGTTTCTTTTTTAAACAAGGTTATCCATTCTTCCATGAGGAAATTGTAAGACTTATTCTATAAGATGTTCCTGATGGATCCTTTGCGAATACAAAGTCTGACCTTTGCTTGCAAACCATGTCAGTGCTATCTCGAAGCATGTCCATGGTACTCCGATTTTCAACAAAAACATTTGAAGCCCAATGCTAAATGTTTCCTGCTCGATTATCCAAACACCGTTGTTTGGGTAATGTCATGAACTTCCTCTCTCCTAACCTAAATGATTTTCTACGTTATATCCTGTCATGGGTATCATGCTCTGTTTGTCCTTGGGAAGGAAATACTTCTGAAATATGTGTTTTAACACATTTTCCTTAAAATTGTTCTGTTTAATCTGATAATCATATTTTCCTTTCCATTGTTTGGTTTAACCTTTCTTGTGATCTATATGACCTAAGCAGTAATATCCTCCTGCTTATGTAAACACCTCGTGGTACCGCTCTGTCAGTAAGACCCTGTTACTATTGTTGATGACATTCCGGTAGCCACCGATGGGCGAGAACCTTGCCTATTGGCCCGCCTCATTCAACGAGCAGGAAAATGGTTCTCTTCGTCCCTCGCCCTTGGTATCGATGTTGTTGCCGACATAACTGATAGGCTACCCTCTGACATGCCTTGCTATCGTGATCGTACAATATGTCAACCCCCCTTTCTACTTTTAACCCACATGGTGGGCCCATAACCCATAGTTCCACAGGATCGAAACCTGACTCTCCTGTACAACCTGATGTCAAAGTTATTCCTCGTGCTTGACTTTGTATGTAATTCACGGGCCACTTGCCTGTTGATCTATTCTGGTATCGGACACAATACTTATTCCCGTTGCTCTGAACCCCTTTCGCACTCTGCTTCAGGCAATGAACGATTGCCTATCCGCTTGAAACTTCTTATTGCACCGTCTTACTTTGCTCTCGATGTGTGTCATTTGTTCAACTCGAGAGATACTCATATGTTCATTCTTGGGATACCCCCAGATGAATTTCCCTTATAACATCCTATCATTGTAGAGCTGCCCCTTACCTATTCGTAAGTACGATGGAGTTCCCCGAAGAAAGGACGACAACTTCATCATGATGATTTGGAATAAAGAATTGAAGACATCAACGAAAGGGATTAACTTCTTCGAGAAGATCCATTAGAATAACCAGAACTTCCCCCCTTACTCCCCTCTTAAATCTCGGGACGAGATTTCTTGTAGTGGAGGAGAATTGTGACGCCCGGATAATTAAGCTACAGTGATCCCCGCTAATGATGCCACGTCACCTCGGTTACTGTGGATAAACTCGCATTAGTTCGAAACCTAGTTCGAATTTCAAATTTAAAACCGAGGCAAAGAATAAAAGTTTTCAAACATTAAAACTAAAATGTTCGGAGTAATCCAAATATTGCATAGGCAATTGTGGCGGAGAAACCAAACTTTGATAAAGTGTTTAAAGGCTCTAAAATAAATAAAACAGTAGCTTAAACGTTTAAATAAATGCCTTTCATAATTTATAGAGTATTAAACTATTTTAATTAGGTGTGGACTTTTTGTGGCAGTGGTAAAACTAGTCACACTAATTTAGGTGCTTCTGTATATATTTTGTAAAACAAAATTAAATGAGCATAAAGATAAAACAGTAAAGCAACATTACTAAAATAAAAAGAAAACAAAAGAATAAAAGGAAAACACCCCCCTCCCGACTGGGCCTTGGCCTAGCTGGCCGCCGTGGCCCAGCTAGCCTCAGTCGGCCGAACGGGCCGACCCAGCTGCCCACCTTAACCAACCGTGCCCCGAAACCCTAGCGTACTCCCTCACCGGTCGCCCCACACCACTTCCCCCATGTCTCGCTCCCCTCCCGATCTGATCTGGATCGGGGGCAACTGCCCGACGCCCCCCGTTTGCCGGACCTCCCCGTGGGACTGCCCGTCCCCGACTCTTCCTCACCGGCTCCGATGCCCCGCCACCACGCCGCTGGATGGACGCCCCACCACCTCGCCGATGGATGGACGCCGCACTGCCTACCGTCGACGCTTGCCTCCCCGACCTCCTCCCCGGCGGACTCCGTCGAGCCTCGCCGGCGAACCCCTACAACGGGGGTGAGGACCCCGACCCACTCCGCCTACCCCTTTTTTCTCCTCTGTCCCCGTCGCTAGCCCCGTCGCCGCCAGTTGTCCGCCATGGCCGCGCTCCGGCTGCGTCCCGCTGGCAGCGTAGCTCACCACGATTTAGCCGCGCCGGCGACCCCCTGGCTGTCTCGCACCCGTGCAATCGCCGCCGCCACTCGCGCCAGACGCCCACGCCTCGCCTCCGCGGCGACGCCGATGCGGCTAAAGCTGCTATCGATACCCACCCCGCCAGAATCGCTTCGCTCGGCGACGTGGTGCCATGATCGGTCGGCCAAAGCCATGGCGCGGTCCACCCCTCGAATCGTCGCTGCCTGGCCGCCGGCCTTTCAGGCCCCCGCGCGCCCCTTGGTCTAGTTGCCAGTGCACCCACACCCGGTAGCCCACCCGTTTAACCCCCTGTGCCATTGACAACTGGGCCCCACGCCCCCATTAAAAAAAGATTTAGAAAATTAATTAGAAAATTATTAATTAATTAATTAGATAATTAATTAACTTAATTAAATCTGTTAAATTAACCTAATGACTTAATTAAACTAAGTAAACTTGCTTAGTTAGTCTAAGACAATGACGAACGGGACCCACACGTCAGTTGACCAGTCAACACCTCTGTTGATTGCTGACATCATGCCGACGTCATGATGACGTCAGCAGACACTGTTCTGGATAATGTTGAATTAAAAAATTTAAATTAATCCTAAAAATGATTTAAAATTTTAAAAATTAATATAAAATAAACCGTAGCGTAGATGGAAAAACTTTCTACATGAAAGTTGCTCAGAACGACGAGACGAATCCGGATAAGCAGCCCGTTCGTCCGCCACGCGTCCCTAGCATAGTGAACCTGCAACATTTCACCTCCGGTTCATCTGTCCAAAAACACAGAACACCGGGGATACTTTCCCGGATGTTTCCCCCCTTCACCGGTATCACCTCATACCGCGTTAGGGCACGCCTCGCATCACACATTGCTTTGTCATGCATCGTTATGCATCTGTTTGCATTGTATTCATTGTTTCTTCCCCCTCTTCTTCCGCTAGACACCGAGACCGACGCCGCTGCTGCCCAGTACGACTATGGTGTTGACGACCCCTCTCTCTTGCCGAGCAACCAGGCAAGCCCCCCTTTGATTACCGGATATCGCCTACTCTTCTCTATCTGCTTGCATTAGAGTAGTGTAGCATATTCTTGCTTTCGATTAATCCTATCTTCGCTGCATAGCCTGTCCTTGCTACTCTTTGTTGTTACCTTTACCGCTATCCTCTCGCTTAGTATAGCATGCTAGTGTTCCATCGGTGGCCCTACACTCTTGTTAAATACGCCATGCTATACTCTTGGGCTGTGATCACTTGGGAGGTGATCACGGGCATATACTACATATACTTTACACTATTACATTACCTGTGATCTTTGTTAGGAGATGGGGGCTGAAAGGACGGATGGCTCCATCCCGGTAGAGGTGGGCTGGGTTCCCGACGGCCCCGATTGTTACTTTTGGCGGAGCGGCAGGGCAGGTTGAGACCACCTAGAGAGAGGTGGGCCTGGCCTGGTCAGCGTTCATGGATACTTAACACGCTTAACGAGATCTTGGTATTTGATCCGAGTCGGCCATTTGGTCTATCGCACTACCCAACTACGCAGGAACAGTTATGGGCACTCGGCGTCGTGGTATCACCGGCACTTCGTGACGTGGCGATCGGCGGCGCGCGCCGGATTGGATGGAACGCCTGCTAGGCTAGGTGCGCTTCGGCCGCCCACGCAGCGCTTGGTGTGCTAAGGCGATGGGCCGGACCCTGTGCGCTTAGGTTTAGACCGGCGTCTGACCTCTCGATTGTGCCTAGGTGGGGCTGCGGCGTGTTGATCTTCCGCGGACGGGCATGACCCAGGAAAGTGTGTCCAGCCAAATGGGATCAAGCGTGTTGGGTTATGTGGTGCACCCCTGCAGGGAAGTTAATCTATTCGAATAGCCGTGATCTTCAGTAACAGGACGACTTGGAGTTGTACCTTGACCTTATGACAACTAGAACCGGATACTTAATAAAACACACCCTTCCAAGTGCCAGATACAACCCGGTGGTCGCTCTCTCTCAGGGTTGCGAGGAGGGGATCGCCGGTTAGGATTGTTGCTATGCAATGCTACTTGGAGGACTTCAGACTACTCTCTGCTACATGCTGCAAGACGGAGGCTGCCAGAAGCGTAGTCTTCGACAGAATTAGCTATCCCCTCTTATTACGGCATTCGCGATTCAGTCCATCGATATGGCCCTTTACACATATATCGATGCATATGTAGTGTAGCTCCTTGCTTGTGAGTACTTTGGATGAGTACTCACGGTTGCCTTGTTCCCCCCTTTTCCCCTTTCTTTACCCGGTTGCTGCGACCAGGCGGTGGAGCCCAGGAGCCAGACGCCACCATCGACGACGACTCCTACTACATTGGAGGTGCCTACTACTACGTGCAGGCCACTGACGACGACCAAGAGTAGTTTAGGAGAATCCCAGGCAGGAGGCCTGCGCCTCTTTCGATCTGTATCCCAGTTTGTGCTAGCCTTTTTAAGGCAAACTTGTTTAACTTATGTCTGTACTCAGATATTGTTGCTTCCGTTGACTCGTCTATGATCGAGCACTTGTATTCGAGCCCTCGAGGCCCCTGGCTTGTATTATGATGCTTGTATGACTTATTTATGTTTTAGAGTTGTGTTGTGATATCTCCCCGTGAGTCCCTGATCTTGATCGTACACATTTGCGTGCATGATTTGTGTACGATTGAATCGGGGGCGTCACAAGTTGGTATCAGAGCCGACTGCCTGTAGGAATCCCCTTTCCAACTCCTTGGCCGAAGTCGAGTCTAGACAGTACAAAACTTTTACTAAGATGGCTGTGTGCCTCATGGGCCCACGTCGCCATTAGGGGGATAGATTTGTGGGAAAAGACCATCGCTCGTCCCCGAACGCCACTCATAAGGAAGACAATCAAACAACACCTCATGTTTCAAATTTGTTACATAACGTTTACCATACGTGCATGCTACGGGACTTGCAAACTTCAACACAAGTATTTCTCAAATTCACAACTACTCAACTAGCACAACTTTGATATCACTACCTCCATATCTCAAAAGAATCATCAAGCATCAAACTTCTCTTAGTATTCAAAACACTCATAAGAAAGTTTTTACTAATCTTGAATACCTAGCATATTAGGATTATTTAAGCAAATTACCATGATATTTAAGACTATAAAAATAATCTAAATGAAGCATGAGAGATCAATAGTTTCTATAAAACAAATCCACCACCGTGCTCTAAAAGATATAAGTGAAGCACTAGAGCAAACAACAAACTACTCCGGAAGATATAAGTGAAGATCAATGAGTAGCCGAATAATTATGCCACTATGTGAAGACTCTTTAACATTTAAGAATTTCAGATCTTGGTATTTTATTCAAACAGAAAGCAAAACAAAGTAAAAGGACATGACGCTCCAAGCAAAACACATATCATGTGGTGAATAAAAATATAGCTCCAAATAGAGTTACCGATGAACGAAGACGAAAGAGGGGATGCCATCCGGGGCATCCCCAAGCTTAGGCTCTTGGTTGTCCTTGAATATTACCTTGGGGTGCCTTGGGCATCCCCAAGCTTATGCTCTTTCCAATCCTAATTCCATAGTCCATCGAATCTTTACCCAAAACTTGAAAACTTCACAACACAAAATTTAACAAAAAATCTCGTGAGCTCCGTTAGCGAAAGAAAATAAAACACCACTTCATGGTACTGTAATGAACTCATTATTTATTTATATTGGTGTTAAAACTAATCTATTCCAACTTCTATATGGTTTATAAACTATTTTACTAGCCATAGATTCATCAAAATAAGCAAGCAACACAATGAAAACATAATCTGTCAAAAACAGAACAGTCTGTAGTAATCTGTATCAAACGTATACTTCATGAACTCCAAAAATTCTAAAATAAATTGGTAGAACTGAGGAATTTGTATAGTAACCATCTGCAAAAATAATCAACTAAATATCACTCTCCGGTAAAAAGTTGAAGCAAATCTCGTGAGCACTGAAGTTTCTGTTTTTTACAGCATGATCATAAAGACTTCACCCAAGTCTTCCCAAAGGTTCTACTTGGCACAAACACTAATTAAAACATAAAACCACATCTAACCAGAGGCTAGATGAATTATTTAATTCTAAACCGAACCAAAAAGCAAAAAAACTAAAATAAAATTGGGTTGCCTCCCAACAAGCGCTATCGTTTAACACCCCTAGCTAGGCATGATGATTTCAATGATGCTCACATAAAAGATAAGAGTTGAAGCATAAAGGGAGCATCATGAAGAATACGACTAGCACATTTAAGTATAACCCACTTCCTATTCATAGGGATTTTATGAGAAAACAACTTATGGGAACAATAATCAACTAGCATAGGAAGGCAAAATAAGCATAACTTCAAAAAAATTAGCACATAGAGAGGAAACTTGTTATTATTCCAATTCTTACAAGCATATTTTCCTCCCTCATAATAATTTTCAGTAGCATCATGAATGAATTCAACAATATAACCAGCACCTAAAGCATTCTTTTCATGATCTACAAGCGTAGAATTTTTATTACTCTCCACATAAGCAAATTTATTCTCATGAATAGTAGTGGGAGCAAACTCAACAAAATAACTATCATATGATTGAAAATTAAGATCAATATGACAAGTTTCATGGTTATCATTATTCTTTAAAGCATACGTGTCATCACAATAATCATCATAGATAGGAGGCATGCTTTCATCATAGTAAATTTGCTCATCAAAGCTCGGGGGACAAAAAATATCATCTTCATCAAACATAGCTTCCCCAAGCTTGTGGTTTTGCATATCATTAGCATCATGGGTATTCAAGGAATTCATACTAACAAAATTGCAATCATGCTCATCATATAAATATTTAGTGCCAAACATTCTAATGCATTCTTCTTCTAACACTTGAGCACAATTTTCCTTTCCATCATTTTCACGAAAGATATTAAAAAGTTGAAGCGTATGAGGCAAACTCAATTTCATTTTTTTAGTTTTCTGTTATAAACTAAACTAGTGCTAAAACAAGAAACAAAAAGATTCTATTGCAAGATCTAAAGATATAACTTCAAGCACTCACCTCCCCGGCAACGGCGCCAGAAAAGAGCTTTATGTCTACTACACAACCTTCACTACAAGAAATATGTCAACTAGTGACCTTCTGTCAGTGACCCTGGAAGAATTGGTCATAGATCTATGACCATTTCAAACGAATTGGTCAAAAGCTGTTCGGGGGGCTCCAAACCCTAAACCATTGCGACCATTTTGGTCAGAAAGGTCGTAATTTCCTTACACGAAAAGGTCATAAAGCAAACAGTGCTAGTCCGCGGCCTTACTTCTAGTTGTTAAAGACCAATATAGATGGTCATAGCCTTGGAAATTGTGGTGGGTTGCTATGACTAGGCGCCACCTCATCAGTTTTGCCTATGTGTCATGTCCATGTGGCAGTTTTTGCCCTAGGTTGTGAAGCAACCTATATTTCTTTCATTCCCAAAATTCCCAAAAAAATCTCATAAATTCTTTGGGTCATATCCTTCGTCAAATATGTAAAAAACTTCCTTCCCTATTTCAAAAATAATTCAAAAATATTCATTTTCCTATTCTGTTCAGAACAACAGTTTGTGAAGGAAGTACCACTTTGGCATGTCCAAATAGTATCCATTTTCTACAGTGCTTTCCTATTCCCAAATAATCATCCTCCACCAAATGCCAGCTCAATCCATTCATTATTTTGAGCCGAGCTTCAACATTCGTATTTATGTCCAGTGTGGTAGTTTGCAAAGCAAGTACCACCTAGGCTCCTCCTTTTGAGCTAAAAATTTGTGAAGACGGTCTTCTTAGTAACTGATCATCCTCAGCCAAAACTCACGCCCATTAGCCATGTACATTTCCCGTACCGCTAATCAAACACTTGGCTGCTAATTCATGTTTGAGCATCGATCGGTCTCCTCGTGAGAATCTTATGTTGTAATTTTCTTCCTAGCACCTACCTGGGGAGTACCCAACCCACTAGACATGCCTAGGCCGCCCAGAACACATGGCAACGCCACGGTCACGCGGTGAACACGCGGCGGGCATGCGAGTTTACGCGCTCTAGAGTTGGAGCCCTCGGCCGCCGTCCAGACCTCGATGAATCGCCACCAAACCATGTATTTATGATTAAATAGGTACTTATGTAACTAGAAATGATTTTTGGAAAAAGTAAAGAGCAAACTATGAGGCAGCTGCAGTTCAAATTTGACCCATTTCCAGTAGAATTGACGACAATTTGTCTTTTTCACCAGAGGTGGATCAAAACTTTTTTCACCCAACCATTTTGTCAATTGTGCATTATAAATGGACTAGTATTTTATAACATTGATTCGGTCCATTTTTGCAACAATTATTTGGTAGTTCCTTCACAAAAAAACCTCCTTTTGGGCACTCGAAAAATGAAAAATGAATTTTCGTGCAAAGAAAATGAAAACTTCCTTAGGAAACATTGTTTGGAATTCCAAGATGTACCCTTGTGCACAATATGAGATCATTTGAATAAACTACGCCATGAATGTGGCCATAAGATTGATCATTTGGCTTGAAAGCCATGAATCTTCACGCATGATAGCTCATTTGTGAGAACATTTTTTTAAAATAATTACCGTATTACAAGTTTATTTTTTTTCCTGGAAACTTGGTCACATATAATGACACAATGCGAAGGTTTTCCAATTTTTTGATTTTTTTGAATTTTTTATGCCCGTTTCAAAATGCGGTCAAAACGGCGGGCTTGACCATTCCTAGCTAGTGGTTGAATCTTGGAATTTTTTTGGTGTTTCTATGATTAAATAGATACTTATGTACCTATAAATGATTTTCGGAAAAAATAAAGAGCAAACTATGAGGCAGCTACAGTTCAAATTTGACCCGTTTCCAACTGAATCGACGGCAATTTATCTTTTTCACCAGAGGTGGATCAAAACTTTTTTCACCCAACCATTTTGTCAATTGTGCATTATATATGGCCTAGTATTTTACAAAATTAATTTGGTCCATTTTTGCAACAATTATTTGGTAGGTCCTTCACAAAAAAACCTCCTTTTGGGCACTCGGAAAATGAAAAATGAATTTTCCGTGCAAAGAAAATGAAAACTTCCTTAGGCAACATTGTTTGGAATTCCAATATGTACCCTTGTGCACAATATGAGATCATTTGAACAAAGTATGCCATGAATGTGGCCATAAGATTGATCATTTGGCTTGAGAGCTATTGATCTCCACACGTGATAACTCGTTTCTGAGAACACTTTTTTAAAATAATTGCCGTATTACAAGTTTGTTATTTTTCCTAGGAACTTGGCCACATATAATGACACAATGCGAATGTTTTCCAATTTTTTGATTTGTTTTGAATTTTTTATGCCCGTTTCAAAATGCGGTCAAAACGGCGGGCTTGACCGTTCCTAGCTAGTGGCTGAATTTTGGAAAACTTTTGGTGTTTCTATTGTAAAATAGATACTTATGTACCTAGAAATTATTTTTGGAAAAAATAAATAGCAAACTATGAGGCAGCTGCAGTTCAAATTTGACCCGCTTCCAACTGAATCGGCGGCAATTTGTCTTTTTCACCAGAGGTGGACAATTTTTTTTACACCCAACCACTTTGTCAATTGTGCATTAAATATGTCCTAGTATTTTAGAAAATTGATTTGGTCCAATTTTGCAACAATTATTTGGGAGGTCCTTCACAAAAAAACCTCCTTTCGGGCACTCAAAAAATGGAAAATGGTTTTTTCGTCCAAAAAAATGAAAACTTCCTTAGGCAACATTGTTTGCCATTCCAATATGCACCCTTGTGCACACTATGAGATCATTTGAACAAACTATGCCATGAATGTGGCCATATGATTGATCATTTGGCTTGAAAGCCATTGATCTCCACACATGATAGCTCGTTTCTGAGAACACTTTTTTAAAATAATTGTTGTATTACAAGTTTGTTATTTTTACTAGGAACTTGGACACATATAATGACACAATGCGAAGGTTTCCTAATTTTTTGATTTTTTTTTGAATTTTTTATGCCCGTTTCAAAATGCGGTCAAAACGGCGGGAATGACCGTTCCTAGCTAGTGGTTGAATCTTGGAATTTTTTTTGGTGTTTCTCTGATTAAATAGGTACTTATGTACCTAGAAATGATTTTTGAAAAAATAAATAGCAAACTATGAGGCAGCTACAGTTCAAATTTGACCCGCTTCCAGCTGAATCGACAGAAATTTGTCTTTTTCACGAGAGGTGGATCACAACTTTTTAGACCCAACCATTTGGTCAATTGTGCATGAAATATGGCCTAGTATTTTAGAAAAATGATTTGGTCCAATTTTGCAACAATTATTTGGTAGATTCTTCATAAAGAAACCTCCATTTGGGCACTCGAACAATGATTAAAAATAACTAGAAAGATTAGAAATGCATACAAATTGGTACTTATCCATAAAATGTGGTCTAACTCTAGTGAAAATTTGTGGGGTGACCTTTTGCAAAATATTTTTGATAGCTACTTCACAAAATCCTGCGGCTGGCCAAACCCTAGCTCAGATCCCGTTCCTCCGTCTCATTCCCCTCGTCCCTGGTGGCGGCGCACCACTCGTATCTTCCTCTCTCCACTAAACCCTACCCACCAACGCGAGCTCCTCTCCCCCGCACCACTCCTCGCCGCCGCCACCACCACCACCACCTACGGCGCCCGATCCCGCCATCCGGTGGCGCCGAGCTCACCACGGTGACCCCATCCCTCCGCTCCTTCCTCTCATGGGCCAGATCGGGCGCGCGCGTCCTCAAGTGGCCAAGCGCGACCCCCGATTCAGCCGAGGCCGCCGCCCGCGCCCGCGCGCCACCACCCGCTCCTCCTCGCCTCTATTCCTCCGCCCGCCGACCCACCCCGTCCCTGATGTCTCACTCGGCGCCTTCCGCCGTAGGGCCGTCGCGCTCGCAACACCCTCGGCGCCGCACCTCCACCGCCACCTCCGTTGGCTCCTCGCCGACGCCCCCGCCTCGTGCACGAGCGGCCGGAGCACGCCGTCCACCCAGCGCCGCGCGCCTCAGCAGCTCAACGTCTTGATAATGGGCGCCGGATCCCTCGGTTACCTTCTTTGGTTTTTTCCTCCATTGATTGGCTTAGCTTCACTGACTGACGGGGAACTGATTTGGGCGTCTGCAGATACGGTGCAGGACATCAAGGACCTGGAGCACCCCTACTCGCTGGAGCAGATACGGTGTGTGCTCTCCTTGTAGTCCGTCTCCGTCTCCCAGTAGTCCGTCTCCGTCTCCATATCCGGTACATATACCTGCAAGATTGTGCTGCTCAAGGTTTTCTAGTGATTATTCTCATCCTATATTATTCTTATTGCAAGCCCGAGGTGTCTCCTCATCATCTACAACAAAGGATCCCTATTGCCCGCCACCAGCCTGTAGCAGAGGATCCCCACTCTGTTGGGCACAACACGAACACCCAAAACAGGTAAACAATTGGTAGCATGTCCAGCATCATCTCCTATATGCACTGTGCTCTGTCAATTTCTTCAGTCTGTATGTAATATAACTGCAGAACACATCTGAAACTTTGTATCCTATCTGCACTGGAGCCGCTGTCAGTTTCCCAGTAATTTTACCGACATTTAGCAGACTAAATTAATAAAACAAGAATGTTGGTTTGTACTTGGTAACCCCATCTCCTGTCTCATTTTGGGGAGGAATTTCAGTAATAGCTGACAGAGTTCTGTTGTGCCGTAACCGATCATCAGCATACACAACCAGTGGAACTGCTACAAAGCACCAGAAGAAGGCGAAGCAAAGAGGGAAATATCACATCAGCTCTTCTCGGTGAGGAAATGCTCGGTCCTGCAGAACAACCGTGAAGCAGAAGTTAACTACGTGCTCGTCTGCGGGGTGCTTCTGGTGGTCTCGCTCTTCGAGCACTTCTGGAGGCTGCTCAAGTGGTTCGCCGTGGCGCACCATGGACGTCAACATACTCATGCTCATCGCAGGTACGACCAACACTTGCCACCTTCTGAACTATTCTGATGTTGATGTTCATTATGGGCTGTACTAAAGTTTCCACACGCACGCACGCAGCATTTGTTTCATGTGACTTAGGCTTTTCCTTTTATCTGACTAGATTCATAGTGTGCGATCAATATATCAATATTATGCAGCCATGGTGTTTATCCTTAAATCCATGAATCTTTTGGGTCACCCCACTAGCCTGGCTACTTGCAGACGAAGCCAAGAATAATAAATCTCATCCATTTTCTAACTATAAATAAACAAAAAAAATTTCGTGCTAGGTGCAGAGCATTAGGTGCCCTGCTTGGCTCGTGTTGAATCTAGTTAGGGAGAGGAATCCTTCCTAATTCTGGCAAGTTTTTTGCTTTCACACCCGAG
Organism: Aegilops longissima; assembly: GCA_021605205.1. NCBI lineage: Eukaryota > Viridiplantae > Streptophyta > Magnoliopsida > Poales > Poaceae > Aegilops > Aegilops longissima. Next base: position 741,726,070 of record CM038677.1, read on the forward strand.
TTAAAGAAAACTGGAATTGATCTTAGAAATGGCTCAAAACGTAAGACTGCCTGATTCCATTTTAAGGTTGTCACTAACCATTTACCTCTTGTTGCAGACCAGGAAATGAAAGATTGCTCGACAAACGGCCGCTTCCAGTCAGTTGGATCTGATCTTATACCCGCACACGAGAGCTACCGGAGCAGCAACAGATTAACAAAGACCCAAGCTGGACTCCCAAGTTTTTTGGTGAGCTGGCTCCATCTCCTACCCCTAGCTCCCTCTTTTCTGCTCCTATAGCATGCTTTATTGGACTCATGCTCTGCTCCTACACAAGCTGGACTCATGCTTTGTTATACACTCACCCCGTTGTGTTTCATCTTGTCCATGCACGCAGCCATCTATTGTTATTATTGTTAGAACGAAATAGATGTACATCTCATTGTAAAAGTACATAGTACAGTGAGCTCACTTGGGCTTTGATTGGCACGCAGGTACCTGCCCCTGATGGAGGGCGCGCTGTGCCTGCTGGCGGCGACGGCCTTCACGGCGGAGCTGCTGCTCTTCTACTTCCACTCGACCACCCACCAGGGGCTGGAGGGGTACTACCACTTCCTCCTGGTGGTGCTCGTCGGGCTCTGCGTCGCCTCCAACGTCCTCGGCGCGATCCTCCCGGCGAGCTTCCCCGCTAACCTCGCCAACGGCCTGCTCATCACCCTGCAGGGCCTGTGGTTCTACCAGACGGCCTGCATCTGGTGAGACCAATATCCATCTCTCTGTCTACACTCGATTAGGATTTGCAGTTGCTTTGTTTGGTGATGAAACGGGGAACTCAGAGAGGGAGGGGCTCCTACCCCTGCACCCCGTTATTTGTACTTGCATTTCAGAGAGTATTCATTTGTAATGCTGGTACCTGAGGGCGTCGTATTTTTGCCAAGGTACCTGAGGGCTTCGTATTTTTGCCTATTAATGTGTGTGCGGGGATCATGCCTGCTTGTCCAGCTAAGACTTCAATTTTAGAGGCTGCTAATACTATCCTCTGTTCTTTGTGGACCTAAATTTGTTGTAATAGGCCTTGTGCTTTGGTGACTTGCTTGTCAGTTGTTCCTTATTATATACAGATTCTGATAAATTTCTAGTGTTGCAAACTGAAATCCTACTGCTTTGTCTTGTGCAATACAAAATCTGAAGCGAATTTTAAGGCAGCATAGAGAAATCATTCACCTTTGGTGATTTCTGTAGTAAAATTGTGTCAAATTAGCTTTGGAAGTCTGTTAGTAACCTCACTATCTTGTGCTTATGCTTATATGCTGTGCGGCATGCTTCCTGTGGCAACAATAGAAAATGCGTGACCATAACTGTCTGTTGTCAACACAGACGGCAGTTCCTTGTCATGTACATACTCTTCTTTTTTTCCACTTTTGGAGTGTCATTTCCTTTGATCTTCTGCTGATACCACTTAGTATGTACTCGCATCTTCTTGTTATGGATAACTCTGTTTTTTATTACTCTGCACGTCCCCATTTCCGAGCGAGTGCTGTTTAGTGTTTACTGCTTATAACAGTAAAGTAATATGAGCTTCTACTGCATACTGGTTAGTGTTAGTCATACTATTTATGTACATCTCATTTGCTGTCAATTCTTGCTTATAAGTTATTTGATCCCTCATTGGCTACTGTTTGATGTTCTGTACACATTCTTATTCTTATATGTTCATTCTTTTTTTTGCACAGGTGAAGTGCGAATCCAAGTTCTAAGCTGTGAAGCATATCAACAAAGACTAGCATATTATGTGTTGTAAATGTAGGCAGTAGTAGGCTTATCTGGGATGTAGTATACTGTAACATTTGTAATGGACCAATGTCGTGTTGTTTTGGACGAATTTCATTTGCTATTTGCATTGTTTGAAATAATGATTGTGTATGTGATTTGAATACCCGTCAAATGGAAACCTGACAAGGGGGTCCAAGTTATAATGGTTGTTTGACAGATTTTGAAATTTTTGATGTGTGGGATCAATTTTGTGATAAGCATGACAAGTGGGACCAATCTGATTGGTGGGACTAGTGGCAAAAAAAGGACGAAAATAAAAAAATCAGTAGACTGTAAAAGGCTGCATCTTAAAAAAAAGGCTGAATTAATGGCCCAAGCCCATGTAGCTACTGAAAATTAACAAGAAAAAAATACATTAAAAGGCCGAATTGTTGGGCTAGGCCCATGTAGAAAACCGAATTGGACCGGGCTGAATCTTGTACCACATCAGCTTGCCACGCTGGATGCCTACGTGGCCTGGGGAGGTTGCTAGTGACCAAAACGCCACAGTAGGAATATTTTGGTCGTAAACGTCCACGACCTTCTCACAGAGAAGGTCGCTATAGTCAGTTTACGACCGCCAGCTTTTGACCTTCTGTTTTTGTCAAAAAAAGGTCACAAATGAAAAACAATGACCTTTCAGTGACCAATAGTCAAGGTCACAAGTTGACATATTTCTTGTAGTGCTTCTTCTTGTAGACGTTGTTGGGCCTCCAAGTACAGAGGTTTGTAGGACAGCAGCAAATTTCCCTCAAGTGGATGACCTAAGGTTTATCAATCCGTGGGAGGCGTAGGATGAAGATGGTCTCTCTCAAGCAACCCTGCAACCAAATAACAAAGCGTCTCTTGTGTCCCCAACACACCCAATACAATGGTAAATTGTATAGGTGCACTAGTTCGGCGAACACATGGTGATACAAGTGCAATATGGATGGTAGATATAGGTTTTTGTAATCTGAAAATATAAAAACATCAAGGTAACTAATGATAAAAGTGAGCGTAAACGGTATTGCAATGCTAGGAAACATGGCCTAAGGTTCATACTTTCACTAATGCAAGTTCTCTCAACAATAATAACATAATTGGATCATATAACTATCCCTCAACATGCAACAAAGAGTCACTCCAAAGCCACTAATAGCAGAGAACAAACGAAGAGATTATGGTAGGGTACGAAACCACCTCAAAGTTATTCTTTCCAATCAATCCATCGGGCTATTCCTATAAGTGTCACAAACAGAGCTAGAGTTCATACTAGAATAACACCTTAAGACACAAATCAACCAAAACCCTAATGTCACCTAGATACTCCAATGTCACCTCAAGTATCCGTGGGTATGATTATACGATATGCATCACACAATCTCAGATTCATCTATTCAATCGAACACAAAGTACTTCAAATAGTGCCCCAAAGTTTCTACCGGAGAGTCAAGACCAAAACGTGTGCCAACCCCTATGCATAGGTTCATGGGCGGAACCCGCAAGTTGATCACCAAAACATACATCAAGTGAATCACGTGATATCCCATTGTCACCACAGATACGCACGGCAAGACATACATCAAGTGTTCTCAAATCATTAAAGACTCAATCCGATAAGATAACTTCAAAGGGAAAACTCAATCCATTACAAGAGAGTAGAGGGGGAGAAGCAACATAAGATCCAACTATAATAGCAAAGCTCGCGATACATCAAGATCGTACCACCTCAAGAACACGAGAGAGAGAGAGAGAGATCAAACACATAGCTACTGGTACATACCCTCAGCCCCGAGGGTGAACTACTCCCTCCTCGTCATGGATATCACCAGGATGATGAAGATGGCCACCAGTGAGGGTTCCCCCCCTCCGTGAGGTCTTGGAACGAGGGTCTGATTGGGTTTTGGTGGCTCAGAGACTTGTGTGGCGGAACTCCCGATCTATTATGTCCCCGATCGTTTTAGGGTATATGTATATATATATATATATATATATATATATATATATATATATATATATATATATATATATATATATATATATATATATATATAGGCGGAAGAAATACGTGAGGGGAGCCACGAGAGGCCCACGAGGGTGGAGGGCGCCCTAGGGGTGGGCGCCCGTGCCTCGTGGCTCCTCGTTCTTTCTGACGTGCACTCCAAGTCTATCAGGTTGCTTTCCTTCCAAAATAACTTCTCGGAAGGTTTCATTCCGTTTCAACTCCGTTTGATATTCCTTTTCTTGAAACATGAAACAAGGGAAAGCAGAGGCTGCTTTGGGCTCGGGTCAATAGGTTAGTCCCAAAAATAATATAAAAGTGGATAATAAAGCCCAATATTGTCCAAAACACTAGATAATATAGCATGGAGCAATCAAAAATTATAGATACGTTAGAGACGTATCAATTATTAGTCCCTGCTCAAGCTTAATCTCCAGGAGAATATAGTGGTACCTGTGCACACATGCATAACTCATTAATTACATTACTATAACCTCGAGTAATAAGGGAAAGCGAATATGCACAAGAATGTAACACTCACTTGAATTCGTAAGGAAAGACTATTTTATCTTTGTTTTGATTTTTTACCAACAATTTGAGCAAGTTGGCATCGGTTTCTTTGGCTTTAAATTTAACCATAAATTCATCTATGAGATTTGTGTTAATGAACCCATTATCATACATTTCTTCTTTTCTGTATTCTACGATCTTCAATATGCATAATATAATGAGGATAATTATAAATACATGCAATGAAAGAGCTGAGCTATATATATAGACTTAATGACAGAAGTAGTACTTACAGAAAGTAGCAAGTGACCGTTAATTTATCGAGGGCCTTTTGATTGAAAACCTGGAAGAACTCCTCAAATGGAATAGACAACAGATCAATTCCAACGAGTTCGTGCTTCTCTTTAACTCTCAGCGTCAAAGTATTCGTCTCCCCAGACTCTCTGCAGGTTTCCATGTACCAATCATGGAATCTTCGCATCATCGTTGTTAGAGATCTTTCATCTTTGCCGAGAGGCTTCCCGTAATGGTATTTCTGTTCGTCCACCTCCAAGAAATCATAATGTACATCGTTGGGCAGGTAATCCCCAAGATTGGTATTGGGCAAAATCTCCGGATGATTAGCGACGATATCGCTAGACACCTTGAGCGGGGGGCATGATTGGTTCGCTTGTTCGCCGAGCTGGGCAATTTTTTTCCCAGCTCATCGTTCTGCTAACCTTCGATCACTGATAGTACTTCCCGACCACTCTGCTTCCTTATATACCTTTTCAGTAATGTGCTCATAGTTGTTTTTCGGCGGAGACGGTGGTGGTTTCTTCAGGGCATCGATAGTGCACTCTACTTTCGCCGGATCTATCTTCTCCTCCGGAGGTGGATGTTTCTTTGCTTTCACCGCTTCAAAGAAGTCCCTCACTTCGGCTTGCATGATCTCCGTGTTTTCCTGTTTGGTTATCTCGTATTGTAACTTCTTTAGAGGCTTGAGAGATTGACCGAATCCGTATTGCCTTCCGCCTCTAGTTGTACTGCTAGACGCCGGAGCAGACGGAGCGGTTGCAGCTGTCTTCTTTCCTTGCTTACGAGGCGGAGGAGAAGGACTACGATGCGCTGGAGCAGCCGGAGCGGCAGCGGGTCACTTCCGCCCTTGCTGATGAGGCGGAGAAGGAGGAGGCTGGCTGCTCGGGTGTGCCGGTGCAGGCGGCGAAGGAGGCGGAGTGTCGCCACGCGTCGGAGAACCCTGATCACTCGCCGAAGGAGGAGGCGGAGGAGGAGGCGGAGTGCCCTGACTCGTCGGAGGAGGAGGAGGAGGCGGAGGCGTCCAGTTCGGAAGGTTGATGAGCTCCTTCTGCCATAGGCATAGAGTCTTCGGAGCAGAACCCAGCCGAGTCTCCCCTTCACCGGTACGGTAGTCAAGCTCGAGGTCCTCAAATCCATCCGTTATTTCATTCACCGTCACCCTAGCATATCCTTCTAGAATAGGACGGCAATGAGAAGTTGCGTTGGGTTCAGGAGGTCGAACAGAGCCGATAGCCGCCCTGACTTTGATGTTCTACCATTGCGTCATAAGGTGGCAATGTTGAGACTCCGTGATAGCATCCACGGGGTAGCTAGCAGGAGCCGTGAAGACTGGATCTAGCTGAAGCAGCTCGATGGAAGCCACGCTGCTTCTCAACTGAGATGGCGGGGTAGCTTCGGCAGGCCGCTCGCTGCAAACTGCTTCTCGTTCCTCTAGCCCCTGTACCCTTGCGTGCAGCGCCTGGAGTTGGGTTTGCTCCACTTTCTTCCTCCTCTCATGGCATTTGTAACCGCCTGCGTCCGAAAACCCAGCCTTCCACGAAATGGAGCCTGGCGTGCCTCGTGTCCGTCCAGGGTGCTCAGGATTCCCGAGGGCCATTGTGAGCTCGTCATTCTCTTTGTCTGAAACGAACGTCCCTTGCTGTGTTGCATCGATATACTGTTGAAGCTTCTTGACGGGTATGTCAAGTTGGTCGTTCGTCCAAACGCACTTCCCTCATACAGGGTCCAAGGTTCCGCCAGCCCCGAAGAACCAAGTCCGGCAACGGTCTGGCCAGTTCAATGTCTCTGGTTCGACCCCTTTATCAAGCATGTCATTCTCAGCCTTGACCCACAACGGTCGGGCTTTGAGGTAGCCACCTGACTCCATGCGATGGTGAAGCTTCTTCTTCGCAACATTTTTCTTGTTTGTCACCGACATCTTCTTACTCTTCTCCCATGTCTTGTGGGCCACAAATGCAGGCCATTGATCTCTAATCTTCTCATACCGGCCGGTGAATTATGGTGTCTTTTCTTGGTTGAGAAACTCTGTTTTCAGCTCATTCTTCCACCTCCTGAATAGATCTGTCATCTTCTTAAGAGCATGAGACTTGATCAATTGCTCTTTAAATGGCTTCTCAGGATCCTCCTCTGGCGGTAGGGTGAAATTTGCCTTCAGCGCGGTCCAAAGATCATCTTTCTGCATATCATTGACATAAGACACCTAAGGGTCTTCCTTCTTAGGCTTAAACCATTGGTGGATGCTGATCGGGATTTTGTCCCTAACAAGAACCCCGCACTGAGCAGAAAATGCTTCCTTGGTCCGGATGGGTACAATCGGTTGGCCATCGCGCGTGATTGCTGTGAGCGTGAACCTTTCATCCGAGCGCAACTTTTTCTTCGGGCCTCGTTTCTTTACTGAAGTTGTGCTTGATCCGGAGGGCTAGAAAAAAGAAGAAAGACGAGAGTTAATATGTGTACATACCAAAACAATGAATTCATCAATTAGCTAGTCATCACAGGCTTAATTAATATATATACCTGGCCGGACTCTGTTCGGTCACCGGAGCCTTCATCACGGTCTCCTTCTTGCAGCGGCACTCGGTCACCGGAGCCATCATAATCATGTCGTTCGTCCTCCATTGTTCGATAACCGTAGCCTGCTTCACCCTCTCCTTCCAGACCATTGGTTTCGTTGAGATACGACATGACATCACCTTCAGCTGCGATTATGTCCCCCAACACCTCTTCTGCTGCCTCGTCTCGTCCGTGCTCCATTGTTTCTACAAATATTACAACATGGCAATTATTTACAAACATGACAGCAGGTGGATATATTAGTGGCAAACATATACCTAGCTACCTAATCACAACAAGGAATCATATTAGTGGCCTCGACGCTTCTCTAGGGTTTGGGGTGGCCTCGGCAACGCTTCAAGGGTTCGGGGTGGCCTCGACGACAACGCTCTTTTAACTTGGTAAATTTGGGTGGCCTCGGCAGCGCTTCTAGGGTTTGGATCAACTTGTGCACATTGCGACCCTCTACGTACCCTATTTCCAGACCCTCGACCCTCGAACCCTAGGCCCCTCGATGACCCTCGAACCCTCGAGCCTCGATCCTCTACCCTAGTTCCCGACCCTCGCCCCTCGAACCCTCGGCGACCCCCCTCCCCCCTCATGTCGAAGTTATTGGGGAGGGGGTATATCGACCCCCCTCCTCATGTAAGAAGAGGAAAAAGATCGAAGAAGAAAAAAGAGGAGAAGAAGAAGAAAGGAATAGAGAGAAGATCGAAGAAAAAAAAGAAAAAAAGGAGAAGAAGAAAGGAATAGGAGAAGAAGAAAAATAGAATTCTATTTTTCTTCTTCTCTCTCTTCTTCTTCTCCTTTTTTTTTCTTTTTCTCTTCTTATTTATTTCTCCTATTCTTCCTCTCTCTTCTTCTCCTTCTTCTTCTCCTTCTTCCTCTTCTTTTTTTCTAAAAATATAATTGTTGCATATATAAAACTTTTCTGAAAATGTAACTTTTGCATATATAAAACTTTTCTTCTTCTAAATTTTACATACATAGATAAAACTTTTCTAAAAATCTAACTTTTGCATATATGGACATATATACACAGCGAACATACATACATATATACATTTTTATAAAATGTAAAAACAAATGATCATATATATGAACAAAAATCTGAAAAACAGCACATATAATCATATATACACACATACATATAATCACACATATACATATAATCTAAAAAAACATCATATATATGAAAAAACAACAGAGAGGAAGGCCGGCAGCCGGACCGAACGTGGGGGCGGCGTGTGGTCGGGGCAGGCCGGGGGCGTGTGGCGGCATCGAGCCGGCACACGGGCTGGCCGAGGCGGAGCGTCGAGGCAGGGGCACACGGGCTGGGGTGGGCGTCGAGGCAGGGCAGAGGGCGGGCGGGTCAAGGGCAAGGGCGCGGGGCGACGGCGAGGAGGAGCAGATGGCGAAGGCGACGGCCACGAGGAGCGGGCGGCGAAGGAGACGGCGAGTACGGGCAGCCTGGCGGTGTTGATGATTTCGGCGTCGTCAGGGGGCAAATGGTCGATGAAACTGAAAAATTTACAATTATTTCTTATATACACAGAGCATTGGTCCCGGTTCATGGCACAAACTGGGACGAATGCCCCCCTTTGTGAAGGAAATATGCCCTAGAGGAAATAATAAAGTTATTATTTATTTCCTTATTTCATGATAAATGTTTATTATTCATGCTAGAATTGTTTTAACCAGAAACTTAGTACATGTGTGAATACATAGACAAAACAAAGTGTCACTAGTATGCATCTACTTGACTAGCTCGTTGATCAAGGATGGTTAAGTTTCCTAGCCATTGACATGAGTTGTCATTTGATGAACGGGATCACATCATTAGAGAATGATGTGATTGACTTGACCCATTCCGTTAGCTTAGCACTTGACCGTTTAGTATGTTGCTATTTGATACGTCTCCAACGTATCTATAATTTTTGATTGCTCCATGCTATATTATCTACTGTTTTGGACCATATTGGGCTTTATTTTCCACTTTTATATTACTTTTGGGACTAACCTATTAACCGGAGGCCCAGCCCAGATTTGCTGTTTTTTTTGCCTATTTCAGTGTTTCGAAGAAACGTAATATCAAACGGAGTCCAAACGGAATGAAACCTTCGGGAACGTGATTTTCTCACCGAACATGATCTAGGAGACTTGGACCCTACGTCAAGCAGCCAACAAGGAAGGAACGAGGTAGGGCGCGCCCCCCCGGCGCGCCCTCCACCCTTGTGGGCCCCCTGTTGCTCCACCGACGTACTTCTTCCTCCTATATATACCTCACGCCCCGAGCGATCGACACGGAGCCAAAACCTAATTCCACCGTCGCAACTTTCGTATCCACGAGATCCCATCTTGGGTCTGCATTAGGAGCTCCGCCGGAAGGGGAATCCACCACGGAGGGCTTCTACATCATCATAACCTCTCCGATGAAGTGTGAGTAGTTTACTTCAGACCTTCGGGTCCATAGTTAGTAGCTAGATGGCTTCTTCTCTCTTTTTGGATCTCAATACAATGTTCTCCCCCTCTCTCGTGGAGATCTATTAGATGTAATCTTCTTTTTGCGGTGTGTTTGTTGAGATCGATGAATTGTGGGTTTATGATCAAGATTATCTATGAGCAATATTTGAATCTTCTCTGAATTATTTTATGTATGATTGGTTATCTTTGCAAGTCTCTTCGAATTATCCGTTTGGTTTGGCCAACTAGATTGGTAGTTCTTGCAATGGGAGAAGTGCTTAGCTTTGGGTTCAATCTTGCGGTGTCCTTTCCCAGTGACAGTAGGGGCAGAAAGGCACCTATTGTATTGTTGCCATCGAGGATAACAAGATGGGGTTTTTATCATATTGCATGAATTTATCCCTCTACATCATGTCATCTTGCTTAAGGCATTACTCTGTTTTCATTAACTTAATACTCTAGATGCATGTTGGATAGCGGTCGATGAGTCGAGTAATAGTAGTAGATGCAGGCAGGAGTCGGTCTACTTGTCTCGGACGTGATGCCTATATACATGATCATACCTAGATACTCTCATAACTATGCTCAATTCTATCAATTGCTCAACAGTAATTCGTTCACCCACCGTAAAATACTTATGCTCTTGAGAGAAGCCACTCACTACTAGAAAAACCCCTACTAATGGCGCACCTAGTATGGCTATTAATGGCGCATCTGTGGTGCGCCATTAATAGCACGCCATTAGTAATTTTACTAATGGCGCACCACCAGTGCACCATTAGTATCTGGTATACTAATGGCGCACTGTAGTCGCCATTAGTATAGGCCAGTCGCCATTAGTATGCCTCCCGGGGCCATGTATACCCAGTGCTTTGGCATACTAATGGCGCACCACCTCTGAATCGCCATTAGTAATCATGCATACTAATGGCGCACTACCGATGATGCACCATTAGTATGCCTGTCATACTAATGGCGCCTTTATCATGTGATCGCCATTAGTATGAATATTAGTTTTTTTATTTTTTATTTTCTGTTTTTGCACAGGTTACAAAATGTATAATTTGACAAAATATAGACAGCACACATCAACAACAGATTCATCAAATACAATAGAAGATTAGTCTTTGAATACAATTCATCATATTAGTCTCCGAATACAATTCATCATATTAGTCTCCGAATTGAAAAGACCGAACAAAGATAGAACATTATATTACAAGTCTCGAGACCGCGAGTAGCGAGTTTGTCTTCACATTACAAGTCGATATCGATCATCTAAACTACCATCACATAGAAGAGAGCTGAGGTCATCACGATGAGCATCATCACGATGAAACTTCGTCTTCATCCGGTTCCTCAACGCTCCCTCCCTCTCCGCTAGATAGCGGGCGTATCTAGATTCGGCCTCGGCCCTAGTGGTGTACCGTTTGTAACTGTTATCGCTGAATCGGTGAACCTGTCTCCGACACTCCTCCCAGTCATCGTAGACTCAGGAACCTTACCCTTGTACCACGACATACGTCGGCATCGCTATGCACTAGCCAAGCGAAGCGTTAGTACCAATTCACAGACAATACATAAGCAATATATAAGAATGCAGCAGAGCGATCGGAAGAGAAAAGCAAGACATTAATAGCATCGATTACATCTAAGTTGAGCGACTCTCGAAACCAAAGAGACATACTACAAGTTCATTAAAGTTTAATTACAACATGAGCCAATTGATGTTTCAGAACTGAGACAACTCGACTCAAGGGACGGGCGTGGATGAAGCCGCCGTCTATCGTGGGAGTCATGAAAGAGCAGGCGTTGTCATCCTGCATTTGTAGCATTGTGTCGATGTCCTTTTGGACGGTTGATTTCGAGGTAGAACTGCCCGAGTACGAAGGACATCTTGATGGATGATTTCGCAAACTCCATTGGATGCAAAGAATTCTTGTCGGAGGTCGCGTCTGGATTGCCGACACGCTCGCGGCCCAATCTTTGAGTTTACTCGGTAGCGAAGTTGATGATGGTCCCGTCGATCGCCCGCATGTGATGGATGGCATAGTAGGCACCCTTCGACCGCCCGGTGACTGCTTGACGCAGCGAGCGTCATATTGTGGGAGAACACGTGCTTGCTGTACTTACGAATAGGCACTGGTGAAGGTGCCTCCAGATTTGGCGTGGCGGGGAGAACATCATCAAGAACCTTCTTGACATTTGTGTAGTCTACGTTCGGTGACGGTCCGGGTCGAAATCGTGGCCATGGAATATTTGGGGCTTAGGAGGATGGCGTGCAGCGTGTGTCACTGCAGAAAACACGGAATGTTAAAAGAAAAGCGATCGAAATGTAAGAATTCATATGTTACGGGCGGTTGAGGGAGGACTTACTCGGGAAAGTAAGGCACGAGGAAGTTATCCTTATCTTGGTTTGCGAATGGCGCCTTGAGGTAAGAACTTCGCGACTTGCGGTCCCGGCGCTGCCCAAGATCTTGCACGCATGTAGAAGGGGTCGACTATCACGATGTCCGGGGTCTTATCGCGAATGATCCGCATCTCCATACTCAGCGAAAATAGCGAGCGAAGGTGTAGTGCAGCGGATGAAGGTTCAACATAGCGTGGATGTCATCAAAGCGCAGGACGATCGTGACGCCCGATGGAGTTATCCACAAAGCCCTTGCCCTCGGCACCTTGGCGCAAAACCGGGTATGCCACATCCTTCTCCACGAGACGCCGCTTCTCCAAAGAAAGAACAACATCATGCAGACTCCGCATAGCACCGGTTGCAGCATTGAGCATATTTGTCGGTAGCATCGCCCTACCCGCCACATGCACCCTCCTCGAGATATCCTGCGGTGAAGGGGCCAGCTCAGGCAGGCGCTGAGGGTCATCACGTCTTCATCGTCGGCCCCGACGGGTCGATTCGGAGGTAACAACTCGTCGCAGCCTGGCAGCACCCGAACCAGTTGAACCCTAAACAAGTTGGGTGGCATCTGGGTACCGTGGAACAAGGGGTTGCCCGGTTGAACTATTTTGCCCTTGGCGACATCGACCAACTCGTTGTTCACGAAGTGGAGGAGAGTGCACGGAACGTCGGTGGCGCCCTGCGAAAACATGTAGGGCGTCAGGGATGCCCAGTCAAAGGCAAGGAGATGAAGTCCTCGGCCGAGAGAGGCTTAATTAGTTACCGTGATGATGGCGTCGAGCTCGGCTAATGTCGACGCACCGCCAACGGCAGCGTGCGATTGACGGAGGGCCGCTTCTTGAAGAGGTGCCGGCGGCGTACACCCGGGTGCATTAAGCTCCGTGCGGCGTCGGAGACACCAATGCCGCCTCCGCCGGGGCACCAATGGCCCGCCATCGCCTTATGCGAGTTGCTGGCCGTGAAGCTAGGAATCGGGCGGCCCTGTTGGCGCCCGCAATCCACGACTCAACCCGAGATCAAGGTAGGCACAAAGGCGGTGATCGTCGCCCGAGTCGTTGTTCCACTTGCTCTTGGACAATCTCCGGAATCCGCGCCACTGTGCCTTGAGTTCTTGAACCTCTCGCGCTGGCTTTCCGAGCTGGTCTTTTCTCCTTCCGCACACCAGCGGTATAGTATGACCCCATTTTGTCGACAAGCCTTTGCCGCCACACGACCAGTGACGTCGACTTCTTGAGCTTATCCTTGTTCTTCATTACATTCAACCCCTATTTAGAGTGGTGTCCCAAGGGTTGCTCTTAGTCGACCCAGCGCCTGCTTTCGATCGCTGCGGAAGGAATGTGAACCATTTAGAAATTGGCTTCATTAATTAGAATGCAACCATATGGAGCTAATTACGCGGGGTGTATTCCTTACGAGAACAAGCTCAAGCTGCCCGGTCTTGGATCCGTGGTAAGCTCCTTTGTTTTCGGGTCCTTCTTGTGCGGGCCACGACAAAGTTCCTGGTCTGCTTGTCACCGTATGTATCGAAGAGGCGGTAGGCCTTGCTCGGCACGGTCCGCCTCCTCCTTGTCCCATATAGGCTCCGCCACTCTGTAATCCGGGACCGAGTGTGTGTTCCCCTATGTTCAGCTCCGCATTTGTTTCCCCACTCACTTGATTGGGAGCTTGCGGTGCTCGAGCAATTGATCTTGAAGTCGTTGTAGTCATCTTGGTGATCGAAGGATTTTCTCCTTGATCTTGATAACTCTCACCTTTCTCGATCATTCTCTTCACATTGCTTTTCCAAGTAGACAGGGCCTTGCTCATCTTCGTGAGGGCAGCATTGTTCACTTTATTCCCTTTGAGGCTTGTGTTTTCAAATTCAGCGGGAACTTGTATCGTTCGTGCAGCCGTGAAGAGGAGGTTATGCAAATTCCCTCGGTCGGGATGCCTCGGGTTCTCGGTGTTGATCGAGAGGTGCTCCGGACAATGCACCCGAGCTGAAGCGAGTACCCTTGACTATTCGTTCGGGCGCGTTGGATTCCGTTGGAGTCCACTTGATAACTTTCTCCTTGAGGTGCGGAGCACGATCAGGCGCCAGTCCTTCCGTTGCCTCTTGGTTGGCTGCCATCGTGTGTGCGCCGCCATCATCGATGGTGGCATCCTCGGCGGCACCATCGGTGGTGGCATCGGTGTAGTCATCCTCGGCGGCACCATCCGTGGTCTCGGGATCGGTGGGGAAGGCGGCGGCCTCATACAAGTGAGGTTGTTCCTCCATCTCTGGGACAGCTCCGAATGCCTTGCCGCCCCAACCCCGGCCTCATCGTTGTGGGCCATGTTTCTCTCTAAATAGAAACAAAGTTTGGTCAAAAGTTGGTTATTGTCAAGGAACAAGATCATGGTCTCATCATTTAGGGTTTGTCGACACGAGGCATCCTAAAATCTAAGCTTTTATCATTGAGGGTTTTTCACGCCAAGGCACCCTAAAAGCCTAACCTTTCATCATTTCGGTTTTATCGACACCGAGGCACCCTAAAAGCCATGCATTAGTCACAAATGCGGGGCACTTGATCCTACTTAATTAACTACTAAGATACCCGGCCCATGCATTAGTCACAAGTACCCCATATGTCCTATTTTTAGCAAAGTCATGCTAAAATTCACGGAAAATTTCAGCATGACCTTTGCTGAAAATAGGACATATGGAGTACCAATTGCCGGAGCGGAAGTTAATCGACATTCCGCAAACTCAAGGGCCTCTCGGGGTACTGCAAAATCATCACGACACGATGGTCGGAGACAAAACCCAACAAACTAGCAAAATCATCACGACACGATGGTCGGAGACAAAACCCAACAAACTAGCAAAATCATCACAAATTGTTTTACGTTAAAGATGATCATCATCTTTACAAGTCTTTCTCAATGTGATCACAAGTAATTCAGAGGCATCACAAGTAATTGAGAGCATCACAAGGCATTAGTAGTTCGATTACATGAACAAGTTTTACAAAGCACATCAATATGTATTGTATTTCATTGTGGAGTTATATACGGTATGTTACAACAAAGAAACAGCTTAATCCATGCCTCGACTTATCAACAGTCATTACTTGTCAAATCTGAGAAGAAGGAACAATTTACTTGTGACATAGTTACAAATGATGACAGAATAAAGCAACACCCTACACTAGCCTAAAAACAAGTGAAGTTTCACCCATATAAGAACAAGTGAATTCTAGTCCCATTGACACTCCTAGTTTTCTACAAACGCCAAGTACTAGGGCACACAAAAGTTCTGAAATTTGTGTGCCTAACTGAATTAACTGAATTTTCAGTAACCGAATAAACTGAATTTTCAAAACTGCAAGAAGCCAATTAAAAAAAATCCTCTCATCTCATATGAGGATTGTTAATCCTAAGACTAATAGTTTGTTGTGCGTACAGCTACAGTGATGCCATGTCCATTTGTCCCTCCCCAACTAGATACTAGATTAGCACTATTGATGCCTGTTCTTGCTGAACTTTATGACAAGATATACAACAGTTTCGGTGAGTGCATTTATCACTTGTTGGAGTATGCTACAGCTTCTACAAATCACAAACTCCTTTAGTTTACATCTCAGTTTTAGCAAACACTACAGTTTTGATGAAGGAGTCATAACTGAATAACAGGCACTATAGTTTCTCTCTGATATTGGAACTTTGAGCAGGTGATAAAACAATTTAATAGATTGATTGTATCTCTAGTTTACCCAATTATAGAAGGGAGCATGGAGCCTTTGCATGGGTAATATGGATCGAGATGCGGTAATTAAGCCAAAAATAGTAGCACATAGTTGCCATATATGGTATATTCAGAGCTGAGGCATGTAAATGCAGAGAGAACATGCCAAAGAGGAACTGAGGTGTAACAGCAACAAGTATAAATCGGTTCTATGCGGATGCAAGGGCCCTTGCTAATGTACTCCCTTCTATCAAGATCTCTAATGTCGGGATCCAAATTATCAATAGGTATTCTCTTACCAGGGTCTGGCTCAATATAACCGGGCTTAAGTTGAGTTGTAACATGAGGAACATCATCACTTGCTCGAGTTGAAGGGCCGGTTAATTTGTATTACTATGGAATCGATGCTTTGTGGTTGAAAAAAAAGATGGCATTGTCCTGGTTCTTTTGTTCATCTTGTCTTCGGTCTTATTGTTAATTGGAACAAATATTAGGAATCAGTGCTTTTTGGTAATTTGAAGCATCAAGTTCAGAGAGCAAAACATCTAATTTGAAGCTTTAATTTCAGATACCCTCAAATACATCTTGTTAATTTGAAGCTTTAAGTTCAGAGAACAAATATTAAACCTTGGAAAGGGGAAATACTGGTGGCTGGTCGGGCGGTGGCAGCCAGGCGGGGCCGGAGGCGAGGCGAGGTCACTTGGACGTCGAGGTGGCGGGCAGCAGCGTCAGGAGGCGTCAGGCGCGAGGCGGTGTCGTGGCGTCGAGGCGGGCAGGGCAGCGTCCGAGGCGGCGGGGCAGCAGCGTCGGGAGAGGAGAGGGGAAGGGGATCTAGGGCGAGAGAGAGGGCGAGGGAGAGGGAAGGCGAGGAGAGGCGAGGAGGGAGAGGCGAGGCGAGGCGGCGGTGGGTCAGCAGCAGGGCGGCGGGCGGTGGATCGAGAGGAGAGGGAACTGGTGAGGGGAGAGGAAGGGGGATCGGGCGAAGGGGGAGGGAAGGGGATCGGGCACAATACTAATGGCGCACCTCACGCGGTGCGCCATTAGTATTTTTTTTATTCAACTCGAGCCAACAGGTTATGTACAACCAGAACTGATCCACATCAAGTCCCTCTACTAGCTCGGTGGTCACAGCCAGTTCTCTCACTGGGAGGTCTGGGTTCGACTCCTGTGCTCCACAAAATTTTTTTTAGCATTTAAAAGCTGTTTGATACTTATTTGTGTTTAAATATGTTCAAACTTGTTTAAATAATAACAGTAATATTTTTTATAAGACAGTAGCATTTAAAAAGCTGTTTGATACTTATTTTTTTATAAGGCGGTCTTGGGTGCGGGGGTCGGCGGCGGTTGAGTAGGGAATCGAGGGTGCGGGGTCGTGGCGGCGGCCAGTGGACTGGGGGTGCTCGGCGAGGGACCGGATCTGGCGAGGTGGGATAGCGATCGAGATGGAGGGGATCGAGATCGAGTGTCCATGAAATTTAAAAATATTCATGATAGTTCAAAAAGTACCCATGAAATATAATCGAGAAATGAAGGCTACGATTTAAATACAATCGATCTTAGCTAGCTATCTGTTCACAATCTTCTTGCCCTTCTTTTTCGCAAATGGAGTTCTTACGTGGAGCAGACGTCCTTTAGGTAGGGTGTTCTGCTTCTTCTTGTGGTGTATGCTGCTACTTCATCATCGTCGTCATGTTCGATCCTCGGTCGCCGTGCTTGTCGAAGTCTTGCTCATTGGCTACTCCATCCATTCCGATGATCTTCCTTTGCCTCTCCTCACGACAACACGACCGGGCTTTGGCGGGTTGGTAATGAAAAAGCATTGGTCCACTTGGGAAGCCAGTACCCATGGCTCATTTTTGCGGTGACGTTTGCGCCCATGGTCTTGGATTTGGCCGGGTATAACCATGGTGGTGAAATACGGTCTTCTTTTATGACGTTCTTGGCCCATCGACACGGAACATCGGGACCTTCTCTCGGCGTAGCTCAGCTCCCAGATCTCCTCGATCCTTCCGTAATATCTGTCCTTGTCGTTACGGTGTAGGATTCCATCGTTACCGGAGTTCGATAACCATCGCTCTTCATGTCCTTGGCCTCGGTGTAGAATGTGTAGCCGTTGATATCGTGACGCCTCATAGGTCATCAGGTTGTGCTCGGCACCCTGTGACAAAGCGAATATGAGTTGTTCTTCCGCGGAAGAATCCTCATGTAAAGGGTGCGACGAAGCTTCGCTTGAACCAACGCGTGAAACATGAGTTGTGCTCTTTGAGTGTATCTCCATCCGTCCTCTGTTGGCCTCGGTCATTGTACGTCTTCTTAATAAAGGTTTTGTGCTCTACCACCCAAGGATCGACCACGTCTATGTGTTGTAGCGCGACTAGGTTTGCTCTTTCAAAGTCGGCGAGTCGACCCTCGAAGTCGACATGCATTTGCGGCGACCCTCACGGTGACCCCATCCGGCGAGCCTGCCGAGGTGCTGTTGACGGAAGACCAGCGGGGTTCTCGATGCCTAGATAATTCGTGCAGAGGAGATGCACTCTTGATCGAAAGCCCCGGCTATGCTTCCTTACGGGCGTGACATGTTGCGAACGTATCCTTTGATGACACCATTCATCCTTTCGAGCGGCATCATCTTTGTGCAGGAGCGTCGGCCCGAGTTGGATGATATCCTCCACTATATGGACCAGCAGATGCACCATAACGTCGAAGAATGCGGGCGGAAGTACATCTCAAGCTCGCATAGTATCACCACGATCTCTTCCTATAGCCTTACGAGTTGCCTCCGCCAATCGACTTAGAGATGGCGTCGAAGAAGTTGCATAGGCCAAATAGCGTTTCCGGACGTGCGCGTCCATGATCCTGGATTGCAACTGGAAGTATCTGCGTCATCGACGCGTGGCGATCGTGAGACTTCATCCCGCTGAACTTCTTCACTGGGTCTAGGTATCTGCTTATCTTCCCAGCGTAACCGAAGGAAGTTTTACTCCTAGGAGGCAGGTGAAAAACTGCTCGATCTCCTCGACTTAGAGTGAAGCACGCGGGAGGGTAGTCATTTCCGGTCTTCTTGGCCTTTTGCCTTTGCGGCGACTTTACGTGTCTGCTTCGCCTCATCATCATCATCATCATCATCATCATCATCATCATCATATATAGCGTGAAGCTCCTGCACGATGCCCATTGATTTCAAGTCTGCCCTTGCTTTGGCCCATCTTTGGTCCTCTCGGCATGTTGAGCAGGGTACCAAGCAGACTCTCGCACACGTTCTTCGTGATATGCATGACATCAAGGCTGTGAGGCACACGGTGGATCTTCGATCGGCAAGTCGTAAAACAGACCTCGTTTTCCATACCTTCAGCAGCTGCTCTGGCGCCTTCGCTTCTTTCCGGCTCTGGCGCCTTTTGCTTCTTTCGGCGGTGGCAGTCTTTCCAATTTTTCAACAGCTTGTCTATTTCCTCGCCGCTCCTCGTGAGCGGGCGTTTTGGGTTCGGTTTCACCATCGAACAGATCCTTGCGTTTCCTCAACGGGTCATCGTCGCGAAGCCACCTTCGATGTCCCATGAACACGGTTTTCAAGACCCGGGATCTCTATCTAGCTGGCGTCGTTGTGTCGTTCATGCACCTTACGCATCCGAAAATCCGTGGACTACCTGCCCGCAAGATATCCGTAATCGAGATAGTCGTAATCGTCGTGAGCAGTGCGGCTCTCATAGGGAAATATTCTTTCTCTGCGGCGCCCCACGTATTGGCTGGCGTTTTCCACAGCGTGTCAAGCTCCTCTTTCAGCAGCCCCAGATCTGATTGATGTCGTTCCTGGTTGTTTCGGCCCTTCAATTAGCATACTCATGTGAATGTACTTCCTCTTCATGCACAACTGGGGGAAGGTTGTACATCCACACAAACACAGGCCAGGTGCTATGTGTGCTTCTCGGCTGCCAAGCGGATTGACTCCATCGGTGCTCGCCCCCAGCATGATGTTCCTTGGATCGTTCCCAAATTCTGGGTATTGAAGTTCAACGCTTGCCACCGGCTCGCATCCTTAGGGTGACTCAGCATCTTGTCTTTTTTATCTATCTCCGGATCATTTGCGTCATCTTCTCGCTTCTTCTCCTCCCTATCCGCGTGCCAACGCAGGAGCTTTGCTACCTTAGGATCCGCGAAATACCGCTGCAGACGAGGAGTGATCGGAAAGTACCACACCACTTTTCGAGGAGCTTTCTTCCTCTTCTTGTATCGAGTGACGCCGCACCGGACATATGGTAGACTCGCGTGCTCGTCCCGATAAATGATGCAATTGTTCATGCACACATGGTATTTCACGTGCGGTAAATCCAGAGGACACACGATTTTCTTCGCCTCCTCCAAACTGGTCGGGCACTTGTTCCCCATGGGAAGACGTTCGTGCCAGAATGACATGTTCTCGTCGAAGCATCGTCGGTCATTTTGTGTTTTACCTTCATCTCCGAGCCATGAGCGTTACTTTCGGCGGGTATCCTCGGGCTGCATCCTTCATACAACGGAGTAACGCGTCTAACTCAAGTTGATCCATCTTGGCTTTCTCTCGGCGGCAGCTCTTGCGTTATCCGTCCGCTTGAGAAGCAGCTCTTGAATATGAGGGTCCTGCACCCAGCCCATCGATGGTCCAGCGTCGTCGCTCCGCCGCATCATCATCATGTCCTGCATTTTCTACATGATGATCGTGTACAACATCACCGTCGTGATCATCTCACGGGATTCTTCGTCTTCTCGCCCCGAGCGCGGTGGTTGTCTTGCTGCCCTTCCTCATTTCTTGCCCGGCCCCCATGGACGACTTCGTAGTCATCTTCATCACCTTGCCACCGATAGCCATCCATGAAACCACGCAAGAGCAGGTGGTCCCGCACCTGCCCGGAATCCGGGTCCGCAATAAGGCTATTCAGCTTGCATCTTCGACACGGACATCTTATCTCTGTCTCGTTCTTTTGAACGGACCTCAAAAACCTATTCACGATGCCTTCGGTCATCGTGCGGACCATGGTCGCCTGCGGGGTATAGCAAAACGATATTTTAGAACCAAGAAAAAATTTGGCATGACTTTCCTAAAAATATGACCAAAAGAATGCTTAATGCCAAAATTCTACTTAAAAGGAAATGAATCAACATTCGGCAAAATATTGGCAACTATCGCATTTCAAATACGGTACACCTCCAAACACAAACACATATGCAACACCACAAACATATGCAACACCACGAACATACATAGATCTAGCTAGGCCATAAAAAGTGCATGTGCACATTGTTGTAGGGAGAACAACATAAATATAGCTTCCCCCCTTACTTACCTAGCAAAACAAGGTAACTTAACCACTTAATTTGAATGAATCTATGGTGGAAATGAGGTGAAAAAGAGGAGGCACCCGAGACAAGGAGGAGGCGGTGGAGAGAATGAAGTGGGGAGAAAGTGAGTGTGGGAGGAGAGGCTGTCCAAAATATCTTGTTGCTGCCCACTTACTAATGGCGCACCAGCAACAAATGCGCCATTAGTAATCCAAGTTACTAATGGCGCACCCCCTGGTGGTGCGCCATTAGTACTTTTGCAAAAAAAGGAATAAAAACAATAATAAAAAAAACATTAGTGGCGCACCTTCTGGCTGGTGCGCCATTACTAGTTACAACTAGTAATGGCGCACCACCAGCGGATGCGCCATTAGTATGTTTGGACAGGCGCACTAGTTCAAAAAAAAATTTGGTACTAATGGCGCACCGTGGGCAGGGTGCGCCATTAGTAGTTTCAACACTAATGGCGCATCAGATGGTGGTGCGCCATTGGTATATACTAATGGCGCACCACATGTCTGGTGCGCCATTAGTGTCAATTCCAGCTATAGCCCTTTTCCTAGTAGTGACTAGTGAAATCTATGGCCCCCGGGTCTATTCTCTATCTTATAAATCTTCCATCACTTTATTATTGCTTTGCTTTTTTTACATTGCCTTTTATTTTACTTTGCATCTTTATACCAAAAATACCAAAAATATTATCTATCATCTCTATCAGATCTCACTCTCGTAAGTGACCGTGAAGGGATTGACAACCCCTAATCGCGTTGGTTGCGTTGAGCTATTTGTTTTATGTAGGTACGAGGGACTTGCGCGTGGCCTCCTACTGGATTGATACCTTGGTTCTCAAAAACTGAGGGAAATACTTACGCTACTCTGATGCATTATCCTCTCATCTTCGGGGAAATCCAACGCAAGCTCAAGAGGTAGCAAGAAGAATTTCTGGCGCCGTTGCCGGGGAGGCTACGCAAAATTCAACATACCAAGTATCCATCACAATCCCTTATCTCTCGCATTACATTATTTGCTATTTGCCTCTCGTTTTCCACTCCCCCACTTCACCCTTGTCGTTTTATTCGCCCCTCTTTTCCGTTTGACTTTCTTTGCGCTTGCTTTTTGTTCGCTTGTGTGTTGGATTGCTTGCTTGTCACGATGGCTCAAGATAATACCAAATTGTGTGACTTTAACAATACCAACAATAATGATTTCCTTAGCACTCCAATTGCTCCTCTTGCCAATACTGAATCTTGTGAAATCAATACTGCTTTATTGAATCTTGTTATGAAAGATCAATTCGTCGGCCTTCCTAGTGAAGATGCCGCTACTCATCTAAATAGCTTCGTTGATTTATGTGATATACAAAAGAAGAGGGATGTTGACAATGATGTTGTTAGATTGAAGCTATTTCCTTTTTCGCTTAGAGATCGTGATAAAGCTTGGTTTTCGTCTTTGCCTAAAAATATATTGATTCTTGGAACAAGTGCAAAGATGCTTTTATCTCTAAGTATTTTCCTCCCGCTAAGATCATCTCTCTTAGAAACGATATTATGAACTTTAAGCAACTTGATCATGAACATGTTGCACAAGCTTGGGAGAGGATGAAATAAATGATACGTAATTGCCCTACTCATGGTTTGAATTTGTGGATGATTATACAAAAAAATTATGCCAGATTGAATTTTGCTTCTAGAAACCTTTTAGAATCGGCCGTGGGAGGCACTTTTATGGAAATCACTTTAGGAGATGCTACTAAATTCCTAGATAATATTATGGTTAATTATTCTCAATGGCACACTGAAAGATCTACTAATAAAAAAGTGCATGCGATAGAAGAAATCAATGTTTTGAGTGGAAAGATGGATGAACTTATGAAATTATTTGCTACTAAGAGTGTTTCTTCTGATCCTAATGATATGCCTTTGTCTACTTTGATTGAGAATAATAATGAATCTATGGATGTGAATTTTGTTGGTAGGAATAATTTTGGTAACAACACGTATAGAGGAAACTTTAATCCTAGGCCTTATCCTAGTAATTCCTCTAAAAAATATGGAAATTCCTACAACAACTCTTGTGGAAATTTTAATAAGATGCCCTCTGAATTTGAGACTAGTGTTAAAGATTTTATGAATTCACAAAAGAATTTTAATGCTTTGCTTGAGGAAAATTTGCTTAAAGTTGATGAATTGGCTAGGAACGTTGATAGAATTTCTCTTGATGTTGATTCTTTAAAGCTTAGATCTATTCCTCCTAAGCATGATATCAATGAGTCTCTCAAAGCCATGAGAATCTCCATTGATGAGTGCAAGGAAAGAACCGCTAGGATGCGTGCTATGAAAGATGCCTTTATTAAAGCGTGTTCTTCCAATTTCCATGAAAATAAAGATGAAGATCTAAAAGTTATTGATGTGTCCCCTATTAAATCTTTGTTTTGCAATATGAATCTTGATAATGATGAGACTGAATATGATCCACCATTACCTAGAAGGAGTTCTAAAAATTTGGAGTTTTTAGATCTTGATGCTAAAATTGATAAAAGTGGGATTGAAGAAAGTAAAACCCTAGATGTTGCTAAACCCACTATTTTTTATTTCAAGGAATTTAATTATGAAAGTTGCTCTTTAATTGATTGTATTTCCTTGTTGCAATCCGTGCTAAATTCTCCTCATGCTTATAGTCAAAATAAAGCGTTTACCAAACATATTGTTGATGCCTTGATGCAATCTTATGAGGAAAAACTTGAGTTGGAAGTCTCTATCCCTAGAAAACTTTATGATGAGTGGGAACCAACTATTAAAATTAAGATTAAGGATCTTGAATTTTATGATTTATGTGATTTGGGTGCTAGTGTTTCTACTATTCCCAAAACTTTGTGTGATTTGCTAGATTTCCATGATTTTGATGATTGCTCTCTAAACTTGCACCTTGCGGATTCCACTATTAAGAAACCTATGGGAAGAATTAATGATGTTCTTATTGTTTCAAATAGGAATTATGTGCCCATAGATTTTATCGTTCTTGATATAGATTGCAATCCTTCATGTCCTATTATTCTTGGTAGACCTTTCCTTAGAACGATTGGTGCAATCATTGATATGAAGGAAGGGAATATTAGATTCCAATTTACGTTAAGGAAAAGTATGGAACACTTCCCTAGAAATAAAATAAAATTACCATATGAATCTATTATGAGAGCCACTTATGGATTGCCTACCAAAGATGGCAATACCTAGATCTATCCTTGCTTTTATGCCTAGCTAGGGGCGTTAAACGATAGCGTTTGTTGGGAGGCAACCCAATTTTATTTTTAGTTTTTAGTTTTTGTTTCTGCTTAGGTATAAGTAATCCATCTACCTTCTGTTTATATGTGGTTTTATGTTTTAATTAGTGTTTATGCCAAGTTAAACCTATATGATCTTCTTGGATGATAGTTATTTGATCTTGCTGTAATTTCCAGAAACTTTCGGTTCACGAAAACAATTGTTAGAAATCACCAGAACGTGATAAAATAATGATTCCAATTGCTGCTGATCAATAAACAAATTTCCTAGGTCTTCCTATTTTAGCTGAATTTTTGGAGTTCCAGAAGTTTGCGTTAGTTACAGATTACTACAGACTGTTCTGTTTTTGACAGATTCTATTTTTCGTGTGTTATTTGCTTATTTTGATGAATCTATGGCTAGTAAAATAGTTTATAATCCACTAGCACAAATGCCCGTGCGTTGCAACGGAAAGAAAAAAACGTAAAACCTGCTCTGTGTGCCATTACGCGACATTTCATATATGTAGTTTTGATAAACATCGGTTTTAAAATTACACCATGATCGCTTTTTGAAGCATGAAGCGTGGACGTAAAAAAGCCACTTTAATGTCTTTCATCTGATGGAAGAGTAGTGGTGCATGAAATAATCTATCAATCGGTTTTTTTTTTGCTTTTCAGAAAAACATGAATATTTTTTTAAATTTGAACAATTGATAATTTTTTATTTTTTATTAGAACTAAAACATGTTTTCAAGACAAATATTTTTGAACACATTATTTTTTTAAACAATTTTTAATACTTGTTAATTTTGTGAACAACTTTAAAAGGAACAATTTTTGGGAGTTTCGAACATTTTTAAAAAATCTGTCGGCTCAGTCTCTCTAAGGTTAGTGTGTATGTATGTTTATGAGTGCCTACGTTTGTACTGTGTTTCTCAAAAAAAATTCTCTTTAGCCTTTTATGCTATAATTTAATGTGCCATGCGTTGCATCGAAAAAAAGCATTGCATTTTTAGTGACTCATTCATGTTGACACTTTTCATGTTTGAGTGTCTGCAATTCTAAATATTGATGAAGCCACATCCATGTCTTTGACGGCGCCTCCTTCAGCATTGCACTATCACCGAACGGAAGAATTGTGGTGCATTGAAGTGGGATTGTTTACATAAAAATGATGAATGTACAGGATGAACTTAGACTTAGAAGTATGTATATTTCAAAACACTACTCAACAAAACATTAGGACATACTATTAGATACTATGATTAGTGTCAAATAATTTATGGACGAAATTTTACAAAACAGAGGAAGTATCTGATTGATGTCAGATAATTCATGTATCAATGTAGAAAACAAACAAGGGATTCTCTTCTGCAAAGAACCTTCACGTGGTGCTTCTGGTGTCTTCAATTGGATTTTTACGTGGCCTTCTAGTGTCTTCGATTGGATTTGTACGTGGCCTGCTCTGCATATACAGGTGGCGTACATCCTACCTCGTGCTGATCGATGGAATCCAGCTTAGCTACGGCGACAAAGGTACCCCGCTCCGCTTCTGGCGTTATCCTCCCTGCTGCCCCTCGTCCTAGGCCATCCTTTTCTCTTCGCCGCGACGCCGTCTATACCAAAGCCGTGCCGTGGCTGCCGGGTTTCAGCGGCTCCCGCACGGCCGCCGGCCACGGAGGCCACCGTGTGCTGGCCCGCAGTTCGCGTCGTTGTCTCTGGTTGGAGCAGCGAGGCTCCGCCTTCGCGCCCGGCCTCCTTTCCTCTCTCCCTCCCGCATCCTGCCAGGGCCAGCCGCCCCTCACCTTTCTTCCCTGCCTGCAGCCGCTGCTGACTGCCGCCTCGGCCACCATGGCCACGGCCTCCTCCTTGCCTCACTTGCCTTTATACTGGACCGCGCCACCACGAGCATACGCCCTGCCGCTTTCTCTTGCCGTGACCGGGTCCTTCACCTGCACCTCCTACGGCGTCCGACTTTTCTGCTACTTCATCCACTCATGGAGGCCACCGTGCTGGCCCACAGCTCGCGCCGTCGTCTCTGGTTCGAGCAGCGAGGCTCCGCCTCCGCGCCCGGCCTCTCCCTCCTGCATCCTTCCAGCAGTCCCTCGCCTTTTTCCCCTGCAGCAGCCGCTGCTGACTGCTGCCTCGGCCACCATGGCCACGACCTCCTCCTTGCCTCGCCGACCTTTGTACTGGACTGCGCCACCACGAGCATACGCCCTGCCGCTTTCTCTTGCCGCGACCGGGTCCTCCACCTGCGCCTCCCTGTCGACGGCGTCCGACTCGTCTACTACTTCATCCAGTCGGAGCGCGACCCAGAGATCGTCAGCGAATCGGTGGGCTAGCTTCTGCCGAACAACGCCTCGGCGTTCGCCTCTCCACATCTCCAGATCCACCCCCAACTCCACCTGCCTGCACATCTCTGCTGCATCACGCCAGCAGGCCGTGGTGGAGGTCATGGGCGCCGAGCTGCTCCACCCACCGTGATGGAGACGCACCTAGGGGGGCGGGGAGGCTGGAGGCGGAGGAGAGGGCCGGAGGTGGAGGGGAGAGCCAGACGGCGGACGAGCTCGCCGACGAGAGCCCAGCCGAAGCTGCCCTCCACCTCCACCTTCTCGATAAGATGAGCAAAGGAGCGCGGGCGAAATTCTTGGAAAATGCACGGGTTATTTTGCACAGTCGAATTGTTTTCTCATATCCACTTAAGTAGGAACTGCGGGTTGAATTCTCAAAAAAGAGGGGCTTTTCTGCAAAAGCGCCGACGACGTACGGCAGAAACCCAATTTTCTTTATTAGGTAAATATATAGAAGTTGGAATACAGTAGGTTTAACACCGATATAAATAAATAATGAGTTCTTTACAGTACCTTTAAGTGGTCTTTTATTTTCTTTCGCTAACAGAGCTCACGAGATTTCTGTTGAGTTTTGTGTTGTGAAGTTTTCAAGTTTTGGATGAATTTTTTTGATGGATTATAGAACAAGGAATGGCAAGAGCCTAAGCTTGGGGATGCCCATGGCACCCCTAAGATAATATAAGGACACCAAAAGTCAATGCTTGGAGATGCCCCGGAAGGCATTCCCTCTTTCGTCCACTTTTATCGGTAACTTTATTTGGAGCTATATTTTCATTCACCACATGATATGTGTTTTGATTGGAGCGTCTTGTATGATTTGATTCTTTGCTTTTTAGTTCCACAATCATCCTTTCTGTACACACCTTTTGAGAGAGCCATACATGAATTGGAGTTTGATATATTTTGAGCTATATAGTTTTGCTCTAGTGCTTCACTTATATCTTTTAGAGCACGGTGGTGGATTTGTTTTATAGAAACCATTGATCTCTCATACTTCACTTAGATTATTTTGAGAGTCTTAAATAACATGGTAATTTGCTTAACAATAATAATATGCTTGGTATTTTAGATTTGTAAAACTTTCTTTTGAGTGTGTTGAATACTAAGAAAAGTTTGATGCTTGATAATTGTTTTGAGATATGGAGGTAGTAATATTAGAGTCATGCTAATTGAGTTGTTGTGAATTTAAGAAATACTTGTGTTAGAGTTTGTGATTCCCGTAGCACGCACGTATGGTGAACCGTTATGTGATGAAGTCGGAGCATGGTTATTTATTAATTGTCCTTTTTATGAGTGACGGTCGGGGACGAGCGATGGTCTTTTCCTACCAATCTATCCCCCTAGGAGCATGCGCGTAATACTTTGCTTTGATAACTTGTAGATTTTTGCAATAAATATATGAGTTCTTTATGACTAATGTTGAGTACATGGATTATACGCACTTTTCTCACCCTTCCACCATTGCTAGCCTTTCTAATACCGCGCAGTTTTCGCTGGTATCATACACCTACCATATACCTTCCTCAAAACAGCCACCATACCTACCTATTATGGCTATGGTTCTGAGATATATTGCCATGCAACTTTCCACCGTTCCGTTTATTATGACACGCTCCATCATTGTCATATTGCTTAGCATGATCATGTAGTGGACATCGTATTTGTGGCAAAGCCACCATTCATAATTCTTTCATACATGTCATTCATGAATCATTGCATATCCCGGTACACCGCCGGAGGCATATACATAGAGTCATATTTTGTTCTAAGTATCGAGTTATAATTGTTGAGTTGTAAGTAAATAAAAGTGCGATGATCTGTGATGCCCGGATAATCAAGCTACAGTAATCCCCTACTAATGATGACACGTCACCTCTGTCACTGTAGTTAATCTTGGGTTAATTCGAAACCGTTTCAAATTTAAATCCTAAATCAATTAGATGACAAAAGTTTTTAAAATATTAAACTAAAATATTCGGACTGTGCCAAAAATGGCATAGGTAATTATAGTGCTGAGAAACACATTTTATAAAATGCCTAAATACTTTTAAATAAACTAAACAGAAAACAAATAATAAAAGAAAATACAAAAAAAAAAAAACCCCGGCTCTCGGCCAAGAAACCCACCGCCCAATCACAGACCCACCGCCAGCCGCCCAGCTTCCCTTAGCCCAACCGGCCTCCCCATAACCCCACGGACACGTAAACCCTAACCCACTCCCACACACTCTCTACTCTCCCGACCCCTTACGGATCGGAGTTTGACCGCGCCCACGACGCGCGACGCCAGCGCCCCACTCCCCCATCGCCTCGACCTCGGCCGCGCGCCCATCGCTCGTCGTCGCCGGAGCCACCGCCCGGCGTCGCCGTCACCATCCTCACGGACGCCTCCTCACCTCAACCGAACCGACGCCTTGCCGCCGCTCGCCGCTTTCGACGCCTGTCGCCACCACCACGATTCCGCGTCGTCGAGCGCCGTTGCCGCCGTCCTCGTCCTCCTCCCCGAAGTCGCTCCCGCGCCCGTTGCCAGACCCTACTCCCCACGTGAGCACCCCCTTCCTTCCTTTTTCCTCATGGTCACCGCCGCGCTCCGCCCACGCCGTGGCTCCGCCACAGCCGTCCCGCTCCTCCTCGGCGTGCGCTTCACTTTTCGCCAGCCAAGATACTAAGTCGGCCTCGCGCCGCCGTGGCCGCGTCCGCTCCTCCGCCTCCCCGCCGTCGCCGGTCCTCACGGCGGCCGTGCCCGCCATCGCTAATCGTCGGCGTCGCCATTGCTGGCCTCGTTCACGACGATCGCGTGCCCCCTCGCGCTGGGGCCATGGCCACGGCCGGGCCTCTTCCCGTCGCGTGGTCGGCCCGGCCCGCCACTCGCCGAGCCGGGTGGCGGCGGTTCACAGTACCAGACCGCCCATGCCCATGCCGCCGGCGGTGGTCGCCTCGCGCCTCTCCCCCGGTGGCTGGTAGGCGCCCTAACAGGCGGCCTCCGTGTTCGGCTGGCTGCGTGGCCACGCCCGCCCGCTAAGGCTCAAGATCGGCGAGGCCCCACGACCCCGAGCGTTTTGATTAAAAATAAAAAAAATAATAATTTTTTAATAATAATTAAATTAATTAATTAATTAACGAATTAATTAAGTTAATTAATCACAATTAGATTAACCTAATTAGCTGTTAGTTAATTAATCAAACAATGACGATGGGCCCACCCACTAATTAATTATGATTAGTTTACTTAATACATTAATTAAAATGTGTCAGCGACGGTGGGACCCATTGGTCAGTTGACGATCAACCATGTTGATCGCCGACGTCGACATGACATCATGTCGATGTCATTAATCTATTTTTCAATTAATTTAAATAATTAATTAAATTCGTAAATTAATAAAATCTTTAGAAAATCATATCTTTTAAGCCGTAACTCGGATTAAAATATTTTCAACATGATAGTTGCTCAGAACGACGAGACGAATCCGGATACGCAGCCCGTTCATCCGCCACGCGTATCTAGCATAGTGAACCTGCAATATTTCACCTCCTGTTCATCTGCGTGAAAACACGGAACACCGGGGATACTTCCCGGATGTTTCCCCCCTTCACCGGTATCACCTCATACCGTGTTAGAACACGTCTAGCTCTGCTTGTTGTCCTGTTATGCACTTGCTTGCTATGTATTTATTGTTTCTTCCCCCTCTTCTTCCGCTAGACACCGAGACCGACGCCGCTGCTACCCAAGACGACTACGGTGTTGACGACCCTCTCTCTTGCCGAGCAACAGGCAAGGCCCCGTTGATCACGGATATCGCCTACTCTTCTCTATCTGCTTGCATTAGAGTAGTGTAGCATATTCTCGCTTTGATTAATCCTATCTTCTTTGCATAGCTTTGTCCTTGCTACTCATCATTGTTACCTTTACCGCTATCCTCTCGCTTAGTATAGGATGCTAGTGTTCCATCGGTGGCCCTACACTCTTGTCCGTCTCGCCATGCTATACTCTTTGGGCTGTGATCACTTCGGAGGTGATCACGGTATATACTATATACTTTACTTTGTTACATTACCCGTGATCTTGTTCGGAGATGGGGAAATTTGAAAGGACGGTGGCTCCATTCCAGAGAGGTGGGCCCGGGTTCCCGACGGCCCCGATCGTTACTTTATGGCGGGGCAGCAGGCAGGTTGAGACCACCTAGGAGAGAGGTGGGCCTTGCCTGGTCGGCGTTCGCGGATACTTAACACGCTTAACGAAGTTCTTGGTATTTGATCTGAGTCGGCCATTTGGTCTATACGCACTAACCATCTACGGGGAGTAGTTATGGGTATCCGGCGCCGTGGTATCACCGAAGCCTTCGTGACGTCGGCGATCGAGTGGCGCGCGCCGATTGGACCAGCGAACGTGACTTCCTTTGTAATGGAGGTTGCTAGGTCGCTTCCGGCGCGTTCGCAACGTGCAGGTGTGCTAAGGCGATGGGCCTGCACTGGCGCTTAGGTTTAGACCGGCGTCTTGACCGCTCTGTTGGCCTAGGTCGGGCTGCGGCGTGTTGATCTTCCGCGGCGGGCATGACCCGTAAAAGTGTGTCCGCCAAATGGGATCAAGCGTGTTGCGTTATGTGGTGCACCCTGCAGGAAGTTAATCTATTGAATAGCCGTGATCTTGATAGCAGGACGACTTGGAGTTGTACCTTGACCTTATGACAACTAGAACCGGATACTTAATAAAACACACCCTTCCAAGTGCGGATACAACCGGTGGTCGCTCTCTCTCGTGGTTACGAGGAGGGATCGCCGGTAGGATTATTGCTATGTGTTGCTACTTGGAGGACTTGATCTACTCTCTTCTACATCTTGCAAGGCGGAGGCTGCCGAGCGTAGTCTTGACGGGATTAGCTATCCCCTCTTATTCTCGGCATTCGCAGATTCGGTCCACCGATATGGCCCTCTACACATATATCCATGTATATGTAGTGTATCTCCTTGCTTATGAGTACTTTGGATGAGTACTCACGGTTGCCTTGTTCCCCTGTTCCCCTTTCTTTACCGGTTCTTCGCGGCCGGACGATGGAACCCAGAGCGGACGCCACCGTCGATGGCGACTACTACACCGGAGGTGCCTACTACTACGTGCAGCCCGGCGACGACGACACGGGAGTAGTTAGGAGGATCCCGTGCAGGAGGCTGCGTCTCTTCGATCTGATCCCGGTTTGTGCTAGCCTTCTTAAGGCAAACTTGTTTAACTTATGTCCGTACTCAGATATTTTTGCTTCCACTGACTTCGCCTATGATCGAGCACTTGTATTCGAGCCCTCGAGGCCCCCGGCTTGTATTATGATGCTTGTATGACTTATTTATGTTATAGAGTTGTGTTGTGATATCTTCCCGTGAGTCCCTGATCTTGATCGTATACGTTTGCATGTATGATTAGTGTACGATTGAATCAGGGGCGTCACAAGTTGGTATCAGAGCCGACTGCCTGTAGGAATCCCCCTTCCACACTCCTTGGCCGAAGTTGAGTCTAGACTTTACAAAACCTTTTACTAACATGGCTATGCGGCCCATGGGCCCACGTCGCCATTGGGTGGTATTAGGATCTTTTACTCCTCGCCTATACTCTGGGACTCTGAGCTCTCTTCTATTCGGGTTAAATGATTTTGCTAAAAACAAAACTAACTTTAGGTTCTCGATAATACTTTCTCCCGGAGAGCCCCTCACTTCAGATGATCGCCTACCACACTAGAAGATTCCGAAGTTACTCTACGATGTTCTCTCGAGTCCTTGTGCCATCGCATTTGAGATTTCCTTCCACCGTCAACCCCTATAAAAACTGCTTATACTTGCCATTCATACAATCATTCCCCGTTGATCTTGTTATTACAAGATGTCCCGAAATACTCTTTGTTGTTCCGAAAATCCTTTAAGCTTATCGCCTTGCGTTCTTTACCACATGAATATCCCTATTGAAAATTCCTCGCACTTATTGAGTATCTGTTCATCTCCAGTTGTTCGTATGCTTCATATGATACTCTGAAATACTATCCGACCTTCTGAGCATCCTCTTCAAACTATTGCTCGGCAAATACTTGTATGCTTACATTATGGATGCTCCCATATCACTAGCAATATTCACTAGTATCTTTTGACACCGTCATTTTGATCCTTTGATTCAGCATGTGTACGAATGAACACAATCATCTATCAACCCTTCTAAATTATCTTTCCGGCTCAGACGTCATTTTGAACATGAGCTGGTTCTCGACCAAACTATTTGTCGTCAATTGTGCCTCTGGTCTATCCAACTTATCCATCCTTGATCAGAGCTTGTGCTTCTGATCCTTTGTTTTGGAAATCATAATTCCTTTGTTAGCTAAGCATCGAATTATTCCAATGTTCTATAATATGATGCCCGTGCATTCTTTCTGGAGTACTGATACTCACATCAGCTCCGTCGCGGATCGCCCGATCCATTGTTGGATTTCATCCGACATCGTCCTTCATATTCAATCACTTTGGAAGTTCTTTCTCCATTGGTAAATCCTACCCTCTGATTGACCAACCATGCTCTGCTTTCGAGCTGGTGGTATTTACTATTGAAGCTTGTGGTATATGTTTCCATGATACCCTGACGGGTTGAACCTATGCCTTCCTTTATAAGTGTGAACTCGGAAGTTTTCACGAGTCATACTCATCTGGTATTTCACCAGGTAAAACTTTCAACACTAATGCCTTTATCAAAGTGAGAAGTGAATGGAAGGTTATACAATGAAGAAGTGGGAGTCGACCTTGAACTTTGTGTTCATGCCCATGGACACGATGTAGATCCTATCATGGAAACTTCTTGTAATAATAACTATTTTCTTGATAAATATCATCTGGTATCTGTGAATTGATCCTTCGCCCAACCGTGGTTCCGACCATGTTTGTTCTCCCTTGATTCTATTTCTCAGACAAGTTAGGGCACTTGTCTTCTGTAGAGCATTACCCCAGTCCAACCTCTACTTTGATCTGTCGTTGAGTATTACCCCCTGGTATCTCAAGATTATCATGGAACTGCATAACTTCTTATGAGTTCTTCATCAAGTGCTACCTTCCCCCTGATTCCAATTTTTCACGGGCTCTGAGTTATTAAACACTCAAAGACACCGATAACTGAACCGAGTCCGCACTACGGTTCAACAACTCTCAAGTAAGCTTCTATAAGTACGAGTTTGTACCCGATCACGCCATTCCTAGCCTGTTTGGCTATATCATTGTCTTGATGATTTCAAACTGTGCTACCTGGTCATTATTCCAGGAGCACCAGTTTCTACGATGAGCTAAGATTACGTCGATCTTCCTCGTCATACCATTTCTCCTTGACCAACAAACTTGATTTCGAGTTTGTGTCGTACCCATGGTTTCAATAACCTTTTGCTTCATCATTCCTTTGACTTGATGTCATCGCCAATTGATTACATCTTCATGAATTCTCTCGACTAATTGTCGTGATCATCATCAACATTTTGACTCCTCCTAGGTTCCCAATGGAAGTCATGATGAGAAATACCATCCTTGCCCTCGATGATTTGTGTTATCATCGACGGCATTCTTGCATTTCCGCAACACAAAACTTGTTCTAGTTTTGCGTTGTAACTTGAGTTCCTTTCTATCCAACTTATGTTATGATTCTACCGCAGAGTATTACCATCTTTGATGTCAAGAATGTTGTGAGGATTGCTCCACCTCTTTAGAATTCTTGCTATAATGATACTTCTTGCCATATCTGTTCATTCCTTGGTCCCCCTGTTGTTTCTAACCGGAGAACCGACAATTAAACTATGATGTGCGATTTCAAAACTTCTAGCAACCCTGTTGCTTTAAAGTCAATGGCCGATCGAGTCACCATTCTAACATTGATCATGCTACCTAAACCCATACTTCGGGTGCATCTTTCAACCAATGTTTAATTGTGTATGTTTCCCTCGAGCATACATCATTATATCATTTGATCTGATGAATGTTGTCTCCTTGTTCCCATAATTGAGGAAATCCATCTTTTGGAAATCTTGTTGAATTGTCGCTGAGTCCATCAGCCGCCTCCTCATCCTCTCCTTGGTTTACTGATGAACTCTTGTTTTGGAACTCACTTCCATAGTTCATCTTCCGAGAATCTTACCATGTCATCTCAACAATTTGTGTTGCACCTTTCTTCTCCGGCATCCTGAGTCTGAGGTATCTCGACAGCAATCAGATCTGAATCTCGGTCAGATATGATGGTTGGAACATATTTGCAAGAGTTATAACATTGGTCCTTATATGACCCGATAAGGTGATGTCATGCCTAGCACGCCTGGCCGGAGGACCTATCATTATAATTTCTTTTGCAAGGATAACCATTCTTCCTGGAGAAAATTGTAAGACTTATTCTATAAGTTGTTCCTGATGGATCCTTTGAGTTTCCAAAGTCTGATCATCACCTTATGACCATGTCAATGCTATCTCGAAGCA
This sequence comes from Aegilops longissima, assembly GCA_021605205.1. Lineage (NCBI taxonomy): Eukaryota > Viridiplantae > Streptophyta > Magnoliopsida > Poales > Poaceae > Aegilops > Aegilops longissima. Next base: position 741,761,188 of record CM038677.1, read on the forward strand.
TGTCGGTTGTACTCTGATTTTTAACAAGAACATTTGAAGCCCAATGCTAAATGTTTCCTGCTCAATTATCCAAACACCGTTGTATGGGTAACGTCATGAAATTCTCTCCCCTCACCTAGAGGATTTTCTACGTTATATCCTATCGTGGATATCATGCTCTGCTTGTCCTTGGGAAGGATATACCCCTGAAATATGTGTTTAAACACATTTTACTTTACATTGTTACATTTAACCTAATGATCACATTTTCCTTTCCATTGGTCTGTTTGACCTTTCTTGTGATCTATATAATCTAAGCAGTAATAATTCACTGCTTATGTAAACACCTCGATGTACAACTCTGCCAGTGAGACCCCGTTTCTACTGTTGATGACATTCCGGTAGCCACCGATGGACGAGAACTTTGCCTATTGGTCCGCCTCGTGCAACGAGCGGGAAAATGGTTCTCTTCGTCCCTCGCCCTTGGTACCAACGTTGTTGCCGACATGAGCGATAGACTACCCTCTGACATGCCTTGCTTACATGATCGTGCAAGATGTCACCGACCTTCCAACTTTTAACCACCTGGTGGGCCCATAACCCACAGGTCCCAGGATCGAAACCCGACTCTCCTATACCCCCTGTTTCCAAAGTTATTCCTCGCGCTTGGCTTCGTATTTAATTCACGGGCCACATTCCTAGTGCTCTATACTGGTATCAGACGCAATACTTACTCTCGCTGCTTTGAACCCCTTTCTCACTCTGGTTCAGACTTCGAGCAACTATCTATCCGCTTGGAACCTCTTATTGTACCTTCGTACCTTACTCTCGATGTATTTTATATGTTCAACTCGAGAGATAATCTTATGCTCATTCATGGGTTAACCCCAGATTGTTCCCCTCGTAAGCATTCTGTCGTAGCCGAGTTGTCCCTTACCTATTCGTAAGTACGTTGGAGTTCCCGAAGAAAAGGACGACTTCACCGTGATGACCTGAAGCAGAGAAATGAAGACGACAATGTAAGGGATCGACCTCTTCGGGAAGAGCAACCAAGGCCGAGAAGATCCGTTAGAATTTCGTAACTAGACCTTTTCCCCCTTCTCTACCTCTTAAATCTCGGGACGAGATTTCTTGTAGTGGAGGAGAATTGTGACGCCTGGATAATCAAGCTACAATAATCCCCTACTAATGATGACACATCACCTCTGTCACTGTAGTTCATCTCGGGTTAATTCGAAACCGTTTCAAATTTAAATCCTAAATCAATCAGACGACAAAAGTTTTCAAAATATTAAACTAAAATATTCGGGCTGTGCCAAAAATGGCATAGGTAATTATAGTGTTGATAAACACATTTTATAAAATGCCTAAATACTTTTAAATGAACTAAAACAGAAAACAAATAATAAAAGAAAATACAAAAGAAAAAAAAAAAGGAAAAGAAACCCCCTCGGCTCGCCCAAGAGCCACCGGCCCAAGCTGGCCCGACACGACCGCCAGCCGCCCAGCTCCCCCTTGGCCCAACCGGCCTCCCCATAACCCCCTGGACACAGAAACCCTAACCCACAACCCACACACTCCCCCTCGACTCCCGATCCCTTCCGGATCGGGCTTGACCACGCCCACGACGCGACACGGCGCCCCCCCCATCGCCTCGACCCGGCGCGCGCCCCATCGCTCGTCGTCGCCGAGCTACCGCCCGGCGTCGCCCGTCACCATCCTCACGGACGCCTCCTCAACTCACCCCCGAACCGCCGACGCCCGCCGCTCGACCGCGTCGCCCTCGACGCCCGTCGCCACCACCATGATTCCGCCGTCGTCGAGCGCCGTTGCCGCCGTCCTCGTCCTCCTCCCCGAGTCGCTCCCCGCGCCCCGTTGCCCAGACCCTAGTCCCCCACGTGAGCGCCCCCCCTTCCTTCCCCGCCCGCGCTCCGTCCATGCCGTGGCTCCGCTCACCGCGGTCCCGCTCCTCCTCAGCGTCAGGCCAGACTTCTTTTCACAGATACTAAGTCGGCCCGCGCCCGCCGTGGCAGCGTCCGCTCCCTCCGCCTCCTGCCGTCGTCGGTCCCTCACGGCGGCCGTGCCCCCCCCATCGCTAATCGTCGGCGTTGCCATTGCCGGCCTCGTTCAGACGGCGGCCGCGTACCCCCTCGCGCTGGTGGCCATGGCCACGGCCGGGCCCTTCTTCCCTCGTCGCGTGGTCGGCCCGGCCCCGCCTCATGGCCTGGCCGGCCCGGTTCGCCATACCCGCGACCGCCCACGCCTCGGCCGCCGGGCGCCTGTCGCCCAGCGCCCCGCCTCGGTGGCTCAAGGGCGCCCTAATGGCGGCTCCGTGCCCATTGCCGCGATGGCCACGCCCGCCCCGCTAAGGCCTGGGCCACTTGCCAGGGGGGCCCACGGCACCAGAACGTTTTATTTAAAAATAAAAAATAAAAAAATAAAAAATTATAATAATAATAAAATTAATTAATTAATTAACGAATTAATTAAGTTAATTAATCACAATTAGATTAACCTAATTAACTGTTTGTTAATTAATCAAACAATTACAGTGGGCCCACCCACTAATTAATTATGATTAGTTTACTTAATCATTAATTAAAATGTGTCATTGACTGGTGGGACCCATCGTCAGTTGACGATCAACCACGTTGATCTGGCGGCGTCGACATGGCATCATGTCGATGTCATTAATCTATTTTTCGAATTAATTTAAATAATTAATTAAATTCCAGAAATTAATAAAATCTTTAGAAAATCATATCTTTTAAGCCGTAACTCGGATTAAAATATTTTCAACATGATAGTTGCTCAGAACGACGAGACAAATCCGGATACGCAGCCCGTTCATCCTCCACACGTCCCTAGCATAGTGAACCTGCAACATTTCACCTCCGGTTCATCTGCCTGAAAACACGGAACACCGGGGATGCTTCCCGGATGTTTCCCCCCTTCACCGGTATCACCTCATACCGCGTTTGTGACGCCCTCGATTCAATCGTACACTAATCATGCACGCAAATGTGTACGATCAAGATCAAGGACTCACGGAAGATATCACAACACAACTCTACAAATAAAATAAGTCATACAAGCATCATAATACAAGCCGGGGCCTCGAGGGCTCGAATACAAGTGCTCGATCATAGACGAGTCAGCGGAAGCAACAATATCTGAGTACGAGACATAAGTTAAACAAGGTGCCATAAGATGGCTAGCACAAACCGGGATCTGGATCGAAGAGGACAGGCCTCCTGCTGGGATCCTCCTAGGTTACTCCGGTTCGCCGTCCGCCGGGCTGCACGTAGTAGTAGGCGCCTCCGGAGTAGTAGTCGCCGTGGCGGCGGCGTCGCTCTGGACTCCATCGTCGATTGCAGCAATCGAGTAGAGATAGGGAAAAGGGGAACAAGGCAACCGTGAGTACTCATCCAAAGTACTCTGCAAGCAAGGAGCTACACTACATATGCAGGATATATGTGTAAAGGCCATATCGATGGTGAGCTGCAGAATGCCGTAATAAGAGGGGATAGCTAGTCTTAACGAAGACTACGCTTCGGACACCGGTCCGGCAATGCATGTAAGAGGACAACGAAAGTCCTCCAAGTAACATCATATAGCAATAATCCTACCGGCAATCCCTGCTCATATCCCCGAGCGAGAGCGACCACCGGTTGTATCGGCACTTGGAAGGGTGTGTTTTATCAAGTATCCGGTTCTAGTTGTCATAAGCTCAAGGTACAACTCCAAGTCGTCCATTATCAAGATCACGGCTATCCGAATAGATTAACTTCCTGCAGGGTGCACCATCTTACCCAAAGACGCTTGATCCCATTTGGCGGACACACTTTCTGGGTCATGCCCGCGCGTAAGATCAACACGTCGCAGCCCCACCTAGGCACATCGGAGAGGCCAGACGCGGTCTAAACCTAAGCGCGCAGTGCGGGCCCATCGCCTGAAAGCACACCTGCATGTTGCGAGGGCGGCGAGCAGACCTAGCCTAACGAGCGTTCGGCCCAATCCGGCAAGCGCCGCTCGTCCGACGTCTGAAGTGCCGGTGATACCACGACGCGGGATACCCATAACTACTCCCCGTAGATGGTTAGTGCGTATAAGCTCGTAGCCAACCCAGATCAAATACCAAGACCTCGTTAAGCGTGTTAAGTAACGCATGAACGCCCGAGCAGGCAGGCCCACCTCTCTCCTAGGCGGTCTCAACCTGCCCTGCCGCTCCGCCACAATGATCCACTCGCGGGTGCTCCATCAGCCGACCCGACTTTAGTCTCACATGTATCATGTATAAAGTATATGGTATATACCCGTGATCAACTCCCGAGTGATCACGGCCCGATAGTATAGCATGGCAGACAGACAAGAAAGTAGGGCCACAGATGAAAGAACTAGCATCCTATACTAAGCATATAGGATTGCAGGTAAGGTAACAACAGAAGTTACAAGGACAGGCTATGCAAAGATATAGGAGTATCCAAAACAGTAATATGCTATGCTACTCTAATGCAAGCGATGTAGATAAGAGTAAGCGATATCTGGTGATCAAGGGGGGGGGCTTGCCTGGTTGCTCTGGCAAGAGAGAGGGTCGTCAAGATCAGAGTCGAACGGCCGGTGCGGCGTCGGCCTCGTAGTCTACCGAAGAGAAGAGGGGGAAGAAACAATGAATACACGGTAACAGATGCATAACGATGCATGACATGCCAAGAAGAGATGCTAGGCGTGCCCTAACGTGGTAAGAGGGGTACTGGTTTAGGGGGGAAAGCATCCGGGATGTTATCCCGTCTCCGGACGTCTGTCAGACAGATGAACCGGAGGAGAAAGTTTGCAGGTTCGATAGGTTAGAGACGTGTGGTGGACGAACGGACTGCGTGAATCAATTCGCCTCGTCGTTACGAGCAACTTTCATGTTGAAAACATTTTAATCCGAGTTACGGATTAAAAGATATGATTTTCTAAAGATTTTATTAATTTCTGGAATTTATTTAATTAGTTAAATCCAACATTATCCAGAACAGTAATTGCTGACATCAGCATGACGTCAGCATGACGTCATCATGACGTCAGCAGTCAACAGGGGCGTTGACTGGTCAACGCTGACGTGTGGGTCCCACCTGTCAGACCCTGATTAGCCTAATCAGGATTAACTAAACTAATTACTAATTAATTAGACTAATTAGTTAATTAGGTTAATCTAATTATTATTAATTAACTTAATTAATTCCTTAATTATTTAATTAATTAATTAATTACTTATTTGATTATTTTTATTTTTATTAATTTTAATTCTATTTTTTTTAATTCGTTCAGGGGGTGGGCCCCGTTTGCCATAGGGCCAAAGGCCTTAGCGGAAAGGGTGCAACAGGAACAGCACTGCAAGGGGCAGGCACGCAGGCAGAGGCGAGAGCCGGCGGCTGGCGGCGGGCTCGCCGCGGCCCTGCCGTTCGGCGAAGAAGAAGCGTGGGGTCGCTGGAGGCAAGAAGAAGGCTGCTGCCTCGCGTGAGGCAACAGAGGCAGGTGGTCGCCGAGCGCTGCCACGCGAGGAGGACGAGGAGGGAGCTAAGCAGCGGTGGCCGTGGGCGAGGTCGGGCGATCGACGGGCGGCGAAGGCCCAGCGACGAAAGCGGACGGCGTGAGGAGCAGAGAGCCAGAGGCGAGGAGGGGGGTGCGGGGTTGCAGCGCCGACATGCAGCGCGGGCGTGGCGTACACGGACGTGGTGGTGAGGCGAAGCGAGAGGGAAACACGCAGGCGCGTGGCGGCGGCCACGCAGCCATGAGTGCGCAAGCCGGGCGCGACGACAGCACGGGCGCGTCGAGGCTTCGTCGGGCGGTCGGGCACGACCGGCGATGAGGGAAGGGGAGGAGGAGGTCGAGGCTCACGAAGTGTAGGGTCTCGGGCGCTGGCGTGGAGGAGGGCGGGACGACGGCACGAGGTTGACGACGAGGTTGCCGTGGCGGGGCGGCCAGGGAGGTAGAGGCGGGCGGCGGCGCTGGGCGCCGGGCGTCTTGGCGAGAGGGTGGGAGGAGGCGTCGATGGGGGCAGGGGGCGCTCGTCCCCGATTCAGATCGGGACGAGGAGAGGAGAGGCGCGGGGAGAGGGAGGAGTGGGCGGTTGGGGACTAGGGTTTCCCTCGGGGTGGATAAGGGAGAGGGGGGGTGGCCCGGCTGGGCCGGCCTGGTTGGCCCAAAGGCCAGCTGGGCCACAGATGGCCCAGTGGGGGGGGGGGAAGGGGTGTTTCCCCTTCTTTTTTTTTTATGTTTGTATTTTCTTTTATAATTTCTTTTCTGTTTTAATCATTTAAAATTGCTTAGGCATTTTCTAAAAATGTGGTTACTTCACCACAATTACCTTTGTAATATTTAGCAACCACCGAACAATTTTGTTTTAATTTTTGAAAACTTTTATTGTTAATTGTAATTTGAATTTGAATTTGAACGGTTTCGGATTATTGCGAGGTTAGTGTGAGAATCGGGATGACGTGGCATGATTAGCGCAGGATTACTGTAGCAAGATTACCCGGGTGTTACAAATCTCCTCCACTACAAGAAATCTCGTCCCGAGATTTAGGAGGTAGAAGGAAACAGTGCGGGGTATTCTTCACGTAGACGATCCTCGCGTTCCCAGGTGGCTTCATCTTCAGAGTGATTCGACCACTGGACCTTGAGGAATTTGATCGCCTTCTGACGGGTGCGGCGTTCAGCTTGGTCGAGAATGCGGACCGGATGCTCTTTATAGGAGAGGTCCTGTTGCAATTCGAGCACTTCATGGTCCACTGCTCGGATTGGGTCTTTGAAGCAGCGTCGGAGTTGGGACACGTGGAACACATCGTGAACCCGAGAAAGGTTCGACGAAGCTCCAGTTGATAGGCCACTTTTCCACGCCTTTCAGAATAGTGAAAGGGCCAATATAGCGAGGAGCTAGCTTGCCCTTGATCCCGGCGGTGAGCACCCTTCATTGGTGTAACGCGAAGATAGGCCTTTTCGCCAAAGTTGATAGACCATGTCCTTGTGATGACGGTCATAATTACTCTTTTGACGCGATCGAGCAGTCTTGAGATTCTCGCGAATAATGCGGACTTGTTCTTGGCATGTTGGATAATATCCGGACCAAGAGTGGGCGTTCCCGATTTCGACCAGTTCGGAGGGTTCGCACTTTCGTCCATATAACACTTCAAGGGGCCATCTTGAGACTAGCTTGATAGCTATTATTATAAGAGAACTCAGCATACGGAGAGATTCCTCCCATTTCTTGCCGAATGAGGCGACACAAGCTCGAAGCATGTCTTGAGAATTTGGTTGACACGCTCAACTTGCCCTTGAGACTGCGGATGAAAAGCGATCTTGAAAGATAAATGAGTCCCCATAGCTTCTTGGAAACTTGCCCAAAATCTTGAAGTGAATAAGCTGCCACGGTCCGAAGCGATAACCGGTGGAATACCGTGAAGTGAAACAATTCTCGACATATAGAGAGTTGCAAGCTGGCTAGCAAAGTGATCGTTTCTTTGACCGCCGAAAATGTGCAACTTTAGAAAGCCGGTCAATGACGACAAGAATAGCATCATTACCTTTCTGCGATTTGGGAAACCCGGTGGCGAAGTCCATTTCAACATGGTCCCATTTCCATTCGGAATAGAGATAGGTTGCGAGTTCCAAAGAGGCCTTTGATGTTCTGCTTTGATACGACGGCATACGTCACACTCGAGACATAGCGAGCTATGTCACGCTTCATATTAGACCACTGAATCTCGATTTAATGTCTTGATACATCTTTGTACTGCCGGGATGGATACATAGAGGCGTATCATGAGCTTCTTGCATAACCTTCTGAGTCATATCCAGGTTGTCCTTCTTACAAGGTACCACTAGGCGGCCTTTGAAGTACAAGGCGCCATCATCGGCAATAGTGAAGGAGGAGGGATTTCCTTTCCTGACGTCTTGTTTAAGCTTGTAGACCTCAGAGTCAAATCCCTGCATTGTCTTTATGGTGCCCAAGATATCGGGTTCAACAGCCAGGTAAAGAGGGAACCCCGGGGAACAACACGGAGATTCATCTTATGAACTCCGGAGGAGGAGGAGCGAGTGCACCGGAGGAACAATATGGAGGTTCAGCCTGCTGAATTCTTCAACAAGTGAGGGCTGAACTTTGTGAACTCGAAGATGGTTGCAGAAGACTTGCGGCTCAAGGCATCAGCCATTACATTAGCCTTGCTCGGGCGATAGGAAATACCCAAATCAAAGTTCGCAGCAGTCTCCATCCATCTCTCACGACGGAGGTTCAGGTCTGGCTGAGTAAGCAGATACTTCAGACTTTGGTGGTCAAGTAGATCTCGCAACGATTACCGAGAAGGTAATGTCGCCATCGCTTTAGCGCATGAATGACAGCAGAAGTTCGAGGTCGTGAACTGGGTAGTTCTCCTCGTGAGGGCGAATCTGTCGAGAGGCATAAGCAACCACTTTGCGCTCTTGCATTAGGACACCGCCTAAACCTTGACGAGAAGCGTCGCGATAAATGACGAAGTCCTTCTTAGTATCGTGGAGCTAGCATTTCGGGTCGTCAACTTGTCTTTGAGTGCCGGAAACTTTCCCGACATTTATCGTCCATTGAACTTGACGCCTTTATGCAATAGATTAGTCGAGGCTCGGCAATCTTGGAGAAGTTCTCGATTTAATCGACGGCAATAGTGGCGAGACCGAGAAAACTTCGACTTGCTTAACGCTCTTGGAGGAGTCCAATCGAGAATAGCTGAACTCGCTCAGGTTGACGGCAATACCATCCTTAGAGATGACATGTCCAAGGTAGGTTACTTCGGAAGCCGAATTCACACTTGGAGAACTTGGCATAGAGTTGATGCTCTCGTAGCTTTTCCAAAGACAAGACGAAGATGTTCAGATGTTCTTCTTCATTCTTGAATAGATCAGGATATCATCCAGATAAACCACGATTTAACTTGTCGAGGTAATCCATGAATATATAGTTCATCAAAGCGGAGAAGGTGGCTGGAGCATTGGTTAAGCCGAAGACATGACGGTGTACTCGTATGAACCATAACGAGTCACGAATGCGGTCTTGGGGATATCCTCCTCACGAACACGGATCTGGTGGTAACCCAACCTCAAGTCGAGTTTCGAGAACACCGACGAACCAGCCAGCTTGATCATAAAGATCATTGATCCGAGGAAGAGGATACTTATTCGAATGGTAGCTTGATTTATGGGACGGTAGTCTTGGACCAATCGGTTTGTCCCATCCTTCTTCTTGACAAAGAGAGAAGGTGCTCCCCAAGGAGAGCAACTTGGGCGAATGAAGCCGCTTTGAAGAGATTTGTCGATTTCCTCCTTTAGTTCAAGGAGTTCATGCGGCGGCATCTTGTAGGGACGCTTGGCTATAGGAGTGGTGCTCGGTTTCAAGTCGATGACTTAATTCGACAGCCCTAGCAGGGGAATCCTCGAAGTTCTTCAGAAAGACGCCTTGGAAATCGTAAGCGATGTGAATGTTTTCAATACCCTCGAGTGGTGCGGCGTTCAATGCATTCAATGCATAGAGCCTTGCCTCAGCATTTTGAACCGAGCGAGCATTGTAGCTTACGATTTCATCAGAAGGGTGCAGCAGATGGACGGTCTTAGTGGCGCAAACGATTGACGCCATATGCGCTTTCAACCAATTCATTCCCAGAATGAGGTCAATGCTACAAGACTTCAGCACGATAGGAGAGACAAGGAATTCCATTCCTTCGATTTCAACGGGGACGTCGTTGCAAATCATGGAAGTCCGACATTGGCCCGCGGGGGTGTGTACTAATAGTGAAGCATTCATGTCCTCACTTTTAATGCCATGCATGAATGCAAAATCTTCAGACATGAATGAATGCGATGCCCTGAATCAAATAAAACAGATGCTGGTACTGAATTTACGAGGAGTGTACCCATCACGAGAGCAGTGCTGGTCTTGAGCTTCGTTCAGTTCAACGTGGTTGGCCTGAGCTTGCCCATAAGACTTGCCGGTGTTGTTGCGGTTCAGGGTGTTTCCACGGCCAGTTCTTTGGAAGGGCGATTGATTACGGTTCGTTGCATTCTCTAGCACGGTGCCTCGCTGTCCGCACCAAGCACAAACCATTATTGGGAGTGGGAACAGAGCTTGGGGTGGTGGAGCTGGAAGCTTCGCTGCTTAGTTGTAGGCGCAGCGAGGTGTAGCATAGTTCTGCTTTGAAGCAGATGCATTCGGCTGGTACATGCTATTGGGAATCCATATCTTGCGCTTCTGCGAGGACGGGCCCGAAGATGAGCCCGAGTCACGGTTGCGCCTGTTAGAGCTCTGGTATTCCTGCAGACCAGTTTCGACATTGATAGCTTTGTTCACCAAGGTGGCGAAATCAGCAAAGTCGTGCACAAGAAGTGCGAGCTTGATGTCAGCTTGAAGACCGTCACGGAACTTCTCCTGTCTGCGTGCATCAGTTGCAATATCCTCTTCAGCATAGCGAGACAAGTCCAAGAACTCTCGCTGATAGGCTTCAACAGTCTTGTTGCCTTGGGTGAGGTTATGAACTCACGCTTCTTCCGGTCCATGACCCCTTGAGGGATGAAGCGGGCACGGAAGGCAGCACGGAAGTCCGCCGGTGATGAGTGTTCCAACTGCCGAGTACGACGGTGGCTGTCCCACCATTGAGCTGCGGGTCCCTTCAGAAGAAGGAAGCAAAGGTGACATAGCTGGCGGGGCTATATCAGCAGACTCCATCTCATAGGTGATGTCACGGAGCGACCATCGACATCCGAGGCTGAGTTGAGCTGCGGTAAACGCTGGGGTTCAGCGTATGAATTCCTGCAGAGTTGTTCCGTTTGGGTCTTTGGTGCATATTGGGGCGAGGGAACTGAGCCATCATGTTCTCCATGAACTGGCGATTCATCTCAAGCTGTTGGACCATACCAGCCATGTACTCAGGCGGTGGTGGGAAGTTGGCCCCACGACCACGACCTGTTGGCCTAACCATCCTGCTATTATATAACAGGGGTAGTTCAGCATTTGAGAAATTAAGCAAGAGACAGGAATCATTCATGATGAAACATGCATAATGAAAGTAGCATGATGGGAACTACATAGTAGTTGGCATATCTTACAAAAGGAATCATGCATAGAGTTCGATACATAGAGTCCAGTACATAGACTACTACATCATAGGCGGCACATGTGCTCATGGCGAATACATCAAATGCTAACAAGCAAGCCTACATCAGTCCCACGCTGCATCGCGGAGGTAGTCTGTAAGCTCGAAAGCTGATAGTGCGGCGGTGGATAGTCCTCCACGTCGGTGACACTGGGGCCGCGGATACTCGGTGTTGAATCCGACGCCCGTGTGGCGAAAGGGCCAAGTGCGGAGAGTAGCCTCCACGTCGCCCAACCAACACCACGGGCATCACGGTCTGGCGGGGTAGATCGCAGAACGCGCAGCTCTCCGGAACGGACAAAGGGTGCATCAGCGTCGAGCACGGTAGAGGTGCCGACGGGTGATGTACAACTCGTGGCGAAGAGCTCGGTTAGCTCGATCCAGCCCATCGCATGCGTAACAAAGTTACGATGGTGGAAGGGCTCTCTGGTGACGATGGTGTAGGCAGCAGCAGTAGTAACCTCCTCACCAACATCGACGCGTAGCAATGTGCTCGAAGGGGAGGTGTCCAACTCTCGATACTCTGCACGAAGACGTGTCGGCAGCAGCATAAGCAGCATCGTGGACTGCCATATCGATGGTCACTCCAACACCATGTGCGGTGTGCAGCACGAGAGTGGACTCATACTCCCGAGAGTAGAGGTGGACGATGGCGGCACTGCTCCTCGGTTGTAGTCTGGTACTCCTCATAGACGGTGTACTCGGGTGCCAGCGATAACCCAGATAGGTCATCATCTCGGCTAGCACCGCAGTGATCCCGAGGCACCAATGGCCGTCGTGTGGCGCACGACCTGCCTCGTGGGTTCCATCTGAAAACAAAGACGCTTCAAAGGAGTCAATGACAGGTGGAAATTGTTCAAATACAATTCCAAAAACAACTAAGGCTATATCCATCTTTGGGGTGAATGCGATCACGGGATCCTAGTGATAGTTAGTAAAATCGCTTAACCCGAGTAGAAGAGAGTCGAGTCCCGAGTAAAGGTCGAGGAGTAAAAGATCCTAATACCACCCGATGGCGATGTGGGCCCGTAAGGCACACAGCCAAGTTAGTAAAAGTTTTGCAATGTCTAGACTCGACTTCGGCCAAGGAGTGTGGAAGGGGGATTCCTACAGGCAGTCGGCTCTGATACCAACTTATGACGCCCTCGATTCAATCGTACACTAATCATGCACGCAAATGTGTACGATCAAGATCAAGGACTCACGGGAAGATATCACAACACAACTCTACAAATAAAATAAGTCATACAAGCATCATAATACAAGCCAGGGGCCTCGAGGGCTCGAATACAAGTGCTCGATCATAGACGAAGTCAGCGGAAGCAACAATATCGAGTACGGACATAAGTTAAACAAGGTGCCATAAGATGGCTAGCACAAACTGGGATACAGATCGAAGAGGACAGGCCTCTGCACTGGGATCCTCCTAGGTCACTCCCGGTCGCCGTCGCCGGGCTGCACGTAGTAGTAGGCGCCCGAGTAGTAGTCGCCGAGGCGGCGCGCTCGCTCTGGACTCCATCGTCTGATTGCAGCAATCGAGTAGAGATAGGGAAAAGGGGAACAAGGCAACCGTGAGTACTCATCCAAAGTACTGCAAGCAAGGAGCTACACTACATATGCATGGATATATGTGTAAAGGCCATATCGGTGGACTGAGCTGCAGAATGCCGAATAAGAGGGGATAGCTAGTCTTAACGAAGACTACGCTTCGACACCGTCCTGCAATGCATGTAAGAGGACAACGAAAGTCCTCCAAGTAACATCATATAGCAATAATCCTACCCGCAATCCCCGCTCATATCCTCGAGCGAGAGCGACCACCGTTGTATCCGCACTTGGAAGGGTGTGTTTTATCAAGTATCCGGTTCTAGTTGTCATAAGCTCAAGGTACAACTCCAAGTCGCCTCTATCAAGATCACGGCTATCCGAATAGATTAACTTCCTGCAGGGTGCACCATCTTACCCAAAGACGCTTGATCCCATTTGGCCGACACACTTTCTCGGTCATGCCCGCCGCAGAAGATCAACACGCCGCAGCCCCACCTAGGCACATCAGAGAGGCCAAGACGCGGTCTAAACCTAAGCGCAGCAGGGTCCGGGCCCATCGCCTCGAGCACACTCAAGACGTTGCAGGGCGGCCGGAAGCAGACTCTAGCCTAACAGCATTCCAGTCCAATCCGGCAGCGCCGCTGCAGCCGACGTCTGAAGTGCTTCGCTATACCACGACGCCGGATACCCATAAC